>CM075475.1:27702835-28902835 GCA_037950665.1 Hypophthalmichthys nobilis | reverse complement strand
TTTTAAATGCTAAAAGAGAGAATCACTGATGAGGTGTCGCACCGGAACATTAAGGAATCTCTGAACACGCAAGACCCTCGAGGATGACCACGGCAGTGCTGAGATTACTGAAACGTCAGAACAACTCTAGGGAACGCTGATGGAACATTCTGAGGTTGTTAGCATATAATCTGCAGTCTTTAGATAAGAACCTCCTTCGAATACATGCGTACATGTGTGCGAGTTTCCTTCTGTGTATGTGACGCTAAAGATGAGGACCTCGTTGGACAGTCAAGATCCCTTTTTTTTCTTTGAAAGGGTGTTTTTTCCTGCAGGGGAACTGTGAGAAATTCAATGGAATCATGCTTTAGCTCAACTTCAGATCTCTCTTTTACATATTTCCATGCACACAAAGGGAAGAAAAAAGGTAAGCAGAAAGTGTTTTGTTGTTATCTTAAGTGCCTGTTGACTGTACATATTCCTTTAGCTTCTATTGGCTCTGTCTCACATGGACAGTCTACAGGTATTTTCTGCAACCTGTAGGCGGTTTGCATTTTTTGATGTCTGCGAGGATTTTTGGTGCCTTTAATGTGCCGCACATGAATAGAGTCATATTGATGGTCATCAACATTGCATGTCCTGTACTTTCACTGCGTGTTATCAAATCAATGAGGGGGCTGTTACACCCAATACAGCATTCCCAAAATGTCTGCACATGTTGAGCTCTTCTCTGATTTTAAAATTTTATGAGCATCATAAAAAAAAAAAAAAAAAAAATCATGCATGCATTTCAGCTCAAACATAATTTCAAATGAAGTCTAAATTTAGATGCTGTCAGATGTAATCCAAATCCTGATTGTGTAAACGCTGTATGTTCAACACCTGTTTGGATGGATATAGCATGACAAAACATATCAAATTATACAAATTTTATGATTTTTGAAAACCAGGCAGAATTTCATTGGAAAAAAAAGTCACCAGATGCAACTCTGCGGATTCTTTTCAGCACTGCGCTTTTGGCAAGGGTGATACGAGTCTAAGTTCATAAAGTTTATTAAAAGAGACCGATGCAACTCGTCTGGGGATGTTTGGGAAATGTTTGGAGGGAGGAGCAATGTGGAGTAATGAATGAAGCCTGTCAACTGCCTGTCAAAGTTTTCACAAACTGCCAGCACTTTAATTTCTCATCATTTGCCATTTCGGGACTGGAGGAGCTGTTGGATGGGTAGAATGTTAATCATGTTTGAAAATTAAAATGACAGCTGTCCCGTTTGATTCTGAGTGTGCATGAAAACCAAAAAGGAAACATAATGTTCTCTACAGATTAAGATTCCATCGACCACCACCATAGGGTATAGGTATTTACGTCAGATTCTCATAACCGAGATGATCTTCTGCAGAATACATCTTTCCCCACAATCCTTTCATAATGCAACAAAGAACTGCCTCAGTGCAAAACCTTTTCCCAATCATATATGTTTCTTGGTGCAAAGAAACCTAATTTACAGTTTTATTTCATCTTATTTTAGTGCAAAATGTGCAGTGTATATTTTACAGAGTTCAAAGCATAGATCATTTCTAAATTTATTTTTATTTTAGTGCAAAATGCTTATATAAATAAAACAAACAAAATTTTAAATATAAAATATTATAAACAATATGATAGATTATTTTATTATATATATTTTATGTGTATATAAATCAAAATATTATTAAAGAATTGTTTTATTTAGATTTTTTTATTGATGTTGATATATTTTATATTTATAAAACAGTTAGTTCCTGTCCTTGATTCTGATTGGTCAATAGCTGTGTTTTATTCACTATAAAACAAGGCTATGACCGCTTCTGTGTATCACTACACAACACCCTTAGCAACCACTCTTAGCAACGTAAACTGTATGTTCTCAAATGATATTGTTCAATGAAGCTTACTGTATTATGTAGAAGAGTATTGTGAGAAAGAGATTGAGTGGGCGAGTTTATTACCTGCATTCAGATTTAGCATTTTCCTTCAGGTCAGTCCTATGTTCATAATAAAACATCTGTTTAAATGTCCGATGTATTATCTTGTCCTTTTAACAGTTAAGGGGTTTTCCCATGACTGACAGCGCTAGTCAAAGCATTTGTCAGTTGCGTCTTGTTCCCTGTTCACAACAATTCAGTCTTTTCAATATAAAAGTCTTCGCTACTGACTGACATACTCATAAAGACAGTCTTTACTACCATCTAATGGTGTAATAATGTAACTTCTGTTGCTGTTCACGGTCAGGGACTATTTTTTCTGGTGGAAGGAAGGCTTTTAGTGAAAGTTTACTTCGTGAAAGTTGCATTGATACATATTTCTGGCTTTAATATTTTTATTGTGTGGTAACCGTTTTATAAAAGCAATAAGGTACTCAAGGCTAGCGCTGTATCGTGAATAAGTCACGGCTGAAGGGGTTTTAGACACTCCGCTTCGCATCGTGCCTAACAACACCCTTCAGCCGTGACTTATTCACGATATAGCACAGCCTCTCGTACCTTATTGCTTACATAAAATACAAATATGAATAATATATATAGCACTACAGAAAACCATTTTAAAATGTACTTACAAAATGAGCACAGAGAAAAGCAAAGTCTGATAAAATTAGAGAAAAATATAGTAGAAATGCTGACGGCAGAGTATTTGTTAGTTTTTATCTTTAGCTATCACAGAACATGGATTAGTTTATCTTTACTCATCATAGCGCCACTATCGAACCACTACATGGTCAGTGGATCTGCTGACATTTAAAATGGAATTAGCTGACATCACATTAGGACGTAGATAAGATACTGACCCTATCGTCTCCCCTCAACTGGAAATCTACTTTGTATTCTCACGGCTGTCATTGAAAAACTTATTAAGTGCTCAACTGTCTCTCTCGTTTCCCGTCTCTTCTCTCAGTTTTGAGTGATTGGCCACCTGGATGATGACTAAAATAACACCGCACGAAGCCGACAGTCACCCCTCAAATAAACACACACACCTACACACACACACACACACACACACACTCACACAAAATTTCTACCAGACAGGTTTCCATGGAAACCTCTATATCCCTCTAGTTTTTTTGTGTTATTCCTATATTTTTGAGTATTGTAAGAACTATGCTGCAATTCTATGCTTTCATGGGTATGCATGAAGGAAATTATATGTTTTTCTCATTATCACTCTCGTCGAATCTGAGGCATCTTAGCTATTCGCACTCACCAATATAGCACCTGACACTACCCAGCCCCCAGTGTGTGAGTGTGTGTGTGCACACATGAGGAGTCTGTGTGTTTTGATGTCTCTCTGTCAGTACAGTATGTCTTGGAGCGCAGATTCTTGCAAGTGTGTGTGTGCGTGCAGTAGCCTCACTGAGACAGGCATCTATTATTAGAAAGACAGATCACTTGACTCAGGCACTGGCTAGACGCCTAAATCTGGACCCCACCGGCAGCTCCCGGCTCAGAGCTCTGTCAAAAAAACAGTAGTGAGAAAATTTGAATATTGATAATGATGATAACGATAACAATAAGGACCTCATTCCAGCCCCTCTCAGGCTATGAGGTGTGCACACTTCAGCACTTCACTGTACAAAGGTGCGGAGTTTCGCAGGAAAAGTGCGAAATTACTTTAATTAGCTACATCTGCTGTGAAACAACCAGACGACAGATCTGCTCATCTGCTCTTTCCCTACTCACACTCACAGAATAGCACTTTTGCACACACTCTGATGGAGGAGTAACACACTTTTTTAACTGCAGTGAGGATTCATAAGATTTTTTTGGCCTGCATCACTCAGGTTAAACTTTCAATGACTTTTTTTTTCATTATTCATTATTAAAACTAATATTAATTATTCATTATTCTAATACTAAAATATTTATAAAACGAAAAGTTTTGACTTTTTAATAAATACAGATATTTGTTAAAATTGTATTCTGTTGCCATTTTCTAAAAGTATCAAGCCAACAGAGGCTGTTTTTACAGTGATTTTACCATGTTTAAGTGGCTTTGTGCCTAACTGCCTCTTATCACTTATTGCTCTAGTTTACCGTTTATTAAATAACTACACAATTATGCTCTTACACATTACAGCATGTGGATTTTTAAAATGTTCTTGAAAAAAAGTCTCATGTTCACTAAGGCTGCGTTTATTTTTCACAAATACAGTAAATTACAGTAATTACAATTTAAAATAACTATTTTCTATTGTAATATATTTTAAAAATAATTTATTCCTGTGATGGCAAAGCGGAATCTTCAGCAGAGCGTTCAGTGTCACATGATCCTTCAGAAAACAAGAAACATTTCATATTATTATCGATGTTGAAAACAGTTTGTTGCTTTATATTTTTGTGAAAAATGTGATAACTATGATTATTATTATTATATTGATGAATAGAAAGTTCAAAAGAACAGCATTTATTTGAAGTAGAATTTAAATAAAACACTTTTGGTTAATTTAACATATCCTTGTACATAAAAGTATTATTAGTATTAAGTATTATTTCTTTCTTTCTTTCTTTCTAAAAAAAAAAATCTTACTGACCCCAAACGATATGGTATATTTTGGATGGTAATGCATATCTACATATATTTACAAGAAAAATAACTCAATTTACACAAGTTATACTGTTTAAAAGTTTACATACCTTTGGTTTAATATTGTGTGTTGGCTCCCTGAGAATCATTGACTGTTCTTGACAAATTTCCTCCAGGTAAGTTCTTTAGATTCCCAGCATGCCATGCACATTTGAATACTTCCTCACAGTGGCTATATGAATTTGAGATACAGGTTTGTCACTATCACAAAGGTTACAAACACATACAATATTGAGAACAAATGGTGTGGAAACTTTTGAACAGGATCATTTGTGAAAATAAGTTTATATACATTTTTGTACATTTATTTTATCTTGTGGGATATACTTAAATATGTGTTATGCAGCCTTTTCATAGCAATCCCCCTCAAAATGATCTTATATTTAAGATTTTATTTATTTTATTTTGTAAAAATGCTAAACATTTTACAGATTCTTCAAGGAGTTTGTAAATGTATGAGCACAACTGTATGACAAACAATGAACAAAAACTACATAACTGATATAATTTTTTGCTTCATCTTCAGGCAACACAAACTGATCCAGAGCTGCTTTGGTACTCTCTCCCACTTACGGATTGGTTCTGGCCAGGCAGAGTGGCATGAGTGTGGGCAAGCCCCACCGCTACAACATTGTGTCATCGTCGGAGGAGGACGTGTACCGCCACGGCAACATGCCCGCCCTCGGCAATGGCTTTGGTAACGGCAAAATCCAGACGCGCCGGAAGGTGCGGAGCCGCTTTGTAAACAAGACAGGCCAGTGCAATGTCAGTTTCTCTCATATGGACGAGCAATCCCAGCGCTACCTCGCAGACATCTTTACCACTTGTGTGGACATTCGCTGGCGCTGGATGTTCGTCCTTTTCTCCCTTGCATTTGTCCTGTCCTGGCTCGCATTCGGGTTCGCCTTCTGGCTTATTGCTCTTGTCCATGGCGACTTAGACCGGCCCTCTCAAGACGACTTCACACCATGCGTCATGCAGGTCAACAGCTTTGTCGCAGCATTCTTGTTCTCGGTTGAGACGCAAACGACGATTGGCTACGGATTTCGCTGCGTGACTGAGGAGTGTCCTTTAGCGGTGTTCATGGTCGTCTTCCAGTCCATTGTGGGGTGCATCATTGACTCTTTCATGATTGGTGCCATCATGGCCAAAATGGCGCGACCTAAGAAACGGGCAGAAACGATACTGTTCTCACAAAACGCTGTCATCGCTATGCGTGACGGGAAGCTGTGCCTCATGTGGCGGGTTGGGAACTTGAGGAAAAGTCACATTGTAGAGGCTCACGTACGGGCACAGCTAATTAAGCCCCGAATCACAGAAGAGGGGGAGTACATACCTCTCGATCAGATCGACATCAATGTGGGATACGACCAAGGTCTCGACCGCATCTTCCTGGTTGCTCCCCTCACCATCCTACATGAGATAAATGAGGAGAGTCCGTTGTTTGGAATCAGCAAGCAGGACCTGGAAACGTCAGATTTTGAGATAGTGGTCATACTGGAAGGGATGGTCGAGGCGACTGCGATGACGGCTCAGGTGCGTAGCTCATACCTGGCCAGCGAGATTTTATGGGGTCATCGCTTTGAGCCTGTGGTGTTTGAGGAACGCAACCAGTATAAGGTAGACTACTCGCACTTTCACAAGACCTACGAGGTTCCCTCAACGCCACGTTGCAGCGCCAAAGATATGGAGGAGAACAAATCCTTGGAATCTGGCGCCAACTTCTGCTATGAGAATGAGTTAGCCTTCATTAGTAGGGATGAAGAGGAGCAGGAAGAGAACAGGGCTGAGAGGGGGACTGAGCTAGAGACCCTTTCAGCCAATCTGAACTTCGATCAGAGGTCGTATCACAAAGAATCTGAAATATGACCTCTGATTGCCACCTTCGAAAACTTTGCTTTATCGTAGACTCAGCCTATTCTTTTAGTGTCGGTTGTAACGAATAGATACAGAGAAATGCAAGTGCCATATGAAACCTTGACCCACTGTCCTAGTGCCATGCTTTAGTCGAGGGCAGGTCAGGAAAAGAAAGTGCTTTTTGTAGTTGTCAGAAATGTGAGGCCTTCCTGTAGGAAAACTTGAAATCTGATTATCTGTTTCATACTGTAGTTTGAAGTGATAGCTTTAAGTAGTATCATTATGCAATACTAAGCTAGCCTGGGTGCCATATTGACTAAATTTTTGTCTTGTATACAAAATTTGCACAAAATAGGTTGTTAACCACTACTAGGGTTTTTGCTTGGATATTGAGTAGAACATGATACACTCTTGTTTAGTGTTATTTACAGCAATAAAGTGACTTGAAGACTTTATCCATGCTCTCCATATTCTACTGATTTTTTTCCACTACGTCAGAGCAAAGACTGCAATGTTTTATTTTTACCATGTAATGAGGTACTACTATAGAGGTGTGTGGAAGATAATTAACACCTAAACAGACACTGCCAACTGACAATGAGCACAATGGCTCCCAGGCTAGCAAATAGCAAAGACACAAAATTATTTATTCAGCATTAGAAAGTGAGTAGATAAATATATGAGTATGTGAGCAGATGAGTGAAAGAAAAGGCATGATGGGATACAGTTAAGATCTTTTTCACATTCATGCTCAGGACAAACACTTGTATAAAACCGCTTACTCACAATAACAGCCAGATGAACATGTTTCATGTTGCTTTAGTGATATATTAAACCCACAAGTCCTGGTTTTCTATGTGTGGCAGCCTTTCACAAATTTTGAAGCTCTAAAACAAGATATTTACAACGTTACATGTTTTGCTATAGCAATGGCTACATTGTGCTAGTGTGTGTTTTATGAGGTATGACCTTCAATATGACCTTTCTTTATTGAGCTTTTGTCCTCAGTATCAAAACAGCTGCCCACTTGCGAATGTGAAAGGAGATGATCAATACTAAAAGCTACTTCTATAGGAGATGCTAAAGAATAAAAAATCAGTATCAGCTAAAAAAAAAAAAATTAAATAAAAAAAAAAATTTTCTCTATCAGTATTTCCAGAAAAAAATACTAAATTATCCTTTAAAAAAGTATTTACTTTGCTTACCCAGTTGAATTGTTTTTCATTGTTTTAAGCATAAATTTGGTGAGATAAACAAGTCCTTTTTTAAAAAGACCTTTTATCTTATACAATTTTGCTTCTACATTTACTGTTAATAAAAAACAAAAAACTAAAATAATCAAAAACCAAAAATATTGATTTATAAAATGATTTTTTGCAGTGCAATTTAAGTTGCAATGCCATGCAATATTTCACAGGGTGAAACTAAATTGTCAACATTCAGCATAATATGACAAGTCCATTTAATTACACAAGTAGATTTCCACTCACAAACCTCTCTAAGAGCTTGAAATGAATTTCATCAAGCAACTAACAACAGACCAACACTAACCACCCACCTCGGGTATCTTACATGATAATTAGAGATCGCGAAAATCTCCCTCCTTTTTAAAATCAGAGCAAAGAGAATGGGAGAGGTGCGAACGAGAGTTGGAGACAAAAGAGAGAGCGTTCACCCACTCACCTCATCCATCACTTTGCTCTGTGGGGGCAAATAAGAGTGCCTGATTAAATAAAGAAGGCATAATATAAGATGATTTAAATAAATTAAACGTTTCATGAAAATAGATTATAGCCGAAGTCTTCCACTATCACAGAGAAAAAGAGATGATCCCCTTAACATCATCCACTCTCCAAAAATACAGTACTACGCTACCATACCACGTCATGAAACCATCATATAACCCACGGCCACACAGCTGATTGTTTTTAAATTGCTGTCTGGTCATGAAAGGAAAATTGAGTCATTAGTCACACTATTTTATGCAGCAGCATGGCTGGTTCCAGGTCATGTCCTCATAACCTCTTCGGTTGGGTTTCTGAGGGTGAAAGTGAGTCATGACAGCTCATGCTGATTTCAGCTCTTCAGAAATGAAGGCAACATGGATATAAAATAGTGAGGTACTTTATTGCTAATGAGCTTAGCCTTGCAGGAAAAACCAGGTCATACCAGTTTAAGGTGCTCAAGATGATTTTTTAAAATTATGCTAGCTGATTTTTGCTGGTCCAAAGAGGTGTACCAGCTCTAACCTGCTTGACCAATTTGGTCTACAGGTCAAAACCAATACAAGCAGGTTTTCCCGCTGATCAACCAACCAGCTTGGGTGAGATAAAGACCATTAATGATCACCTTGGACCAACAACCTTGTAAAACCATCTCTGACCAGATCTAGATTTTCCAGCAGAGAGAGAAAATAAACAGGGGATGCAACTAATAGAAATACAAAACTATTCTTCTGAAATGCAATAAATACATGTCTTCTCAGCAATAGGATCCAGAAGTGTACCTCAATTAATCAGAGCTACCTGTAATAAAGTAATAAACCTGAGTGATGATGTGTAACTTTGTGCAGCTGGATGTGAGAGAGTGAAAGAAAGCTGAAGATATTTACATCGATGAGTTCCAGGTAAACAGGTGCATTTTATAACCATTAAGGCCCCATTTACACTAGTGCATTTTCGTTTTAAAACGCAAGTTTTACGCCTGTCGTTTACACTACGCCGGCGTTTTGGAACCTCGAAAACGGAGACTTTCGAAAACGCTGGAGACCGTTTTAGTTTGAAAACGCAGAGGTTCCATTTTAGTATAAACGGACCAAAATAGAGACTTTTGAGAACAATGGCGTGGCTGCCCACGTTCGCTCTGCATATCCTTGACAACTGTATAAACAATAACATGGAGACTGAACTGCAATCTTTGCTGGCTTTGTTGTAATTTTTAGCAGCCATTGTGTAGTTAATACTGCAGCTGCCCACATGCGCAAGAGGAAACTGTTTACACTTGTATGTGCATACCCAGTGTGCATGAACGGTCATGTGACATGCGTTTTCGGCCATGTGGTGTTTAGACGGAGATCGTTTCTGAAACACTGTGGAAACGCCAGTGTAGACGAGGATCGCTTTTATTTTGAAAGCGTTTTAAAACAAAAATGCACTAGTGTAAACGGGGCCTAAATCTGTATCAAATGTCACCTTATGCTGCATAAAGTTATTACATTACATCATTCAAACAGGGAGAGGGAGAATCAGGGAAACGATTCAACACTAGCATGACATGAGGATATAACTAAGAAAACTGGTTAAGTATAATATATAGAGGTGAATCTTTTTCTGTCAGAAGCTGTGTAATCTACTGTATCATGAAACAAATGTCATTGCAATGCGAGGGAGTGAAGTGTGAGTTCACTGATTAATATCAACTATCCACACTCTGCACTCTAATGGTCAACTGTATTTAAGCACAAAATAAAGTAAGAAATAAGAATGAAACTTCATTTGAGTAATAGGCTAGGTGAAGTTACTTTATTACTATTGTAAATTCAAATGATGTTTTATAACAAATCTTGCTAGAGCCATACAGGTATCCCGCTCTCCGTCATCAGAAGAGAATCATAACACACATAACCATGGTGACAAATGTAACCACGGTAACAGTCTATCTATAATTATTGGACGTATAGGCCTATCTATAGATTTGTTTCTTTCTTGTTCCACTGTTGCACCTTACAAATCCACCATTGCTTATTTACCAGCATTTCTTTAATTTACCATAAATTCAAGATATCAAAGTTTTTCAGATCTGTAATTTTTCTAATTCTAAGCATAACAGCATAAGAATTATGGATTACTAAGAATTAATTAAGCGAACACATAGGCTACAAACTCTGTTCCTATGGCCATTGAGAAGGAGAGTAAGTCCACATGCCCCAGTTTCACTACATCTGTGCTTTGTGTTCCACTCCAGGGAATGTCTCTAATTGCCATCTCTCTTTTAGTACATTATAACTATGGGAACAAGAAGCATGCGTGCCCTATAGGTTCAAGCCTAAAAGCTTTGAGAATACTTGTCACATACAAAGGTCAAAGAGATCGTGTACATTTGCCTTCTGAGAAGGCTGGTAATTAACGCCAAATATAACATAAAACCAGGAGAGAACATGGAAACGCGGATTCAGCATTTACAAGTCTACTCGAGCACTCCTTACATAATCCACAAAAATGGTAATGATGCAAGGATTTAAAATATAGATACGAGTATTGAAGGTTCAACATTAACATTTTAAAACAATTTAATGTGAACATTAAGTTTTGATATTGAGCTCAAGACTTTTGGAAAGACAAAACAATCAATCAATGCATTTCACAGTAAAACAGCATACCGTGTCACTGACAAGATTTCATCTCAGCAATAGGATCCAGAAGTGTACCTTAATAAATCAGAACTGCACAATCAGGGAGTTTAAATTCTACAATTAAACAGGAAAAAGTATTAAACCTGAGTAGTGATGTCACTTTGTGTATAGCTGGATGTAAGAGAGTGTGAAAGATAAGTATATATACTCCACTGAGTTCTAGGAAAACGGGTCCATTAAATCTGTATCAAATCTCACCTTCAACTGCATGAAGTCTTAAATTATGAAGTATTAAATTATGTGATTACAGTATTCTCTCTCTGTGTGTGTGTACGTGTGTCATGTGACATTTATTGACATGCTACTGAACCAAATTCTCTATTGCATGATTCTCCCTCTTGTCTTAACACACAACATGTTTACTTGCTTTTCATAACACAAACACAAAACACACTTTTTTTTTCTGCCATAATAGATACTTTCTATAGACTTCTTTAATGTTATGCAGAGCTATTGATATTTTAAATAAAAAAATACACCTTGATTTTAGCATTTCAATTAAGTTAGATTATTGTAATATAATTTAAATAATTTTAAGTCATCCTGTGGCCCCCTTAAGCTGGGGACACACTAATGCTGAGGCCCTGTAGTGGGCCTCCGTCCCCTGATTAAGAATCAACTGCTTTAACTTGTTTATTAAAGGGATAGTTCACCCTAAATGAAAATCAGGTCATCATTTACTCACCCTGGTGTTGTTCTAATGCCGTATGCCCTTCTTTCTTTTGTGGACCACAAAAGGAGATTTTTTTTTTTTAAATGTCCCACTTGCATTCGTCCATTTAATGGCAGTGAATAGCAACTATCATCAAGCTTTTTAAAAAATTTTGGCCTGGTTTCACAGACAGGACTTATAGCCTAAGCCAGAATTAGGCATTAGTTCAATTAAGAAGCTTTTATAAACTTTCACTAGAAAAAAACATTACTGGTGTGCATCTTGAGACAAAACAATGGCACTGGCATATTTTAAGATATGTCAGTACAAGTTGCTTTCAGTTAAAACAGTTCAAACATGCATTTTAGTCTAGGACTAGTTTAAACATTGTCTGTGAAACTGGGGGTTAGTGTCAGTAGCGGCTTCTGGTCATAAATTTAAGTAGGGCAGATTCAGGGTCTTGGCACTAGTTTATGATAACCATTTTTGTAAGATTTATATTGTAATTGCTGAACACATCAGACACTTTTGGCAGAATTCTAATGTCCTTGTGTTATTTAGCCTGAGGGTGGCGCTCTAATGATGATTGACAGACTTCAGTACACACGACAAACGCATAGAATGCCATCTTAGAATTGCTTAATGTTGTATTTATTGCTTTCGAATGTTGTTTTAGAATATTGCAATTTATGTAGGAATTCCAGTGAGGAAACATAAAACATACACAACAAAATTACTGTATATAAAAGCTATTCACATGAGCACGTTCAAATTAAAGGGTTTATACTCTCATTAATTTGATGCACTACTCCACATAGGAAGAACAGACATACCAACTAGTTACTGACCTGATGCAGACACATATCTGAAGCAGACTAATATCGTCTTGTCTGGAGCGAGGTTTACGTAAGTTGTTTACCTAACGTTAAAAAAAAAGTGGGGCAGCCATAAATCTGCTCCAATGGCTCTCTATGAGAGCGAGTTGCAGTTCCATTTCACACCACAGATTTACATTGGAAATTTGTGGGGCGCTGTAGAGCGAGGGCTCCGAGACCGGCTGCCCCATTTAGTATCATTAATACATGCCTGCCGAATCCTTGCGCTACATTTTAATATATCCTGCTCACTTTTCGACTTAAAAGAGAATAGAAAATCCGAAAATTATTTGTTGCAGAATGCTGAACACATTTATAATTTATTAGCAATATGGTGCAATATGTAAGATTTTTGCAGTAAAATATCCAAAAACCGCTAGGCCAGTGTTATATATTTTGTTCACTTGAGTACTTACAATATCCCAAATGTTTGCAACTATTTGTAAATCGTGAGAAAATTGCAATTTTAACCAAGGCTCCGGGACGTGTGAGGAGTCACCTGTCAATTGCGTCATACCCGTGTTACCCTCGGTTTCCGGTTTTATTTGGTAGAAACCATGGAAACACCAAAGACGCTTTAATATTTACATGTTTTAATAGGCAAGGGAACAACTGTTTTGATATATTTAGACAGAAAACTAATTATTGTTATATAACTCAACACGTTTAGTCTTATTGTTTAAATCTAATTTTCTTGATTTTTTTTGCGAGTACCATGCTTTACCATGCCTCAGAGAAAAACACTATTTTGTCAAGTAGCTAACATAGCATAATCAGATACAGCTTTATTTTTAGTAACAGTAATACAGAATTTTCTCCAACACAAGCCATCCAGCATTTAATATGATATTCTAAAATCGATCTAGTTTACTGCAGTGTTTCTCAAACAAGTGTCTCATAACAGCCACCGAGCGAACGGACAGAGTAACATTATAACATCATTTTCAACACTCTCAAATGTATAGTGATGTGACATTTGAACCGAGGCTTCGGAGCTTGTGCCGAGCATTAAAGGGCGTGCCAGATGAAGCCTCGATTCGAGGCTCGTGTTGGTAGCGTAGAAATCACGTGACCAATGACAAACGAAGCCTCACTTTCTGTCCAATCACGTGCGCGATTCACTTTCAGTATCAGAGTGTTCGAGAAATTCAGCACACACAACACACACGCACTGTTAGGCTTTTATTTGAGCACGTAACATGAAACTATCTATGAAATGTGTGGTGGCTGGCTGCTGTCTCGCTTCGTCTGACGAAGCTTCTTTCACGGTTTTATTTTATAATAAACACCAGATGATGCTGTTTTCGACACTCTCGAAGCTTTGAATCTTTTCCCGAAACAATGAGGGGAAAGCCTTGGTGCTTCATGAGGCTTCATTTGCCCATCACTACAAATGTATCTAATATGATAAACAGAGCTGCGTTACCTCATACTCATGACCGGAAAAGTGGAAGCAGCGCCGGCGACTGTGGCATAATAAAAGTTCCGCTGCTCGCGGCGTGTGTTGCGCAATCGTACTACAGTAACGTTAATAATCTCATCCGTGAACATGATTTCTTCCTGAGTCCCATCCCGATTGTTGTGATGTAAAGACCACATGTCCCAAGATTCCGCACTCAAACTTGCTGTCATCAAGGGTAAAGACTAGAAGGGATACAGCTACGGCCACTGGACATTTTAGTATTTATTTATTTATTTAATTTAGTAACTGTATTTGCAGTATTGTAAATACAGGGTTTAGGGTTGGGGGTAGGTGTAGTCATTAGTAAAATACAATCTGATAAGTAGCAAATAAATTTACTGTTATTTTATTATGAAATTTTGCCTCACTTCCGGCCGTTGCTGTATCCCTTCTAGACACAACCGTCATCACGCTACGCCTTTGTTTTGAATAGACCTCTAGCGGACAGAAATCCTACATATTGCACCTTTAATTCAGTGTATATAGAGGTCTATGTTTGGATGAATATTTTGGTGGGGCTCTGCCCCACCTGCCCATACAGACGAGCCGCGGCTTAATGTATTATTTGATGAAAATCCTGACCTTGGCCGTTGGTCTGTGCACGGCTACGCGACGTGTGCGTTCGTGTGAATCGATTAGAAAGAGAAAGAAAAAAAAAAAAAAAACAAGTTGTGAGAAATTAAGGTTAACAAAAAAGAGACACGAAAAACAATCCATCCATGTACCTTCTTCTCTTGGTTATTACATAACCAAATACACTATAATATTATACTGCATATATTCTTTGTCTACAAAGTTTAATATAGGTATGTTTCGAATAGCCAGACAAAAATAAGAGAATTTCACCAACTACTTAGCGCTGGGCTTTCTATGCTGAGAAGCTGTCCATCAGTTTTAAATCTCATATTTCTTTCTTTCATAACCCTGAGATCTAACCTGACTAAAATGAAGTGGGAAGCACAGGTTACACAAACAAAATGCACAGAATATAAGCCTCAAAGGTAAGCTTTGCATCCTTAACATGACCTTATTGGACGATTTTGTCACTGAGATGTAGATGTGTTAGTACTTGACAAGTGTTTATAAATTAAAATGTCAATTTACCTGTTATGAAAACAAGATTTCTCTTACCATTCCTGTAAAACGATAAAAACATGTTTCAGGTGACATGTAAATACGTTACCAAGGTAACACGAATGCTCTGAAACGAACTGAATAGGATGGACATTTGTACACACTTTTGGTTAGAGAGAAAAGAGAGAGAGAATTAAGGGATTGCCATTTTACGATTAATCAGTGTTGTGAAAATTTAACATAATGAAGAGATCATCGTTTCAAAGCAACATGCATTATTCATGAGTAATTACTGACAAAGAAGCAGTCAGAAATTTAATTAGAAAGCGCGCACACCTGCCGCGCTCCTCTCTCCCTCTCTGTAGCTTTACACGGACCCCAGGCAGAAAACACAGCTTTGCTGGGACTTATAAGCAAGCAAAACATTATAAGACCCACAAGTGATGTGAAACGATATCGAGCCCGTATTAAAGGAGGGAAATAGAGCTGCCCGTCCGCATGTTCCAGATGCTATCGGTTAATTGGTTTTTTGGCTAATATATTCGGCTATATCACACTCACACTCAGTAGCCCATTATGAAACGTATCAAATACCTGGGTCACATATGACGTTTGACATCTCCGACAACACATCCGAAAATAAAAATAGTAGGATCTCACCATTAACAACAATAACATTAAAGCATAAAGTTAGCAAGTAAAGAATTTTTGATTGACTTGTGCTGAAGTTTTCCAGAATACAGACAAAGCGCGACATCTAGTGGCTAAGAAAGATACTACAGAGAGTTGTGGCGGTCAAATGACATCACGTTGATTGAAATTAAAGCAATCTCTGAGTAGTAGCACTTTTCACAGACTGAAAACAGCTTTTAAATATGCTATGAATAGTTAATCATACTTTCGCTAAAAGTATCTGTAAAAACTTGGTAAAGGAAAACACTGTGACCGTTACATGTACAGTATAAGATTACTATTTATCAAAAGGCTTAAATATTAACAACAATAATCTGGAATAAAAGAAAATAATAATAAAATCCTTTGCAGTATTTTCTACACACTATATCAGCACCTATGGGTCGAAAAGTTACACAAACAAGTTCAAGACAGGAAAACTTTATTCATAATTAGAGATGAAGCAAATCAAACTGATGCTCAATCAGGCATAAACATGTAAATATAAACAAACGGTTTAAGATTTAGAGAGACATCCTCATGTCAAAATAATTCTAATGTGTAAATAAATAATGAAACAAATCAAAATGACTTACGTACACACCTGTGACTAAAGGTATAGTTATAATTCATTGTGAAATAAAGATATACCATTAATTTAATAATTTAACCCACATAATGCATTAAAATCTCTCTCTCTAACTCTCTCTCTCTCTCACACACACACACACACTCAGATCTTTTGAGTGCTAGTTAGTTCAAAGAGCTTCATCCTCTCCAGAACGGTGAGTCCATCCTTAAGACTCTGAGAAGAAAATAAGAGAGAATGTTTAAATTTTAGGGAACATCAGTATTTTGTACCATATTTTGTAGCACAGGTAATCCCACCTTGGATCTGATGGGCTGTGTCAATGTTGAACTGTCCTTCAAGAAGTCTGGGTTGCTCCTGGATTTCATCAGATCTGCAACACACATTTACAAATTGTGAATAAACATGCACTTATCTGTTTGCCTTCACAGTAACATGTTCAAGTCTGTTCTTGCAGATTTGCTTACCATAATTTAAACACTGCTGTCGAGCTGGCACCATCCTCGGTTCAGTGAAGTCACTTTGAGTTTTGACTTGTAAATGGCTCAACTCGGAGTCTAGCTCTTTAAAATGCTAAAATCAACAACAACATCATTAAAAAAAACGTAAAACAGAAACAGAGTAAAGAAAACTAGAGAAAACACTTTTTTTTGTAGTGGCAGTCTACTCTCTATGTAAATTAAAGTTATGGGTAAAAACTTCATATAAATCAAAATATAACTCACAAATGTGTCATACTCACATATATATATATATATATATATATATATATATATATGTGTGTGTGTGTGTGTTGCTTGACTACAATTACACTTCAATATTCGCATCGCTAGTATAATATCTTAGTATAGTATAATATAGCATGATAACCTAAAACTATTCATTTGTTTTAATTAAAAAGCTGTTACCATATTTCCCGCCTGCAGTTCCAACTTAAGTGAGTTGATCTCCTGTTTCAGACACTTAATCTCCGATTCCTTCACTCTGAGATTTACCTACAGCATAAAAGAACGAGACAGAGCACATCTGTTTTGACACATATAGACTTCATAACACCTTTGATGGAATATTCTCTAACCTAATCTCATCTGAGTAGTAATATAACTCATGAAGGTTTATTTTAAGGAAGCACTTGGAAGTGGAAGTGCAGATCATTTTAATCTGTGTTGAGTCAACCATCCCCTGCTAATTTTAGTAGTGACTTAGTAGTAAGTCACTGCACGTGTGTGAAATTTGGGGACTTCGCCATGTGGGAGGGTGTCAAGTTGTACCTCCAACTGATACATGTCTTTCTCCTGAAAAGACTGGGAGTGCTTCACCTCCCCATTCATGCGTGAATGCATCAGGGATAATTCAGCAGCCAAACACTCGTTTAATTCCTTAGAAACAAACATACAGTGTGTGAGGTAAGCAGCACAGTAGTGACTGTATGAATATGCATATTTTTTGTGTGCATGAGCATTTACCTGGTTGTGAGTGCGAAGCTCCTGGTTCTCTCTCTGTGTTGAACTCAATGCCTCCCTTTCTGTTTCTATAGTCCTGGTCAAATGAGTGTTTTCCAGACATTTCTGAGAATACTGCTCTGACAACACCTCCAGCTCCCTGTGCAACGTTTCTAGCTCCTCACTGCAGAAAATGCACCAAGACACACTTCTCAGTGGACAGAAAAAAATACAATTATCCCAATAATGAGTGGATAAGGCATATGGTTATTATATAGTTCTGCAACCCTAAATTGATGTTTGATGGTGTGGCTGAACCAGATCCCAGATTAATAATAGACATCACACACGCACTTATATTGTGCACGAAGCTGGCGGGTGTCCACATTGGCTCCATTTTGCAGGGCTTTCTGAGTCTTGTCCATTTCCTCTTTATGAGCTTTCCTCATGGCCTCAATAGCTGAACAACAACAAATATTATTTAAAAAATGTCAGACAGAACTGTCAAGACAGAGAAGCAGAGATGCTAGATCACGCTTTGTATTTATAAGCATGCAGCACATACATTTATTCATTTAGCAGATGCTTTCATCCATAGATAAATACAAGCGAGTAGTACAAATTTAGAAAAAACCCCATCTATTTAGCTCTGTAAATTTCTTATGCAGGTGTTAAAAGGGACAGAACACCTAAAAATTAAAATAGTCATTTACTCAAACTTACGAAGTTTCAAATCTATTTGAATTAACTTTCTTAAAAAGGAGCACAACAAGAGTTATTTAGCAGAATGTCCAAATTGCTTTTTCTCACAATATAAGTCAATGTTGACCACAGCTGTCCCTGTTTCCCTTCCAAATTCACAATACTGCAAAAGAGCAGAGTGAACATTATGAAGGTTTGCAATGAGGAATAGTAAATGACAGACATTTAATTTTTTGGTTAACTATGTCTTTAATTCTGTTCAGTTTAGTGGATAGTGCTATGTACTGTATTGTAGGCTTTGCTGTAAGCCAAAAGTACTTCTGCTGTGCTATGCCAGGCGTGTCCAATCCTGCTACTGGAGTGCCACTGTCCTGCAGAGTTTGGCTCTAACTTGCCTCAACACACCTGCCTTAAAGTTTCTAATATGCCTTGTAAGACCTTTATTAGCTGGTTCAGGTGTGTTTAATTTGGGGTGGAGCTAAACTCTGCAGGACAGTGGCCCTCCAGGAGTAGGACAGGACACCCCTGTGTTACGCTATGTGAGCTGAATGAATAGGAGCCAATTCTGAGAGGAGCACCTGCAATGGTGGCATTCGTCTCTTCCTGCAGCACTCTTTCTCTTTCCTCTGTCAGTCTTTCCACCTCTCTCTGATGCTGCCTCTGCATCTCCTCAATCACTCGCTGGTGGCTGTCCTCCATAATGCTGAAACCATGCTCATATGTGGCCTAAGACACCGAAATATGGAGTACCTTAATTTTAAGTATGATTACATGTTAATCTCATGCTGTAACAAGAAGGCTGTGGGCACCTTGATGGTTTCCAGGTCAAGCTGGAAGGCCTTGACATCCTGGTTGCTGAGTTCCGCCCTCAAACAAGTGACCTCAGTCTCAAGCTCTCTGATTCGGTCTTGCAGAGTAGTCACAGAAACCAGCTCAATCTTGTCACTCTCGTCTAGTTCTGAAGGTGTTGCAGCTTTTGGCTTTGACAAGTTCTGAATGTAGTATTCATGGAGACGGCTCATCTCCTCCTCATGGATTCTCTGGAGCTCCTGTAGCTTCTCCTCAAACTCCACCTGCAATCTTTCTGCTTCTTCCGTCCTCAATTGAGCATTGGTCTCAGCTGAAACACGTTCCTGCTCTGCCTTTTCGAACACAATGCGCTCCTCACGCAACTTCTCTTCGTAGCGCTCCGTCTGTTCCTGGAAAAGAGTCTCCATACTACGACACACGGCACGACACTCACACTCAGCCTGCTCTCTCTGCTTGCGTAGGGCACTCATCTCCTGCTGTAGGGCCAAGCGCAGACGACAAGCCATGTATGCCAAAGTGGCCTGAGACATTGCAGCCCTCAGGATGGCTGCAGGAGGTTCACCAGGAAGGTCAGCCTCTCTATCATCAGACTGTAGCTGTGTTGAGAGGGTGCGCAGTGACTTGGCCTGAGCTTGGAGCTCTACCACCAGACTCTTTCTGCAAGCAAGCTGTATCTCAGAGTCCTCAAGAAGTAAATCAGTTGCTAGTTCGTCCTCCATCTGTTCACTGTAAGGTGCAAGTTCTGGTGGGCTAATGTCAGCAAGTTTGGACCCCTGTTTGGAACCATTTTCCATTTTGGTTCCAGATGAGGAACTGTCAGATACTGGCCAAGGCAACACATAAAAGGGCTTCAATCCCTGTTGCTCCTTTGAGGGATGAGTACATAGACTATGGAGGAGGTATGCCATCTCTGCTCTTACACACAGTCTATGGATCACACTTTCACTCAGCGTATTGTCTAGCACATCTTGCTCGAGAGGGTCCAAGAAGATCTGAGAGTAACTAGGTTCCACAGCCCCATTATGACCTCCTTTAGCCATCCTAAGCACTTGGACATGCACCTCTGACAATCTATTAAGCAATTTTGTACTGGGATGCTCAAGTGCAGAGGCAATCCTTTGGACAACCAGTGCCTCCAATGACAACACTCTGCTGGCCATATCCAGAGCTTGACTTCTCCCAGGAATTCCATCATCATAAAGGGAGACATTAGTTTTGTCCGAAGTTCTGTCTAAATTGGTTTCCTGCAGGCTATGCAAAGCTCCAGTAAAACTCTGCAGAGCATCCACGGAGAGTCGACCTTCTGGTTTCTGGAGGGATCTGTGGGAGCACCAAGAATCATTGAGTGCATGTGGTCCAGTGTTGAGCTGTTGTTGTTGTTGTTGAAGATGCATTGTAAGCTCCCAGAGTCGCTCTTCAGTGTCACACAACTTGTGCTCTAGTGCCTGGATCACAGAGATCACTCTGTGTGACTCCTGTCCCTGAGTAGTAGGTTGCGTTTCCAAATCTTTTTTCCCTTTCTGTCTGTGTTCTTGCGGCTCAATCAGCATCTCACAGAGAACATTAGTTTCAGAAGGATGGGTTTGGGCTTCTTTGAGCCTCAGTTCTGTCTCCTCTAGACTACTGCCCAAGACGGCCATCTTAACAAGCACTTCCTGAAGTTCACGTTCCTTCCTGTCCAGCTCTTGCTGTTGCTGCACCAGCTGGGTTTGGAAGCGCTCCTCACTTACTCTCTCACAGTCCAGCAGAGCACCTCGCAAACTCTGTATCTCCTCACAAGCTCTTTCATAATCATGCTCCATGTCGTAATAAAGAGTCTCTTCGGTTTGAAGGCGTGCCTGCAGACGACTGACCTCACTGTCGGACTCCTCCAGCTGGTTTTGTAGCTCCTGGCACCTTCGTAGAAGGTCATCAGTAACTTCCCCTGTTGGCTTCTTCTGTAGCTCAGCCTCTTTCTGCCTCAAACTCTCCTCTAGTTCCTTTGATCGCTGTTCCGATTGGTCAAGGCTGTCACTGAAGCTCCTCCTTTCTCGTTCCTGGCTCTCTTGCAGGAGGCGCAGGTGCCTCTGTAGCCGGACCTCCTTTAAGGCTTGCGCTTCTTCGGTTGCTTTTAGACGGCCCGTTACCTCCTCCAGCCGTCCACGCAGACTCTCCAACACCTCCTCACGCTCCTTCAGAAGAGTTTCTGCATCTTGAATCCTTAATTCTGCCCTTTGAAGACATTCTTGTCTATCATTGAGCTCAGCTTGTAGACGGGCCTCAGTTTGTCTTAACTCCCTTTCTTGAGTATGATTCCTTTCATGCTCAGCCTTCAACTCTCTGCGCAGGCTCTGAAGCTCCACATCCCACTGCCATTCTGTCTGTGCTGAGGATGAGGAAAAGGTGACTGGCAAAGGAGAAGTGGAGCGATCAACCTGTAATGAGTTGAGAGACTTTGTTTCAGCCATGACAAATGATATGTAATGACACAACCATATTTGCTTGTTACGTTACCTGCTTTTCTTCTTTGGGTTTAGCTTCTAGTAGTTCACCAGGGCTGTCACAGTGGACACGTACTGTCCCTGCATCAACCTCTAAGCTGTCTGGGCTGATTGATTCTGGGGAGGTGCGACTGGACACTGCCATAAGTGATAAGTGCGATGGTATATCAGCGGACATGATGTTCAAGCTTCGCCCCTGAGATAGTCTTATCTTCTGACGATATTCGTTCTCTGATGCCTCAGAGGCAGAACGTATGATCGGCTCTACAGGGGATGATGCAGGTGCAGGAGGCACCGAGTGCTCACTGTTATGGTTCCATTGCCTCCCTGACAGATTATTTGACAACTCCTCCTTGTGCTGTTTACAACTTAATTCTGCCCAATCAAAGGTTCTGTAACGCCCCTCTCTACGACGCTCACGGATGCGACTCCTTTGCTCCTCCTCCTGGGGAACTGTATTGTATTGGGAGGAGCCTGTACGAGCATGTGCACCAGTCAATGGCACCTTTTGAGGAATAGAACTGAGGAAAGAAAAGATGTAATAAACTATGATATAGTTATTTAAATTTAAATATCTTTTTATGTGTTTGTGTGTGTTTACCATATATACACTTATACAAAAAACACATTCAAACCTGGATTTTATAGTAGGATTTTTCCTTGTATAGCATTGAAGAAAAAGAAAAACGGCAGAATGAAAAAGTCAATCCCCTAACATGGGATAAAAACAGATCTCAAAATAGTGCAATAAATGTTTTAGGGTTTGATATCCATGTACAAAAAATTGTAACAACTGGATTAATATATTCTTGAGAATGGCAGCTAGCTTTAATGTTGTTACCATGTGACATCAGGGGCAATGCTGGGACGAATATTTTTCATTACTGCCTGGACCCAGTTCCGTCGTATCCCATAAGTCATTGCACAGAGGGTGAAGACCCCATCCTTAGTCTGTATGAAAAGAAGGATGAAAAATATTCAATGAAATAGACACAAACACATAAGCTTAAAGTTTAGCTAATATACACTCACATGAATCTGAAATCCATAGTTTCTTTGTACAGGGTAATCTGTAACATCGTAACAAGTAGACAAATTGATCTCACCATCCACATCAGCTGCCTAAGTGACAAAACAGAGAAAGACCAGTTAATTTCTCTTAACTGCAAATGGCAAATCAGTTATTATGATTATTCTTTATAAATCAATTGACCTCTTCTGCTACAGAGTCACGGTAGAATCGCAGAGTCTGGTCAGTTAGAACAAACCAATGTTTCTGCCACTAGAGAAGAGAGAACATCAGACCACTTTACATACTAAAAACAAAAACATGAACAAATAGATTAACATCATATGCGCCCCGAGACACTCAAAACTTCAAAATTACCTTTCCGTCTTCTCCCAGTCTAGACATCCATCCCTTTTTGAAATTAAGAAGGTCAGGCTGAGAAGAAAAGAGCATTAGCAATGTCATTTGTGATATGCATGGTTAATTATGATTAACAAGATAAATTAGTCGCCACATCCCGTAAGTCATTTGATTAAAATTTATTTACTGGCATAATAAAAATAAACATTACAGTCATTCTGATCTGTATTGATTGTACTAACTGTGGGTGTGGGATCAAGCTGTCTGCGTTCCAGTGATTTGGAGCGGAAGCTGCATGACGTGAAGGGTCGCGAGTGATCAGGAATGTCATCATTAGGGGAGGAATCCTACTTAGAGCCAAAACAGCAGAGTAACAGAATGAGAAAAGAATTCGCATTAAAGTGTATTACATAAAACTATTAAATGTAATTTTACCTTATACCTTATTCAACAATGATCCACATACACTACAGTTCAAAAGTTTGGGGTCAGTAATTTTCTTTTATATATTTTTATTCAACAAGGATACATTAAATTGATTAAAAGTCACAGTAAAAACATTTATGATGTTACAAAATATTTCTTTTAAATTATTATTTCTATTTAAGTATTTCTACTAAATTATTTTCAGGATTCTTTGATGAATATAGTCACAGTTTTCCACAAAAATATTAAAGGTGCAATATGTAAGATTTTTGCAGTAAAATATCCAAAAACCACTAGGCCAGTGTTATATATTTTGTTCACTTGAGTACTTACAATATCCCAAATGTTTCCAACTATTTGTAAATCGTTAGAAAATTGCAATTTTAACCAAGGCTCCGGGACGTGTGAGGAGTCACCTGTCAATTGCGTCATACCCGTGTTACCCTCGGTTTCCGGTTTTATTTTGTAGAAACCACGGAAACACCAAAGAGGCTTTAATATATTACATGTTTTAATAGGCAAGGGAACAACTGTTTGGTTATGTTTATTGACAGAAAACTAATTGTTGTTATATAGCTCAACACGTTTAGTCTAATTGTTTAAATCTAATTTTCTTATTTTTTTGCGAGTACCACGCTTTACCATGCCTCAGAGAAAAACACTATTTTGTCAAGTAGCTAACATAGCATAATCAGATGCAGCTTTATTTTTAGTAACAGTAATACAGCATTTTCTCCATCATACAATACGTTTTAAAATGAATTGCATGCCATTTATCAACACAAGCCATCCAGCATTTAATATGATATTCTAAAGTCAATCTATCTTACTGCAGTGTGTCTCAAACAAGTGTCTCACAGCAGCCGCCGAGCGAACGCACAGAGTAACGTTATAACATCATTTTCAACACTCTCAAATGTATCTAATATGATAAACAGAGCTGCGTTACCTTATACTCATGACCGGAAAAGCGGAAGCGGCGCCGGCAACTGTGGCATAACAAAAGTTTCTTGTGAGGCATGTGTTGTGCAATCACTCCAGCGGCCTCGTTCAGCTCCCACAACACTCGGTCCTGCTCTGCTTCATACTACAGTAACGTTAATAATCTCATCCATGAACATGATTTCTTCCTGAGTCCTATCCCAATTGTTTCCACCGGCTGTGAGGTGAAGACCACATGTCCCAAGATTCCGCGCTCAAACTTGGCATCATCAAGCTATGCCTTTGTTTTGAACAGGCCTCTAGCGAACTCTAGCAGACAGAAATCTTACATACTGCACCTTTAAGCAGCCAGCACAGCTGTTTTCAACAATGATAATAATAATAATGTTTCTTGAGCACCAAATCAGCATATTAAAAACTAAGTGCACTGGATGCAACAAGATACTTATTTAAAAAACATTTAAAAATGCTTACAAACCTCAAACTTTTCATCTTTAGTGTACTTGGTTCAATTAATCCAGAATGAGTTTTCACCTGAGATGTACTGACAGATGTCTTATGGTCATTTTGTGCAGTAGAGGAGGAAGTGAAGGTTGAGGGGGGAAGCTCGTTATCCAGAAATGAACCCTCCTGTTGATCAGCATCCTGAGATCTCCTAGAAACAAACATTCAAACTTATCAAAAGATATTCTAAAACAGTGGATATCAATTTCATATTCGACTTTGAATTGCAACTCTACAAATTCTCTAAAAAAACTAAATTTATGAGCCTAATATAGAAAAAAGATAGACATTAAGAAGACAAAACAGAGATGGATCGTAATATGCAGTATAGACCAACTGGAATTCAGTATATACATATTATAATGGTGTCATTAAAGTGGAGATATACATAGAAAATATACAGAACACTTAAAAAAAATTAAAATGATCTACAAAACAAAAAAGTGTGAACAAACTGCAGGCATTTGTTGAGGGAAAAAAACAAAGTTTGAGGAACAGCAATGCAGTTCTGCCAAGCAATTTAACATTTAAACATTGAGAATTGTGGCTTGTAGAATATGTTTGGAGTAAAATGGCAAATGGGAAAGCAAGCAGGCCTAGTTTGATTTGACGAATGGAGATGGGATGAGGTCTCCTGAAAGACAAACAGAAAAATGCTTTTGAAGGAATCGCAATAAAATGATGAACACAAGAGGGAGCCACAAACATTATACATGAAACATTCATGAGCGAAATGCATGTCTTACCTCTGCCGATTTCCAAACAGCCGGTGTACTTTTCTTCTTGGGCTGGGTGCTTCATGTGCTTCATGTCTGAGTGTGTGTGTCATGGATGTGTGTGATTGTCTCTCCTCATTGGACTCCAAACTTTTCTCCCGAAAACAACATACGGCATCTTCAGGTTTGCCCCCACATGCCCCCTGTGAACTGTGATTGGTTGGTGGAGGGAAGGGGCAGGAGCTAAGGGACATTAAGGTAGGAAACATACAAGGATGTGAGGCAGCTGAACAAACAGAATCACAGTCACACCTGGAGTCAGTGTGTGCTTGTTCGTCTGCAACATGAGGACTTGTCTTCTCCAGAGAGGAATAGCCACTTTCAGTGCCCAGTCGACTCTTAGTACCTGAGAGAGCAAATGAAAGCAAAGCAAACTTAGTCCAGAACTAATCTGTATTTACTATTCTTACTTAGCCAATGGATTGACATGAGTTTACGACGGAAAAAAATCTGCAGTAACATATTTGTGTCATGGCAGATACAAGTGCAATGCGAAAAAGTAAACAGTTTCATATTTCACCCAAAAATGAAAATCTGGCAAAATTTATTCACCCTCATGTCGTTCCAAACCTGTACGACTTACTTTCTTCCATGGAACACAACATGAGAGTTTCTTAAGAATATCATATGCGCTTTTTGCATGCAATTACACTGAATAAATACTGGAGCCTTCAAGTTTAAAAAAGGACAGAAAAGTACCATAAAATTATCATAAAAGTGGTCTAAATCAAAATGTTACACTGATCAACTGATTAATTGAAATGAACTATTGGGTCTGATCTTTTCAATAAATCAGTTGATCAGTGAACCACTGTACAGGTTTAGGAGGATTAAATAATGACAGAATTTTATTTTTCTAATTTACTAGAAAAATTAACAGTAGTTTTAGCTACTACCCACCTTCTTAAGCTGACAAATCGGTAACCACTAAAACCATAAACAAATACATCCAGTTAATCTCATAAGCCCACACACAAAGGCCACTCTAAGGTCGTACCGTCTGTGCCGGAGCAGCTCGAGAGCTGATCGAGTGATGAAGAGAGACAGGAGCCAAGAGTGGTATCGAGTGATGAAGCATCATGAATCCCAACTCCACCATTACGTAACTCCTCCTCCAGCTCTTTCTCTGAGGAAAGCAATGACACCTGCTCCACCGTGCTCACAACGCTACTTCTTCTGTCTTTTTTGGTGGCCCCTTTAGTACTGCCATTTCTGCTGCTGCCTTTAGTGGCACTGCTTGTACTAGAGCCAGCATTGTCACTGATGGACACTTTATCACCACTATTATTACTAGAAGTGATGCTGCATCGTCTATTAATGCTGCCGGTGAAACTACTTCCAGAAGTGCTATTTTTTTTAGCACCACCACTGCTACTGCTGCTGCTAGAGGTTTGGCTTTCTGCGGTCTGCTGAGAGAGAAAGAGAGACAGAGAATATAGGTGAGTAAATCAGAAACTGACAGGTTATTTGAAGCGTTTGGCCAGCGAAATCCAATTGGCACGGATGGTGAAGGAAAAGCCTCTCTCTTTCTATATACAACCTGCTTGACAAACAAGCACATATGTCTTTTGCCCTCTGCTCCCACTTTGCAAACCCTTTACCCTCCCCGGGGGGATGCTCAATAATCCTGTCCAGATCACTTAAGTTAATTCTTTTAAACTTCTGTCTGATGCTTCAAATCACACACACACACACACACACACACACACACACACACACACACACACACAAAAATACAGGAAAAAAGCATTTCATCTACATGCTGTTAATTGTTGCAGCATAGTGGAATGGCACTTTCACACAGATCAATTTGGTCTGCTGTCAGCAGAAAGAATATGCGTAAGGAAGATAGAGATGGATTAGTAAATCAACTGGACAGAAAGACAGGCACAGCACTTAGAAATGTAATTAAAGTAAAGAACAGAGGTGGAGGAGGGCATTTAAAGGAGCAGTACTCCAAAACAGTATTATTCTGTCAACATTACTGTGACCATCTAAAAATAAACCTGTTCCAGGAGCACTTGAATAGCCTTTTTGCACTTATTGAAGTGTACTAATCTGGTGAAACAAGTAATGGTGCAAGTGTCTGTACACACTTGTAATGTATTTGAAATGACAGAGTGGACTTCACTGTGCTTAAGGAAAAAACATATGTTACTGTTTATTTTGAAAGCTTTACTAGGTAAGTTACCCCAGTATATATCTAGTTTGTTGACATATTGGTCTAGAATATATATTACCAGATCAACAGAAAATTTTTTTACTCAAGACACCATTTTCCTGCACAGAGCTTGGCAGATCTGCCTTTTGCAATCATGCTACGTATGCATGGAATGAGCTTCAAGGTATACAAAACATGGGATCTGTATCATCTCTTGATCTATTTAAAATATTTTAAAGTCCATTTTTATAGACAGGAATGCAAAAAGGTAAGCGGGGAAAAAAGGTGAGAACATTACGTGGGATGGGGGCATGCTCCACACAGAATTTTTTGTAAAGATATTTGCTTTACATGCTCATTTATAAAATATATATACACACACACACACACACATTACCAGTCAAAAGTTTGGACACGGTAAGATTTTTAATGTTTTTAAAAGAAGTTTCGTCTGTTCACCAAGACTGCATTTATTTAATTAAAAATACAGTAAAAACAGTAATATTGTGAAATTTATTACAATTTAAAATAACTGTTTTCTGTTTGAATATATTTTATAAAGTAATTTATTCCTGTGATCAAAGCTGAATTTTCAGCATCATTACTCCAGTCTTCAGTGTCACATGATCCTTCAGAAATCATTCTAATATGATGATCTGCTGCTCAAGAAACATTTATTGTGTACAATTGTACAAAATATTTGTGTACAATTTTTTTTCAGGATTCTTTGATGAATAGAAAGTTCAAAAGAACAGCATTTATTTGAAATATAATCTTTTGTAACATTATAAATGTCTTTACTGTCACTTTTGATCGATTTAATGCATCCTTGCTGAATAAAAGTATTAATTTCTTTAATTTCTTTTTAAAAAAAATAAAATTAAAAATTCTTACTGACCCTAAACTTTTGAACGGTAGTGTATAATGTTACAAAAGCTTTGTATTTCAGATAAATGCTGTTCTTTTGAACTTTTTATTCATCAAGGAATCCTGAAAAAAAAAAAGTACACAACTGTTTTCAACATTGATAATAATCATAAATGTTTCTTGAGCAGCAAATCATCATATTAGAATGATTTCTGAAGGATCATGTGACACTGAAGACTGGAGTAATGATGCTGAAAATTCAGCTTTGATCACAGGAATAAATTACTTTATAAAATATATTCAAACAGAAAACAGTTATTTTAAATTGTAATAATATTTCACAATATTACTGTTTTTACTGTATTTTTAATTAAATAAATGCAGCCTTGGTGAGCAGACGAAACTTCTTTTAAAAACATTAAAAATCTTACCGTGTCCAAACTTTTGACTGGTAGTGTATACATGTCCAAAAAAAAAAAACCATATTACCAAAATCAACATTTGGTCAAAAAAAAAAAAAAAACTTTCTCATTGGATCTATGCAAATCTCATATATGACCTATTATGATCCCAAAAAGGTAAGTAGTCACTGAAAGGTGAGGAGTTTGCATCTATGTATAGAACAATGTCAATTACAATTACTTAAAATGACTTTAACTGTGATTTCAGATATTATGATCAACATATCTGGATATCTAATCCACCTCTAGTTTTAGAAGAGGTTGGTTCCTTTCTGAATATTTATAAAAACACTGATCAATAGTACTAAATCCTGCTACATGTTTAGTGCAGCTACACCTTGTAGACCTCAAATGAAATTATGACAAGATATAGAAAACAAAAAAATAATAATAACCAAACTGGAAATTTGTTGACAAATCGGTTGCATCTAGAAACACAGTAAAATGAATTTCACTGTGAAAAAAAACAAAAACTTAAAAATATACACAAGAATACTACATTGAATGTTTCTGTTCATATTCATATTTTACCAAAGCAATTAACCAGATGGTATACTGAAAAGATATTAGATAGGATACAGGCATTGCCTGACACAGAACATATCTCCATTAAATACGAACAAGACTCACTTGCGGTGGGTGGGCTGGATCCTTCCCCTTCTTCCTCTGATTTGATTTGGCAGCTTTGGGGTAAACAATCAGATTTTCCTGCCACCTAAATAAAAACAAATACAGTCAAATTCATATACAGGACAGACCCCGAAAAAGGACCTAGGCTGGAAATCACACATATAAGCAAACTCAAACAAGCATTCAGATATCTCTTACTTCTGCTTTTTGGACATCACTCTTCTAGACTAAAAACCTCCAGTTGCAAAGAAGCAGATAATTATGAGCAATAAAACCACAAGCCAGAACAATCCCAAAAGAAACAGTTCTAAAGCTGGTGTTCTCAACACAGAAACACACGCACACACTAATCCGAGACTCCTTGACACCTTCTATTACACTCTTAAGAGATTAGATCAGCCTGGCTGAGATTTACTGACTTATAACACTTAAGAAGAAACAGGGATGAGACAGAAAGAGAGAGATGATTTCAATTAAACTAGTGAACAGAGCCGAGATCATGGCACTTGTCACAAAAAAAAAAAACAAGACACTTAACAGCTTGACTTAGCCTCTTTTGTTCCATTACGTCACAACATATGATTGCATACCATAAATGTATATGGCTGCATATATCAAATGGGATAAAAATTAACTAATGACAAAGTAGCTGTTACAGTACATGTGGCTACGTTAACACCGCAGGTCAGTGAGTGTATTACCTACTGATGCTGAAGCTGTTCTCTGTTCGGATGTAGTAGTCTCTGTCAGTGAAGCACAACCTCAGACAGTTCTGGAAGCCAGTTTGAGATGAAGCGTCAAGAATCTCACAACACTGGATCATATTCACACTTCCTTGAGGCAATGTACCTGGCTAGATAAAAACATTGCACAGAGCAGGAAAGATTTTAACGTCACCATGAAATCATGATAGACAATTCTTGCTTTTTATGGACTATTGCCGTATTTATTATAAATTATATAATAAATCTGTGCACATCAATATTTTTTTTTAAATATGCATGTGACCTCATAATATTTAATCAACATAACTTCCCCTCCCTCTTGCAGCTACATCTCTTCTCTGATGATGCATTTACTGGCGTGAGGGCGGGACAACCTGTCACTCACATGAGATCGACCAATTGCAAACCATTACCATCCAATCAATTCCCGATGGACAAAGTCCCACCCTAGATTTTTTTCTTGTTCGAGAAACTGTTACACTTTGATATAGATCACAATAGGGAAGAAAAGACTTCAGTTTCATGCTAACTTTAATTTTTGGCAGCGGCTATTTGCACAGTGCAAATAGAAATAAATGTCATTTATACTACGTGTAAATAGCAATTAGATGCTATTTCTCTTCTTATTCATGATATATTTACTTCAGATTTATTGAAAATCACGTCAAAAGTATCTACACCACAGCTTACTCCCTACGCCAACACTGCTGACAGGCCTTGGGCATTTTTTGTACTTTTGTCTGGCCCAACCAGACATTGGTGGGCAGAGTAAGTGTACATAACCTCTGCCAACAAGGCAGGCTATTTTCATTTAGTGTAAATAGACACTCTGTTAATTAATTATTTATTTTTTTGTTACCTGCAAGTCTTATCTTCTGCGTATTTGCTCGGAGGTGATTTTCATACATGTTGAGTTTTTATTTATACTAATGTGATAAACAGCTAAAAAGCTTTTTACTTCTGGTGATTGCATTTAGTTGTTCATTTATGAAGAGGTAAGAATTATAAACTTTTGTTGAGCGCAGAACCTATTTTCTGCAATAATCCAAAAGCCAGTGGAAAAAGCCTATTGGGTTTTCATCGAGGAAAATGTTTTAAATGTTTCCATGTTTTACATCATCACCGCAGCACTTTAATTAAAGATAATGCAAAATTACATTATAACATCAAAATGTCAAAAATTAACATTTCTGGTCTGTTATCAGTGATGGGGTTTTTGTAAGCTTGAGATAGTGGGATAAAAAAGTTTGTAAACACTGCATGAAATACAGGTTAAACCTCACCATCTCATCCAGAGAGTAGCGTAGAAGCCCATGCTCGTAAAGCACAAAATATCTCCTCTGCCATTTCTATAACAGAGATGGCAAAGAAAGATCAAGGCTACACTTACAACATGGTGACATATAAAAGACCTGTATCTGATGGAAATAATCTCTAGAACTGCCAGTGTCATCACCCGTTTCCTGTGGCCAGAACTGCTGAAGTCAGTGTCCTCTGGGGCCAAGAGGAGCCACCCCACCTGAACAGGCTTAATCTGGGACAGAGAGAGATATTGACTCTATTCTTTAAATAAATAAAATATAAAGGACAGTTTCATTTCTCCAGCATTTTAAAAAGTTAATAAAGTATATCCTCACCTGATACAGATCTGCTTCGCTAAGTTTGTGCGAATCCACTGTTTTAAAGCAGTTTTGACACTTACTTTTATTAAAGATGTTGGCCTGAAAGCGATGACACCGATTCTCGCGTGCAGAAAACATCGTGTTTTGCAGGTGTCGACAAAGTACTTTTTTTTTAGATTAGAAAAATTACAGCAACAACAAAATAATAATTTAAAGTGACGACGGTTTTTTAAATTTTATATATAAAAAATAAATAATATGGGTTCGCGACGTCTTCATTCATTAATTGTGTCCGACGTGTCGTTCATGTGTTTTATCTTCCTTCCCAACGAGCAAAAGGCCTTTCAGTCACTTCACTGATAATTTGAGTCTAAGTAACGTTATCCGAGTGATACACTGATGTAAACGCACTATAAACATTTAGTGGAGAGTTCAGCTCTTCTAGAAACGTTTTGATCCACAGAACTTACATTAGCAAGTCAAACAAACCACCATAGCGTGGTTGTTTATAATGTCGCGGCCTAGCTGTACTAGCCAGCGCTTTCTTCAATGGTGGGGATTTTGATTCATCCCAATGATTCGATTCTTTTGACTTCGTTCACCAGAAACATTCATTTACATTCATTCACTGACCATTTCTGCAGATTGTAAAAACTAATTCTAAATTTTGTGGATACTGAAAAGATAAAGAAACACATACTTTTGTGTAAAAAATAATAGGCCTATGTATACTAATATGTGTCCGTTTTTGCTTGGACTTCCTATGGGGGTTCAAACCAGATTTGGGGCAGGTTTTTAATTTTTTACTGTGTAGAATGCTGCTACATGTGCACACGACCTCACTACATTTTATACTTAATTCAGTGAGTGACATCCAGCTATCGTTTTCAAATTAAAACTTTTATTTTGAGGAATTGTTTTAAATTCATTCTAGTCAATATGAGTACATTGCATTCTGGGATACAGTGTGCTCTGGTTGTATACTGCACATTGTTGGCAAAAATGAATATGATCAATAAAATATGAATATTTTAAAATTTTCAATAATTTTATTTATCATTAAAATACAATACATAAAGGAATATACAGGGTTGAATTTATATATATTGAGTTAAGTGGTAATGATGAAATATATATATATTATCAATGACATAAAATCAACAGAGATCATTATGGTTAAAAAGATCTTGATTCATGCCACACGTGTCTATTAAAGCATTAGCATAAATGCTTGTCTGAATGTGTGAGTGAATGTAATATCCATTAAAATTCTCCACCCTCTGCTTTCAGATCAGCTTTCATCTTCTGTTTCTTCATTATGGCCTCCAACTCAGTGGCCTTCCGCACATCCTGAAAAAGAGCGATACAGATAATCATGAAGATAATCATCTTTCAATTTGTATAATTTCCCTCTCTTTTTTGGTTTGTTTTGTTTATTTCCAGTCACCCACTGAGAGAAGTCAAGTTTGAGATGACTTTAAATGACTTTACAGTAAAGACTATTAATTCAACTTTTATACTGTTAGTGAAAATGCTATTTCACTGCATTTTGCTTTTGCAAAAATTACCTAGTTAAATATTCAATTTAAATTAAATATTTATTTACTTTGTTTAATGTATCTATGTTTAAAGTTGGTAATGATGAAATATTATCAATTACATAAAAACAACAATGAAATGAAAGTTGTGATAGTCTTTTCTTCTCTATTGTGACGTATATCCAAGTGAAACAGCTTCTCGAACAAGAAAAGATGTACACTCCTGGGCAAAAAAATGGGACAAGCCAAAAATACTTAGTGCTCTTTTAATGGTCTTAACCATTTTAATCACAAATCACTGGCCAGGAAATAAGCAAGAATTGCACAAATACTGTGGGTAACGTAAGTTAGCATGGAATAACCTTCCCCAACTTGTAGACAGGAAGCTTTTTACAGGAAGAGTGTTGTTGCAAACACTTCATGAGTAGTTGAAAAATGTCTCCAAGTTCATTTGAGTTTAATGTGAAACCAAATCTGGACTCTGACCAGGCCAAAACATGATCCTGATGGACTTGTTTTCAAGCCACTTCTTGGTTGTCTTTGCAGTTTGGTCAGGAGCATTGTCTTGTTGAAAAAAATTATCTGATCATTCCTATTTAGATAACAACTTTTCATTTGTGGGAATGTTGTTTTAATTTTGGGCTTGGCCCGTTTTATTTTGCCCAGGAGTGTAGGAAGGTTTTAATATTTGTCCATCTGGAAATAATTGGTTGGTTGTGATTTGCGATTGCTATGATCTCATGTGAGTGACAGGTTGTCCCGTCCTCACTACAGTGAACAACACACCATCAGAAAAGAGAAGTTGTTGCAAGAGGGAGAGGAAGTTATTCTGAAACTGCCAAAGGGAAAAAATTAGAAGGCATGAGAGGTACTCTGTGAGAATGCCTCTGGGAGTGAGTAATGTATACATACCTCCAGCAGTGCTTTCTGCACCATGATCTGGCTGTAGACTCTGATGCCCTCTTCTGGACAAACGGAACGCAGCTCCTCCTTATTCAGAGAGAAGAGCTGAGCTCCCGTCAGGACGCCCAGACTGTTTACAGTGCTGAGACAGAGATAGAGATCACAACATGAGCAAATTTCAGAGGTCTCAGATCAGTTGAGCTCCAGATCATCATGTCTAGATGTGTGTATTTTACTCACTAATCGTTGAAGCCTTTGGCCCTGAGCCATTCCTGAACCTCAGCTGAGGGAGAGTGATAGTGCAGCGGTACTGTTGTGTCATTCGCTTTATTAATTACTACTGGGCGTATTGATGCTGCTCTACCATTGGCCAGTCGCTGCAAGAGCTCATCATTCATCAATATTACTGTTAACACATATAAATATTACAGTAAGAAATAAAATGAAATGTACATTTGTGATATTTGGACATTTATGATATTCTCTGATTAATATAATGTAATTGGAAATGTAAAGTCAGTCGGTCAATTATAAAAATCCCAGAGAGTGTCATCAGGAGGAATCTTGTATCATTCACTGTGTTGCTATTGTTAACTAAAACCAAAGCTATTAAAGATAAATTAATTGAGATAAAGATGAAATAAATCATGTATTAGATGAAACATAAACTTGAATTTAAAATGTTACCTTGGCAACTAACTAAAATAAGTTTATGTTGAAGTACTAAAATGACTCAAACTAAAACAAAAATTAGTTAAAGTCAAGATATATAAAATATTAAAAAACAAAAGCTAATAAAAATGACAAAAGCACATAGCAAAATTAAATATAAAATAATGAAACTAAAATTTATTAACTGATAATGTAAAAATAAAAGATAATTCAAAATATTACAAAAAACTATAATAGTATATAAATAATTAATACTGAAGGGGGTTAATTTTGTGATACTGACCAGATGACTCTACATTATCCAGCTTATTTAAACAACTAACAAAATAAATGTATATTAATATATAATTATAATCAACATTGAATTGAATTGAATTATAATTATGTGAGGGAAAAAGAAACCCCAGAATGCTACATGAAACTAGGACAGTGTTAGAAGACTGTTGCCAAAACAAATGATCTAACAGTTATTCATGATTGTACATACAACATATTTGACTGCAGAATGTCACGATTGACCAATCAGAATCAAGTATTCCTGAGAGTCATGTACTAATACTAGAGAAAAAGGTTTATGAATAAAATGAATTTTTCTGAATGACACAAAGCAGGTTTGTTCATTTTCTTGTATACAATACTGAAATAATGACTTGACCATCCTCTATAACCTCAAAACTTTTAACTTTTTCTCCAGAAGTAGGCTACTGTCCTTGTTATCATACTTTGAGAAAAAGACATTCATTAGACTGTAGTGACTGGTTAGAAGTGACTCATTTGCAAGTACTGTAGTAGGAAACATCACCTTTGTCTCCGTCATCTCCAGCTGGCGGCATACTGTGTGGGCGTGGATCATGGCGGACTGCTTTTTCGCCTGAGGAATTGGGTGCACCGTAAAAAGAGATTGCTCTCGGGGGAGAGATAGGAGCTTTCTATAAAAATATGATAGAAATTAGTTTGTGACTGAGGATGTGAGTGTGTTATGTTATATGTTGCTGGCTGTATTTGTGCGCGCACGACTCCTTTACCATGGACTGGTTGCGCATTACTGCGTTGGAAGAGTCAACTTCTGCGTGATTGATTGGCTCGAGGATGTTATGTGGAACAAAACCAATCTGACCGTAATCATTCTTACACTTCCACCATCGCTTTGATGACTCTAACACCTGAGGCAGAGAGGATAAGAGAGACAGAGTGATTGAAAATGAGGGGAAATGGAGTGAACTGGGAGCATGTGTCAGTGGTGATTTTCAAGAGGAAGCACAGATCACTTTACAGATCATCTATACGGTGAAATGTGTCCTGAGAACTCTCTTTTTTTAAATAATAATAATAATTTTGGTCAGTAATTATGGAAAAACTTTTTCCATGTTTAAAAATGCTAGTAGTGTATATATATGAATATAAATAGTCAAAAAATATAAATGGAAATGGAAGTTGGAGGAAGCGTTGCTGGTGTGTATGTCTATGCAAGGTACCTCTAGAGTTTCCCCCTGTAAGACTGAGAGCTCACTACTGTTTCGTGCCACGAAGTCATAACTGCAGCGATACATCCTTTCTTCATGAGGAGGCAGAGAGTCTTCCATCCTACACCATAATCACACACACAATAAGACAAAGTGCCATCACAAAGACAGTGCACACACACACAGCTGACTGGTCCATACTAACCCATCATGTTCATGGCGTACAGTTAGATATGCCTGATCAAGTACCTGTGGAAAGTGAAAGGAAGGAGATTAATGTGGTTTGTATTGTGGTTGTGCTTATATCAGGGAGTGTGAGGTCTCATACCTGCTGAGTCTGTATAAGAGCTTCATGTTTGTGCTGGGACTCTATGGGATCCTCGATTGGTTGTCCATACGCGTCTATGACCATAGGCTGCCAACCATCCAGAAAGACAGGTTTGTATGGAGGCACAGTCTCACTGAGTTGAGAGCTGACAAAAACACATTGGAGTTGATCAACCAATCTTAACTAAGGGAGATTTTACCCTTTTAAAGGGTTAGTTCACCCAAAAATGAAAATTCTGTAATTTATTACTCACCCTCATGTCGTTCCACACCCATAAGACCTTTGTTCATCTTCAGAACACAAATTAAGATATTTTTGATGAAATCCGATGGCTCAGTGAGGCCTGCATCGCCAGCAAGTTAATTTCCTTTTTCATTGCCCAGAAATCTACTAAAGACGTATTTAAAACACTTTATGTGAGTACAGTGGTTCAACCTTAGTGTTATGAAGCGACGAGAATACTTTTTGTGCGCCAAAAATAACAAAATAGCGACTTTATTCCACAATATCTAGTGATGGGCGATTTCAAAACACTGCTTCATGAAGCTTCAAAGCTTTACGAATCATTTGTTTCGAATCAGTGGTTCAGAGCACAAAAATCCCATGATTTCAGTAAATGAGGCTCTTTGTTACGCCATAAGTGTTTTGAAACTTCAATAGTTCACGTGACTTTGGCAGTTTGATACACGCTCCGAACCACTGATTAGAAACAAATGATTTGTAAAGCTTCGAAGCTTCATGAAGCAGTGTTTTGAAATCGCTCATAACTAGACATTGTTGAATAAAGTCACTATTTTGTTATTTGTGGTGCACAAAAAGTATTCTATTCGCTTTATAATATTAAGGTTGAACCACTGTAGTCACATGAACTGTTTTAAATATGTTTTTAGTAGCTTTCTGGGCAATGAAAAAGGGAGTGCAGGCCTCACTGAGCCATCGGATTTCATCAAAAATATCTTAATTTGTGTTCTGAAGATGAACGAAGTTCTTATGGGTGTGGAACGAGATGAGGGTGAGTAATTAATGACAGAATTTTCATTTTTGGGTGAACTAACCCTTTAAGATGTGCTTTTGTACCTTTTATTGTACCTTTGTATCTTTTATTAAGTTTAAACACTACTGTCCCCATTCATTGTATGTAATATCATAGAAAAGAGCATCTAGCACTTATTTTATGTTCCACAGAAGAAAGAAAATCATTCAGGTTTTGACCAACATGAACATGAGTAAATAATGACAGAATGTGCATTTTTGGATGAACTATCCATTGAAGTGGGGTTCAAACTCAGAGTATAATAGTAGTATTACTTCCATTCAAATTTAAATTCTACAGCTTTGTTACTGACAATGGCAGAGTCCAGTTTGGCCCGAGTGACATCCACAGTAGTTTTTCTTGCTCGTTTAGATTCTGCTGTAGCAGAGAGATCGCTCCACTGGTCAGAGCGGGGCTGGAGACTGTTGCTGCCAACTTAGGACCACCTGTGGTCTTCACCATCTGGTGAACATACAACAACAAACCTAATACGGCCATTACAAATCCTTTTGTTGTAGTTTTATTTTATTGTTTGGGCGGGTTTCTCTGTGTGTCTGCTGTGTGTGTAATTCTCCTACCAAGTGCAAAGGGATGAAGACGTGGTGCAAGAGTTCTTCTGAGGATGGCTCTGAGATTTTCATCTTTAGGCGGTCCTACAACAAACACATAGACATACAGACATAGTTTTATGAAGTTCTTAAAGCTGTGATTTCTGCACCACTAGCCAAACCACCACAAAATTGAAATTAATAAATAAATTGAAAAATAAATAAATTAGGCACATCCTTTATTTGTGGTTTTTGTGTGTGTGTGTGTGTGTGTGTGTGTCTATCTTACCAATAGGCAGAAAGAATATTTAATCTTCTGAAATATATCCACAAACTCCAGTTCTGATGGTGGGGTCGCTGTTTGTGTGAGAAGGCCATCTACAAACATAGATGTTTAATATTTATGGTTTATGATGTTTCTGAAGGTCTTGGATAGGCTTGTGAAGTATGGAGGTCATCTCTCTCACCATCCTGTTTTTTTTTCTTCTTGTTGCTCTTTTTGGAACTCTTTTTCATGCTCTGTTGCTCAAGAGCTTCTGCTGTCACCTGCAGACGGGCCATGAAACGCTCCACATCAGCAAAACAGTGATTCACCAACTCCTAACAGAGGGAGATATAAAAAAATAGGAGCAAGCTGTAAGATTTTAAGCGATAAATCCACTTACACAAATGCAGTGGCTTTCTATGTTGTTTTCAAGCTCTTTCATTACTCTTTCCTCTAAAACTAAAATCCCAGTAACATCATATTTTTCAAGTTGGGGCAACTTATCACAATTTTTAAGGTTATTGAGGTAAGTTGGTATGTGTTTTACAGTTTGTAATTCATAAAGTTTATTAACCATAATTTTGCTGTTCAAAACAGTTATATATTTTTGTATGTTATCTTTTACATTTTTTATGAATTATCTTATTTTTTTATATTTGTTGTTTTGCTAAAAAGAGCTATAATAGGATGTTTAATGGCAGTGTCTATAGTGACAGCTTACCCCATCTACCAAAATAGCGGGGTTTGTTACAAAAGTCAATGTGTGCTCAATGAACTGTACTTTTTTCTGGGTAATAATGGTGAAAATGATTGCCAAAAGGTGTGAGTTTATGAAATAAATGAATCAATGAATAAATAACCCAAGTAATAAATAACCTTAAAATTTTTTGCAGATTTTTGCAGTCCGCATTCAATCAAATGTTATATGTTACATTCACACTTACAACTTCTCTCTGTGCGTAGATCAGATGTGTATCTGTTTTCACTCCTCCATTTACTAAGATGAGCAATAAAATATATATATAAAATCTGCATATATTGTCAAAAATATATATTGCTGTATGTATTTAATCAAACAGAAATACATATATACCTGTGGGACCGGGGTAAGCAGCTAAATCATTTGGACGTACTTCGATCGACTTTGATATTCTCCTGGGAATAGCTTGGGGAGCAGCCATCTTAGAGAAAGAAAGAATGAAAGGGAAAAATAAAAGGAAAAGACAAAAAAAAAAACAACAGAGGTTATTTAGAAAGTATTTAAAGTATCTGTCATCCAATTGACAGCTTTGCCTATTCACCTGATCACACACAAAGTCAGGGCTGATTTGGTTCAACTGTAAACTAATGAGTCATAAATACAACAAAAACATGGACAAAGTGGTGTTACTTTTTACAGTTTTTCTCAATCGATTTGACACATTTCTCCAAAGTAATCTAACTGCTCTCAAAACAGTTAAAACAGTGATCTAAACACACTCTTACATTTGCCAAACAGTTCAACTTTACTGCAAAATAAAACACTGCAATTTTTCCTAATAATACTAACATCAAAACTACAGACGTATTGTCTGTTGATTTTAGAACATTTTCAGCTGTGGATGTACAAATACACTAATAGAAATACACGTTTATTCTAATGTTTTTCCAACAGGTTTTGTTATTTGGGTCTTTGAGCAAATAAAGCTTCAAAACGGTATTTTTAGAAAATCTTTAAAAACTGATGTAATGCATATTTTTGAGTCATTAACAATGTGTTTAAGCAAGTTTCAGTTGTTACATAACATTTCAAAGTGTTTAATTTATTTTTTTACTATTTTGTCAGGTGGTACAACCAAATATTTGTAAATATATATCTACCCATACATGAAATTTGCTGTTTTTATCAGTATTTGAGAGATATCTACAACCCTTTTCACTCGGCCACAATGACCTAGGGTCCGCTGGATGTTGCATTACCAGTATCAGGCTTACACCGTGTCTGCACCGGACGTGACTTTTATCGCATCGCACCACGCCGCAACAGCTAAAAGCTGTCTACACTGAACGCGACAAGCCGGCCGATGCAAAGCACTTGGACTACGTCAGAAATAGAACGGGGAATCCGTTTACTGTCGGGAATCTGTCGCGTCGCATCGCTCCGCATCCAGTGTAGAAAACATCACTGATTATAATGTGTTCTATTGTCTTTTGATGCGTTGCGCCGCTCGCGTCCGGTGTAGACATGGAGTTAACGTTATTACCTTGTCAGTTAATAATAAAATATTTGCAGTTGTGCCACCCTGACATTTGAGAATATACAAATTGCAGAGCAAAATTTTTTTAATTATCTCAACAGCTTTAAAACTACAGATATTTATAAAATTTGTTTATATGTATTCAAACATAACATAATGCCAAAGTATTTTATCTTGAATTTCTTATAAAAAAAAAAAAAAAAAAAATTTGGGGTCTGAATCCAGAATCCCCCATACCCTCATTATAGGGCTCCTCAGGTCCAGGATTCAGAACTGAATTAGAGTAATTCTGATTTAATTTGAAATCCACCTCTCCTCCCACCCCTTCCACCCTGCTGTCCACTTTCACTATGTCTGTGTCTTCTTACAATATCTCCTCTTGCTCTTTCCACTACATCAGTGTCCTCCACTATACTCAGTTCTCCATTCCTCCTTTTTTTACTTCCTCCTCTCTCCTCATTATATGATCTCCTATATGTTCCACTCTTCCTTTCCTTCTCGTTACACCCCTTCCTCTACTTACACCAACAGAGGTGCTTTCACCTCTTTATTTCCCTCTTCTCTTGCATATTTTCTTGCTCTATGTTTACTTTTTCCTTTTATATTTTCCCTATTACATAATGCACTTGTGATAAATGTGTAAACATATAGGAAAACTGAATTTCCTGTGTTGTGTGTATTATTAATCAAGCAGATATCAGTTTGGGGCTAATTGAAAACATACCAAGTGCATTTTATAATGTGACAAAGTTTTGTTTGTTGTGTTTGGACAAATGGTACATAAATGTTTGTGAATTGTGTAAAACCAATAAAAAAAAAGCTGTGATCATTTTTTCCTGATTTATTAAAGTTTTGGTTTGATGTATTAACTAGTATGAAAACATTTGAGAACTTTGTGCGTAGTGTTTTGAGAAAATTATTAAAATGTTTTAAAATTTGTCTGAAATGAATGAAAATGTACAAACTGTTTAGGACAATTACAAAGTGTTCAGATCACCGTGTTAACTGTTTTGAGAACAGTGATCTGAGTTTGGAGAAATGTGTCAAATCGATTGAGAAAAACTGTAAATGAGAACAAATAATGTCTGAATTTTTTCATCTATATCTCCGATTCCTTGGTCACCACTTTATGTGGGACAAAACATTCAACCTTTTAGTTAAACAGCTTTAGGCTACCACAGAACAATTATCAAAGAGGATTATTATGTAATGGACTACTGGAAAGAGAACATTAGATGCTGAAGACAGAATTTCATTCATTTGACCTGACAGGTAGACAAAAAGTGAAAAGAAGTGCCAAGAAGCTTGGAAGAAACTCTTTATATGGTTTAATAAACTAATCCCTAGGATTTGGACTACCACAACTCCCTATAATTAAGACACGCCTGTTCAAGACACACCAGATTTTTTTGCCAAACAGAAAGAATGGCTTTTTTGTAAACCTGGTCTTGGCAAGACTGCTTGAGAGTTTCACTCATTCGTTGTTTAAGACTCTGGGATAAAAAGGGTTGACATTCCACACATAACCAATACATTACTTCACATTAGCTTCTCATTCAGTCGTGTCTGTGGCCTCTGACAGCACAAAGCCATAAAAGTTTGTCAGATCTTTGTGAGCTTCTTGGTCGTGGGCTGTTACAGAGACACTGGACATTTCTTCTCAGGATGAAATTTCATGTTTAGTCCTGTAAATAATGTAGTAAAGTAAAAAATATTCTCTTTTCCTGAGGAAACATAAAAAATGATAAAAATATAAATTAAAAATATAAATAAATATGTCACAGTTGTCAAGGAATGATTTCCAAAAAGTCCATTATAACTTTTACAGCTGGATTCAAATGTTTGAGACCTCTCTTAAAAATGTTTTTGTCTTGTGTGTTTTTCTGTTTCCTTCAGCATCCCTGCAAGCCCTACAGGCAGTTTAAAAATGTATGGATGATTGGAAAGAAATAAAATCAAATTATATAGCCACCAGACCATTCAACAATTTGAGTCTTCACAAGTTTGTGCAAAAATGAATTATCATGTTCTCCAGCATGATTTGAAATGATCTACTGAGCATCTTGACAAGAACATCTGTCTGTACAAAAGAGTTCACATGATCAATGTTACAAATTTGATTAGTATCCTAGAAATAGTGCAGAATCTAAAACATTAGTTCTCATAATTCTTTGTTAAAACATCTCAAACTTCTAAACCTTCAAGGTTTAGACTATATTTAACCCCCCCCCCCACCGACTGTATTCCTGAAAATTGCAAAGGAAATCTTCAACAACTCCATTAAAAGTCCAACACAATCACAATGTCAAAGTCACTGCATTGACTGAACACTCTTCTGTTGTTTAGGAGGAGTGGCAGCATCAATGCCCAGGATTTATAACACAGCTGCTATTATTAGCAGAGACCTATGCAATGATTTGTTTGCATTCACACTGCCATGTCATTGTATCGCCAAAGAATAGGAGCCAGACACAAAATATAGCTCTTAGATATGAGATTACAGCACACTGAACATTGCTATAGTTCAGAGAATCATTTTCAATTCTTCAGGGAAAAGCATTGATTCTTTACCTGTGTGCATCACAACTATCTGCATGTGACTATAAAAGCAATAGACCAGTTGCCTAATTGCAAGTATTAATGTAAAGTCTCAATTTTGATGGCATTATAAAGATTTAAATGTTTGGTTTAAGACAGTCTTACCGTGTGTTAGATGTGTACACCTCCTTCTGTCACATCTTCTGTTTACACCTAATAGAGAAATGCAAGAACAAGAAAAACTAGTTGATCTGTTTAACTTGAAGGAAACTTCCTCTCTCTCTCTCTCTCTCTTTCTCTCTCTCTCTCTCTCTCTCTCTCTCTCGCCTGAGTTTCAGGATATGAAGAGCACAGAAACCTGGGTGGAAGTGTGTTAATACATTCCTGTAAGTACATTCCTCTGACATAACTCTGAGAGGCAATAAACGCAATAGAATTTCAGATAGATATTTATGAGAGTTGGTGTATGAAACTGTCATGCGCCCAAAACAGATTGTAAAATAGGAAAATATTAAAAAAGCAACGCATGTATTCCCACATAAAGACAAATGAAAAATATGAGTTAATACTCACAGTGCCACAAACTTCGTCTTTGGCGAAGAACTGCGTTGTTGCTGCTTCAGTTCAGAGTGTTCAGGCTAGGCTTGTTTGTCTAGATCTGTCATTCTCCTCTCACCCTCCCTCTCTCTCTATTTTTTTCAGTGTCCACTGTTCCTCTGTCACTTGCAGGTGTTACTGTCTTTGTCAGTTTATGCAGTGTGTGCTGTCATCACCTACACTGTAAAAAAAGTCCGTAAAAATAAGGCACAATGTACGGTATAAATATGAAGGAATTTTCCGTATTTGTATTTTACAGGTGATTTACCTGTATTTTGAATTAAGGTTTGCATTAGGTTGTGTTTTTACGGAAAATTCCGTAAAATTATGGATAAAGTCCTGGCAGAAAATTACCAGTACATTTTCCGCTTTTATTTTTTACAGTGTAATACAATTAGAGTGATGATATCTTACTACAGTGTACTTTCCTGTAGCTCAGTGGTTAGCGCATGGCACTAGCAATGCCAAGGTCATGGGTTCGATCCCAGGGATTGCACATACTCAGATACAAATGTATAGTATAATGCAATGTAAGTTGCTTTGGATAAAAGCGTCTGCCAAATGCATAAAAAAATGTAAAAAAAAAAATGTAAATGTAAAATGTACTTGTTGCACAGTTTGTATTACTAATGTAATGGTGTTGTTTTGCTTTTTAAAAAAATCAATTCTCATTGATATGAAATATTTGTTATACTAATTAAATTCTGTATATGTAGCTTGTTCAATTGTTGTAAATTCTGCAAAACTATCCATTGATTATTGCAGTTTGACATAATCAGAAAACAATTAGTTGGGAGGAATTTCATACACTTCCCACACTTAAATAACCTCTCACTTGCAGTGATTGTTCATTTTCATATGAATTCTGTCTATTGCCTTGTACGCCATGCCAAGTAGAGCATAAATGCTGTACATCCTAGCAGGAACTGTGAATCAAATTTCACATGACACTTATGGTAATTGTATTTCCTCTTTTCTCTCATTCACAAATGTACCGTATCTTAGTGAATGAATGTGTGTTTTTAATGAATATTTTAAGAAAACAATTAAACACTCTTTCTTAAGTCTCAAAATAGATTCAAAGACACACAGTTTTCAATAAAGTAAAATAAGATGTTTAATTAGTGAACAACTTCTGTGTGTTTAGCTTCTCCTACATCCTCAACTCTTCTTGCTCCATCTCTTCTTCCTAAACCATCTATTCCTTTCCCCTCATCTCTTTCTACCTCTTCCACTGTTCCTCTCCCTCTCAGTATTACCCTTCCTCTATCCTCTCCAAAACCTCTCACTCTTACATCTCTTCCTTTTCCCATTCTTCTTCTTTTTTTGTTGTTGTATTTCTTTCCCCATTTATAGTTTTTGCAATTGAGATAGCTGTATAAACAATTAGGAAATTTGCATTTCCTGTGTTGAGTGTATTACTGATGCAGCAGATATTTATTTGGGGATAATTGAGAACATTACAAGTACAACTAAGATTTTAACAAATAATGTTTTTGTTTGTTTGTTGTGTTTGGAAAAATGGTGCACAGATGATTGTGATTTTTGTAAAACCAAAATAAAGAGCTGCAATTGTTTTCACCTGATATATTAAAGTTTTGGTTGGATGTATGAACTACTGTGAAAACATTTGCGAATTTTGTGCACAGTGTTTTGAGAAAATGATGCATGTGATTTAAAACTTGCATGAAATGAAGGAAAATTTACAACCTGTTTAGGACAATTACAAAGTGTTCAGATTACTATGTTAACTGTTTTGAGAACAGTGACCTGAATTTGGAAAAATGTGTCAAATCGATTGAGAAAAACTGTAAAAGAAATTACAATATCCAGTGAAATTTTAATAATAAGATCTTACAGGACAAACTAAAATAGTTTGCTCATGTAAATTGGACAGAAAGCCACAAAAGACCTCCTGATTTCAGTGTTTGAAAGAAGAACACACTGTTACACTGGAAAATGTCACAGTGCCTTCAAGGAAAAAGTGGTAAAGCCTAAACTGGAGTCTCAAAAAGTGTCTGACATCATTAGTGCGTAATTCATTTTTCTAAAGAAATTCGATTTTGGCTGGATTGATAAGATATTCAGTATGTATAATACCCAGCAATTTGAAATTTGTGCACGTTTAAATCGTTAAATCATAAAAATATATTGAAATGTGTACTTGAAGTAAATTCCTACTGAAACATTTCCTCAGATATTTTCACCCCTCAAGAGTTTGCATGGGTTCAAGTGAATAGTTTTATAGGCACAGCCTTGCAATAGAGAGGTCCTGTTGTGAACAGAGATGCCCAATACCATACATCTGTAAACTTATGTTCTCATTATTTCTTTACCTTACAGGCTATACATCACAAATGAATTCAATGTTGAAGCGTGTGTAATTAAGAAGGCCGTTTCGCAGAAATGTGCAGATGAATGCAAACTTTCAAAAGGCGCCACAATGATTGTGTGAGAATTAGACTGATTTGTTCAGCATTTGTTTAACATATTTCACAGTTATGTAATATTGCTTTTTTTTCTTTTAGTGAAAGCCTGTAATGAATATAATCTGAATATAGTTAAAAAAACAGTAATAAAGTAATTAAAGTAGAAAGATTAAATGAAACGATGAAAATAATGACAATAAAAAAACAGAACATGCATTTGTTGATTTATCTTTTGTTTCATCAATCCATTATCAGTGCCTTAGCAAGTGGCACACTAATGCTGTGCTCAAAATATGACTAAAATTGTTCTGCTGCCTCCACCAGCTCTAGAGAAGCCATGTTGTTTAATGTTACTGCAGGTTAACAAGTTGATATTCTCTGAACAATGTCTACTTTGATAATAGTTTGAGCACACTGCAAGACACAATCAAAAAGTACTTTAGTAAAGAACTTTTTACTGTTTAGTGAAAGAAATAAAGTGGAGAAGTGTACCTATAGGATTCTTAAAAATATCACATTGAATTGCCATATAGACCTGAAAAGGAACTCACCTGGATCCCATTAAAAACCTGCAGAAGTGTCCTACAGGATATCTATGTCTTATCAAATAAGACAATTCCTCTAGGAATCCTGGAACGGGTCCAAAAGTATCTTATTGGCAATGTTTCTTCTTATTTCCTGACAAAGGGATTTGTTCAGCACCAAATAACAACGACTTATAGCTACATTATCAAAATGTAAGACTACTAGAGGTCCTACGGTAAGGCGATGGCGCCCTCGTGTGTTAAGAAAGTGAAATGGGTCTTCTAAATGGCATCTCATATTTCTTGGCAGAAATTAGTAATGTTATGTAACTGTCACCCCTAGAACCAGATGTCTCTGCTCTTCTACTAATGTAGAAAATGCACAATCTTTACTTCTCCACAGCCTTTAATAGACCAGTGAGCTCTCAACGCACGTGAAGAGCAGTGCGCTTTCGCAAAATATAAACAAGAGGCGGAGCGCGAGGTGGAGCTGAGCAGTCATGCATTACCACGAATAACTCACGTTTTGCTGCCCACATAAGCTCCCTACGTGATATAATAACAGTTTAAGCGGGTTTATACACTTCAAAAATGTTTTATAAATCAGATATTAAAGGGACGAGTGCAGACCCCAAAAGGGGTGCTCCGCGTGTTCTGTAATGTGACACAAAGAGCTGTCAAGAAGGGGGTGGGCTTCGTTACAGCGTAGGTAAAACAGCTCACGAGTTGATCTCCAATGACAGAGCGCTTAACTTCAGGGTCTGGCGTTACATTTGTCTTTTACCAAAGTTGTACATTCGGAGCCCTCCAACGTGGCGATCTCCCAACCACCCCGAGAGTGGATAAAAATATTGCACTGGATATACGACTGGATTATTATCCGAATCGATAACGCAGAGCCTGTCAGTTTAAGTTTAGCGGTTTAAAAAAAAAAAAAAAAAAAAAAATCTACAACAGGGCAACTCCCCCTGAAACGGGCTGCAAGGTAAGAGTCGAAGAATTTGTTGCTGCAAGTTTTATCTAGGTCAATGGTTTTTGTCTTTAATACATTAAACTGCCAATATGTTTATCTGATCAATTTTGTCTACTTTAATCAGGTTTTACTGTTTATTTACAGTTGGATCAATGAGTGTAAATACATTGGTGGGGTGAGAAATATATTCCTGGTTGATTGGAATGGCATGTTCCTGAAATACTGTCAGCTGCCAAATTTACACCAAGCTGGTGATGCTGCATAAATTTCAGCCAAAAATATACCTTGGGTATTTTAGTTTTGCATAAATTAGTTTACAAATAAAGCTTGTACATTGTCAAACAATCAAGTCAAAATATAGCACAATAAAAGAAACAGACATTGACCAAAATGCAGCACAATTCAGACAATTTTCAAATTGTACAATTTGGAAAAACATAATGTAGGCCGATTATATTTCAAAAACATAAAGATGAGCATTTGTTGCAAAGAGAAAAATTTTTGTTTTATCATAACTTTGGACTTGTGTCGTTTGAGAATATGTAAAGTTGTGTTCAGGGCAAGTTAGAGATAAGAAACACAAGTAAACTTTTGCTTCTTTCAAGGTGACATGAATATAAACAGTGCAGGTACCCACGTGGAGCAATGTTTCAACGTTTCAATTAAATAATCAGTGGCTTTGACGCTGTGTAGATACTGTCTACACGTATAGTTATGTGTTCCCATGCATAGTGTGGCATAAGTGAAATCAACTGAGACTGGCAAAGAGAAATAGCACAGCCAAGAGAGTGGGAAGGTCACTGGCGCTCGTAGAAAAGGCATTTGCAGAAATAACAGAGGCAAAGAAAATCTGTTCACTTTCCCACTACTTTCAGTTTACTTTTTGTCTTTCTTTATTGTGTAATTTGACAGTTTAGCCATTCTAAACAACTACCTAGATATGTGAGGACACAGAGTAGAGAGAGACAAGAGAGACAATGTTTATTTTTCCCGTCACGAGATCATCATAGAGGCATCGGACACCTTGAAAACTTTCCACCTCACAAAGTCCGCCTGTCAGTCAACTAAGAATGACTAGCTGCTCCAGCTCTGACGCAGTAACACACCTCTTTCTCCTTCTCTCACACACTCTCTCACTTTCTCTTTGCTAGAGAGAGTTTTGGACATCTGTACTTTTCCACTCTCACAGTGGAGAGCACATAGGTCCCCGAGCTGGGCCCTTCCTCAGACGGTGGGCAAATACTGCTGGACCCGACTGTTTCATGTCTGCATTTACCCACATGGCCTCTTTAGCTGTGAAACTGTATGCAGACGCATGACTTTATGTCATGCCCCAGTTCAGGGGTTTTCAACCTTTTTAATGTCTTTTAATACCCACAAACAGGGCCTAAAACTAACTTTTTGCAGCACCTACCAATGGCCAGTGACTTAAGAAAATTTACCAGCCAAAACTATTTTTTACCAGCCATGAAACAAAAACAGGCAGTTATGACAGTAGTCTAATCAATTAAATAACACTGCATAATCTTCATATCCTTTTTAAAGTTCAAGAGCAGTGAGTGATTTCTTTCCCTTTGTTGTTTTGTTAAGATTAAAAGCACTGCAGCAGGATTATTAGGATGCTGTAACTTCTGTAAGAGAGAATGCACAATTCGAAGACACAGTTGACTGTGTTTATAGTCGCAGAGACAGGCATTTTTTGACATAATTTTGTGTGAATTTGTCCATTCAAGCACAGGAAGGCATCAAAGGGAGCTCAGCTTAGTATTCCGGATTCGGATGTTTCGGATGTTGAACTTCCCACATAAAGTGCCCTTTTGCGTGTTCTAGGCTAGCGCTTCAATATTTACATTGGAAAGGCTTAAATTTTCGTGATGATGCAGCACTGACCCGTCAACTGTACAGAGCATCGTTCACATTCATTTTTACGATTTTTACTCGCATTTAGCGCTTGGCGAGTGTTAATTTTAAGACCCGCCTGCAAATATGATGATCCCCTTTCATGAAATAAAGGCAACTATATATTTTCATGTATACAGACCTATTTATACGTTGTGTTAAAAGCTTTGAATGATAAAGATAAGTCTGTTATTTGTCATTGTATTAAACCAAAATTCTTGAAAAACCAAATATTATAATATAAAACAAGATTTTCCAATTAAAACAAAAATTTATTTGTATAGTACTTTTCTTTTATCTTTTTATTTGTTTGTTATAATAAAAATAGAAATTAATAGAAATAAAGTATTTTTTTAACAAACGTTTATGCATATGTTCTTTTTTTTCTCAGATTTTCTCTCTATCCCTAGTACCCATTGCTCATAAAATGCTGATCTAGTGATGAAGAATAACTTTACATGGTGGACTTGCATGAGCACTTTACAGTTTACATTACAGCTCTTGAAGTGCTTTTCACTTTAAATTAGCCAACTAAACTAGTTACTATATAATTATTAGTAAAATATATTTGAATATATTTTGAATTATATCAGTGTTTTTGTAGTGCTATGGTATGAAATCTTTCCACATTTGTATATTATATAGAATAAAATGTTTTTCAATTGTCTTTTTATGGTTTTTGCATCAGTTATGCCAATGTCATATATGTGTTTTACTTACTGTAATTTATTTTCAAACAATTCTTTTTGGAGCCCTAGCTAGAAAACTAGCTACAACTCAAAGAGCTTTTTGATTTCCAGCAATTAACTGGCCTAAAGATTCTTGTACAGGCCTGGTTGTGTGTTTCACAATCACAAGGAGGGACTTTGTATGTTAAAAAAATTAATGTGAATTACAGTTTTTTGTCAAAATTAGATTAAAAACAATGGGACTCTGGTGCTGTAGTTGTGGTTGCCCTCTGTTTGCTGTTAAATAATTGGCTTGAACTGTATGCAAAGTTGCAAACATGTATTGCTTGCTAAATTAACAAGACCGATTTTTGAAAAACACACTTCCGTGTTTGTCTTTTGTCTGTGTTCAGCTGAGCTTTTTATCTCCACTGATGAATGTCTGGATTATTTCTAAGATAAAGAGATTTAGATGTACTGGACAGTTCAGTGACAAATAAGGAGTGAAAGTTTTCACACACAAAAAACACCTTCACTCTGGTTTTCTGTTCTCAGTGTTGTACATTCTACACCATAATCTTCTGTTTACCTTGAAGTGAGAAGAAAAGTGATAGCTGGAGGGAAGGAGGGAGATGGCAAGATGGACTTGACTTTTTGACTTGACAAGCTCCAACTTACATAAAGAGCACAATGAAACTATTCACTTCTCTCCAGGGAAGAGGGAGAGAGTTTGAGGGAAACGAGAGAAGTAAATACAGCAACTAGATAAAGGGTTAGCGGATCCCCGTGGTTTTCTGCGAATCGGGTGTACTTGTCCAAGAAAGTGTCTTCACACACTGTGCACATATGTTAACTCAGAAACATGTTGAACACAGGTACTTTTCTATTGTATATGAACTGAAAAAAGGTACAACACTCACTTTTTGGTTGCACCTCCTCTTCTGTTGGTAGAGCACCTCTTTTTAACATTTGTTACTTTTCTATTGTATGTCACTATTTTAGATCTTATGTTGACATAATTGCTGAGAACTTGAAAGGAAAGTTAAAATAAATCGATTCATCATTCACCCATGATGGTTAAAACAAGGAGCTATACTGGAAGCAGTGTTGTTATTGATAACTAAAGCTTTTAAAAATCTTTTTTGTTCATTCTGAAATAAAATATAAATATTAGATAAAAACTTAAACTTAAAAAATTAAAAAAATGGGAAATGTTGCCTTGACAGCTCACTAAATTAAAAAAAAGTTGAAGTACTAAAACTGCAATAAAAATAAATGGAAAAATAGAAATATTACAATGAAACACATTGAAAGCACATTGTGAAATTACTAAGATTTAAGCTAAAATTAAAACAAACAAAAAAGGAAATATATAAAAAATAAAAGATAATTGAAAATATTAATAAATAATACAACTAAAATAACACTGACTGGAAGTTGTCCATGTTCTCCAATATTCAGTGACAAATATTGTGCCCTTTCTAGATGGAGAAGCCACCATTGACAAATGAGGAAGGAAGTGTGTTGGCCGAGAGCCGATCAGACATGGCTTTGGTGTCGGCAGATGATGAAGTCAGGTCTGCGGGTGCTGATGGGCAGGAGGACGACAGGCCAGCGTGGGACAGTAAGCTGCAGTATGTGCTCGCCCAGGTGGGCTTTAGCGTTGGCCTGGGCAATGTCTGGAGGTTTCCCTACCTCTGCCACCAAAATGGAGGAGGTGGGTACTTTTTTGTTTATTTTAAGTTTGTGTGTTTGTGATATTGATTGAATGGTAATGTAATCGCACACTCTCTTTCTTCAGGTGCCTTTATGTTACTGTACGTGATGCTGTTGCTCATTATCGGGGTTCCTCTCTTCTTTATGGAGCTGGCCGCTGGGCAGAGCATCCGTCAGGGCAGCATCGGGGTCTGGAAACACATCTCACCTCGCCTCGCAGGCATCGGCTACTCCAGCTGCATGGTAAAACACATATAAACACTCTCTGCATTATATTATTCTTTTTCAAAATAACATTGGGCTTATGTTCATTTATAAAACGGTTAGTTCCTGTCCTTGATTCTGATTGGTCAATAGCTGTGTTTTATTCACGATAAAACACGGCTATGACCGCTTCTGTGTATCACTACACAACACCCTTAGCAACCACTGTTAGCAACGTAAACTGTATGTTCTCAAATGATATTGTTCATTGAATCTTACTGTATTATGTAGAAGAGTATTGTGAGAAAGAGATTGAGTGAGCGAGTTTATTACCTGCATTCAGATTTAGCATTTTCCTTCAGGTCAGTCCTATGTTCATAATAAAACATCTGTTTAAATGTCCGATGTATTATCCTGTCCTTTTAACAGTTAAGGGGTTTTCCCATGACTGACAGCGCTAGTCAAAGCATTTGTCAGTTGCGTCTTGTTCCGTGTTCACAACAATTCAGTCTTTTCAATGTAAAAGTCTTCTCTACTGACTGACACACTCATAAAGACAGTCTTTACCGCCATCTAATGGCGTAATAATGTAACTTCTGTTGCTGTTCATTTTTTCGGGTGGAAGGAAGGCTTTTAGTGAAAGTTTACTTCATGAAAGTTGCATTGATACATATTTTTGGCTTTAATATTTGTATTGTGTGGTAACCGTTTTATAAAAGCAATAAGGGACTCGAGGCTAGTACATATATATATATATATATTTTCTGGAGAGGGTGTGTTTCAGGGTGGGGTTAGTGATAAGAAAGTATATGTCTGTGTTCAAGGTAATTTAACTAAAATAAATTTATATAGTAAAAAAATAGTCATTGAAGACAGTTTAGTATATTTATTTTACAATGAAACATTATTTGCTTTAGCATAATTATTTTTAACATAATTTAACATCATGAAGAATTGAAGGTGTAAACCTTGTTCACAGCATAGTTATTTTTATTACCCGTTTTTTCTGGTGCATAGTAGACATTATAACAAAGACGGACAAAAATAGTATGTTGACATTTTTCAGAGATATTATTAGTGAGTTTATATTTAAAATTAGCTGAAAGGTCTCATGTTTCGTCTGGTGGTTACATGGCATGGGATTCTTTTAACTTGATTTATGAGCTTCAGCTTCAGTTTCAACAGAAAATGCGTCTTGCTCACAGGCAAAAAAGCCACAAATATTTGTGTGACTGACACATTAAAATTAGAAATTTTTGAGAAAATATTTGTGTCATGCTATCTAGAACTGTCAAAACAGTTTTTTTTTAGACTGAAAAATGTTGTGAGAAGTGTTTCTAAAATGTTTGCAATCCATACATACATGTTGTCGTATATTCTGTGTTTGTATGTGGGGAGGAGTTGTATATCCTCCCTGTATGAGTATATAAGAGGATTTCCTGTGTGCATTTGTACATGTGTCCCTGTATGATAACATTATCAGCTCATCAGTAAGATCAGATGGCAGAAGTTCTATAACGTTGGCATCTTACACAATATGAGTTTTATTTATTTTTTTTGCCTTTCAGTAATGGAACAAGTGAAGATATTAACACTTTCTATTTTTAGACTTTCTCTCTTTTTGGTGTTTAATCATACTTCTGTACAGACTTAAAAGGTCATAATACTTTTTTTTTTTTTTTCCCCTCAGGTTTGTTTCTTCGTGGCCCTGTACTATAATGTGATCATTGCCTGGTCTCTGTTCTATATGGGGAATTCATTCCAGTATCCATTGCCATGGGAACAGTGTCCTGTAGATATGATCTCAAACCAGACAGGTATGTTGTTCACAAACACAAAATCACTTGGAATCAATTTTTTAAAGAAATTAATACTTTTATTCACCAAGGGCACATTTCATTGATGAAAAGTGAAAGGAAAGACTTTTATATTGTTTTTTTTAAAAAAAGATTTCTATTTCAAATAAATGCTTTTGAACTGTCTTTTCATCAAAGACTCCTAAAAAAAATTATGATGGTTTCCACAAAAATATTAAGCAGGACAACTTTTTTCAACGTTGTTAATAATAGTAAATGTTTCTTGAGCAGCAAATCATCATATTAGAATGATTTCTGAAGGATCATGTGACATTGAAGACTGGAGTAATGATGCTGAAAATTCAGCTTTGCCATCACAGGAATTATTACGTTAAAATATATCCAAATAGAATACAATTATTTTAAATTATAATAATATTTCACAATATCACTGTTTTTGCTTTGATCAAATAAATGTAGCCCTGGTGAAAATGAGGGACTTCTTTAAAAACATTAAAAAATCTTACCGACTCCAAAATTTTGAGTAAGGAACAAAATGCATTAATGAAAACATCAAGCTTTAAAAACAACAGTAAAACTCATTGCATTGAAACTTGAGGTGAGGGATTTAATGTAAGAGAACATTTTGTTGTTGCCTAAGTCAGACAGATGCACAAAGAAAAATTATCCTTCTTTTCAAATGTGAAAAAAACAAAAATTGAATCATGTTTTTACTAGTGTCAAATGTTTAGAACAGAATGAGCACTCCACTAGTCAATTACTCATGCACAATCCCTCATAAAAACACATCTGTTTAAACTAGCATACACATAACACATTATCTACTTCTATAATTCAATTCATGTAAATTGTTAGGCTGCATAGATTAGGTCAGCCGGAACCGGGAACATTTCCCATAACACCTGATGTACTCGCTACATCATAAGAAGAATGGCGTCTACACAAATATTAGTCTCTCTCTGTTTATCCAGAGGTTTGGCGCAGCCTGCGAGATCCAGGCCGTATCCAGATGAGATGAAGAACCTGCGCCTAGACATGACGATAATGCAGCCCTGACGTTTCAACTAAATTATCCCCTGCGAAGGCCTCCTTCCCTTTCCTTCCCCTATGTATAGATAAAACGTTATCAAAATTATTCCAGTTCGCATAGATCCGCAGACACAACTAATTTTTCTGTGTTATGCGGACCAGACAAGTAATTTGGCAATTATCAATTTTTTTAAAAAAAGACCAAGCTTCTGCGCACATACACACTCAAACACGCAAACCTATAGACTAAACACGTAAATGAATGGCAAGAATGCATTAAAGGTATTCGGTTTTCAGTAGGAAAGGTGTCATTTAAGTGGCCTCTAAAGTAATAATTAACAATTTTTACAACGGAAGTGATTCAATCAAAAACCAACTTTCTCGATAAGAATTTTCCTATTGTCACTGTGAAGCAGCTTTGAAACAATATGCATTGTGAAAAGCGCTATATAAATGAAGATGACTTGACTTGACTTTGTATGTTGTGTGTCTGTGATACAAAATGTTTATTTACGGCTGTGTTGATCTCATCTTCCTGTCTTAGTGAAGGAATGTGCAGCGAGCTCTCCTACCTCATATTTCTGGTTCAGGAAGGCTCTGGATATCTCAGACTCCATAGATCAGTCGGGAGAGTTTAACCCCATCATGACCGGTTGCCTCCTTGCCGCCTGGGCTATAGTGTGTCTCGCAATGATCAAGGGCATCAAGTCTTCTGCCAAGGTACAAAATGAACACACGTTTGTTTTTCAATCATGGTAGGGACTTTTCTGGTACATCTTCTGTTTGTAACTGAGTTAATTATATTTTCTATCCCCTAACCCCTTACACAAACCTTTTTGCATTTCTACATTGTCAAAAATAAATATTTTAAATATTTTCACTATCCTTGTGAGGTTTTACTATTCTTGAAGGGACGTTTTGTCCCCACACTGTATTCAAAATTGTTGCCAAAATGTTTAAATTAAATGAATCAACAAATGTTCTTATTGAAATCAATCAATAAAAAAAAGATTTGTCCCTTCTTTTTCTCTAGGTGATGTATTTCTCCTCCGTGTTCCCTTACGCTGTGCTGATCTGTTTTCTCATCAGAGGGCTCATGTTGGACGGGGCTATAGACGGCATCAAATATATGTTTTATCCTAAGGTGACAAGAGCTCACACTACTCCCATAAAGTGCAATTCCAAGGCATGTAAAATCATGCTATATATGAATGTGATTTTGTAATCATACAGTATTTCTCTGTTTGCATTAGCTGGAGATTTGGGGGGAAGTGCAGGTGTGGCGTCAGGCTGCCACACAGGTGTTTTTTGCACTGGGTTTGGGTTATGGCTCTGTGATCGCTTATTCATCCTACAACCCTGTGCATAACAACTGCCACCGGGACGCCATCATGGTCTCTGCTATCAACTTCATGACGTCAGTGTTGGCCTCTCTGGTTGTCTTTGTGGTCCTTGGTTTCAGAGCCAAGAACATTGCTCTGGATTGTGTTGCAGCGTAAGTAAGAATCTGTGTTCGTTTTCCTTCTTTTTAGCTTGAAATACGATTGTATTTAAATTCTCACCTTAAAGGGTTAGTTCACCCGAAAACAAAAATTCTGTCATTAATTACTCACCTTCATGTCGTTCCAAACCCGTAAGACCTTCATTCATCTTCGGAACACAAATTAAGATATTTTTGATGAAATCCGAGAGCTTTCTGACCAGTGTTAATTTTGACAGCAAATTTTGATTCAGTTTTAGTCATTGTCTTTTGACTAAAATGCCATTTAGTTTTAGTCATACTCATATTTTAGTCATCGGAAATTGTTTTAGTTTTGTCTAGTTTTAGTTGACTAAATATCGTAAGATTTTAGTCGACTAAATCTACAGTAGATTTAGTCAACTAAAATCTAATTTAGTTAGATTGTAATGCATTAAGCATTTCTCTAACAATACACAGATCCAATACACTGATATACATTTGATATACTCTCTAAACTGTTTATGTTCACTTAAGACAACCAACTGTTCTTTACTCGCCAAAGTGGACAGTTTTTGACCGTTCAAGTGCAAAAACACACGAAAGAGAGCTCAATTCAGTACTTGTCAGGGATTGACACACTTATCATTGAGGTACTATTATAGTTTTTGTTTAAAATTTTGATTAGATTTGATTTTTAGTTTTACTGCTTTCATTGTAATTTTAGTTAAAAGGTTTAGTATTTTTTTTGTGTGTTTGTCTTTTAGTTTTTGCTTTTAAATGTCTATATAGTTTTTTTATTTCTGTTTTAGTTATTTTAGTACATCAGGTTAAGCTAAAGTTGGGAACTAGATTAAATAAATTAAGTTTACATTTTTTAAATATTTATGTTATTTCAGTTAACGTTTATTTCAAGTAATGAAGATTTTAGCAAGTAATGAAGGTTTTAGGTTTAGTTAATTATAATAACCCTTATACCTGTAAAATATATTGAATAATGTATGTGTCAAATAATGTTCTTACACCGTGTCCTAACCAGACGCGACGCGACGCCGCGACAAGCGATAAAAGGTATCTTTTCCATGTTAATCTGAGTTTTTGTCCTAACCAGCCGGGACGGCGACACGCGAATATTCTATTTAGTCTTTCCTTCCTGTGACAGAAGATACATTAGTTTACTATGAATTAAATAGAAATTAAATTAAATACAATTTATTGTGTAAACAAAATAACAATAATGACCAGGAAAAAATAATAATTATAAACCAGACTCTTATTCTGAAATGTCTGCAGTCAGCACTGTAGCCTACTGTAGTAGCAGGCTGCTCATTTAAGTTCAGATGAGGGAGTTAAAATATGCATTTTTACAACCGTCCAAAACATACTACCATATAAACATCGTGTAGTAAACATTGTCATAATTCATGAACATTAGCTTATAAGCTTATCGCTTGGCATGCGCTATTCATTAATTGCAAAGCAGTCTGAAGTGCTGCTGCGCGAGCCTTGTAGAGCGCGCAACAGCGCCGCTTTTCCCGCGGTTAGATCAGCACGTTACATTTCAAATGTGCGCATCTTCCACACAGGACATCAGTCCTGACTGGATATCTTCCCAAGTCGTCCCTCTCTAATATTTTCGTCTCATTTTTATTTGTTGACGAAAATTAGAGTAGATTTTAGTCATAGTTTTAGTCATTCACAACGCATTTTTATTTAGTCATCGTCTCGTTTTCGTCTGTCAAAAAATGTCGTTGGCGAAAATTATGACGAAAATTATTCGGCAACGAAATTAACGAAATTATTTCTGACCCCTCCATAGACTGCAATGTTATTACCACTTACAAGGCCCAGAAAGGTAGTAAAGACATCATTAAAATAGTCCATGTGACTACAGTTGTTCAACCTTAATGTTATGAAGCGACGAGAATACTTTTTTGTGCAAAAAAACCCACACTTTATTCAACAATTTCTTCTCTTCTGTGTCAGTCTCTGTCGCAGGAGCTGGCCAATAAGGGCCAAATAATAAACCGTAGAACCCTGAAGAAGCGTTTACAATGTGAACAGCGTCAAAAAGTATTTATTTCTTAAAAAAAAAAAAAAACAATCTGACAGAACAATAGTGTAATTTATATAGCAATTGTTGTATAATGTCTAAGCTTTTCATCAATACATCCTTCTTTTCATCTTTTTTTGTCCCCTCAAACTAAACTGCATATAATAAATCCAGCTAAATGTTACTATAAATTATTCTATATTACATTAATATTTTTATCATTTCTTCATATTTGTATTTCAATTAATGTCACTTTGCAGTAATGTGGCCAGGATGGCAGAAATGGCAACAACAGATTCATCGCAGCATTGGTGGCCATGGTTCAACATGTCTGACCCCAAATCAGTGTTTCTTCATGACTACAGAGAATGGTACAGCCACTATGGAAGCCTGCTAGGGTCAAACATCACCGACTGTGACCTGGAAAGAGAAATGAGCAAGGTAGGGTTAACATGTGTATGCACTTCAGAGCATATTCTATTACTACTCAGTTAAATGTATTTCACTGTCATAGTGAAATTATATCTGGTTGTGAGAGTCCATCCATCCATCTATGCTGTTTCTCTTTCTCTCAGGGAGTGGAGGGCACGGGTTTGGCGTTTATAGCATTTACGGAGGCGATGGCGTTGTTTCCTGCAAGTCCATTTTGGTCTGCTTTGTTCTTTCTCATGCTGCTGAATTTGGGTCTCTCCACCATGTTTGGCACCATGCAGGGGATTCTTACCCCACTCATGGACAACTTCAGAGTGCTGGGGCGCCACAAGACCATGTTAACGGGTACACTCAAATAGACATGCTAATACTAAAGGATATTGTGCCTTAGCTGTCACATAACTTGGCTTTATCATTGTATAACATGCAGTGTGTAGCTGTATCCTGGGCTTCTTCATTGGCCTGCTCTTCACTCAAAGAAGTGGCAACTATTTTGTGACCATGTTTGACGATTATTCTGCAACATTGCCGCTGATTATCGTGGTCATCTTTGAAACTATCAGCGTGGCGTGGGTTTACGGTGCTGATCGGTGAGATTATATGTGAAATCATTGATTTATATGCTGATTTTGCTGAAGTTAATACCGTTTGTGGGACCGTTTTTTTTATCCTCCTTTTATTTGCTGTTCTGCAGTTTCTTGGATGATGTGGAGGTGATGCTACACTGGCGCCCTCCGGTGGTTTATCGCTATTTGTGGAAGTATGTGTGCCTGCTCAGCATGGTGGGACTGCTGGCTGCTAGTCTTCTCCGCATGGTCTTCAAACGGCCCACTTACACAGCCTGGAACCACACCACGGTATTATACAAACTGAAATAACATTATGGACTAACTTATGTCTAAAAAAGGAATGATGACTGTAGATAACTTTAAAGGGAGTTTTAGTTTTCTCATCATTTATTCACCTTCCTGTCTTTAAAACCTGTATGACTTTTTATATATTTTGAAAAATGTCTTGGTTTTTTTTGTACATATACAAATTTTTAAAAAGTTTGGTTATCTAGGCTGCATTTATTTAATCAGTAATACAGTAGAAACAGTAATATTGTGAAATATTATTCGAATATATTTTAAAATGTAATTTATTTCTTCTTGAATTTTCAGCATTTTCAGTCTTCAGTGTCACATGATCCTTCAGAAATCATTCTAATATATTTCTCTCTGTCAGGGTTCTGAAGCTAGCCTCGAGTATCCTGGATGGGCTCTGATCATGCTGTCCATGCTAATCATCATAGCATCTCTCCCGGTGCCCATTGGCTACCTGCTGTCTTTCTTCAGAGGGGGGCTGAGCCTACCAGTGGAGGAGGGTGAAGTTGAGCCTCCAAGAGAGCGATACTACAAATGCAATTCTGATGAGCCAGAGCCAAATAACCACGACTCCCTAGTGGATGAAGACAGGAGTCGGCCCCGGTCCACCTTCCTTCCACTGGGTGCTGAACACTACCGTCTACTCCCGCAACAGGAAGATGGAGAGGAAGAAGACGACACTGGGGTGTAAGGGACAAAATGGAGATAAACAGGTGTTTGAGCAGAAAACGACAAGACTATTTATTCATCAGTATTGGAATTGTTTAATGGAGTGGAGGGAGAGATACTCCATTTATTCTCATTATGCTAATGAACGTTCATGAAAAATATGTGTCAATAGCGGCCCTATTTAAGAGGGACACTTTTTACGAGTGCACCAATCATTGAATTGCTTTGTTCTTGAATCCCTACGTGTTACTTGGGCTAAGTGATGTGGTTTCTACCAAAAGTGCCTCCTAATGAGTATCCACACTTAATTATATATCAGATTACAGCTTCTCCAAAGGACAGCAGTTATACTCGTGTCATCTAGAATAAAACATTTTTGAATTACTACAGTAACTAGGATAAAACTTTACAATAAGGTACCATTTGTTAACATTAGTTAGTGCCTCAGGTAACATTAACAATGAGCAATATATTTTTAAAGCATTTATTAACCTTTGTTAATGTTGGTTAATAAAACGTCTCAGGTTATGACTGTTACCATGGTTCCCTTGAAAAGGGACCCCATAGCGTCAATCCAAGATGCAGTTTTGAAAGTGAACTGCTTATATTCTTAATAGTTCACAGTGCATTAAAGGCACAAGATGTTATTTTCGCCGCTAGGGGTCGCTAAAGTCTTCAAAACAATAACAAAGGAGTAGATTGATGACGCAGTGAAGAACGTGGACTCATCGAACTTGTCATAATGCCGATGGATCTAATAATGTTTATGGGGAAATAATGTTTATGGATGAGTGAATGCATTCATGTTTTTAACATGACTGTGGTATGAAGCAGGGCGTGGCCGAGAATCGCGGGGGCGATTGCTAATGAGAGACAGATATCAGTGCCACATGCGAGTCCATTTCATTCTACCGAACTACTCGCAAATCTGAAATACTTCTCATACAGGTCGGTTTATTTGACAAATTAAAATTGTGAGGTAATGCAGCACTGTTTCACCTGGTTTCACGTTACACTATCATACTAAACTGCATTTGAGTGTGTTGAAAGTTGTAATGTTATTCTATGTATTAGTTTGTTGGCTGTATGAGACTAGATCGACATTAGAATATCATACTGATGATATTCTAACATTTCATCGTGTTGAGCTATATAACATTGATTCGTCTTATGTAGCCTACTTTTGCTTACCTTGTCTAATAACGTGCAAGAGCTCTGTCAAGTCAAACTTTTCGCAAAGCTCTCACCATCTTGGAAACGCCACACCGATATTGATCCTCGTTTTATTTCTCCTTTTGTCCCAAAGTTTGCTTGCCATGGTCCATAATGTTTGAACGAAACAACAGCGTGCCACTATATGTTATGCAGCTGTCCGTGTCTGTTGCCATGGTTACTGTGCAGTAGGCTACAGGGAAACCAGGGAGAAACGCAGATGTTACGTCATTGACAGGCGACAAGTGACAAAGGAGGGACGGGCACTTTTTAAATTGTGAATTTCTCTGAATTTACAAATTCTTGGAAACATTTAGGATAATCTAAGTACACAGCTGAACGAAATATATAACACTGTGCAAGTGGGTTTGGTATATTTTAATATAAAAATATTACATATTGTGCCTTTAACTCATGTTAACAGATATAACTTTTTATCTTAAAAATGTATTAGAAATTGTTGAGATTAACATTAACTAAGATTAATAAATGCTATAGATGTATTGTTCATTGTTAGTTCATGTTAACTAATGTAGTTAACTAATGTGAACAAATGAAACCTTATAAAGTGATACCAAAAAATAGATGGTGGAAGACTGTTTAAAAAATATATCAGAATTATCTATATTACTAGAATACTAACATTTTCTGCAAAGAAAATACTATTTAGAGGTTAAAAATGTTACTTTGAGTATGAAACTATTAGCCATTAACTTATAAGTTAGTTTTAGCCTGTAACTGATTGTAATATCAAAATAAAATTGTATTGGATGTTATTACTATTATTTTTATTAATAGAGTTATGGGATTTGTCAACAGTTATATCTAACATGAATCAAGTAAATTAATTATTTTTGTAGTTTTCAGTGACAGTAAAATGCCATATATTTTTTTAGGAAAGCCACAGGTCACAAATGACCTGACTATCAACCTGATTGCACAAATATTAGGTTAAATCTACTTTGTCAAAGAGCATTACCCACCCATCGGCTCCAAAAATGTCTACGTATATGTTTTTATTTTCAGGTTTTTACCACCCAGCAGGTAAACTAGTCCAACACCACAGAATTATTAAAAAAGATTGCGTCATTGTGTCTCTAGCTAATGTGCTGCTTCAGGAGACGTGCATGAACACTAAGGAATCAGACGTTTGCAGAATTACTGCCACACATGCTGCAATTAAAAACATAACACGCAATACAATGCAATTTAAGCCATGACTCTACGATGCCAAACTATGACTGCACAGGGAGAAAAGGGTTTACACTCATATGCAATAACAATGAATTGTACTGTGATATTAGAAGAACAATGTAGAACAGATCAAATAAATGAATGCTATGTGGAGCCTCAGGTTAAGTCAGTTATGTGAACAGAAATACAGAAGGCAGCTTCATTTCATGATACTTTGATGATTTTTTTTTTTTCTTTTCCTTTTGTGTGTGTTTGTGTTTGTAGGGATAAGCTCAGAATGCTTTTGGTCTGTTTCAGGCTGACCAGAAAGATTTTAGTCTATATTTTAGACTGATCCACAAGAGAGGTTTTAGTCATAAGACTAAACATGAAAGATTTTTTAAAACTTTTATGCTGTTGATGATGATTAGTTTTGTGTATATTTGCATGTTCACTTCCTTTGTGAGTATTCTCTTTGATTGTTTACTTCTTTTGTATGACAGTATATACAGTATATAGTTTGGATACTTTCTGAGTATGTGTCTGTGTGTTAAAACAAAGAGTTTGTAATTACCATTGCAATTTTATGCCATGCTGAAGAATCACTGTATATCTAGTCTATGCCAAATAAAAAAATTCTTTGGTCATAGATGTGAGAGCACATTATTTTTTTCATTAATATTGATTTAGTGTGACAGCATGTCATAATAGAGAAATGTTATACGAAGATAACGTTTTAAGTTCAATTCAAATACATTTATACAGTTTTCACAGTAAATGTTATTTAAATACAGAGAACTGGTCTCAGATCAATGTTTATAAGAACAATCCTAAATAATGTTAAGGGAAAAATGTAAACTTCGACAGCTCTAAAATTTTCCTTGGACTCCATAGCGACCCCTTGTGAAATATGTGGAATATATTAAAAACTCACCTGTACAAAGTTAGGGAACTATTTTTAACAGATATAACCCTTAATCATATCCTAAAAATTATGTTTGTTGGTGTAACCATACAGACCATAAGGCTGATTCAGTGTTATTATGTTGTTATAATGAAAATAAGAATTTGACTTGAATAAAACTGGTTGATTTGGATGTTAGGCTATTTGAAGCTATCTGGTAAAACATTTATGATTAAATAGTGTAGGCTATCCATTACCATTAATGAATTGCCAAATTATCAGTAGGCTACTGCTCAAATTTGCAAACATCTAGCAGTAAACGCAAGGTGGCGATAGACAGCTCACAAACTTTCATGCTGAGAAACTGCGCCCTAACACGACTTTCATTTACAGGTGACAAATTGTGAGATGTAGCTAGAATAGTTACATGATAGAGGTATAATAAGCTATGAAAAGCTTTTATTGTCTTAGCTTTTTCTTTAAATGCATAGGTCTATATAGCTATAGGCTTTATGCTTTTATTTAATTTACTTATTTTAGGCTATGTAATGTGCAGTTGTGTAAATGTTATTGTGTTGTTCACAAGTTCAAAAGGCAAAAAAAAAAAAAAAAACCATTGAAAAAATCTCAAGTTTATTACAAAACTCAGCGAGGCGTGTCATTTTATGGTTTGATTTGATTTGAATGATTAAAGCCTGTATACATTCATCAGGACCACGGACAGAGAGAGACAGAGAGAGAGAGAGAGAGAGGGTTGGGGATGTTAGAGGGATAACTGAAGAGAGAGAGAGAGAGAGAGAGAGAGAGAGAGTCAGGCAGGCACACGGGCCAGGAGCACACCGGTCGGACTCGGGAGTCGCGAGGATGGAGATCCGTCCGGACCGCTTTAAGGCTCAGGCAGGAAAAACTTTGGGAAAAATACACAGGTGAGGTACCATCTTTCTATCCTTAAAGCGCGTTTGTACTTTTAAGAACTTTTCCTTTACTAGTTTTAAATTTCCCTCTTGGTTTCTTTTAATTAAAAAATAAATATTGCCCAGAGGTGATTTGTTAAAAAACATTGGAATTAAAATGCGTTGAGTTTATGTCTGTGACTGCATCTGACAGCACATTTAGAAACGTATCATATCAAGTTCATTCTAGTCAAAAAGTGATTGTGTCCCCCTTCTCTGTGCGTGTGTAGCCTATTATTCTTCAAGATATCAGGTGCAAACCCTTGTCGTGACTGAATCTCAGTCAAATGTGTTCTTATGTAATCTGTTTGCACGTAATGCATCCACTCTGTCCGATTGAGAAGATTGTCCAGATGGATCAGATTAGTTCGTGGCTAACCCGGTGCCACAGACATTTGACGCTTGGCGTTGGTCGCTTTATCTCTCACTCTAGTATCTGCGCGCGTGAGCGAGTTCATATATCAGATGAACTTCATTATTCCACCTGAGCGTCAGGTAGTAGCGCGCATCACTGAACAACAGCTCGCGCGTCCCGGGACACACACGAGTTCTGATTCCACGCACTAATTGATAAAGCAGACCGCGCTCAGAGAACAGGAAGTCGTTGACCATATTTGGTCTGTATACGTCATGAGTACTTAGTACGAAGCTTATTCGAGTCAAAAGTTCCATAAATAAATAAATTATAAGTCTACTTTTTTAACAGTATTATTAAATTGTTGGCAATAAAACACAAACGTGTGTTAAAAACATATGCATACTAGAGGGGGGAAAAAAAACTATATATAATTCTATAGGATGATAAAAAGTAATTTATTTCAACAACTGAAATGTATTAGCCTATTTTAAACCTAATTAAGACCAGGAAGTATTTTGTCATGGCAGATTTGGTGCTGAACACATTTGGCTGGCGGGGGAGCATTTTAAATACCTTGTTAAATCTTGTTAATTCGATATCTGTCTTAGGCCCAAATGCAGGATGGACTATCCCAAAGGTCAAAGTACATCCCTTTCAAACAAGTTTAACTCATTCTTGGAAAAATGTTTGATAACCACTAACATCATTGTTACTAATAGCCTACTGAAATAGGATTGGATATTTTTCTGAAAGTTTTATATTCTATAAAATAAATAGCCTACATATTAGCCTACGCTATATTTGCGATGTAAACAGAGTCATGTCAGCACTCACAAATGAAATTAGTTTTAGCGTTAAAGTTTTATTTTTAGTTTAGTGTTAAAGCGCATACTCTTTCATGAGATTTTAGCAACTAAACATTTAAATCCAGCTCCGAAATAGCCCGTCAGAAGCACACACATATACACACCCACACACAGCTGTCGGCCCTACAAATCCCTGAACACCCCCTCCCATCACTTCCTCGTCTCTCGCGCACACCAGTCAGCTCCGTCGTCTGTGCTGAGTGTGCTCGAGCTCGCGGGATTAAATGAAGGGCAGCACGCGACTCCCGATTTTTTCGCGATGCTGCACGTGCGTAGTTTCCCTCTGGAATTGAATTTAATAGAACTTTTTGAATACAATATTCTTTATTCTTAAAATAATCCATGCCTTTAAGTGTAGTGTGAAACTAAAGATAGGCCTATCTGTGCAAAAGTTTGTGTTAAATGTAAACTGCTGATTTGGATTTCTGACTCTCTTATTTAGCTGTGAGACTCTGTGTCCCTGATAATATTTTAGAGAGAGCATCAGCAGCTGATTAATCATTTAAAACTCAGCAATGCATCTCCTGCTCCTACTGTTTCACAGCCTCACACGCCAGCAAGCAATACACTTCACACCTGCAGTTTTCCCTCTGTCATCCCTATTCCATCTCTCCACCTCAACTCTTCTCATTCTGACATTCCTCACGGAAGAATAGACGCCATTTCAGCCCTGTGGAATTTTTATTTTTTATAAAATAAATTCTCTTAAGGCACATTTTTCACTCTCACAGTTTATTTGTGCATTAACAATGTCCAACAGTGGATATATATATATATGCATAAACCGGAAAATACTGTTATTTTTCTTAAAAATCATTTATGTTATTTCCACAGATAGTGTGTTTGATAACATTCTGTGATGGGAATAAAATGGCCAACTTTATCTTGAAGTGTATAGTTTCATAGATTGCAGTTTGTGTATTGAGGTTACATAAACTGCAAATCATATGTTAACACTTGGTGAATAATCTGACAAAAATTAAAGCTTTTTTTGAAATAACATAATTAAATATTATGTTTACAAGTAATATTTATTGTGATTTTCTTTTTTTTTCACATATCACGCATCATTTTTCATCTCAAACAGGCTCTTTACCGACACTTTAGTCTCCTTGGTAACCAAATTCACTAACTTTCAATAAATTTCGATAAAATGTTATTTGTGATGCCAGAAGTTTAGATCATTATAGTTTTAAAATAAAATAATTAACATATTATTATGGATTTTCATATTTTAAATATGAATATTTAAGTTTTTTTTTTTTTTTAAAAGTATCAGTTTTAATAAAAATCAAGCATATAAGAACTAAAGACTCTTGTACACCATAAATTAAATTTTCATTCAGATTTCTGGCACCTTCTGATTCCAAAAGAAACATTTAGGTAAACTTAACAACAACAAAAAAAGAAAGAAAGAAAGAAACATGCATTTAAAAATATGACATGTTCAGCTAATGGTGCTAAGGTAATTTCTCCTGTACCGTTTTTCACTCACAGATTTTTATTCTTGTTTGTCGTTTGTATTTTGCATGTTCACTAGGCTGCTTATCTGAAAGCATGTGAAGGTCAGACTACTCGGATGTGTATAAGTTTGCATGTGTGTGTGTGTGTGTCAGGAGGGGGGAAGTATCTCCCCAGGTGACACGGTCCCACTGAGACCCAATCTGTTCAATAGACGCAGGGGAGGGTCAGAGGAGTTTGGCATAAAAATCATAGAACAACTCTGATGGTAAAACAGAAAGAAATGTGTATGGGAGGGGGGTTAGAGATTTGTGTATCAGTTTTAATTTGTTACCTTTATACAATGTCATCAGAATTTTTCATAAAATTAACCAAAGGTCAGAGAGGCGACTAGATTCAGAACACCTTTGCATACATGAAACGACAGTAGAATAGTGAGCCTAGATGTAAAAAGGATAAACAGAGCAGAGTTGTAGTGATGTACAAAGGGGGTGGGGACTGTAGGATTATGTAATTATTTTTTTTTTACTGTCGTGCCTTCATCCTCTTACATCAAGATTAAATGGGAAAAAGTACATGTGTGTCAATGTATGTTTGATGTGTTTGTGTGAGTAATAGACCTTTAGTGCATGTCAGCAGAAAAAATCTCACCTTTGAACTTAAATACAATTTTGCAACTGTATTGAACAATGGAATGTGAACTTGGATCATGGTATAAGTGCGTGATCTGTAATTTTCAATGAGGATTTTTTTTTTTTTTGTCACACATTCATAGTAAAAAATGATATTGCTGTTTGGCGACATTGTTGAAAATTATGTACATGTTGACAAGTGAACATGCTGTAAAAAAAGTTAAACATGAAAGTCTGTTTAAAGTTATAATAAAACTTTAAATATTTTTATTTTTAAAATAATTTTTAAAACTTATTTTAAATTTTTTTTAATTAAAATATTTATTTTAATAATTGTAATTATGGGCAATCCAATAAGATGATTACATATACAAATATATATATATAACAAAGTAATTTTATATTCATTACTCACTGGCTAGTCTGAAATTGCATACTCTCCAAGTTGCTAGTTCTTTTGAATAAGCACTTTGTGGCCATTAAAAAAGTTTGTTCTATGTAAGCTTATAGTATGAATGTACAACCCCAAATCAATAAAAGTTGAGACATTTTGTAAAATGCAATAATATCAATAATCTGTGATTTGTTAATTCTCTTGAACATTTACTTAACTTACAAAAGTAAAAAAGAAAAGATTTTCAGTGTGTTCACTGACCAACTTGATTGTATTATGAAAATATAAACAATTTTTGATTTTGATGGCTGCAACACTTTTGTCAGTTAAAGGGGACTTATTTTACAACAAAGCTGGATAATCTCATGCAACTAAAAAAATGACAATTGTCAGTAACGGTGTTCAGCCTTACATTGTTCTAACCGGAGTCGGAAACTGATGGAGAGACTCAAGAAGAAGTTACAACTTTTAGAATGCAACTGGACGTTTCTGAATGGTTAGTGGATAAATGTATGTAGTTGCTGTGGAGTTGATTCAACTCATCGACTAGCATGTGCCGTCATGTTAATCTTTTGTGCAAAACCAGCGTTGAATTGACCCTCATTTGGGAAGCAGTTCGGCATAAAATGACGGCATGGCAACAACACTCTGCCAAGGCCAACATGGCCTCACCCCCTTTGTTGCGTGTTCCCAGGGGCAAGGTTTATGTAAATTTGGGGGTTTGTGATGTCACCAACCTGGGAAGAAGCTCGTTGTAGTTCCTACCAGCCGTTTGTTATAACGTTAGTCCTTAAAAAAAAAAGCGATTTCAGTAAAAGAAAATATTTCCCTTTGCATTGAATTTTTAGCATCATAACTTTGCAGATGTTGTTTATGCTCAAACATTACTAAAGTTAAAAAAGTGAAATCATAATCAAGGACCCCTTTAAATAAAGGTTCGATAGAATTAACAACTCACAGATTCTTGATTTTATTGTGTTTTAAAAAATGTCCCAGCTTTTCTTGATTTGGGGTTGTAGATGTACTACATTCATTATGTTGTCATTTTTATGTGACCTGCCAGCATCAGTGGCATCTTCCATTCACAACTCCTCTCCTGTGGCCTCATGGGATAGTAAAGTATCCATTAGATGCGGACTTCAGAATCTCGTCGGAAGTAGTAGGTCATCCAGGTACTTTTTGCTTACTGTTATGAATACATACTACTCTTATCATACAGTGTTTTACATCCACTGTATAGTATAGGGAATTATGCATATTCATATGCAGCCAATATTCAGAAATCAGTAGGCGAAAAATATCTATATGATGTACTACTTTCACCAAGATTCTGAAGGACACTTTAATATTATACAAGGCCATAGGAAAGTTGTTGTATTCAGTTTTTTTTATGCTTTTAATTATATGTAGCTATTTCCATTTTAATTTTAGTTAGTTTTAGAACTTTTTTGTGTTTTTGTAAGTTTTGTTATTATTTTTTAAATTTGTATATTTAGTTTTCATTAATTTTTATTTTTTTATTTTTAGTTTATTTAGTTTTAGTTATTTTAGTACTTTAAGTTGAATGAGAAATGCTGCCTTGGCAACTAGCTGAAATCAAATAAGTTTATTTTTTTAATTTTTAATTTTATTTCGGTTAACGTTTATTTCAAGTAACGAAAATGTTTTTTTAGGGTTTTAATTTTAGTTTTAGTTTTACTTAATGATGAACACTTTATAGAAAATACTTTTAATGGTCAAAAAAAAAATCAAATCAAATCAAATCAAAATCAGGTAAGTGGCAGGGCTGATGGGAAAGTGAATGTGATGTGTGTTGAGAATCAGAGCATGCTGACCTTGATATAGTCATTTTATGTGGAGAGGTTAAGTGTGTAATATGCATATGAGATCAATAAAAACTATTAAACATATGCTGAGATAGTGCTGTTATAATGAGTATGCAAATGTATATGTATTAGAGGTTATGATAAACTTGGCTGTTGGTACCCATGTAAGATATTTATAATATGCTGACATACATACTATTGGACAGGATTCTGTGAGCGTGTTTGTGTCTTACCCGTATAAAGTGTTTATCGTAGCAAAGTCCTCGTACCACCCCCTTCTGCGGTACACCTGTTTCTTTATTAGACGGCCTCAACACACACACACACACATACAGGTCAGCTGGTGCGTCATGAACCGTGGAATGAGATGCAGAAGTGCATGATCTGTAAACCTTTTTTTTTTTTTTTTGGTCACATGGTGTAAGATGCAGATAAAGAGCTAAAATACACCATAAAATAAATATTAATTACAGCCAACAGTCATTCTCATTAGTAGGTAGCATATGTGCTGCTGTTGGCTACAATCTGTTTTTAACTAGCTTTAACCTTAATTACACATCTTCCTGAGTGAAGATGTGTGCGTTAAATTGTGGACAAGCACGCTCCTCCCCTCTCTTTCTCTTTTCCCATCTCTCTTTCTCATTCCACTCAGTCACTCTTTTTTTCGAGCTCATATTTATCTCCGGAAGTCTATCATTTCTGTAATCCTAATCTGAGGGTGGGGCTACAGATTATCAGTGGATAAGAGATGGAAGGGGAGATTGAAGGGGAGGGACGTGTGTGAGTCACGAGTGCAAGAGGTTTTAGTTATAATTGAAACACATTGCTATTTTCCATGAGACACCCTTTTTAGTTTGACATTAAAACACATTATGGCTGCAGAATTCATCAGCTCTCTAACATGCAAACACATATATGCAGTCATCTCCCACTCATTTCTCTTCACTTTCTGATTGTATGTTGTTTGAGGTTAAAGGGATTATAAGGGATCTGCTTTTGTAGGAACAGTGACAGAATGAGAGAAATAGAAAGAGTACAGAGGGAGAGAAAGAGATTAATATTGTGATACATGTATATGAGATTTGTGGAGCTCAGAAGTAGTTCTCTGTAGCCTATTCTATTTTATACAACTGTTGTGAGGATTTTATATATATATATATATATATATATATATATTAGGGTGTAACGCTACCCTCAGGTCACGATTCGATACATATCACGATACAATATTATTGTGATACTCAAAGACATAAGGTAAAAGGTTAATAAAAAATGTTTAAACTGTTGATTAAAATGCTAAATTTGGTATTACATTGGGAGTGGAAATAAATAGGCTTGGACTTGGTGCTGGTAACCCAATGCACAGGACACCAGAAAATATTCATGATTCTGAAGCTGAAAATACATAAATATTTACTGGTAACATAAGACATTTGGCATTATCAGGATATTCACAGATATTCCCTTATTGCATTATTATACATTATATTCAACATTGTAGTAGATTAATGTAGGACTGACACTAAGACTCTGTAAACTTGAATTTTTTCTCACACAGTAATTTTCATTTTTGCAACATATTGTTGCATTTTTGCATTGCGATTGTGACACGATATATTGTTACACCCCTAATATACATATGGCAGTCACTTGGCAGCAACTCAATGCATTTAGGCATGTAGACATGGTCAAGATGATCTGCTGAAGTTCGAACTTTGCATGTTGCATATGGCTGGGCTGAGTATTTCAGAAATATTGGATCTGCTGGGATTTTCATGTGCAACCACCAGGGTTTACAGAGAATGGTCTGAAAAAGAGAAAATATCCAGTCAGTAGCAGTTCTGTGTCGGTGAAAATGCCTTGTTGACGCTAGAAGTCAGAGGAGAAAGGCCAGACTGGTTTGAGCTGATAGAAAGGCAACAGTAACTCAAATAAGCACTCGTTACAACCGAGTTCTGCATAAGAGCATCTCTGAACACATGACACATCGAACCTTGAAGCAGATGGGCTCCAGCAGCAGAAGATCACACCAGGTGCCACTCCTGTCAGCTAAGAACAGGAAACTGAGGCTACAATTCACAAGGGCTCACCAAAATATTGAACAATAGAAGATTGGAAAAATGTTGCTTCTGATGAGTCTCAATTTCTACTGCAACATTCAGATGGTAGTGTCAGAATCTGGCATAAACAACATGACAGCATGGATCCATCCTGCCTTGTATCAACGAGTTCAGGACGGTTGTGTAATGGTGTGGGGGATATTTTCTTGGCACACCCTTAGTACAAATTGAGCGTTGTTTAAACGCCTACCTGATCATGTCCATCCCTTTATGATCACAGTGTACCCATCTTCTGATGGCTACTTCCAGCAGGATAATGCACCATGTCACAAAACTCAAATCATCTCAAACTGGTTTCTTGAGCATGACAACGAGTTCACCGTACTCAAATGGCCTCCACTGTCATCAGATCTCAGTCCAATAGAGCAACTTTAGGATGTGGTGGAATGGGAGATTGGCATCATGGATATGCAACTGACAAATCTGCAGTAACTGCGTGATGCTATCATGTCAATATGGACTAAAATGTCTGAGGAATTTTTCCAGCACCTTGTTGAATCTACGCCATGAAGAAGGCAGTTCTGAAGGCAAAAGGTCCAACCCAGTACTAGCAATTATTAGCAAAGTGTACCTAATAAAGTGGCCGGTGAGTGTATATAATACTACAATTCAAAAGTGTGGGATTGGCAAAACATTTCTGAAAGAAGTAATTTATGCTTACTAAGAATACTGCATTTATTTGAACAAAGAAATGCACTAAAAATAGTACAATGTACTGTAATGTACTGATAAAACAGAACAACGTAATTTATTCCTGTGATCAAAGCTTCATTACTCCAGTCTTCAGTGTCACATGATCCTTCAGAAATGATTTTGGCTGATTTGCGACTCAGGAAACATTTCTAATTATTATCAGGGTTGGAAACTGTGATTCATTTTTAATAAGCAGTAATAGTAAAAAGTATTTTTATATATATTTATAAAATTATTACATTAAATACAGCCACACTGAGTGTAAAGGACAGATTTAATGGTGAGCATTAGATAATCTCTGCATTCATTTTATCTGCACATTAAATTCATATATTTATTGTAAGCTTCAGAGCATATGTCTGTGAAAGTGTTTGCTTGTGTGCTTGTATGTATGCATATTTTTATTGGCTGTAAACGTTGCAGACAGGTTGCATACCCAGATGGTCTCTCTTTAGGTCTCTGCTGGACTCCCATGTACTGCTATCCAGTGAGACACCTCATTCTTGTTCCATGTCCTCTCTCCCTCTGTGTCTTCCCTCTGCATCCCGCCTGGTTTTAGGTGTGTATGTGATGTAGTTTTATGACCTATGAGGGTTCCCTAGTAGTGTATGGGACTTTATATCCTAGCTATATATAAGTGAAACGGCTTCTCGATCAAGAAAAAATGCAGGGCTCCGACGACTTATTCATTTGAGAATTTATTGGATGTTTGTGGTTTACTATTGCTGTAATCTCATGTGAGTGACAGGTTGTCCTACCCTCGTGCCAGTAAATACGTCATCAGAGAGGAGAAGAGAGGCTCATCTGAAAAAAAATTATATGCACAGATACATTTTTTATAATAAATACTACAATATTCCATTAAAAAAATAAGGAATCATTGATTTTGATTTCATGGTGACTTTAAATGTAACAAAACATACAATTCCGATCTGGCTTATGAAATATTTTAATATTCAAAAGTAGACGACATTTTTCCTATAAGTAACTTTTTGGCTTGAGCTGAAAAGAGATCAGGGGTCTCATTTATAAAATGCTGCACAGAAACCATCCTAAATTTGATCTTACAATCATTTCTCAGATGTGCGTACGTGTGATTCATAGAATGAATGTACACATAGAAAACGAGCGTACGCCTCTCTTTCAGATGTGAAATCTATAAATCACGAATGATCTTGAACTTGCTGAATGGTTTCAGTTCTCTGCGTTGTAAACAACACCTAATTAATGTCGTTTACATATAAAAGATCACCAGTCATCATCCAAATCCTTTAATTTAGAATGGCGAGCTGCAAGAATAGCTTAGATTTCCAAAAACCTGCAGTAAATCTGACAATGAAAAGTGTGTACGTCTGCTCAGATCTTGACGTGGCGCTATGCACTTTTCCACGTCAAAGACCGTATTTATAAATATGAGCGTTGGCAAGCGTACGCACACTCTAAGATCAAATATGTGTACGCTCGCTTTATAAATGAGGACCCCTGACCGGTATGCAATATTGACCTGATTTGACCCTGTAAGGAGACACAATCTATTATCATTGTGTCCTTGAGTAAGACACTTAACCTCAGATTAATCTAAGACTCCTCGTAATATGTGGCCTGAAAATTACTTTGGATTAAAGCAGTTTTGACCTTTTGACCCTCTAAAAGTATTATTAAAGCCTGTATTATTAAAGCCACTAATCAGAGCCAGTTAATTTGAATATGTATTATAATGTTTTTATATGAATTGAGAAAATCTTTGCGCACTGTTACTTATACACAACTTAAATTGGCCTTACACTTTCTGTATCCACATCCCACAGACTCCTCGAGAAACGTCAGCAGAATGGCGAGACGATCGAGCTGTCAGCAGAAGGTCGTCCGGAGCTGGTGGAGGAGAAGGAGCTTCCCGTCGTGGACTGCACGTGTTTCGGGTTGCCGCGCCGTTACATCATCGCCATCCTGTCAGGCCTGGGCTTCTGCATCTCGTTCGGCATCCGCTGTAACCTGGGTGTGGCCATCGTCAGCATGGTCAACGACCACACGGTTTACTCCGGAAAGAAACCTGTCATAGTGGTCAGTATCAGTGCTGGAATTCAACTTAACAAATAAAGAGCATCCACAGGAGTTTAAGAAAATTAATATGAAGAGTGGACGGGAGTTATTTGAAATCCGAATGAAGAAATACTGGGCATTTTGGAGTTTATTATTGGAGCATATTTTAGGGATTTTTTTTGTTGTTGTTTTATTTAGCATACCAATAAGATGCATTCAGCATTGATTAATACAACACAGATTTATTAGAAATTAAGGTACAACAAATAGCCTACAGCTAGTTTGCTATATGAAAGATTTCTAGCTTTTAGAATGGAAAGTATAATGTCAATATCTAAATATATGCATACATAAATATATGCAAATCAATTGAGCCCCCTTAAATCCCAGTTTATCATCATTAGCCAGTTAATTTCACATCTCGACCCAGTTTGCACTGTGAGAGGGGATCAGCTTTGCTTAATTCCCTGTAGTATTTCATCAAAAAGTGCAAGGCTTCACCAGCAAAGCAATTTACCCCCGCAGGGATCTGTTACAGAAAATGCACAGAGAAATAAGATTTTTAGAAAATGATAATAATAATTATTATTTTATGATCAATTATTAGTATTATTAGTATTAAATATTTTTTATTTTATTATATTAGGCTACTTTATCTTTTACTTTTAGTGATTAATTTCACTACTTTATTACTTATGGTATTTCTCTCCTTTCTCACATTCCCTCCATACTTTTGTTTTTGCAAATGTAACAGAAAAAGAGATGTTTCAGGTTATGTGATGCCTTGAAGAGTGATGTGTAATCATTTTCTAATACACAAGTAGTGCACTTTGAAATATTCTTAGCTTTTTGCACAGAATGCTGTCGAATATACGTTGGGTGAGAGGAGTTTGACTTTCTTTTTTTCCTCTCAGGCTGCTCAGTTCACATGGGATCCCGAGACAGTGGGGATGATACACGGCTCGTTCTTCTGGGGTTACATTGTCACGCAAATCCCAGGGGGATTCATCTGTCAAAAGTTTGCTGCTAACCGGTAATGTGATTGGCAAATTGACATGTTTTCTGAAGAGTTTTTGAATGAAAACTGTGCTATTTAGGTGGGAGGAGTCAGATTGTTACAAGGGCTTTATTTCAGTAACTATGAGGGGTTTAAGTCAAATGTCCAGTTACACAATTGTGTGTGGCCTTTTGCATTGGCTGGTGTGTCATTGTGGCAACTTACCACATATATTATGACAAACGACCAGTGTGTGTTCAGTTAAATTCAAATATATTCAAATAAATGCCTCTTTAGCCGCTTTTCCACCGTCATGCCGAATGGTTCTTAGAATGGTAAGGAACGGTTCCAGTTGTGTTCCAATTCTCGGCACGGTTGTCTAATAAGGCAACGACTGACGTTTTTGTTTTCCCGCGGAATTGGGCTACTTTTACACTGTTGCTGCGGGTTGTTTTTCATGTCCGCGGGTTGAATCGACCCCAAATAACATGATATTTAGCCCCTGGAATGCAAATTTTACTAGGGGAGTACAGTCAAAAATGCTGATTTTACCCCCCGGAACACGATTTTTACTGTTGGTAACGCTGATTTTTACCCCCCAACCCGAAATGCGATTGGGCTAGTTTTGAGGAGCAATTGGGCGGACTTTGTTGTGAAAACCTGGCAACCCTGCCACAGCCTTCATTCATTTTGAAACCCACTTAAAAGACTTAAAGGGTTAGTTCACCCAAAAAATGAAATTTCTGTCATTAATTACTCACCCTCATATCGTTCCACATCCATAAGACCTTCGTTCATCTTCGAAACACAAATGAAGATCTTTTTTATTAAATCTGAGCGATTTCTGTCCTTACATTGGACGCAACTACCACTTTGACGCTTCAAAAGTTCATAAAGAGATCCCGAAATTAATCCATAAGAGTTGATAAGATAAGAACACCTAGACTCGATCCCTTTATATGATCTACATTAAAAACATTAAAGACTTATTTATTATTATTTATTGTGCCTCATGTGTGTTTGATCTCAGGGTGTTTGGCTTTGCCATTGTGGCCACATCGACACTGAATATGCTGATCCCAGCAGCAGCTAGAGTTCACTACGGGTGTGTTATCATGGTCAGGATCTGCCAGGGCCTTGTGGAGGTATGCCATCTGTGTGGATTTGTGTGAATTTGTGTCAGTCTGTAATATTAGTGTATTATTTATCTAAAAGCATAGCATCATGTAAGGAAGGTTTTGTTACCATTACATACACATTAATTCATCTTATTTCTCTACTGAAAGGGCGTGTCATATCCTGCATGTCATGGGATTTGGGCCAAATGGGCTCCGCCCCTTGAAAGAAGTCGATTAGCAACAACAGCATTCTGTGGTGAGATGTCAATCATTTGAATACATGAAATATATCAAACTTACGATATTATCAGCAGAATTTAGTTTGTGGTTATTTGAACCTTGAATTGAGTTTTGATTCTGTGAAAAGCTGAAATTGATGATAATGTTAATAAATGGTACTAATAAGAAGAAGCATACTAAGAACTGTATGTTGATGTCTGTATTTTATAGGTTCATATGCCGGTGCTGTTGTTGCAATGCCTTTGGCTGGAGTCTTGGTCCAGTACACCGGGTGGTCCTCAGTGTTTTATGTGTACGGTAAGTAGCATTCATGTCATTTTAGTTATATATAATATTATTAAATATTAAATTTTTGTTTATTTAATAAACCAAGCAAACCATGACATTATAATATACAATATATGATATACACTTAACTTCAAATTTTGGAAGTTTAGAAATTAATAATTTTATTCAGCAAGGATGCATTAATCAAAAGTGACAGTGAAGACATTTATAATGTTACAAAAGATTTCTATTTCAAATAAATGCTGTTCTTATTAACTTTCTAATCCACAAAAATATTAAGTGTCTTCAACATTAATAATAATAAATGTTTCTTGAGCAACAAATCAACTGATTTCTGAAGGATCATGTGACACTAAAGACCGGAGTAATGATGCTGAAAATTCAGCTTTGACATCACATTACATTTGAAAATATATTCAAATAGAAATATTGTAATAAAATTTCACAATATTACTGTATTTTTGGTCAAATAAATACAGCCTTGATGAGAATAAGAGAAACATACAGAAAAATAAAAAACACCTTACCGACCCCAAACTTTTGAACAGTAGTGTGTATACATAATATATCATTTTCATTGTATATGATAACTCTTATTGCACTTTTCTCTTTGTCTCACAGGGAGTGTTGGGATATTCTGGTATCTCTTCTGGATTTTAGTGTCCTATGAAAGTCCAGCTGCTCACCCTACCATCTCACCAGAGGAGAGGAAGTACATCGAGGATGCCATCGGGGAATCCGCTGGCCTGGTCAACCCCCTGCAGGTACAAACACAGGCTTTATTTTTCTCTCTTGATCACTCGTCCACACATTCTTTCATACACACACGCACACACACTAAATCCTCTCTCATTTCTCATCTCTAACTGCTGCGTGCTGCACTGTTCTGGATGTGTTCGACCTCTGGTTTTTCACTACCCTGCAGAAATTTAAGACTCCCTGGCGGCACTTCTTTACCTCGATGCCAGTGTATGCCATCATCGTGGCTAACTTCTGCAGAAGCTGGACCTTCTACCTGCTCCTCATCAGCCAGCCTGCTTACTTCGAGGAGGTGTTCGGCTTTGAAATCAGCAAGGTGAAACACAAACACTCAAATTAGAGAAATTTTCATGATGAACAGCAGTGCTTTTCAACTGATGGGTTGCAAACAAAAAATAAATCAGATCTGTTCTGAAGGCTTGCTGAAAACAGGAAATTACAATTGCATATATAAGAAAACAACCTATAGTAAATAAAGGATGAAATCAGAACAAACATGTTTTTTTGTGCTGTTGATAAATTTAGAAGCCAAAACTGTTGAATGGTTGCTGTGCCATGTTGATAATTTAGCATATTGTTGGACCTATGAAGGTAATATTAATAGATTTCAATGTTTGATTGGTAACAATTTATTCTGATGGTCCCTCAACAGACATTCTACTAACTATAAGTAACTTTGCATTATTCTACTAACCCTAACCTAACAGTCTACTAATACTCTAATGAGAGTTAGTTGACATTTAGTTGCAAAATTACTTATAGTTAGTAGAATATCTCAATTTGACTATTGAAATAAAATGTAACCTTTTGGTTTTAAGAACAATTTAATTTACTTTTACTTTTTTAGTAAGTAAAAAATAATAAAAACCAATTGAGAACCACTGCTCAAGAACAGGTGAAATTTAAGACTACACACAGATACAATGCAGTGTTGTGCATCTGGATTAAAATGTTTTGTTCAAAAGCTACTCTTTTTGTTCCTTCTGTGGCTCAGGTGGGGCTGGTGTCTGCACTTCCTCATTTAGTCATGACCATCATTGTGCCAATCGGAGGACAACTGGCCGACTACCTGAGAACACACAATTTAATGACCACAACAAATGTCCGTAAACTCATGAACTGTGGAGGTAAGATATAGACAAAATGATAAAGACAATAAAACAACAAAAACACATTGAATTTCACTCAAACATTTAAATTATTTACTCAACTTCATGTTGTCCCAAACCTATGTTTTGTTTATTTATTTATTTTGTATTATAAGACCAACAGCATGACATGAGCCTGAATAAATAGCCATAGTATGACAGAATTTCTATTTTTGGTAAACTTCCCCTTTAAAAAAAAAGGATAAAAATATAGAATCCAGCACACAAAGTAGGTTTTAAACAACAGAGTTAGAAACGGTGTATGTGTGTGAGCTGCATATTTTGCTCTGTCTGGTCCTGCAATGGCAGCTGGGCCAATAATCACTGAGGCATCAATGCATGACACACTCACTCTCTCACAATCATCTGCACATACAACATACAAAAAAAAAAACCTACACAGAGACACATGCACCACTGCATCGGAGAAATGGATGGCACAGAGCTCAGGTATAGAGACACAGGTACATGAACCACAGTGGACCTTGTATGTTCTCTTTAAATGAGTGAGGGGTGCTTCCTTATTCAATAGACAATACTGTTGTGTGTGTATATGTGTGTTTTAGGGTTTGGCATGGAAGCCACTCTACTCTTGGTTGTTGGTTTCTCACATACCAAAGCAATGGCCATTTCTTTCCTTGTACTGGCTGTTGGCTTCAGTGGATTTGCAATTTCAGGTTAGTAACTGCAAAGAACTTCATTTAGCACTTCCATTCAGAAGCTTGGGAAGAAGTCTCAAGGCTGCATTTATTTGATTAAAAATATAGTAAACACAGTAATATCATGAAATAATATCACAATTTAAAATAACTGTTTTCTATTGTAATATATTTTAAAATGTAATTTATTCCTTTGATGGCAAAGCTGTATTTTCAGCATCATTATTCCAGTCTTCAGTGTCACATGATCCTTCAGAAACCATTCTTATATGATGATTTGATACTCAAGAAACATTTATTATTATTATCAATGTTGAAAACAGTTTTCTGCTTAATATTTTTTGTGGGATTTTTTATATATTTTTCAGAATTCTTTGATTAATATAAAGTTCAAAAGAAAAGAAATATTTTGTAACATTATGCAAGTCTTTACTTTAATTTTTGATCAATTTAATACATCCTTGTTGAATAAAAATATTAATATATATAAAAAAACTTACTGACCCCAAACTTCTAAACGGTTGTGTATATCACTGCGCCACATCCATTGAGGCCAAATACTAACCTTAGTTCTCAGGGATCTTCTGTGGAAGCCTTTTTCTGCCTGACTTAAAAAAAATAAATAAAAAAAAAAATTATAAAAAAGTGACCAAAAATAAAAATCACATGTAAGCTGTATCATGAATAAGTCCGCTTCGCGTCGTGCCCAACAACGCCCTTCAGCCGTGACTTATTCACGATACAGCACTAGCCTCGAGTACCTTATTGCTTTTATAAAACAGTCACCACACAATACAAATATTAAAGCCAAAAATATGTATCAATGCAACTTTCATGAAGTAAACTTTCACTAAAAGCCTTCCTTCCGCCAGAAAAAATAGTCCCTGACCGTGAACAGCAACAGAAGTTACATTATTACACCATTAGATGGCGGCAAAGACTGTCTTTATGAGTGTGTCAGTCAGTAGCGAAGACTTTTACATTGAAAAGACTGAATTGTTGTGAACACGGAACAAGACGCAACTGATAAATGCTTTGACTAGCGCTGTCAGTCATGGGAAAACCCCTTAACTGTTAAAAGGACAGGATAATACGGACATTTAAACAGATGTTTTATTATGAACATAGGACCGATCGATCTTTTTCTCACAACACTCTTCTACATGATACAGTAAGCTTCAATGAAAATATACAAATGAGAACAGTTTACGTTGCTAAGAGTGGTTGCTAAGGGTGTTGTGTAGTGATACACAGAACCGTTGGGCGAAGCGGTCATAGCCGTGTTTTATCGTGAATAAAACACAACTATTGACCAATCAGAATCAAGGACAGGATCTAACCGTTTTAATATGAGATATAAAGTCACAATTACAAAATTTAAAGTACATTACATTACAAGAAAGTTACATTGAAAGATATTAAGTAGCAATTATGAGGAATCTAGTTGCAATTGTAAGATATAAATTGACAATTTTAGATACTTGCTAAGATACATGTATGACAAATACTTTTTCCAGACTTCTGCTTACATTCTTTCCCTCTCAGGGTTTAATGTGAATCATCTTGACATTGCTCCACGTTATGCCAGTATCCTGATGGGAATCTCCAATGGAGTGGGAACTTTGTCAGGAATGGTGTGTCCTCTCATAGTTGGAGCAATGACAAAACATAAGGTACATACAAATAATATCACACAACCTTCACATGCCAAATAATTGATTTGTACTGATGAATTTATTCATTTTTTTATTCATTAATTAATTTATTGTTTATTTGCCTGTAGACTCGTGAAGAGTGGCAATATGTCTTCCTAATTGCAGCATTGGTGCATTATGGGGGTGTAATATTTTATGGTATGTTGTGTTCAATTAAACATAATGCAGACATGTCTAAATCTCTTTTTAGTTCACAAATAATTCTAAATTACTTTTGTCATATCTTTCATAAAATGATGCATACTTCTTTTGAATATGCTCCCAGGGCTCTTTGCATCAGGTGAGAAGCAGTCATGGGCGGATGCTGAGAATACCAGCGAGGAGAAGTGTGGCATTCTGGGAGAGGATGAACTGGCCAACGAAACCGAAGAGCTGTACAGGACTGGTGGACAGTACGGAGCTATAAACAATCCGCATGCTGGTGGTCCGAATGGGGGCGGAGCTGGCGCTGGGGCAGGATGGGTATCAGATTGGGATAAAACAGAAGAATATGTTCAACCAGTTGGGACAAATAGTTATTTATATGGCGGAGAAGGAGAGAGAGAGCTCACATAGTGGGAAGAAACATATAAGTCTAAAGGAATAAAGATCAATACAGAATAAACAAATACACTGAGTGAGTGAGTGAGTGAGTGAGTAAAAGAATAAATGCATTTCCAAACTGATAATGAGATAAACATACACAATAAAGTGTGTGTGTAGATGTAAGTTTCTTGTGAGTCAGACTGAGAATACAGTGGTGCTCTGTTAATTATATGTTCAGTATTTTAGGCTTCCTGCCAAAATCACTGTAATGCACTTAAAATGACACAGCGATATTAGACATGTTCATGGTTGTCGTGTAAGAGTATACAGTAAATGAGCTTCTGTGTGTGTGCTCATGGTGAGTGTGTGTATGTTTCCTTACTGTGCTCACTTCCTTTTGTTTTATCCAGTGCTTTAAATATGGTAAAAGGGTTCAAGAAAATCTATGGATGTGTAGACATTTATTTGATCATAAGGTTGTGCACTTATACACAATATTCTTAAAGGGACAGTCACCCAAAAATAAGAATTCTGTCATTAATTACTCTTTCACAAGTCATATGTTTTCTATGATATATATATATATATATATATATTAAAATTTTGGGGTGAGCTGTTCCTTTAAAACATTACTGAATGTGTTTGTGAGTTTAAACGACCCAGATCCTCATCATTGGGTCAGTGCACAAGTGATCACAAGCGTGTTTTTGTCCTCTGACGTACTATATTACTCACATACACACATTTTCATAAGCTTACATGCACACACACTTTCAATAAATCTGTGGGTGAGTCTGTTTTATGCATGTTCAAGGTTTACTTATATTACTGCCAGGCTAATTTTTAAATCATTTATATGTTACATTTACATTTATGCATTTGGCAGATGTTTTTACCCGAGATGTATACATGGGAACCTGTGATTTTGGCATCGCTGATGTCATCTTCTGCTGTTTCAGTTAGGCTACATGAATGCCAAGAGTCCAAATATATAGACACACACAAACACAGAAATATACAAAATGCCATGCAGGTGAATTTCAAGGTGAAAGTGCCGAAATTCTAGATCTGTGTGAGAGTGAATGGGGCTGTAATCTCAGCATATGCAGATTTTTCCTCATCATGTACATCCATTTAGAGGCTATTCAGTCAGAGTGCAGTATAAGCTTAGGGAACCAATCAGAGAACAGCATTAGGGAATGGAGAGAGGATGATGGTAAATTAGTGACTCTGATTCTGACACATAATCGGATGTTATTCTACTTCATGTGTTTGTATTTTGTATTCGCGCTTCTTTCCTAAACATTTAATTTGTTTCTTTCTTATTTTGTTTGCCTAAATGTTACTTGACTTGTCATCAAACAACAAAAAGATTTTAAAAAATAAGTAGAGAAAAATTATATAATTGTAAAAAAAAAAATGTGTACAAATTGTATATGTGAAAACTCCCTGTGTACAATAAAACTAATTAAATGTATAAATGGTGTATTATTTATTCATTGCACTAATGATTGATCAAACAGGCACAGGACACTGCTCTAGACAGCAGACTAAGCAGTGTGTTTGTATGAATCTGCTTTGTAAAATAAAAAAAATCAATTTTTTTCCCCACCAGCATCACTTTGATTACTTGCTCATCAGTTTTTCTGCTTATACCTTTATTCATCTCTTCTTTCTCCCCTCCCTCATGCTCCTCTCCATCCACAGAGGGCATCTGCTGTCCTCTAATCTTTGCCTAAAATCACCAAGATAATCCCTCTTTCCATCTGTCATTCGGAGAGAGGAAGTACAAGAGGGATTTGTGTCGTGTTGACACTGACATCTAGTGGTTAAAACGAGTAAACTCTAGCTAAAATGAGTGACCAGATTCAGATTCAAGTAGATTTTTTTGGCATGGTAAAAGGCTTTACATTGCCAAAGCATTGTTAAAAACATTATACACAATAAAAAAGCTGATCGCCTATAACAATAAGATGGAAAAGGCAAAAACAGTATAGACCTACAATGATTTGTTTTATTAGCGATTTTTTTCATTTAGAGTATTTTTTATAATTTATTGTTATTCTTATAATTATTTATTAGATTTTACCAACTGACTACGCTAACCCTTGGTTAAGTTCTTAATCATTCTAAGCCCTTAAACCTCTGAGGAAAGCATTAAAGGGTTAGTTCACCCAAAAATGAAAATAATGTCATTTATTACTCACCCTCATGTTGTTCCACACCCGTAAGGCCTTCATTCATCTTCAGAACACAAATTAAGATATTTTGATTAACTCCGATGGCTCAGTGAGGTCTGCATTCACAGCAATGACATTTCCTCTCTCAAGATCCATAAAGCTACTAAAACATATTTAAAACAGTTCATGCGAGTTCAGTAGTTCTACCTTAATATTATAAAGCGACGAGAATACTTTTTGTGCGCCAAAAAAAAAACAAAAAAACAAAACAAAATAAGGACTTTTCAACTATAGTGATGGGCCGATTTCAAAACACTGCTTCGGAGCTTTACGAATCGAATCAGTGACCCGGAGCGCCAAAGTCACGTGATTTCAGCAGTTAAGCTGTTTGATAGGAGATCCGAGTCACTGATTCGATTCGTAAAGCTCCGAAGCAGTGTTTTGAAATCGGCCCATCACTATATTGTTGAAAAGTCGTTATTTTGTTTTTTTTTTGGCACACAAAAAGTATTCTCGTCGCTTTATAATATTAAGGTAGAACTTCTGAACTCGCATGAACTGTTTTAAATATGTTTTTAGTACCTTTATGGATCTTGAGAGAGGAAACGTCATTGCTGTGAATGCAGACCTCACTGAGCCATCGGATTTTATCAAAAATATCTTAAAATATCTTAATTTGTGTTCTGAAGATGAATGAAGGCCTCACGGGTGTGGAACAACATGAGGGTAAATGACATAATTTTCATTTTTGGGTGAACTAACCCTTTAAGTAACAACTAAATGATAATGATAATACAATTATTATTTTAAATGCATTGACAGTCAAAAAATAGCACTAAATGTATATTTTATGTTCTTTTAAGAACATATTTTATGTTCTTTTTTGACTAAGTGTAACGTTAAGCGAAAACATTATACCTGTATAAACGGATCCTCCAGGTTACCTTTGATGGTTTGACGTGCATCTCTGGCCTTTTAATATGTTAGACGAATCTGATTGGCTCATACTTATGGGGCGGGACATGATGGAGAAATTGGAAAGAGGCATCGCACTACCATTGGTCAATTCTTACTTCCGTTTATTCCTCGCCCAATAGAATTTAAAAACCCGACGGGCCGGCTATATCTCATTGGTCATCTCCTCCGCTGAGCCCTCCTCCTTCCTCGCCCTCAATGAATCTGGGAGAGTCTTAGCCGAGAGGAGCTAATGACTCTACGGGCGGATTTATTTGGGTTATCTTAAAATTTTAATAGAGTGGAGAAACATTGTTAAAATACGAAGCTTTTTAGTTTTTTTTAAGTTGGTTGGAGTTCCATCAACCCGAATAATTGCACCCTGTCTTCGACTCTCGGGAGAGTTTAGTTTGTCTGGTCGATCGTAATGTGGCTCAGGGGCTAATCCTTGGACTTCATTCAATACTAATTCACCTCGAAGCGCTTCGTTTGGGCGAGCCGAACTGATTTAACAACCACACGCGAGGTAAAATACACAAATAAGCCGATAAATAACTTCCTACCTGTTGATAGTAGTTAGGATAAAGGTAAGAACTGCTGTTGTTTCAGTCTGCTACTTGCCGGCTGAGCAAATTAGATAAGAACTGGGTAAATGTTATCTTCAACCTCAGTCTTAAATGTATTTGAATATTATTTATTGACATAATGCACCGACTTTAAAATCTCAGTTAACCATCTTATGTAATGTGTATGTTCTTTTCCGGTTATTAAAGGCACCGTTCACCCAAAAATGAAAAATGTGTCATAATTTACCCACCCTCATGTTAATCCAAACCATGACTTTTCTTTCTTCCGTAGAACACAAAAGGCAGAATGACAGCCTAACCATTCACTCTAACTGCAGTTGTTTTCCATACAATGAAAGTGAATAGTGACAGATCTTCTCTTGTGTTCAGCCCTTTAGCACTGCCATAATTTATATAAGTGTACCAGTCAGAGTAGTTAGCTTGTGTAACTAAAGGTTATGTTTTTCCCAAGTTGCTCCTGAATATATCCAGTCAGAATATGTATTTTTTTTTTTCTGTTTGTAACCCCCTTCCCATTCACCTTCTCTCTCTTCCATCCAGAATGACAGAATACAAGCTGGTAGTTGTCGGTGCTGGTGGCGTTGGGAAAAGTGCACTGACCATCCAGCTCATTCAAAATCACTTTGTAGACGAGTATGACCCCACTATTGAGGTAAGAGTTTACCTTCTCTAAGATTGGCGAAAATAAACTTTGACACAAATATATTACTATTGTACAGTAGAAAGTATATCTCAAAGTAATAATACAATTATTAAAACTTAACTAAGGAATGATCACAATATTTCTTTGTTTTAATTTTAGCTGTAAACTTGTTGTGCAGCATTTTGTTTGCCAAAAATAAAATGAATTGTTTACTTTTTATTTGATTACATTTTTATTTTTATTATTAAATTTTATTTATAATGAATAAATAAATAATTAAATATATAATAAGGTTGTTAAAGTTTTATGAATTTAATTGATTAGACATTGTTTTTTGATTATTAAAATGTATTTAAACCATTAAAATGGAATCAAGAAAAATTAAAATGGAAAACACTGTATTTGGGAAAAATAAAATGGAATTTGAGAAAAAATTAAATGTATTTTATCTGGACCTGAATTATATTGTTTATAAACCTGTAATAAATTGTTGCTAAATTTTATGTTTCATGATTTCAATTAATTAGACATGTTTTCTGATGATTACTAACCTTTAATTTGACCATTAAATCAGAGTGCAGAAAAATTCAATTGGGAAAAAATAAAACGTGATTTCATAGAGCACTATTTTATTATTATTACTATTATTATTTTTATTTATTTATTTTATTTCTATTCCATGCAGGATTCATACAGAAAGCAGGTTGTGATTGACGGAGAGACGTGTTTGCTGGACATCCTGGACACTGCAGGTCAGGAGGAGTACAGTGCCATGAGAGACCAGTATATGAGGACAGGAGAGGGATTTCTCTGTGTGTTTGCCATCAACAATGCCAAGTCCTTTGAGGACGTACACCTTTACAGGTACATAGTCAAACACATATGGACAAACTAATAAGCGTAAAGTATATTCAGAAGCTGTTACTATAAAACAGTCTTTCAGACTCAATACCCCCATATTATATTTGAGATTTGTGGATTGGACTGCATGCTCAAGAGGAATTGGTTGGGTCTGTGCCATCTAAATGCCAATAAAGCTTCTTTCTTTCTGAAATCTTAAAATATGATTAAATGGAAAAGTTGCTAGACTGATTTTTGAGCTAAAAATGACTGGTCAGAGATGTCGATTCAGCAGGACGACGTCAATGCACTGCGTTAATATACCAACTTCCTTTTTTGTCTCTTGAATTTGATGAGTTTGGAAACCAGTGTGGAATTAAGGAAAGGGCCTAGTAGAATTTCAAAAATCAGTTTGTGTTGAAAAAAAGGAACCTTGTTGTGTCTGTGCAGGGAGCAAATAAACCGTGTCAAAGACAGCGACAATGTCCCGATGGTGCTGGTGGGGAACAAAAGTGACCTAGCTTCACGTACTGTAGAGACACGTCAAGCCCAAGAGCTTGCCAGAAGTTACGGGGTCCCGTTTGTTGAAACGTCTGCGAAGACACGACAGGTGGGTGAAGCCTATTTTAAAGTTTAAAAGACCATTCACACAGAACATGGTTTTTCTTTTAAAAACGCATTTCACTGCGCTGCTTTTACACTGTTTTTTATATGTAATAATGTGCTAGACATGTTTTGGATCATTGTATCTTGATCCCCCGCCCCCATTTCATGACCGTTTTTAAATGAAAACATGTTCTGTGTGAATGGCCACTTAGAGTTGATTCTGCTTTGACTGTGTTTGGGATCATTTTCGATATTGGAGTAAAAATGGATGAGATAATTGGCAATATTGTGCCTGTTTAAGTTACTCTATACTAAAGGGATAGCTCACCCAAAAATGAAAATGATCCCATGATTTACTCACCCTCAAGCCATCATAGGTGTATATGACTATCTTCTTTCAGATGAACACAATCAGAGATATATTTAAAAATATCCTGACTCTTCCAAGCTTTATAATGGTAGTGAATGGGGGGCTAGATTTTAAAGCCCCCCAAAAAATGCATGCATCCATCTATCATAAAAATAATCCATACGGTTCCAGGGGGTTAATAAAGGCCTTCTGAGTCTTTGTAAGAAAAATATACATATTTAAAACTTTAGAAAATAAAATAACTAGCTTCCATCAGAAGACCATAGTATGCATACTGCGCAAGTCGACTTGCACCAAATGAGTAACCCGTGACGCAATGTATGTTGCAGGATGTTGGAGTAGTGTAAGCTTAGACGTCTCTCACGGTTCAAACAAATAGGGTTGTGGAACAAACTGAAGCTTCTCTTATATCATATCCATTGCATGATATAAACACCCACCAGTTTGAAAACACCCACAAATACAGAAACGCCCACTTTTGTTCCGTAGAGACCTCATACTCCAGTGTGCAGCTGCGCACAAGTAGCGCTGTCTCATTCTGCTTTTGGCGCGTTAATTCACTGGCCTAAAATCTAGTACTGCCACCTTGTGTTGACATTGTGAAACTGCACGATTTGTAAATTATGCATGGCGTTCCACGTATAAGAGATTTTAATAGACAAGCTGCGGGCCGTTTGAAACTAATCCCCGGGCGGCATTTAGCCCACGGGCCGTAGTTTGGACACCCCTGTTGTAGTTGATAAAGTTTTAAATATGGATATTTTTCTTACAAAAACCCATCCTTTTTTTTCAGAACGCCTTTATTAACCCCCTGGAGCCGTATGGATTATATTTATGATGGATTGATGCATTCCCCCCCCCGTTTACTATTATTACAAAGCATGGAAGAACCAACATATTCTTAAAACTCTTTTACCAGGCTCACCATAACCCAACCCACACTTTTGTGATTCTTTCTTTTTTCTCCCCAGATTGACCGAAGTGAATCAGCTTCTTGTTATAAAGCACCATTAATTCGGAATCTATCTTGTTTTCTGTCTACAGGGAGTTGAGGAGGCATTTTACTCTCTCGTACGGGAGATCCGAAGATACAAAGAGACGAACCGCAGCAATAAGAAGAGCAAAAAGCACACACAGAGACGTTGCACTCTTTTATAGCGATACACGCGTACAGCCTCGCACTGCACCTCCCCTGTGATAGCAATGCACTCAAGGTCGCACATACTCATATACACACATACACGCATACACTACTGTAGCATCACACGTACATACACATCCTATTTCCTTTTCTTACCGCTCCCTGTGTCTTAAACCACCAGCCTTTGAGGAATAGGAACCTGACTGGCTGTTGAATGTGTTTGTTTGTATGTATGTATGTATGTATGTGTGCGTGAGACCTCAATGAGAACCATTCAACTGTGGAATTGTTTAGGATAAGACATATATTGACCTCACGTTATCATATTTGGCTGGATAATTTAGTTTCAAGTGGACTCATCCACCATGCGCTGCTGCTTCCCCTTCTGTGCTAAAAAGATCTGATGTATGTCAGTTTTACTTTAGAACCACAGCAGCAAGGAACTTTGACCTTTTATAAGAAATGAATGAAGTGGTGAAGGGATATACTTTAAGTCGGTAATGGGTAACTGTATTTAAGTAAGCCTTATGTCTCATCTCTCAAATGTGTGAGCCAATCAGCACATCCGCGTGCTTCTGTTAGCGGTGGTCGGGAATGAGGAAGCTAAGAAGTCCCCTAATTTTTTTTGTGGCCTGTGGGAAAGCACATTAGAGCAAGTGGTCGCCACATTCAAAACCACTAACATAATGTATCGCACATTTCTATAGTATTTGCCTTGTCTTTTTGGGGAGTATGTACAAAAATTTAGAAAAAAATTACATTTCAAACATTCATCACCCTCCCAGAATCAATTTTCCCCAAGGTTTCTGTTGTCAGGGCATGGACTTCACTTAATGTAGCCCTTCTATAATTATGAAATTCAAATAAATCAAGCTCTCTGCTTTTATTATATTTTTTTTTTACCAGCAGTATTTCATGGTAAAGTTCTGCATTTTTGTAAGTTTTTATTTTATTGGTTTTCTTTACACATACCGGCATTGTATTGGACATTAACATTTCATGTATTATGATGAATTGTGTAAAATGCCAGTTGTTCCCACCAGTGAAGAGGCTTGGTTGAGGAAGGCCAGGCATTTTTTTTCCCCCGTTACTTTTTCTTTAGTTTGTCAGGAGTGACAGGAATAGTTTTGGTTCAGACTAAACATATGAACAAAACTTGTGATTGATGCATTCCCTTTGCCACATTGACATCTGTAGTTATATGTTTTGTGAATAAAGAGACTTTTGGCTAGATGACTTATTTCTTTAATATTCAAACCTTCAATTGTAGTTAAAACTATAACTTCTCAGTTAATATATTTGCTTTATAAAGTGTTACAACTATTGTGGTAATAACAGGGCAGTTGCATCAGCTTTTCTGGATATCTGAACTCAGAAAAGCTGATGCAATAAGATTTTTGTGTACTTTTTAAATGCCATTTTCACAGTCATTATTATGATCAGATATCTGCTGTAAATGGTCACGTACACTAGTAAGTACTCTAGGTAAAACAATTTTTGTTAAGGGACAAAAACAATTCCTTAAGTTAAAACAACAAGAAACTGTGTGTAAGAATTAGTCCTATGTTTTTTGTCTTTATTCCTAATTTCCTTTGTCCATATGCTTTAGGTTTCCTGAGAAAGTTTCTTGTTCTGGTATTTCATATGCTTATATGTAACCCTCAATGTATCTTAGGGCTTATAATGACTGAAACCCAAACATGCATGAATACAATATTAAATATTGCCTAGGGATGACATTTTAAACATTTCTTTGTTTGTAGTTTTTTTTTTTTTTCTCTTATAAAAGTAGCTTTATGGTGGGATCACTATTCTATCTGACAAAATATTATAATATTAGCATAAAATAATATTGACATTAGAAATGTCCATGTTTTTTATTTATGATTTTAATTATGTAGTTTTTCATAACTGCGGGAACAGCAATTATGCCTTTAATCCAAACAGTTAAAACCTGTATATGGATTTAGATGAAAAAAATGATCAAATAACATCTTGTAAGTATAATGTTGAATCAAGAGAAGAAAACAACCATTTTACAAAAATGCATTTTTTTATTTATTCAACCACTAGAAAATAAAGATTCTTTACAATCTGGAGTGTGACAGACTCCTTCACTGAGGTAAGATGATGAATGAATGTTGAAAAAGTTGAAGGCAAAAAGATGAAAAATCCCCATCCTTCACCAGCCAAAACGGGAAATGAGCTTCTCCTGATCGTCTAAATCTTTCTGGACTTTCTTCCTCATGTAAAAGATGGGGCAGTCTCGACTGAAAGAGAAAACAAAAATGTTACATAACCACTGGTATATTCACTATCGCCAACAAAAAAATTAAAAATATATAGTGAATATTCAACATATATTGCATAGGTGTAATGTGCATATGTGTGTAGACACCTGGTACAAAGCACGTCTTCATGAAGTGAACCTTGACAGCGTTGACACTGAGTCCACAGGCGAGAGAATTTCTCCTCTAGAGTTGACAGATGAGCAATCTAAAAGACACACGTGGACAATTTTCAGCAACAGTAAGAACATCTTTTGTCCCATTTAGGAAGATTATTTGTGTACATATTATATATATATATATATATATATAAAAACAAAACACACCTCTTTCTGATAAAGCTCAGACTCTTTCTTTTTGCAGAAGTCGCATACAGCCACTGTAGAGAGGAAAAACATCAGATGTAGAGTTTTGCGATTTGTGGTCGTACTGAAGCTCCAGTTTTGCCCAAAACACACATCTGATACATACCATCAGTTTTGAGCACAGCTCTGCAGCCAATGCAAGTACTTCGTTTCTGAGCGAAAGCCATGAGACCACCAACCCTGGATGTCAAGACTGTCTTACAGCGTGTGTGATCTCCCTCTGAAACAACACACAGCAAAAACAGGTTTATCATCAGCTCTCAGGCATGGTTTGCAGTTTGAACTGATTGTGATGAGATTAATCCTGTTATCAGCATAATCACAGAGGGTTTTTTCACAACCTACCTGACTGAAAGAGCTCATTATGTGGCTCATTATGCAGCTCTTTTGTCTTCTCAGGTGTGAATCACAGCATTATTCATGAAGATTCACGCCTCCACGCATACTGTGTTTCTTGACAAAAAGTGTCTTAAAAAATCTAAATCAATATATTGTTTTATATGAACGAGTAGGCAGGATAATTTTTACATCATTTTGAAGCAAAAACTCTAGTCTACAACCTCCAATACCCAGAAGTCTTGTAAACACAGATTTAATATATTTTTTTTGGCCTTATTTCAGTGACTTAAGTTTTTTGTTTTTTCAATAACCACGCATAAACGTTATTCCTTCAAAAACACAAACATGTACATACATGTTCCTCACATATTATTGTAGCCTAGTTTGTGCTGAATACAGTGTAATGACACTTTTGTCATTAATATGTTTATGAACAACTGAAAAAAGCACAAACGTCAGGGCATGTCAAAACTTCTCCAGGGCCCCAAAAATTCAGAGGGTTAAAAGGCTATATACCACAAAACAATAGAAAGACGTTTTTCTGATTGCACTAAAAAAACACAAATAAACAGTGTAGTTTTGCAAATAAATGACTCTCATGAGCTCTTAATTAATCATTGAGAAAGACTTACAAACTCAAATCAGTCTGACGAATCCTTCAAAGAATGAATTGGCCAGAGCTAAACTAATATCTGTCTCGCTTAAAGTGCAGTCACACATTTACTGTCTTTTCACAGGCCAATTCCAGTCATATCAGTAGGAATCCACACAGTCAAGAATTTTGCGTGATGGTGAAAGATCTCTGTGCAGATTTCGCAACAGTTTCAAGTTGGTCATGCCGATATGGATTGGTTGTTTAGATTTTGAGATTTGGGCATTGCACTCAAAAATTAATGCGAGCTTACAGTCAATTGTGAAGGTTTAAGCGGAATAAATTATTAGAGAAGTCCAGCATTCAACAGAAAGAAAGAAGTCTGCTGTTCATTTCATGCCGACTTTAAACATCCTTTAGTTGTAAGCTTAATTGATGATACTCACTCAGTAGCACACTCTCGGCTTTGCTCTCGCCCAGTATGGGCTCAAAGATGCGCAGTAAAGGCTTGGAAAGCTGCTGCTCCAGGTAGTACTGTGTGTCTATAGGGATGTTGTTCTCCAGCACGTAGATGGGGTCCTGAGATATAGAACTCAGCAGTTATAAATACAATTAAGAAAATCAGCCACATCAAAACAGACAATACACAATACTGACCTCTGATTTCATATATGCCGCCACTCCCTTTGCTGCTTTGATGATGACGTACGGAACTCGATCGCCGAGGTTTGGAGCGCTACCGGCATCACGTTTCCGCATCCTAAAACCCATGTTGGTGGAAAGTGATTATACGCGCAAGTAATTCCATACTCTAGACTGCAGGAAAACTTGGAATAAGCTAAAAAAATTCTTGGAATCAGCAGCTGAAATTGTTTTGGAAAATTCTGATTTTAGAATAGAACTACATGTTTAGGTAGCAACAAACTTTTGAAACAACAATATATATGGTAACATTTTAAACTGTTAAATTACCACAAAAACTACTTCAAATAAAACAAGATTTGACAGAAATAAAAAGATTTATAAATATGGCATTCGCACAAATCAAATGCTATATCACATTTGGGTATTAAAGCTGCTGCCGGTTAATTTGACAAATGAACTTGCGCCTCGACTTTTGTCGTTTCAAATGTGATAAGACTTTACAGACTTTTAAGAGTTTACTTTGATATTGCTTTAGTTACTGTCACTACGGTTACAGTCGATAGATCTCGTTGCACGTTCATACTATAGTAAGCTGCTCTGTGAACAGGATATTTCAAGAACCACTAATACGGTTGTCAATTCCAAACAATGAGAATGTAAACATAGCCAGTGGTCATTCCAAAACTGGTCATGGTATAAAAAAAATAAAAATAAAAACTAAAATGTACATAGAGTGATGTTCTGGATTTTATAAATAGGATGTTATCAAGGATTTTTTAGCTAGAGAAACATTGAAGAACATTTTCTAAAGTTATGTCATTTGATTTTATATATGAGCACAATTTCAAAACTCTATGTATTGACAAGTAATATTTTTATTCGAGGTATGGACTGAATGAAAATGCAAATTCACTCTGTAGGTGGCAGTAGGTGGAGCTTATAGAAAAGCAGAAATACAGTGGTTACCCCTCTACACAAAGCAGTGCTTTTCTTATAAACACTATTTTATAAAGCATCATACAGAGATAAGATGAAAAAAAAAAAAAGCTATCGAAACTTTTCTGAAGTCAGTTTCTCTTCATTTGCATGTATTTGCATGTATCCTCGGATTTGCACGCATCATGAGAATGGCCTATTTCAATGTCAGAATAAACTCAGTCAAGATAATAAGAACACACACGCACCTCTGAGCTAGTTCGACATGGGCCTGTTTGCCAGCATACTCCTGTGCTGTGCGTGTCAGCTCTTTAGTTATGACCAGCTGACTGATGTCAATGCGGTTACACAGAAGGTCAGAGATCACCTCCTTAGCATGGGCTACTGCTCCATCAGGGTCTCTGAAACATAAAACACATAATTTTTTCTGTGAATTAATGTGCATGTTGGTATATGAATGGTGTTGCCATCAGAACATAAACAAAAAAGGCTTTTATTAAGGCTTGTAGAGTCATGTCTTCACTATTACACATGCTAGTTTGTGCGTCACTGTTGCGTATCTGAGTGCATGGTGGTTTTCTGAGTGTGGCAATGCTTGTACCTGTCAATGAGGATGTTTTGGAGGCATGTGTTGATAAGGTTGGCCACTAGAGGGCAGTTGTCTCGTCTGACAGTCTCTATTCCTTTGCAATCCATCTTATCATGATGTTCCGCATTGGAAGAGAAATACAGCCCGGCATACCGCTTTTTATTGATCAACAGATAAGGGTAATAAACCTGAAAAAGTGTGAATGAGAGGTTATTATCTATTGAGGTTATTAAGAATAAAGGTCAATAAGGTCTCATTAGTTAATGCATTAACTAACATTAACTAACAAAGAGCAATGCATTTGTTATAGTATTTATTAGTTATTAAAAATACAACTGTTCAATGTTAGTTAGTTCATGTTAGCCCAGGTCCATTAAATAATCTTAAGATTCAACTTTTGATTTTAATAAAGTTTTAGTAAATGCTGAAATGAACATAAACTAATATTAATAACTGCTTTATAAGTATTTTTCATTGTTAGTTCATTTTAACTGATGTAGTTAACCAGTGGAACCTAATTGTAAAGTATCATCATCATAATATTAGATGGCTTCTGTTACGAAATCTTGGACACTTCCTCTACCTTCTCAAACTCTAATTTGATTGGTGGAACGAAGTGGGAGGAGACCCATTCAGCTGCCTCCCTTCCCAGATTCATTGCTTCCTGCACTGTGGCCACACCTAGTTTCACCATCACCGAGTCTGTGTCTCCGTAGACAACCTAAAACACATTTGATTTGCATCACTGCATGCTTTCAGTGCAGTGAAATGAAGGCAAAAACAAAAACATTTATGCGATTAAATACCTTTGCATCTGCCTGGTAGCCATTACAGATTGTGTATCTTGATTCCACAAGCTGTTTGGTCTGTTCAATCATCTGCCTACCAAAGCCTGTGACGCTCTACAGATGAAAGAGAAAAACTTAAAGCATCTGTCTAAAGCTGACAGTATTTACCCATGTGTGAGTGCTGAAACTGACCTGTGAGATCTCAAGACAGGGCAGTTTGCCCACCTGAGCCCCAGTGAACCCGTACACTGAGTTCGCACTGATCTTCAAAGCCAACTGCCTTCCGTCTAGCACCTGTTTTTTAAAGGGGTCCGTCTCTTTCTTCAGCTCTGCCTTCGCTCTAGAGGCACAACAAATAATGGGTTTGGTTTTGATTTAATGGGTCTATTTGGCATTGAACATAAGACATTTATTTAATCTTCATTTGTTCATTTTTTTTGTTGTTGATATGTTCACCTTTTCCTGGCGCCCAGCAGGTTTTCCAGGATCTCAGGGAGAAGGCCCTTCCTCACAGAGCTCTTCACAAACAGATCACCTGTGGGGGTCCTGATGAAATCTTCTGGAGACAGACTAAAAACACACGCACACACACAAAGAAGTACAGCTTGAATTAGTCACAAAATGGAGTACATCACAATTAATATTAATAAAATTCATGCATATCAAAGAAAAATACATCACATGACACACAAACACTCCTCTCACCCCAGTTTGTCCACCTGGCCCTTCTGCAGGAGTGTAGTGTAACATAAATTGTGAGCCATCATGATGGAGGGATACAGTGAGGAGAAATCCAGAGTTGCTATAGGAACACTGTAATACCTGTAAACACATACACACACAGCTTCTGCATTTGTGAATCATCCACAATGTGAATCATCTGCAAAATTTAAATGTTGCTTTAATTTTCCCATCTCTTATATTGCATTTTTACAACATTACATAGTACCAACATCTGACTTAATGTCAATTTTGTTTTTATTAACTATCAGAAAACAACTGCAAGAATCTGTTGTCATTTACTAGAATTTTTTTAAAATAAATAAATAAATAATTCTGCCTTAAGTACTTTTATTTATTTATTCACACTACTGTTAAAAAGTCTGGGGTCAGTAAGATTTTTAAAATGTTTTTGAAAGAAGTCTCTTATGTTAATCAAGGCTGCATTTTGATTTATTTGATACAAAATACAGTAAAAAAGTAATAATTTGAAGTAATATTGTGTACAATTTAAAATAACCGTTTTCTATTTTAATATATTTTATAAAGTAATTTATTCCTGTGATGTCAAAGCTGAATTTTCAGCATCATTACTCCAGTCTTCAGTGTCACATGATCCTTCAGAAATCATTCTAATATGATGATCTGCTGCTCAAGAAACATTTTATCATCAATGCTGAAAAAAGTTAAAAAAAAAACCAAGATAGATTTTTTTCAGGATTCTTTGATGAATAGAAAATCTACCATATGAATAGAAAATTAACCGTGTCTTTTTTTGTCTGTAACTTTTGATCAATTTAATGCAATTTAAATTAATTCCTTGCTGAATAAAAAATTAATTTCTTAAAATTCTTGCTGACCCCAAACTTTTGAAGAGCAGCATGTTTAAGTACTTTTTTAACAGCTGCTTTTTTTCTAGAACTCAAGATATGCAATTTACTTATTCTCTGATTTGAGGATGAGAATTTGATCACAAAAGTGGGAACAAACCCTTTCTCTGGTTCTATGACAGTGGCTCCAGTGTAGTCCTCCCCTCCCTCTGTCCTCACCACTGGCATCACCAGATCCTGCTTCATAGCCTACACAATAAAACAATCATTAAACCATGCACATTAAAGCATAATGTTGACTAGGTTTGTTACATTAACATATGTTACAGTGAGGCATGCACAGACCTGTCTCAGGAGCTGTGAAACCACTTTAATCTGCTGTCCGCGAGAGAGCAGGTAAGTCAGGGGCACCCCAGTTACTCTGGCCATTTCCATGTAATTAATGACGCACATCAACTTCTGCAACAAGCGCAGGGGCAGATACGCATCCTTCAAACAGTATACAGCCAAACGTCTGCGGGTCTGCTCATTCCCATTCTAATCAAAAATAAAGCGAGAGAGGAAAGACACAATTTTACTGAGAGTTAACTGAACTCCAGATGTCTTAAGATGGAGTTGAGGGATCTGATTGGCTATAAATGTAAAACAGAGATCTGATTGGCTGCACCTGTAGATCTGTGATGATGGAATGCTGCACATCCTCCTTCTGCTCCTGCAGAAAATGGAAACTGACGGCGTTTAGTGTGTAAGAGCGCAGTTTATAATCCCTCAGCAACACCTACAACAGAAGAAAATCTGGGTGAGTCACATCATGAGCAGTCATGAGTCATCTGATGGCACAATGTACAAAGTCTGAGTTTAAGTGTGCATACCTGCAGTAGGTCAAACTGCACACGTCCCTCCATATTAACGGTTTTGTTCTCTCTGCGGCCCATCTGCTTGCTCTGGAAGCTGGAGTCTTTCAGAACTGATTTGATGCCCCGCACGCGGCCCAGATATGGGAACAAATTCACCTATGGAGACAGAAAGACGAGTGACTCAAATCACAATCCCCCTGCCTGAATTATAATAAAAAGCCTTTCTGACATGTGCCACTACTGGGTTTATGTTCACTCTCCACCAAAGACAAAAAAATAGTAATTATTTTTTTGTCTTAAAACATACAAAAACACTTTACCTTTAAGGTTGCAGCTCTGTTGAGGAGATATGGAAGGTCAAAGTTCTGGATATTGTAGCCAGTGATGATGTCAGGATCCACTGTCCTCACAAACTCAGCCCAACTCTGAGATAAATCACACATATACATTTATTTACATTATATTTGTGAGTATTTGTGTGTATATGTATAGATAGATAGATAGCGCACGCTCAAGGCAGTCGGACATAGTGGTGTATTAGAGGTAAAAAATTATATTAATACTGTTCGGTTTCTCACACAAACCGATCGTTTCGTGTCTTAGGACATCAATGTGTCGTCACGAGCCACAGGGTTTAATTTAGATTTGTCTGTGCATGTTTTTTTTACTCTCATAGATTTTGTTACCATTGCCATGCTTTATACGACTGACAGACTACAACGGTTGGAGTTAAAAATCTTCATTTGTGTTCTACTGAAGAAACAAATTCACCTACATCTTGGATGCCCTGGGGGTAAACATCAAATTTTCATTTTTGGGTGAACTATCCCTTTAACGATCTGTCATGACAGGAGTATTTTTTTTTTTGTGTGACCAACCTAATTAATTAGTCGACCAAGCTGCTTCTAACGTTTAGTCGACTATTAGGTGGCAGCCCTTAAGTGGCACAATGTACATTTACATTTGACAGAAAATGCACATGTAAACATTTCAGTTTTATTATCGTAGGAGAATCTGTGAGCATGTACCTGCAGTAGTTGTTTCTCCTGAGTAAAGCAGAGAATCTGGGAGCCCACTATACTGGCACAGCTCTGTAAGGTGAAGACTGTCCGGATAAATGGCTCCTTCTCTCCCTGACGCTGCACCATAGAGGCGATCTGAATCACAGGGTCGATCTCCGGCTCTGGAAACACACCTGTTACACACAAATAGTTCAGTTACTTACACAGCAGAATATAATACTTTTATTTGCAGGAAATTATAAGACCAATAACAAGCCCACTTATTGCACATGGTGGCAATGACACACAATAAGTGGTTTGTTAATGTTAGTTTGCTAATGCATTATATAGACAAATAGTTTGGTATATCAAAAATCCCTAAAATTATGTAGGACAAATTCAACAAAAGTGACAAAACCTAATACAGTTTGTTTTCAATGGTCTAAAATTTGTTTTTAGATCATTTGATTAAACAAATGATATACCAAAAAATTAGGGCTGGGACAATAAATCGATTAATGATTCTGGATCGATTCTGAGATTTTCCGAATTAATTGCGATTCTCGATTCTGGATCGATTCTGAGTTTAGTTTTTAACAGCAGATGGCGCTCTAGGCTAGTTTTTAACCACACGCTCAAATGCTCACAAAGAAGAGCGCTCGTGCATTCGGCTGGCTCGGTCTGAGAATGTATTTGCACCTCAGAATGCTTTTATGACACAAGATTAATGTAAACAGCCCACTGCAAACAACCTTGTAATTCGCTTCAAACTTTTTGAACTTTATGAATGATTATTTTATAGAAGGGATTATTTTATAGGCTGTTTCTAAAGCCCGCAGTGCCATCCGCTGTTAAAAACTAAGTTCAGAATCGATTCGAGAGAGAATAGCGATGTTTTCGGAAAATCGATCCAGAATCATTTGTGGATTTATTGCAAAGACTTATTGTCCCAGCCCCACAAAAAAATATTAATTACATTTGATTTTTTTTTTTTTAAAAGCTAACTAAAAACAATGACAATTTTAACTTGTGGGGACACTAAAGAGTTTGATTGTTTCCAAAATTTCTGAATGAAATATTGATATCAGTGTGCCCTATTTCACAACTTTCTACCAAATGGTGTTATGGGTGCCAAACCATACAATGCAGCAAATTTAGAATACGCTAAGGGAACAGAAAGAGAAGGTATGATGCCTAAACAAACACCTTTTCTGCCAGCACACTCAATATCAAAGCTCAGGACTCTGAGTGGAGCGATCCTCTGCCATTCTCCTTCAGCCGGATGACTGACCAGATCATTCCATGCCACATCCACCTCATACTGACACAGGGAAACCTGAGAGAGAAATCAATTAAAGACACACTAGATGAGCACCAAATCATTGGATCAGGTCTTAAGTGACCGTTTTTTTTGTTTGTTTGTTTTTTACCATTCCTGGGTATTGTGAATCTGTCTGTCCTTCACTTCTCTCTTCCCTCAGCCTGTACTTCCCTTTTGGAAGCTCAATCCAGCAGCAACCGACAACATCACTGTCCACCATGAACCTGTCGTCACATGCACATACAGCAGACCTTACATGCTTGATCAGGTCAAGCAAACAATGTCTACTACACATCACCAGTAAAGCTGCACGATTCTGTATAAACTGAATATCACAATGTTTTTGTTTAAAATAGAGATCAAGATTCTCCTTTTTGAATCCAGTTTTGAATTAAGATCACAGTCTTTTGTTGATTAATCATGCAGCTCTAATCACCAGTTTCAGTAACTTAAGTACACACAAACACGCACCTGATCTCAAAGTCAATGTTGGCTTCATAAGCCTGGTAGCTCTGAGTGGCAAAACTGGCAAATTTAAAGCCCTGCTCCAGGATACGCTTCGCTGGGGCAACCAGACGTGGCATCGCCATGGTGATGCGCAGAAAGTCCTGAGGTTGGTTTCCATGATAATGATACATACCTTAGCACAAATATGGAAAAGCCAGTCAGTTATGAACAGTTTAATTTACACTACCTTTAAATGTTGGCAGCAGTTATTTACACTAAGTGACAATAGCAATATATTCTATTTACACCATGTTCATATCAGTTCTTTGCAATAAGAGTAAATAGTAATAGATGCTATCTATACTTTATATTGGCAGATACTATTTGCACCTCAGTATCTTTGTACATTAACAGGATGCAATAATATCATAGAGTGTAAATGATTATATTTATTAAAATTATTGGATGCTGCCTTATATAACAAAAACCCTTCCTACACCTTCCCCCAACCCTACCCAATAAACACTTTTAATATTATTAAACACTCCTTCGCAGTTTATTTCCACTTATAGAACATTATTTTCATTTTTACTGAAAATAAATGTGAGCTTGGCAAAAGGCGGATTCGAACCCGCGTCAATCGCATTCAAAGTCATGTCTCCGAGCCTCACTCGCTACTGCTGTGCCCAACCAGACATTGTAAATAGCTTTTGCCAACAATGGTTATTTCCGCTATTTGCACTTAGTGTAAATAGACACTCTGTTAAAGGTTTTTTTTTTGGTTAAGAAAAAAAAAAAAAAAAAAAAAGAATACTTTTATTCAGGAAGGATATTAAATTGATCAAAAATGACAGTAAAGACAATATAACGTTACAAAGGATTTGTTTTTCAAAGAACTTTCTATTCAACGAATCCTGAAAAAAATGGTTTGCACAAACATATTACTGTTTACAACATATGATAATAATAAGAAATGTTTTCTGAGCAGCAAATCATCATATTAGAATGATTTCTGAGGGATCATGTGACACTGAAGACTGGAGTAATGATGCTGAAAATTCAGCTTTGCATCTCAGGAATAAATTACATTTTAAAATGCATTTAAATAGAAAACAGTTATATTAAACTGGACACAATATTTCACAATATTACTATTTTTGCTGTATTTTTGATCAAAGAAATGCAGCCATGGTGAGCAGAAAAGACCCTAAACTTTTGAGATGTAGAGTACATACACACAAGTTTACACTAAATTCACTTACTTTCTTTTCTGGTGATGTCCACTGCCAGCACAGTGACTGCTATGTTGTCTTTATTGGAGCGCATGTCCTTCAGTACAGCAGAATTCAGCTCTCTCTGAAAATCAGCCAAGTGTGCATTTGTAAAACCTGAGAGAGAGACACAGAAATCATGAAAGATGTGCTTACTATGTCCCAGGGACACTGAGCAGCAACCTATAATTGGCGACTCACCGTTGGGGGCAGGAACATAGAAATATGGGGCGAATCCATGAACATGGCAGCACACGCTATTTCCACTGTCCGTCACACCAAACATGCGCACTATGGGCACTTTGCCCTGTACCTGCCCAGGCATACCTGCTACTGCAAATCCTAAACACCAGACGACAGCACATTGAGGGAGAGGTCTGGATGAAATCATGGATTTTTATGTGTGCATTCGCGAGAGAGCATTCGTGTCTCACCCAGGTAGTAATCCAGGTCTATCTGCTGGAAAATTAATCGGTCTGAGTTTGGTTGAAGAGGCGGCGCATGAGGTCGTTTCCAACGTGGATTAAGATCAGCAGAGAATAAGTCACCTGAGCGAAAGAGTGTAGATCATGTTGAAGCCAAGAGTTAGCAAGAAATGTTAGTCCTCCTTGCATATAAATAAAATAAAAAAGACAAAAACAGTCTGTGAAAAGAATTATTCTCCAAAACTGGATATATAAAAGGAAATTAACCATATAATCTTGTAAAATTCAGATCCAAGGTGCAATACCATGGGTGCTTCTCAATACTCAAATTAATGCTTCCTCGTTTCCTCGCTCCTACATCTTCCAGCCTGTGACCTATCTTGAAGGACATCTCAATTCTCTAACTGCACCGTGAGGAGGCGAGGAACGAGGAGTGAGGAGGCTTCCCGAGGAGCTATGAGCGAGGATACACAGGTGTATCCTTTGCGTAAGTCTTTCTTGTCAAGAAACCTGACACACGTATAAATTCTCCTCCCCCTTCACATCTGTCACAATAATTTAAATGTATGCTTTACTTTTGCAGTTTAAATGAACTTTTACATCTCAAATATTTCAACGAGGCATCTTGCGTTATTAATATTTATTATGATTTTCATAAATAACCAAACTTTAACAATATGAGGGCTGATCCCTCAAGCGCAACTGATGACGCTTTAAAGTGACGCTCGAGTGATTAAGATCATTCCAGTATACAAATAACATTTCCTTTGATTCCTCCGTCCTCGTTTCCTTTCCTTGCATCCTTCACTCACATCCTATCAGAGGGTAGAGCTGAGATATGACGAAAGGAAACGAGGATGCACAAATAAGAAATGAGAAGCACCCCATGAACAGAAGCTTTTTACGAGATATTTGTTGTGTATAATAATAAAATTAAATTTAATTAATTAAAAATCAGACAAAACATACTTACCCACTGGAATGACATCATGGCCAGCTTGCCCCTCCCCTGACTCCACCTCCATCTCCATTTCATCAAATAGAGCAAGTTCCTCTTCAAACTGGGAGGGACTATCCTCCCACTCTGTGCTCATTTTCCCCTTCTTGGCCTGTGAAGCCCCGCCCAATCCAGGGCCTCCATTACGCCTTTTGAAGTCCATTCTGAAGCAGCCTTGGAAAAACAATTTAAACTCTTTATGAGCAAATTAAACACTCAAGAACACTTACAAACATCCTGAGAGGACTCTTTAGAATGTTTCCCACTAAAAACAACAACAAAACACCTACAAACGGTCACTTATATCTTGTCAACTGAATATGTGTGGAAAACAGAATATGTAGGCTATATAACAAACTATTTAGAGTATAAAGGAATATAAGATATAGCGCACGTCACATGATTAAACTCTCGGCTCAACGTCTCAAAACTAAAGAATAACATCAAAACAACGTAGAACAATAACATTAAAATGGAGCGCCTGACAGCTCTACAACTTCATTTACATAAAAGGGGCGGGGTTAATGAAGGAGACGTACAAATTAGTGAAGGAGTCTTTCAAAAAACAAACTGCTTACTGTTTGTTCATCCGGTTCAGGGGTTTGACAGATACCATACTTATAAAACAATAGTGATTTAGAAAACGTACACTTTCACTAGTTCTACTTCCATTTAAAAGCTTATTTTTTGATATCTGAGGGTCTTTAGGCTGAGTCAACATCGTTATTGAAATGTCTTGTGCATAAGCATTCATATTTTGTTTACCAAGCAATGTGCACAAGTTATAAGCCTATTGTTTAACTTTTGCGCACACGTGTTTTCCTATAATTAATTGTGACTGGTAACTCAGCAATCAAAAGAAACGTTTATAAAGCAACAACGACATCGCATAAACATAATTCAAGCTCACGCTGTTTATTTTCACGTTGCGTATTAAATAATATAAGTTACTAGGCGAACTGGACAAACAAGAAACGTAGCAGAACATGTTAGCAATATGTAAACAACAAAAGGAGCCAGCAAATTCATGAAACAGCGTAAAATGATCTGCATCAGGCAATCTAAGATACTGAGGGGAACTCTAGCCACGGAACAAATACATAATCTTTCACCTTTTATTCCAGCTCGAGCTCTCTTACTCCATTTATGTACTTGATAAATCTCCCGCCACTTTACAGTGTTGAATGTCAGTTTCCACCGGACATGAACAACATCCGTTTTCCCGGTAAAATTGCGTAGGGTCGACGGAGGACTGCAATTGGTCAAAAAGTAGGAAGTGATTTGCCTGCATGGTCGACGATAACTGCCATTTTGAGAGGGTCGCGTACTTTTTAACAAAGCATCAATATACGCATGAAAAGCAGTTACAAGAAAAAATTAAAATAAGGTGTTAGTCATGTTAATAAAAACAATAACAACATAAAACAATAATAATGCAAATATTTATTTTATGAACAGTTATTCATTTGGCAAGACCTCTTCAGCAGAAACAAGTCTGTCTGTGTTTGTGCACATTTGTGATTCTTGCTGTAAAGAACAGTACTGCCCTTTTTCAATTTCAGTTTTAAAGTACTTTATTGGCATAATTGTGTTTACATACAATATTGCCAAACGCGTTACACACAAAACAACTAATGACAAGTAAAGGAAATATACAATATTACAATAACAAAATATAATAAAATAACATTAAAATAAGGTGCTATGTAATTAATAAAATAATTAGCAAAATATACGTGTGCAACATATATATTTTACTATTTATTTTATTTTAAATAAACATTTTTCAGGAAGACATGATAAATAAATAAAAATCTGTCATGTATGTACATGTATCTTTGATTATATTGATCAAGGTGGTAGTTGGTTTCTGAGGATGAGCCGCTGAAAATGCGCATAAAACGCATTAAAAGCCAACAGTTCAACTTCCTTACGAGTTATCGGAGGAAAGTAGCAGGGATACAGATTTTTTCCACTAAATTCTATGTTTAGCCAATCAAAATTATCATACAGTATACGCCTTGTTCTCTGGGGAAGTTCCTGTTGCGACCGTATGCGCTGCTCTTCCTTTACAAGGAGATCAAGGAGGAGGAGACGGCGTCAGATAAGACACGCCTACATTTTTTTTTATGACGTGCCTGGCGCGTGCGAGCTGTTACGCTGACGGACAGCCAAACTGTCCAACAGACAAGGTGAGCTTGCGCAAGAGACTCCGCCCACTGTCAAATCCTCCTCCTGGTGATTGATTTCAGCAGATGTGAGGCTTGCGCCGCTGAGCGAGGAAAAGACGCTACCGCAGGGTGAGTGCATAACTGCTTTTGTTTGTTGTCAGTCTGAAATGAAATGTCCGTATGTTTTAAAACCAGCAGAGGCACATTATCTTCCATCTGCAAAGCCCGTGATTACTGTCACGCGCAGTGCTCTTCGTTTACCCGTGTCAAATCCACTTTTGGCCAGTCTGTCCTTCCTCAAGCGTGCAGACGAAATATGCCGCATCTTGCGAGTTTTTTTTAATCGTGTCCACCCGTTTCTTTTATGCACTTTCATTTTATGCCTACGAAACACTTTACTTGCAGTTTTACTCTGGTGATAATGACGTTCTGCTTTTGACTGTTCCTGTGTGGTCAAAGCGCACGTACCATGTCAGCGCGCGCGCGCGCACGCACTAACGCATCCGAGAGAGACGCAGTTGTAAAATGCTCCTAAGTCATGAATGACATTTCACTAACACTTAAATATAGGCCTACTACAGGGGTTTCATAATCTAAGTAGCCAGTGCTACGGCGTTTATGTTGAATGGAGGACCTTTAAGTACCGTTATTTCTTTAATGAAGCCTGGCTGGGTTTATAGGGACTATAAGCCTCTTCTCTCAATCACTTTCTGTCCTTCTTGTAAAACAGGCCTCATGTTGCTCAAAGATATGTTGTAATTGAAGGGCGTGATGGTGTGAATGACTGTCCCAATATTACATAGTTTTGTGATGTATGAAAGGTCATGCCTAGACTTGAGATGAAGGCACAGTGTCACAATGTATTTGGAGACCTGATATGAACATGCACTTGCTCATAAGAGGCTTTTCCAAATGTTTTTGAAAGTGCTAATGAGCGATGTAGGAAGATGAGTTATTTTAATGAAATGCTGTTGAAATAAACTGATGTCGTTTTGGGGGAGTGAGGAAGTGTGTGTGTGGTGTATGCTTGAAGGTCATATACTGATGTAGACAGCTCTTGTGTGTTATATAAGGCTACACACATCATTGTATGATGGATATAAGAGTCATATTAGTTTAAATGTCAGGAGTTCAGTGCAGATGAGACTAAAACATGGATAAATCAATTGTATTATCATTGTTTTCCATTACCCAGCATGCCACTGGCGCGCAGTTTGTCGGTCACCTCCCTGTCTGGCCTGGAGGACTGGGACGAAGAGTTTGATCGGGAGGATGCAGTCCTGTTCGAGATCGCATGGGAGGTCGCTAATAAAGGTGTGCGTGTTTCTTTGCTAATGTATCGTCGTAGACATTTCCACTCATAATCTCAAAGATCTACACTACCGTTTAAGTTTGGGGTTGGTAAGATTGAATTGTTTTTGAAAGAAGTCTCTTTTGCTCACCAAGGCTGCATTTATTTGATCAAAAATACAGTAAAACAGAAATATTGTGAAATATTAAAGGATTAGTTCACTTCAGAATTAAAATTTCCTGATAATTTTGTCACCCCATGTCATCCAAGATGTTTATGTCTTTCTTTCTTAAGTCGAAAAGAAATTAAGGTTTTTGAGGAAAACTTTCCAGGATTTTTCTCCATATAGTGGACTTCAGTGGGGTACAGTGGGTTGAAGGTCCAAATGGACTACTTGCACTGAGCCTCGTGACGTACATCTGGTTTGAAATATTACGGCTCAGTTGTTTCCGGTTATATATATATTCAATGCGCTGTTATCACATAGCTAACTAAACACCTCTTAAAATGAGAGTCCTCTGGATGATTTTAAATTCCAGACTTATTCAGAGACAGGAGAAGAGATATTCTGATGTGTACAGACCTTTCCAAACTCAACTGATCTTTAAGTTTTAATCCAACATAAGCCGTGATTCTTTCACCACAGGGTGTCAGCGCTCTACTAGTGATCGCAACGCTGCAGTGCGAGACGTGATGAATAAGATCAGAATGAACATAATATTTTAGTCACTATTCTTTGCCATTTTTTCACTGACAATCATTTGTATGTAATTCACACATTTAACGTTATGCCAAAAATCCTAATATTCAAAGTAGTTGCGCTGTCATTGCATTATTCTTTAAGATTAATTAAATATTTAACATTGTTAAGGCAGTTATCACATTCATTCAACTATTTCAAACACTAGAATAAAAGAGCACCAACTCAAGCAATATGAAAATTAACCATATTACTACACTTACCATAGTAAAACCATGCGCTTTCTTAAGGGTGTTTATCGGTCAAATTCATTTAAATGTAAATTTAACAGGTATTAAATACGATGACTAGGAGAAAAACACTGCTAATGAGAAGACGAGCACTTGACGGTGGCAGGTTAGTGGGGAAATATATTTATTTATTATTCAAAATGCACTATTTGGAAGCGAAATATATTAAAAAACATTTCAGCAGGTTGAAGATAATTAATGTTAATGCAGAGAATATGATTAATTGTTTAAAAAACATTTGGCAGCCCTAAAACGTAGTAATAATATGCGTTTTCACTAGAAGCTCTCTGTAAATAAGTGTGCTGAACGCTGACCGGAAACGCTTGAGCTGTAATAAGTAGAACGCGGAAGTAGTTGTGCAAGTAGTCCATTGCAGTTTCAGTGCAGCTTCAAATGGCTCTACACAATCTCAGATGAGGAATAAGGGTCTTATCTAGAGAAACATTCGTTCATTTTCCAAAAAAAACCACAAAAACCACTTTTAAACCACAAATGCTTGTCTTACACTGCTCTTCAATGCGCCACGCATTATGTAATCACGTTGGAAAGACCATGCGTGACGTAGGTGGAAGTACCGCGGTAGGGCGAAAGACTACATCTCATTTTCTCCTCCAACTTCAAAATCGTGTGATATCGTTGTTTTACAATTTTTTTGTAAAGGCCATTTGACTTAGTCTTTGCATGTTCGCTTTGTAAACACTTGCTCGGTACTTCTGCCTTTCCAATGTGATACGTAACGCTAGACGAGACCCTTATTCCTCGTCTGGGATCGTGTAGAGCCCTTTGAAGCTGCATTGAAACTGCAATTTGGACCTTCAACCCGTTGTACCCCACTGAAGTCCACTATATGGAGAACTATCCTGGAAAGTTTTCCTAATTTCTTTTCGACTGAAGAAAGAAAGACATGAACATCTTGGATGACATGGGGGTGAGTAAATTATCATAGAATTTTCATTCAGAAGTGAACTAATCCTTTAATACAATTTATTACGAGATAAATTGTATTAAAATAAATTATTGCATTAAAATATTAAATTGTGTTTAAAATAACCGGTTTATATTTGAATATATTTTAAAAAGTATTTTATTCCTGTGATGTCAAAGCTGAATTTTCAGCATCATTACTCCAGTCTTCAGTGTCACATGATCCTTCAGAAATCATTCTGATATGATGATTTGATGCGTGCTGCTTTTTGTGGAAACTGTGAAGTATTTATTCAGAAATCTTTGTAACATTATAAATGTCTTTACTGTCACTTTTGAACAATTTAATGCATCCTTCTGAATAAAAGTATTAATTTCTGACCCCAAACTTTTGAACTGTAGTGTAATTTTAGTTTAAGATATTTGTATTGTTTTTACACTGACATGTCATGAATGCACTAACAAAAAAGTGCTATCATAGTTTTCTACTCTCTCTGTTAGGATTGAGCAGCGAGTAATGTATGCATGGCCACAGTGGAGGTTTAGGGTTATACTATTTCAGTGTATTCAGTTTATCTTCTATTTTATGAAAGGTTAAAGGTTTAATCTCTAGTAACCAGAGCTGGACTCGAAAACAAACCATACTGCATTGTACATAGCCTATTGAATTTTCCATAGAAAGTGTCAATATATTTGGTAAGCATTTGAGACAAGGTTTTTGATACAGTACAATACAATGTATTAACCAATACTGAAATGCATAAAAACTTTTAACAACAATGTCATAACGTTTTTAATCTTACTTGTTTTGAAGGTCTTTAAGAGAGTTATTAGGCAGTGTACAATCATCTACAGTTTTGGAAAGGAGAAACCAGATACTGTTGTTGTTGTCACACCACAAAAACCTATATGCCACATGACTCAAGTGCTGACACTGTATCCATCCACATACTTGGGGGTGCAAGAATCATGTGACTCTGGTGTTGGTATTTGCTGCACTCTGTGAATATTATATATATTACTGACGGCTAGATTAGATAAAGGTCAAGGAGGGGTCAAGGGGACATTGAGATAGCCGTCGATAACGTCAGGTTTAAAGGGTTCACCCAACCTTCTCTTTGCTGGACCTAATCATCTGTTGAAGGTTAACTAACCACTCTCATTTTGTGGCAGTTGGTGGCATTTACACAGTGATCCAGACCAAGGCGCGTCTGACCTGCGAGGAATGGGGTGAGAACTACTTTCTAGTGGGACCGTATGTGGAGTCCAATGTCAGGACGCAAGTGGAGCTGATCGAACCCTGTAATGCAGCACTTAGAAGAACCATTGATAAAATGAACAGCAGTGGGTGCAAGGTATACAAATGCGTGCACATAATTGCTGGCTAGTTGACTTAATATATATGAAAAAATATAGCTCTAGCTCTGGATTTGTTCACCTCCTATTTATCCACACTAATATGTGCACACACATCACACAGTCTGTTTTAATCTGCTCTTATCCTCAGTGAAATCCTAAACCTTCATTCTGGAAAGTGTTTGTGTGGCATCTCCCTGGTGTGTGTGTGTGTGTGTTTTAAAGGTTAAAGGCTATTTCCGTGTCCTACAGCCAGACTGAGGTCTATTTCAGTTCTTTGAGGAAATTTCCCACTGAGAGACACTGTGAATTGATGCCAGCACTATTGCCAAGTCACTCTGCCGTCAACATGAACAGAAATGAATTTGTATAAATCATTTCTCATTGAAAGTAATAATTAAAGATTGTGATCTTTGTGATCTGAAATTTGGTGAAACTGTATGAAGAAAATATCAGCAAGTGTGGTAATCTTGATTATCAAAATACTGTTTCCATGAATGTTTCCATGAATCATTTCAAATCTCTAGCAAAGTTTCTGACTTCATTCCTTCCTCTGCCTCTTTCTATAGGTATATTTTGGTCGATGGCTGATTGAAGGCTCTCCATATGTGATTCTGCTAGATGTGGGCTTCACGGCCTGGTCTCTGGACCGCTGGAAGAGTGAATTGTGGGAGAAATGCAGTATTGGTGTGCCCTGGTTCGACAGAGAGGCTAATGATGCTGTTCTCTTTGGCTTCCTCACTGCATGGCTACTGGGAGAGGTGTGCAATGTTGTTTTACTATATTTATAGTATTTATTAATATTTTTAATTGCCTTTTTATTTTTTATATTTTCAGTTTTAATTTTTAGTTTATTGGCTTTTGGCATTTTTTTTTGATCATTTCTTTGTAGCTTTAATTGATTTTTAATTAAATTTTTGTAATTTTAGTACTTATTTCAGTTAGTGATTTTTTTTTTTTTTTTTCTCTCAATTAACGGAAACTATTTTTAACAGTTTTAGTTAACTATAACAACACTGGTGTGAGTCATTCCATGTTTTATTTTAATATTAATTTTGTCAGTGTAAACATGCATTTTTTTTTTTGGTCAATTCAACAAAAAATAATTTAGATATTATTTTTTTGATAATTCAGTGAATTAAATACACATTTTTAAAAGATACATCATCTTTTCTTTTTTATTTGGAACTTGGACATAAAAGAAAGATGGTTCATTCTCATTTATTATGATTTGATTATGTGTGTTTCAGTTTGCAGCTCAGTGTGACGACCCTCCTCACATCGTGGCACATTTTCACGAGTGGCTGGCAGGTTTGGGGCTTGTCTTATGCAGGCAGCGCCAGTTACCCGTAGCAACCATCTTCACCACACACGCCACTCTGCTCGGCCGATACCTGTGTGCCGGGAACGTCGACTTCTACAACAACCTCGCAGAGGTTTGTGCACGAGAATGTTTATTTGTGAATATGTGATACTTCCCATTACTGCTTATTAACCAAACTCCAGATAGAATCGGTTTTCTTTAGAAGACATTCCCTGCTTTCAAGCAAATAATAGTTTGACACGAAGAAGATGCTCTAAAGAGAGAGAGAGAGACCAGTTTATAGATCCCAGGGGGAAATTCTGGAATCAAAAATAGCAACTGTAATTCAGTCGGTATACCTGATTTAAAGGTGAAATATGTCATTTCTGCAAGACTAGTGACACCTCGGGGAATTACAGAAATTAAGCATATTTTCAAACAATCTCATAATCACAGCTCTTATGGGTGCTTGTGAAGGCATGTCTCAAATGGTAAAAGTAGACTTTTTAATAAAAGATCAAACATATTAGGAATACTTTTAGCTGTGTTGCTATGGGTCATGAGTATGAAAATGAGCAGGCTAACACTCTGTCTAGAACAAACGTGAGCGTCTTGCTTATAATAAACCCATCCAACCTATCTGCTCCGGGCGCATTTTTTGACATGAACTGTTTGAGGCTGAGTAAACATTATAAACTGGTACATTTGTCTTTCTGAACGGATGCATGATGATGTTGTATTGAAACGTCCATTGTAGCGCGTTGCATCGCAGTGCCTCGCTCGCTTTGATGTGTTTCACCTGTTGGTGCCTCAGTGATGACTTCGCTCAGAGAAGCTGTCAATCTCAGCTGTCAATCATGATGTCACACCCCCATTTTTATAGCATCAAATAACTAAAACCAAACTTATTTTAAAAAAACAAAACAAAAAAAAACAACGAACACTTGAACTTACATCAGCGTGATTAAAAACTACCTAAAATGACAAACCATATTTTAAAAAAAAGTGTATTTGAAGTGTAATTTGATTTAGTTCAGAGGTCTCCAAACTCGGTCCTGGAGGGCCACTGTTCTCCAGAGTTTAGCTCCAACCAGTTCCAACACATCTGCTTGAAAGTTTCTTGTATGCCTAGTGAGACCTTGATTAGCTGGTTCAGGTGTGTTTAATTAAGGGTTGGAGCTAAACTTTGCAGGACATTGACCCTCCAGTACCGAGTTTGGAGACCTCTTGTTTACTGTCTCGCCTATACTGACCTATATGACCTATACTGCTTCCAGCCACCTGGGGGTGATTGAAATATTTTGGCTTCACTTTTCAGGTCTTGTGCGGCACACTTAGTCTAAATGCATTGAATTTTGGCTTGCACTTCTGTAATCAAAGCTGGTTATGGTTCTACACCAGCTAAACACCATCTGGCTACTGTCTGCTACAGTAGCCACGCCCCAAACTCTCGCTAAAGGCTGAGCTGACTGCAGATCTGAGCAGACTGCTCTCAGTGTTTTGATGGTGCCTTGGGGCTCAATGTTTTCTCAATGGGTGATAAACCCATGAATAGCATACTAATTTTAGTCAATGAACAATAAACTGGGTTGAGAGTGTTTTTTAACATGAAAAATATTACATACTTTACCTTTTAAAGAAAGTGCTCTGAAGTGTCTTTTATTATTTTTCCATGTGTAGTTTAATGTGGATAAAGAGGCAGGTGACAGGCAGATCTATCACCGTTACTGTCTGGAGCGTGCAGCAGCCCGCTGTGCACACGTCTTCACCACCGTCTCTCAGATCACTGCTATTGAGGCCGAGCACTTACTAAAGCGGAAACCAGGTGACTTAAGTTTCTCCTTGTACTGTTTCCTAAAGAGACTGTAACACTACATTTCTAATACCGTCATGGGTCAGTCAGATGATGCCATTTAAAATGCCATCATGGGCAGATTGATCTGGTATTAGAAGGGATTCTGACCTCATTTTCACTCAGGAATCTTCTTGATTTGGTTCAGAAATGGAACTTTGGCCAGGAAGCTGCTGCATTTTGACCCATTTTTAACCATTTTCTAAAAATATCAACTTTAATTTTTCTCTGTCAGATATTGTGACTCCAAACGGTCTGAATGTGAAGAAGTTCTCAGCCATGCATGAGTTCCAGAACCTCCATGCTCAGAGTAAAGGACGCATCCAGGAGTTTGTCAGAGGCCATTTCTATGGGTCAGAGTTCATAATAGACACAATCATATTCACATGTCCACATACGAAAACACTCTGCGATAACATATGTTTTCTTGTTGTTTTGTGTTCCCTGCAGGCATTTAGATTTTAACCTTGACAAGACAGTGTTTCTTTTTATTGCTGGGCGCTATGAATTCTCAAATAAAGGAGCTGACATCTTTCTTGAAGCATTGGCCAGGCTTAATTACCTACTGAGGGCAAGTATCTGCCCATCACTAGTGTACACTGAGCATTTGATAAGTCACAGTACAAACAAAAAATGTTATGAAGATGAAGAATCTTTGTTTGAAAAAGTTTAAAAGTGACTGATTTTAAACATTATACTTGTGTGTCCAGGTGAATCACAGTGAGGTGACTGTAATAGCATTCTTCATCATGCCTGCTCGTACCAACAACTTCAACGTAGAGACCCTGAAGGGCCAAGCCGTCCGGAAACAGCTATGGTAACCATGACAGCTGCACTGTGAGGACTACTATTGTAAATGATACTGTGAAGCTCACACTACTTACTTATAATAAATAGTAATATAATATTATTTATATAATATAATATTATTTATATTTTTAATTTGCTTATACACTTGTACACTTGGTTTGCTTGCCTGGTCTGAGTTTGATTGCTCCCCCCTCCTCCGTTGGATTGTGTTCACATTATATTATTTGGGTCCGAACCACTGTGCGTTTGCGTCATCAAAGCAGCAGCTGTTTACCCCTATTGCTTGGTAACGACGATGCAGGAGAAGGCAGCAAAATGTACTGCAAATGTTCTAAAGAATGCAGGAGTCCATTTCTGCTGAAGGAGAGCAGAATGAGATATACATTCTCTCTGCTTGCAGTGCGTCAGTAATGCTTGTCAGGAAACTGAGTGAGATGCACAAGTTTTTTGAATCATATGTCATAAATAGTTTAGTATGAATGTATACCCCAGACCACCTTTTTTAATGTGGACTCAGGTACAGTTCACGGGTGCACACCTGAGTTCAGAAAACGGCAAATGAACTGAACTCTGACATGCACCAAAAGTGCTAGTGTGAAAGTACCCTTATTTTCAGGGACTCAGAGTCTGTGGCAGCAGTCTCAAACTCAATTCCTGGAGGGCCACAGCTCTCCACAGTTTTGCTCCAGCCCTAATCAAACACACCTGATCCAGCTAATCAAGTTCTTCAGGATTACTAGAAACTTCCAAACAGGTGTGAGTTGGAGCTGGTTGGAGCTAAACTGTGCAGAGCTGTGGCCCTCCAGGAATTGAGTTTGAGACCACTGGTCTGTGGAAACAGTGAATGAATTTTGTTGTAATTTTGCATCTTTGTTGTATTGTCAGGGACACTGCACAGACTGTGAAGGAGCGCTTTGGGAAGAAACTCTACGAATCACTTTTAGTGTGAGTTGCCTCTTGTGTTCGACTGCATTAAAAATGTGTGAATCTCTTCTTTGGAGTGACATTGCTCTATTTTTTTTTTTTTTTCTTATTTTTTTCTTTATTTTTTTTTTTTTCTCAGAGGGCAGTTGCCTGATGTGTCTAAGATGTTAGATAAAGAGGACTTCACCATAATGAAGCGTGCCATCTTTGCCACCCAACGGCAGTGTCTGCCCCCCGTCTGCACTCACAACATGCTGGAGGACAGCAGTGACCCCATCCTCAACTGCATCCGTCGCATTGGCCTCTTCAACACCTCTCAGGACCGAGTCAAGGTACACAGACACAGTGTGCTATAACAACCTGTAACTAATTAAAGGCTCACTAATTGATTCTACACTTTTAAAGCCTCATATTCTTCTGCTAGGTGATCTTCCATCCTGAGTTTCTCTCCTCAACTTCTCCTCTCCTGCCGATGGACTATGAGGAGTTTGTGAGAGGCTGCCATCTTGGAGTATTTCCATCTTACTATGAGCCCTGGGGATACACACCAGGTATAACTACACACACTCCTATATGTACACTACTTTTCAAATGTTTGGGGTCAACATTTTATTTTTTGATTTTTTTTTTTTTTTAATACTTTTATTCAGGAACTATGTATTAAAATGATCAAAAGTGACACTGAAGACATTTTTAGAATTTTACAAAAGACTTATTTCAGATACATGATGTTCTTTTGATCTTTCTTTTCATCAAAGAATCCTGAAAAAGTATTATTTTACAAAAAAGTAAGCAGCACAACTGTTTTCAAACTTGAGCAGCAGATCGGCATATTAGAATGGTTTTAAAAATCAACATTTTAAATAAAATATTTGACATAATTACTGTTTTTACTGTATTTTTGATCAAATAAATGCAGCCTTGGTAAATATAAAAGACTTCCTTCAAAAACAGGGCAACATGATCCCAAACTACAGTAGTGTATGATCTAATTAAATATTGCATTAATAACTGCCACTCAACACAATGAATGCATCTCTCTCTTAGCTGAGTGTACAGTGATGGGTATCCCATCCATCTCCACTAACCTGTCTGGGTTTGGCTGTTTCATGGAGGAGCACATAGCTGACCCCTCAGCTTATGGTGAGAGCCATACATATACAGTGGAAAAGATCAACAGCAGCTGCAAGATTCTCTTTTAATCAGTTTTATTTGGTTTCATTAAGTGAAATGCACATTTGTCCCTAATTCCCTCTCTCTCAGGTATCTATATTCTGGATCGGCGGTATCGTGGGGTGGACGAGTCCTGTAATCAGCTGACATCTTTCCTGTTTCAGTTCTGTCAGCAGAGTCGCAGGCAGAGGATTATTCAAAGGAATCGAACCGAGCGCCTCAGTGACCTGCTAGACTGGAGATATCTGGGCAGGGTCAGACAACACACACACACACACACACACACACACACACACACACACACACACACACACACACACACACACACACACACACACACACACACACACAGGACTGTCAGCCACAAGATGTATCCAATTAACTGTGTATGCATCAAAACAATAAAGCTAACAGGTTACTGTTCTTGAACTAATATAACATGTTTTTATTTCTTAGTATTACATTTCTGCGCGCCATATGGCTTTGGCGAAAGCTTTCCCGGACACATACATCTATGAGCCTCAAGAACCCACTTCAGTAAGTTAAAACGATGAAAAGCAAATTTGAAATTAAGTTTATTAGTCTTAAATTTGGGGCCTTGGAGTCAAAAAGTTTGACTGTTCTAGACAGCTTTGGTAATGTCTGTGAAATGGACTTAAATATTTCTTGTTGACATTTATTGTTTCATTCATGTAATCCAGACCACAGGCTTCCGTTACCCGCGGCCCGCCTCGGTGCCCCCGTCTCCCGCCCACTCTCTTCACTCGTCTCCTCATCACAGTGAGGCTGAGGATGAGGAGGAACTGTATGACGAAGATCTGGAAGCAGAGAAAGACCGGGTCAACATCCGCCAACCGATAAACTTACCGAACCGGAACAAGAATCATACAGTCGGTCTTCCTGAAAAAAACTAACACACTCCTATATGCATACATACACAAACTGCAGCTTATATATTGTGAGGCACTCATATACAGACACACACACACATAATAACACTCCCCTAAAAGTGAACGTAATGCCTGCAAACAGTGTTTGCATGTTGGTTTTCTGAAGAGAAATAAATAAGGTATTTAAGTATGTTGTGAGCCATAGTTTTTGAAGATTTCATGTGTCTTTCATACAAGGCCTAGTACAAAAACAACTGAGAGCAAAGAATTAAATGGTAGCTAGAGTTATTCAAATAACAATTCATATGGATTCATACCATATTGACATCCAGCTGTGTGCCAGTGATGCCAGTCTAAAACTGATATTCAAATCGCCACTGTGAAAAGTTAAGATGTTATAAATAAAAGTGTTTTGCCTACTAATGTAGGTTTCTTCCTGTGATAAACTAATTGAGATGAAGAACATAATTAATAGAAGCATTTATTTTAAAGAGACCTTTATTAGAAATGTGAGCCTTATCAATTCCTTAAAGGAAAGGTTTAAGAAAAATGCATTATTTATACACTTTGTTCCAAACCTGTATGACTTTCTACTGTGGACCACAAAAGAAGAATGTTTTGAACAATGTTCACACTGCTCTTTTACATAGAAAAATAGTGGGTCAAGGTTCAGTATATAAACAAAAAAATATAATAAAAATAGTCCATATGACTCAATCTTCTAAAGTCATACAAGATCTTTGTATTATGGACAGACCCAAATTGAATCTATTTACTGAAAATCATGCTTTGACAGTCATGGTCACTATTCACTTTCATTTTGTGAGTTTCAAAGAGCTTCTCCATTTGTGTTTCACAAAAGCAAGAAATTCATACATGTTTCAAAAGACTTGAGTTTTTCGTAAATGACGACATGCACCATTAACATTCTTGCTTTGCTCACTGGCAGATAACCCTTTGCATTATTTTGTACTGTCGAAACCATAGTGAGTATCCAGCCATTTTTATTATTGTTATTAAAGACCGGAGTTAAATGACAAGCAAGTAATGTGGCAAAAGCTAACCAGCCAAACGAATACACTGGAACATCATTGATACTGTAATACAAATATACACCAGCACTGTTTAAGTTTGTCATGTCTGTCACGGCTGTAAAACTGAGATTAAAATCTACAACATTATTGACACGACACTTGTTTTATTCATCATGTGCAGCTGTTATTCTTCTGTTAACTTGTACACTTTCTGCAGCAATCCACTGTTGTCAACACAGATATACCCTCCCTCCATGACCCTTGCAGACTGAAAAAAAAAAAGAGACAGTAATTTAGATATACTGTAATATATAATAAGACAGACAATAAAATATGAGATGAGACAGTATGTAACTGCATATTCATGTATCATTTTGGACTCTTTGTTAATTTTCAAACTTTAGCAGGACAGAAAGCATAGAAGATAGTTACAAAAGAATGCAAAAAGTTTATGATGGAATTGTTTTTTATGGCTATATTATCTGAGTAAAAACAGATTTGGCTTAGGACGTTCAGCACATACTGTGGTTTTTGGCTATATGCACTCTGTCGGTTTACTCCATCTGTCTTTCTTACACAAACATACCCAGTAAGCTGCTCCAGAAGGAATTGTATGTGGCATTTCCTGTTACAGCTCCCAGTTTGGCAGGGTTCTGTCTTACAGTTTTCACTGAGAACCCATCTGGACCAATTACCTCAACCTCCACAATATGGTAGTCTGCTAATCTGGAGAGAAGGGCAAGAAGAGAAGCTCATACTCAAGGTTAGGGATTTGAACAAAAACTTAAACTCGAAGTATAATGTTTTTATTTGTACCAGGGAGCCACTACCTAGCAACATGATGAAATGTCACTCTGAACCCCTTAGCGATTACAATACATGGCAATGATGAATCAGTCACAATAATAAGATCAATAATATGCAAATGACTGTAAATGTGCCCTGGTCTAGGTATGGAGGCAGTTTTATTGTGATATAAGAAATGAAATGCTTTGAGGACCAGTTGGCAACTCACGCAGTGTCTGAAACTATTTCTCCAGTAACCCCATGAAAGCCCAACTTTGATGCGGCTATAGCCGCAGCTGCCATAGTGTTCACATTGTTGGGGGCGATGGGGCAGAGCTCTGCTACTGAGCCGCTGTACAAGACCCGCCTCCCCTCTCCCTCTGTCCAATCAGAGAGCAGGCCACCAGTCAGTCGAAAGCAAGAGGGATGTTTAGACATTCGGATGGAGAGAGCCTACGAGAAAGACATTTGAAAATTATTTAATATATTTTAATGTGGGAGGAACAATAAACTTAAGTTGAACTTTAGCTATGATTAAGTTATTTTACTATTTTAATTTTTGTTAAATATATATTTTATGGACAACCATATAACAATTTGTACAGTGCTTTAATTTCTAGTGTTTCAAAATAATTATAACAAAATAGTCTCACCCGCAAAGTTCCGCTGTCATTCATTTTTTGAATATCTTGGCCACCCCATAATGCACCACTGGGCACATAAAGTGTTTTCCCATGTTGTATTGCAGCAGTGCGGAGTTCTTGCTCAAGCTGGGGGTCAGAGAGGGCAGAAGGGCTGCCCACCTGAGGGAGGGAAAAACTTGATCAGGGATGATCCTATAGCAATTACATAACCAACACAGCTCATAATCATTATGAAATAAATGTAAATAATATGGCAAACAGGATTTCAGGTGATAATATAGAGGTAAACAGTAAAGTTACCAGGAAATGAGCATGTGACAGAAATCTGACCCCAAACTCTTTAACTATCCGTGGATGACACACCTCCACTATTACATCAGTTACTCTGAAACACACCAAATACATAAAACACTTATAATTACATAGCTCTGTTTTTACATAGCTCAAATATGCAACATACACATGCATACACACATAGTTGCAATGTTTACCTGTGTGTGAAATCTGAGAGGTCATATAGAACAAGCTCTTTGGGCAATAAATCTTTTAGTTTGTCTGGATTTCGGTTCCAAACGAATGCTAATTCCAGCCCCACTTTAGGCCCTTCCCTTTGGATCTTCTCAACAAGAAACTGACCTTAATGTGGAAATAAAGATGAAATAAAAGCTTCATGGTTTGACAGAACATTAATTGAGACTGAACATAAGAGTGATTACAGCTCTTCCACAGTTTTTGACAAATACATTTCCATTACAATTTTTCAACGCATTTTGTGGTTAGTCTATGGATTTTTCAAATTATTTAAATTCAGATTCAGACAGTTCTATGCTCATAAATTGATATGTTATATTTAAAAATAGTAACAGTAAGTGTAGACTATAAAAATGGAAAGTTTGTAATAATATGCTATATTTTATGTGCAAATGTAGAAAAAGTTGTGGCTATTCAAACTAGTTTTTTTGCTGGAGAACTCACCTAAATGTCCATATCCCACAATTCCAACCTTTAAGGATCTATCATCCATATCTACAGAGTTAGAAAAGAGATTCAGCAGATGAATAACAGCATTTCTAGAATGTCTAATCTGTTGGTCTAACAGCAGCCACATTAGCAATCAAAGAGAGCTAATTATTATCCACAACAACAAATGTATTTTATTTTGTACCTTCTAAAACATCGAAACAGCATGTATTAAACTTGCTTAAAGCCTTATATTGTACAGCACTCACTGTAGCCTATATTCAACCACACATGCTATTGATTTAATCTTTGGCCCCTCCCCCTTTTCATTTCCTCCACCTCTCCGTCAGCGTCCAACTATATATTCTCCTTTATCTCTAAAAACACACTAATCTCACCGGCTCAATCTCTCCTCACAACCTTCACTTACCTGCTTATTCCTCACCTTTTCTCTATTTTTTCACTCTCTCTTCCTTCTCGATGTTAGTCGAACTTTCTCTTTGCTGTTTGAACTTGAGAGATTGTTGGATAGGTTAAAGTTCATGTTAATGATTAGACTTTGTGTGAATCCATTGGTGTTTGGCTATTTTAAAGTTGCACTGTATTTTATGGTAGAAACTGTGATTCTGAACCCAAACCGAAGAAACTTTATTAAGTTGCCATGCCATCTGTATACAGGTCTTAAAACACACCTTATTAACAAGTGTAAGACAAAAATATTATATCAGACTCCCAACATTTAATGTATTTAGAATACATTTTAAAAATTAGAATTTTTATATAATTTTCTTTTTTTCTTCTTTTTTTTCCATCATAACACTGCGTCTTATGGGTGAACGTGTGGAAAAATTGAAATATCTCCAGCAGTTTTGATTATAACTATGCAGTTAAAACCACTACCATCAGCGAAGTTAATGATCAATAAGAATTAAAAAGTATAATAATTACAATAATTATTATAATAATTACAAAACTTTGGATAATTGTAGCCTATATAAATATATAAAACTTTGATAAGTTGCTTGTGTTGTCCATCCTTACTTTCTTACCAGAAAAGATGATAAAATGAAAAAAAAAAAAAAAAAAAAAAGAAGCAGCAAAGAAAAATTATTTTCTATAATTAATAAAAAAAGTTTATCTTTCTGAACTTGTGTCTCAATCATCAAACCTTTGCTCTTACTGATAATGTCACCACAGGGTAATAGGCCATATTGCAGGCAGAAACATATGCAGAGAGAGGGAGAGACAAGCACAGAAAGAAGGAGAGAGAGTGAGGGGTGTACTTTGTTTATGACAGAACAATCTGTCAGATAACGCATCCCTCATAATGGTCCAAAGTCCAGACCTACCCCATTCAATGAAACACACTGGCATAGTTCACAGAGACATTACAGATCTCCCAGTTGTGGAATACGTGGCCCACATCTGAGAACGCTGCGTGTATGACTGCTTAGGCCAGAAGAGAGAGATGGACATCCTGGAGACAAGTGCCTATGACCGCAGACAACGCAGAAACACGGTAATCACAGCAAACACATACACACCTGCGCACAAATACAGACACCTGCGTTCTGCTCTTGTTGGATTATATGTGCACTTTTATCACATCCAGTTCACTCATTTACATCCATATTTGGTTACAATTTAGTCACAATTATTTTTCTACACTCTAAAAAATGCTGGGTTGTTTCAACCCGTGTTTGGGTCAAATATGGGCCATAATTAAATTAAAATTTAAACCCAGTGGTTGGGTTTGTCCATATTTGACCCAATCATGGGTTGAAACAACCCAGCATTTTTTAGAGTGTAGTATGGCTTCACACTCATATCAAGTGTTCATTTCCTCATAACAAAGATATTTGCATTTAATGTTTGATAATACTGTTTGAATTCTGTTTAGAGCAGACTGTGTTTTTTTTTTTAATAACTGATGCCTGTATTTTTTTCATTCTTTTCCAGTGCTGTGTACTGTTTCTTCACCTCCTCCCTTTTTTTGCATCCTGCACAACATACTGCTATTTGTGGATCCCAGAATCCGCCCCCTCTCTTCTAGCTGCTGGCATAAAGGCCGCTCCAATCCTCTCGCTGGTCTTTCTGGTGTTCAGCTATAATGGGGGACGGAGTCTCATGGGTGTGGCCGGAGGGTTGCTGCTCTCAGCGGGCGGAGACGTTTGCCTTATTTGGCCAGAACTTTTTATCCATGGTAAAAGTTATTTGTCTATCCCATATCTTAACTTATATTATTAAATATCCTGATGCATCCGAGATTTATAATGGCAGTGAACGGGACCAACGAGTATTAAGCTCAAGAAAGTGCATCCATCATAAACGTACTCCACACGGCTCCGGGGGGTTAATAAAGGCCTTCTGAAGAGAAGCAATGCATTGGTGTAAGAAAAATATCCATATTTAACAAGTTATGAAGTAAAATATCTAGCTTCCGCCAGACCGCCTTCCATTCAATGAAGAAAGTGTAAAACTCAAGCAGTTACGCTACATCCCACGCCTTCCATATTTAAATTACGAAAAAAAAAAGCGTAGCTGGCACTATGATTATGATGGATGGAAGCACTTTCTTGAGCTTCATACTTGTTGATCCCGTTCACTGCCATTATAAAGCTTGGACACGTCAGGATATTTATTACCTAGGATGGCTTGAGGGTGGGTAAAGCTTGGGATAATTTTTCATTTTAAAGTGAACTAATCCTTTATGACTATTAGGGGTACTGACACAGAACCTACCAAGAACATGTCCAGGTCATATTTCACCCTAAAATATATACTTTTTATACAGAAATGTATTTTAAGACCATTAAACAATTTTTGCATTGGGATATTATTTTCATGGCACTATTTCACCATAAAATTATCACCGTAATGCAAAAATATATTATTATTTAAATTGTATTTATATTTTAATTGTATTTAAGTATTTATACCTCATGGTACTAATTTGTTCTGTCCTAATATTAATTTGATATATGCACAGTATTTGTAAGTACTGTATCACAGTAACAAGAACAAAATTAGAATTACCTTTCAAAATAATAAAACTTGCAAAAAAATTATTACAAAAAAATTAATTACTTTATATTTATTTCCATTTTAATATACAATTTACCACATTTCTCCACAGCAGTGTTATTTTAGTATCAGTTTTTTATAATTTTATTATAATTTTAGTTAACGTTTTTGTAATTTTGTTGTGGTTTTGTCTCTTTTTAATTAAAAAAAATGACTAATCTAATGTCTATGTAGTTTTTTCATTAATTTTATTTCAGTTTCAATTAAGTAGCCTACATCAAGTTAAAGGAAAATGAGAAATGTTTCCTTGCCAACTAGCTGAAATTTTTTTTTTTATTTCGACTAACATTTATTTTATTTCAAGTAACAGAAATATTTTTATGGTTTAAGTTTTAGTTAATTATAATAACCCTGCTCCGCAGTCCAATCTCTTTCTGTTTTCTTTTTCAGGAATGGGCTGTTTTGCTCTGGCCCACTTGCTTTACTCTTTCACCTTCCTGTCCTCACGATATTCTGCAACATCTTCGTCTTACTCATTCTTTTTCCTCTACCTCATCCTGTGGTTGATCGGTGGTGGACTTTATGTTTACCTGGTGCCCTTCCTACAGCGTGATCCAGAAGCTGACGTCCTCGTCCCAGCCATAGGGTGTTACGTGCTGCTCATCGTCATGATGGCCACACTGGCTGCTCGTACACGGCGGCCGCTCATCCTGCTGGGCAGCCTGGTCTTCATGGCTTCTGACCTCACAATTGCACTGACAAAGTTCAATGTTGTTGATATAGAATACGAAAGGCACATTATTATGACAACATACTACCTGGCACAACTGATGATTGCGCTGGGTGACGTGAAGGCAGTGCTGGAGGAGGACACTGATGATATCCACAAGTGGAAGAGATCATAAAACTGCTGTGAACTATTGGATTTTGGTTCAATGATGCCGCACAAACACTACATTGTGAATCATTATCACTAAAAAGGGTTGATAACGGCATAAAATGAGGCACATTTGGATAAACTTGTGTCTGTTTTGCAGTAAATGCACAACTACTGTATGGACATGACTTATATCTCTAAATATCAGAAATATTATACAGTCTTTCCTAACAACTGAGACTTCTAGTGTAAACTTATCACAAAAGACTGAAAGTGCTGATATGAACTGATTTTATTCAATTTAAATGTATTAAATGAAGTTTTATTTTTTCCAACAACACAAATATGTATGCTCAGATGCTTCACATTAAAATTATGCTATTTCTAGAGCAGAAATTACTTTGTCATACTTAAACAGAGATACATTCTGTGGTCTAGTTGCTGGCAAAAGAGATATGTAAAAATGTTAATTGTAAAATAAGCATAGAAACAATAGCTTAACTAAACATTTATGATCTTATTAAGCTATATTATATTTATTAAATTAATTCCATAAATAACTATTATTAATAAATAACTATAAGTAACGTCAAACATCATCGACAGAAGTTAGCCTACCCGTTCACATAGCGCCATCTGTTGTTTATCTTGAGTTATGTGTGAGGAAAGGTTCGGTATTCCAAAACCACACCAGAACTGAGAGGCTTCTCTGCGGTCAAGTTGGTCTCCACGACAGGAATGAACTCGTACCCGTTTAATTTCTCAATAATGACGATTTTGGAATCATCACAGGCGTTGTTTGGGTGATGAAGAGACGTTCACATTCCGACGGTAGGAGGATATTAGTCAATAATTAGTCAGGCAAATTATCAATGGAAAGTTAGAAGAAATAAGCTTAACACGGTAAATACAACGCGTTTATGCGCTAAAGACCACAACACAAAGGCGAGTTCTTATCTTTTCTGTCAGGTAAATAAATAGCCTTTACCTTTTTGTCTAATTTCCCAAGCTTATCCAAACCATTTTTATTGAATTTCGGGATTGTTATAGGTACACATTAACTGACTTGAGGAGCATTAGTCATATTAGTGAACATTAATGAACTGTATGTCAGAAAATGATAGACTGAAACCTAAAACAAAGCAAATACTAGTATGTGTAAATTTTATCTGTATTAACCGTTTTATGGCATTATTTCCTGCTCGTTCTTCTACATCTGAAGAATACAGCCAAGTTTGTGTCGTAACAAACCAGCAGTTTCTTGATGGTAATTAACCTAACAAGTGCCCATTTATCCTCAAAATAACTCCACATTCAGCAAGCATAAAGATAGCAGGGTGTCAGTTGTAATGACTTGTTGTTTTCTTCCCGTTTCCTGTTTGCTTTGAGCTGGTGTGCTCTTCCTTCTCCTGATGTTCAGGACTGTCAGTATGCCTATCGGCTGTCATGCTGTGGCCAGCTGCCTCTCTCTCACTTTCACCCTCCTCCTCCATGCCTTGGATGTGTGTCTGCCCCACCAAGCAGAAAACGGATGCCCAGAGAGCTGTTTCTGCTCGGAGAGTGTTGACGGCGGGCTGGTGGTCCGTTGTAGTGACATGCACTTGATTGCAGTGCCACGTGACCTTCCGAACACTACACAGCATCTATACCTAGACAACAACCTGCTGCTTAGCATTCCATCTGATGCCTTTATAGGGCTCCCACTATTGTTCAAATTAGATCTTTCCCACAACAGGTTGGTCCACCTGGAGCCTGGAGCCTTTCAAGACCTTGCAGACTCATTGAGCAGCCTGGATCTTTCTTCTAACCAGCTGGAGACTCTGGACCCCAAGGCGTTTGGTGAACTCAGAGCCCAGACTAACCTCTCTCATAACCCCTGGCTGTGTGACTGTCGTCTGCAGCTGGCTATGCCACAGCTGCTCTTGGATCCCTCCTCCCTCACTGAGGTGGTGTGCAACACCTCTGAACCTGAAGAGCTGCAGGCTCAGGGTATGCCCTTCATCCTGGTAGCGACAGATCTTGACTTTTGCGCAGCACTCCGGAGGACCACTGATGTGGCTATGCTGATAACGATGTTTGGCTGGTTTACAATGGTTATTTCCTATTTAGTTTACTATGTAAGGCACAACCAAGAAGATGCAATTCGCCACCTTGAGTATCTCAAGTCTCTGCCTAACAGGCAGGGCAGATCTGAGGAGTCACTGACACTTAACACCAGGTTGTGACACAATTATGAATAACAGTTTTTTTTAAAAATTGCATATCAGAGGTTTTTGTTTTTTGTTGTGTTTATTGATGTTTCTGTATAAGAGATCAAATAAAAAACAACCAAACAAAACAATACTCAAAAGTAGACCCCAGCTAATAGCATTACAATATAGAGAGAAAACAGTTAAATGACTGCAAAAAAAACAAAACAAAAATGTCACAGAAAAAGGTATTTAGAAAGTGAAGGGGGATAAGATTTTAACATTGAATAATGCATATGCTTAATAATATACAATCTTGGACTTGTCAATTGACTGTAATTTGCTATTTGAGTCTATACATTACATTCAAAAAAAATTTGGGTCAGTAAGATTTTTTGGTAACACATATTGTGAACACATATAAACTATTAACTACAACTTTTCCCTCAATAAACTCCTAATTTACTGCTAATTAATAGTTAGTAAGTTAGTTGTTAAGTTTAGGTATTGGGTGGGATTAAGAATGTAGAATAAGGTCATGCAGAATAAAGCATTAATATGTGCTTAATAAGTACTAATAAATAACAAATATTCTAGTAATATGCATGCTAATAAGCAACTAGTTAAAAGACCCTAAAATAAAGTGTTACCGATTTTTTTAAAAGAAATTAATACTTACATTCAGCAAGGATTCATTAAATTAATAAAAAGTGACAGTAAAGACTTCTATTTAAAATAAATGCTGGTCTTTTGAACTTAAAGGTGCAATGTGTAAATTTTAGGAGGATCTATTGACAGAAATGCAATATTATATACATAACTATGTTTTCAGTGGTGTATAAAGACCTTACATAATGAACCGTTATGTTTTTATTACCTTAAAATGATCCATTTCTATCTACATACACCGCGGGTCCCTTACATGTTAATTCACAATTTTGCGCCGGTGTTGTGCTGAATTTCAACCCCCTTTAGCACAACACCGGCATGTTTCTACAGTAGACCTAAACAGACAAACTGCTCTACAGAGCGCGTTTGCTTGACTAGCTACTCTCTGCTGTCTCAGACGACGACATCTTTGTCCTGTGTTAGCCACAGTAGCTTCTCTATATTGCAATTCACAACCTCACCACTAGATGCTGCTAAAATTTACACACTGCAACTTTAATATTCATCAAAGAAATATACTCAGAATAGTCTCAAGGTTTCCACCAAAAAGCAGAACTGCTTTCAACATTGATAATAATAATAATAATAATAGAAATTTTGAGCATCAAATCAGCATATTAGACTGATTTCTGAAGGATCATGTGACACTGAAGACTGGAGTAATGATGCTGAAAATGCAGCTTTGCATCATAGGAATAAATTACATTTTATTCAAATAGAAAACTTTTTTTTTATTGTTATAATATTATTTCACAATATTTCAGTTTTTACTGTGTTTTTGATCAAATAAGTGCAGGATTGGTGAGCATAAGAGACTTAATTAAAAATCTTACTGACCCAAAACTTTTGAACAATAGTGCAAATCACTCTTTTAAATGTCATCATATTTGAAAGATGTTAAGAATTAAGTGTAATAATTTGTGTGTGTGTGTTTCAATTACAATTACAAAGTGATTGTCATTATTTATAGAAATATGCATTGAAAACAACTGAGCGCTTGATATATTGAGACTTGGTAACCATTTCTTTGGGACACAGGACCAATTGAAAATATGTTGCAGCCCAGATCAAAAGCTTTTTTTTAAATTATTATTAAAATAGGGGTCTTGAGGTTAAATAATGTGTCTTTCAAAATGGGACACACATGTACATAAAGTAGATTAGATATGAGCCCATTGTGGGTTTTTGCGAGATTCCAGTAAGCCTATAAGATTATGTGCAGCACCTATCTATCAAAATAGAAATACCACTGATCTGGGCTTAGGGTGCAAAATTATGCAGAAAACAGGCAACTATTACTTGTATTACTCATATAAGATGTCTACTTTTAAGAAGTAGCAAGAGTTGGATTCAGATTACACCTAATAACTACACATTTGCACTCAAAATTAACTCCCTTACACAGATGGAGGAGCTTGAGCTCTTCAGATGTGCAGCACTGTCATCTTTTATTACTGTTGTTCAGGCCTGGTAGGCATGATGGATCAGCACCTGCTCCCCACCAGTGGCATCTGCTACTAATATTATTGTTTGATTATGTTTGTCAAGGTCTTCATGATTTTTAGGCCCAGATGTTTAATCCGGGGGGGTGAATGCATGTTTTACTGAGTCTTTCTGAACAGTTTTATAGGTCTCTGCTTTATTGATCAGATGCTTAAGTGATTCACACAATTCTATTGTCAAATATTATAAGAGCTAGTGCCCAGTGCCCAGTGTCCAGTGTTATGATTTCATGATTCAACTGCTGTATCAATTTGTCTTAAAGGTTTTATAATGTTTCATAATGCTCAGTTTTGATAGGTGTGCCACATTCAAGACTTGGAAGTAAACGGCCACTGCTGTGACTGATTTCAGTGTCCCCACCATTACATGTATGGAATTGTTTTAAAAAAATCCGATGCTGAAAAATGGCTACCGGTGAGTATCCCGAAACAGAAGAAAACGAACTTAACACCAAGGATACTCCAGTCTAATTAATCATCTTTATTTATAGTTATTCCTTATCTGTTTGTGAAGTAGAATTGTATTATATAATATTAGTCTTGAAACAAAGAGGCTACAGAAAGGTGTTTATCTCGTTACATATTTGAAACATTTGCTAAATGATACATTTAAACACATTCGTGCATATTACATAGGCCTATGCTTTATAAGTCTTGTTTGTGGCAGAGTTCCCACAGTTGACAGGATAACTTACAGTGTTTTGTCTAAAAGAATTATGATTGAATGACCATTGTTTTTTTGCACTGTCTAATATTTATCTTTCATAATTTTCAGTAAAGTATAAATGTAAAGTTACTTTCAGTAAAGTGAATACATATCAAACGATCTGTAACAGACAAAGCAATAGTGACACATGGAAGTGTTACTGACACTTGTGTTGTGACATTACTGTCGTTTCCAATATAGTTGGCAGAAAAGATTTTCTCCTATTTCTTGTCTTTTTGCCATTCAGTAGGTGTACTGCAGTGACTCTTGGTGCTTGGTTTCAATAAATGCTGTTTTTGGACTAACAAGGAAGTTTTGAGTTCTGAAGCTTACAGGATATTATATGTGTCAAAAGGTCAAGGAAAATGTGATTTCTCAGTTTGTGACCCCTTCCTAAATTGTTTTTAGGAAGTGAAATCTTTATATTGATAAACTTATTAGCCACTAATTCCTAATTATTTTGGAAACCAGCTGTGCTCTGCAAAGGTTTTGGTGGTTTGTGGCAGATCAGATGCTCTTTTTTGACCATTTATTGCTCATGACATTGTGACAGTGTGGCTATAATGTTTTGTTTTTAAATGTTTTATCTGACAGTGTTTCTACAGTGGCAATAGATGTCCTGACTGACTGAATGCACCACAAGAATGTGCACAGTCTCAAACATTTGATTAAAAGTCTGTTTTACACTTATACATAAAAGAAGCAAGCACCGATAAGACATCTACGACTACAATAGAATGAAACAGGTTGTTTACAACAAATGAATCAAAATGAACAGATGTTTAATAGAAAATGTAGTAGATATAAAAAAGCCTTTTTGTGCACTCAAAATAGCCCCTTGCCAACATAGAATGTGGCACAATTACAATGCCATACAAACAAAAATGTCAAGGCCAGTCATCAAAAATAGATGACTGCAGATCCAGACCCATAACTGAAAGTACATATAATTTTATGATAGTGGCATGAAGTGTCATTTCTCCTTCATCAGTTCACAAAATGTGTATATATTTCTAGCAATCTCTCTAAATGAGGTTATTTTGTTGACTGATAATTCTGAAGCAAAAGGGCTCACAGAGAAAGTTGTTTAATGCAGTGTAGTTATTAGAAGAGTTCTGTTCAGAAGAGACTTCTAAGAGTACTGATATAATACACAAAATTGTATTATCAATAATTGTAAGAGTTATATGAGGTGTCCAGCCTTACGAATTTCTGTTCATATTGTATAACTGTCTTGTAAAGTGGAGTGACATGGTGGGACAGTCTGTGTATGTTCATCCTGTGACAGACTGGCCACCTGTTCAGCATCCCGGTGATCCTATACACTCTTAAAAGTAAAGGTTTTTTTATTGGCATCGATGGTTCCATGAAGAATCTTTATCAGGACCTTTATTGCACAAAAGGTTCTTTATAGTGGAAAAGAGTTCTTTAGATTAATAAAATGTTTTTCACACTAAGAAAAAAAAAATCGTTCTTTTTAGAACTGTTCACTGCGGTTCTTTAGGGAACCAAAAAAATGTTTCTCCTGTGGCGGTTACAGTTGCTGGATATCAACGCACGACAAAGATGAAGATGAGGATACGAGTAATACTTTAATTAAACACAGGAGATTCCAACAGGGTAGTGACAGCATATAAACGTAAAAGAGAACGGACAAGGAGTGAAGGAGAACACTGGGTATATATATATATATATATATATACACACACAAGACCAACAAAGGGAACTAAACAAGGTGATGAGCTAATTAACTAGACACAGGTGGATGAAATAAACTAATCAGACTGGGGAAAACTAGGTCACAGGGAGAACAGAAACACAAGACATGTGACAGTGGCATCACTGCAAAAAAAAACAAACCTTATTTCAAAATAAGTGGATTTTTTTTTGAAAATGAAACAATGTTTTTTAACATCTGAAACTTGCTGTGCTCAGCATACATTGTCAAAATGGGCATGTGGTAGATGCCAATTTTAACAATTTATTGCTAATGACTTTATTTCAAAACTGTGATTAATGGCTTATTATTTCTTTTTCTATGTGTCATCTGACAAAAGTTGTAAAACAAAAGGTATTTCCCACTGCAAAAAAACATGTGAACATGAAATGAGATAAATTAGTTCTACAGTTTTGTTTAACTTGTTCATCTGTTTTAGCATGCAAATATACAGTAAGGGCTGTTTGTTTGTTCAAACATGATATATTGAGACTTTGTAATGATTTGTTTTAGGACACAATTGAAAATATTGTACTTTGCAGTCATATTTGGCCAACAAAAAAAAAGGCTCCAAGAGTTAATGAATGTCTCTTTCAAAATGGTAGACATGTTCTGCTTTTAGTAGATTAGATATTTTAGCTTTACTGATCAGATGTGTAAATGATTCACACAATTGTATTATAAATGTATTATAGAAGCCAGTATTATGCATTTGCTTTCGTATGATTGATTATTCATTTGTCTTTTAGGAAGTGAAATTATTTGAGACGATAAACTAAACAACTCCTGATCACGTTTTTTTTTTTTATATATACAACTGAAACCTGCTGTGCAGTAGTTTTCAGTGGTGTGTGGTATAGACCAGAAGACAATTTACTGTATTGTTCAGGACTTTCCACAAAACTGATGCTGTGTCATCTGTCTACTGTCACGGGGGTTGCAGGAAGGCAGACACAGACGATAATAAATCCAAAATACTGGTTTTAATGATAAATCCAACAGGCAGAAGATCAGGTGCAACACACACATACATGGACAGTGAACAGACAGGGAATGAATGTGAGGGACCAACTTATAAGGCAAACACAGATGAGGATAATGAATGGAACAAAGCTGATACAAATCAACTAATAATGACGGTAACCAAGGAGACAGAGAGTGGCAGTTAACTGAACAAAGGAACATGTGACAAATGAAAATAAACAAAGTCCATGAAAAGTGAAATGCATGCAATGGAGGCCAGCTAGTAAAGAGCTATACATGTAAACCCAGACTCACTGTTTCTGATTAGTTGTGAAATATCTAGAAAACACACTGGATTATGTATTTTATTTTATACTGTCAAATATTTATACATAAAGGTTTGCTCTATTTTCTGGCCTATACTCTTCCCCACTTCCTAAATCTCTTAAAATTAAGAAAAGTGACATTTTTAATACAAAAAGTGTTTTAGTGTTCTTATACCTCTTAAAATGTATAATCTTTTACTTTTACACTTGAATGTGTTAATGTCTTTGTTATTAGTAAAAACATTAACAACAATCAAACAATCAAGACAATGTCAAAGTCAATATTAAAAAGTTAAAGTTCTCCTGTGGTGAAAATCAAGTTTCTCTGAGGGCAGAAGACGTCGCTGAAGGGGGCGTAGCATTCAGGGATCTCCACCGAGCGCTGTTCCACTGGGCTCTCGATGGTAGTGGCGCAGACAGTGAGGTGTTCAGGGAGAGGAGATGATGGTATAGGAAGTTTGGGAAAGCAGCTCGGGAAACAGGCTTCGCCCCACTTCAGGACTTCGCCGGTCTTCCAGGAGACGATGGGATTATGCTGCTCCAACCATGGGCGCCCTAGAATCACGTCAGAGGTGGATTCCTCTAGAACCAGCAGATGTAAATCTTCCACATGTAAGAGGCCGACTTGCAGTTGTATGGGACCGATACTCAGATGTACATGTTTCTTGCTGAGTGGTTTACCGGTTACTGAACGGATCTGGTAGGTGGTTGGTGTGGCCGTGGTCTTGAGGCCGAGCTGACGGCAGAGGGCGCCGGAGATGAAATTGCCTGCTGACCCAGAATCAAGGAGGGCGACAACTGGAATAGAGATATCAGCAGCAGTAAGGTTTACGACAGTGGTGAGTGGTTGCATCTTCTTAATAGAAGGAATTATGGCACTCACCATGGGACGAGGAGGACGAATGGGGCATGCGGAGATTACATGCCCTGGTGAGCCGCAGTATAGGCAGAGATTCTGGGTCAGTCGCCTCTGCCGTTCAGACGGTGAAAGCCTGGAGCCTTCAACAGACATGGGTTCGTTGGCTGGTTCTGGAGGGCTGACGGACTCTGGTCGGCAGGGTGCGATGTTGAACAGCGAATTAAAATTATTGACTACAGGGGGACTTTAATATTAAAAAGTTTTAACAATCAAACTATTATAATCTAGACCAGGTCAAGTTAAACTTTTAATTATCAAAAAAATTAAACAAGTAAGAACTTTCCTGTGTTCCCATTCTTTTCTTAAATGGCAAAAAAATGCACACAAAAAAGGACTGCACAGTTTAAGAATGAATGAAACAAAAATCATCAAATGCGAGATAAAACCACAGCTTTAATGAAAAATTACAAAAAAGAAAAAAAAACACAACAAATGACAAAATACTATATGGCTATATAGTATATACTATATATACTTTTTTTTTGTTTGTTTTTTTTTTTTTTTTTCCATTTTAGATAACTGTGGTCTTTTATGTCACAGTGAGTTTTTGGTGATTTTTTTTTTTTTTTTTGGGGTGATTTTTTTTGTTTTCAGCCCATTCTTTTCTTGGAAAAAAAGTTATTAAAAATCATATACATGATTCTTAAAGTTAGTATAACCCTCACCTTGTCTTAAAAAGTTAGTACAACCACCAACTTGTGTAGGTCATGTTCCTCAGAATCACATGCAAATTTCTGATCAAGGCTGAATGACTGTTGAACTTTGTTTTGATTTTGCAAATTGGATTAACGGTCATATTGTGTCCCTGTTTCTTACTTTTCAGCAACAGGAGTTGTAAAATTTTTTTAACCTTTTTATGTTTAACTATTTAGCATTAGATTATTTAACCATTGAAACAACAGCATGACATTTCTTCAGCCACATTTTAATGTTGATGGCCAGTCATGTGCCGGCTGGGTTGAGAAATAAGTTGGTTAATGACGATAAATCAAGGGGGTGGAGGAGGAGCTGGTTATAGGATATATAAACAGTCTTCATAAGTCAAAAACTGTCTTCTACAATACGCAAGACATCTCCTGCATTTACTGGTAGGATGGTAATGTATTGATCTGAATTGAATCAGCATTGATTTGAGATGAATAATGATGCTATTGCCTTCTGTAAAGCTACTTTATAGCTGAATTTAATTTGTTTTGCAGTTGATGAACTCCGCAACATTGACTTTGTTATAGAACTGAATTGAATTGAACTAAACTGAGCTGAAAAACAACACTATTGTCTAAACACTAACTCTGTTATTTTCCTGTTTATTAATCTGAAGCTGAGGTGCTATATACTGTAAATAAATGTGTAATAAAACATTTTTATTACAACAAAAAATTTAACATTTAGTATTTTCCTACTTTGAGTTACACTATATATAGTATATACTATATATATAGCAACTATATATATATCAGTGTAAATTGTAAAGCAAAAATATATGTGTAAAGAGTAAATATTAATACTTCTGAAGTGCTTGTAACATAAATAAAACAGTTTGTTTTATAACAAAGAAATGTTAGGGTTAGAGTCTCAGAAATATTATGCATGTCAGACTTTATTAATTCAATCATAAATACAGAATTTATATAATTTTCTTATTGCATAACAAAGCAATAAATTATTAAAGTACCTTTTTTTTTTTTTTTTTTTTTTTTTGCAGAAAGTTACCCTACTTCTTTAGTGCCAAAAAATTCTGAAGAAACTAAAATGGCAAATGGAAGTCCAATAACAAAGCTCGGAGTCTCCACCACTAGTGACGATGAGGAAATACTTGGAGCTCAAGGTTATCAGCTCCTCAATGCTGACCTCAATGAAGGTACTGGTAAAAACCGGGTCTTCCTTTGGTACAAGAAAGAGTGTGGCATGAGACCGGTGACCAGGATCCAGTTTTCATTCTCAAAGGATATGAAAGCTGGTCTGGTTAATGCTGGGTATGAGCTGGTCAACAAGGATCTGAATGCAGGTGTTGGTGGAGATCACATCTTTCTGTGGTACTTCTACGGCAACACCGAATTTGACCTTCCTATTGTGAACATCGAGGTAAGCAAAGATGCCAAAGAAGAGCCTGCTCTTCTGCAAGATGGCTGGGAGAGACTGGGCTGTGATCTGAACCGTGGTGCGGGAGGAAACTATATCTACCTGTGGGTGAAGAGAGAGAAGCCGAGCTACATCTGTGAGATCACGGCAACTGCTGACTTCACTTCTGACAAGCAAAAGTTTGATCTTGGCTTCACTCGTGTGGATGAAGACACCAATCGTGGTGCTGGTGGAAACAATGTCTTCCTTTGGTATCGGCGCACAACTGATAAAAGCAAAGCCCTCACTGCTCTTAATGTATCCACCGACTTCCAGGATAATGTAAGGCTTCAGAATGAAGGCTTCAAAAAGGTCAGTGTTAATCTGAATGGTGGAACCACTGGAAATGATGTCTTCGCATGGTACCTGAACGAAGGATGTGAATCGCAGGTCAAAGCCATGGTTTTGCTGATCAACTCCAAAGCCTGGCCGGCGTATCAGAAAGCTGGTGTCAACTTCATTGACAAAAATCTCAACGAGGGCAACAAAGGCCTGGAAATGTACATAGCATACCAATAGTGCTGTAGCTTAAATAATCAAATTGGTGCCACTGTATGGCAACTATAAGAAATTATTGAAAATCATAATACATGAATTAAAAGCATATTGTCATTGAGGCTTTTGTCCACACACGCTTCATTTGGCTTTTGTGATTTTGTTATAATGCAATATGAAATAAAGGCTTTTTTAACCACAACAAACGTTTGGTGAGGTTTTTACATTTGTGTGCCTGTCTTTGGAACATACAATGTCTAGCAATATACACTGTTCACTCATCATATACTCATATTTCAGGGTCATAATGCTCAAGGACAAAAAAGGTGAATCTTCTCTTCTATTAATATATTAGCTGCTTTTGTTGTTTACTATAAGACCAAGTGCTTAGATACTAATAATATTCCAAATTCATATGGTTACAGATGAAGAGTAAATGTAAAAGGTTATTTTTTTCTTTCTTTCCGATGCCCATTAGTCACTTGACCCCATCTTGTGCCATACTGACTGTAAGTGTACTGTGAGCCACTTTGGATATAAAAATATCTACTAAAAAACAAATATCCTCATATAACTCACATAATTTATCAGGTCATTTCCACATCATGTCCACTAAGTGGAGTAATCACTTTACTTTTGAGTTCATGTCTCGGTGAAAGTCCGTCCTGTCAATCTAAATAGAGTCAGAAAGTTACAAAGAGCAGCACAGGTATATATATATATATATATATATACCTCCAGACAAAAAAATTCTTTAAGGTGCCAAATAATTTTTTAAAGAGCCACACAACAATGAACTTAAAATTTTAAAATCACTTACTTTTAGTCATCCTGTTGTGTTAATATATCTCCCCTTTACAGTTTCAGCTTTTTCATCTTGTGACTTTTCTGGGAAATTAATGTCACTATTTTCACTTAATACTATTATAGTTTTTGTTAATATTTTGAATCCGATTAGATTTTTATATTTTCTGCTTTCATTTTTTGTTAAGTTTTAATTTTTTTTTTTGTTTGTTTGTTTTTAGTTTTATTTTTTGTTGTTTTTAAACATGTCTGTTTAGTTTGTATAGATTTTTATTTTAGTATTAACATTTATTTCAAGCATTAAAAAAAGTTTTTAATGGTTTTAGTTAACTATAATAACCATGATGCTTGTAAAATCTTTATATTGAATAATGTCAAATAATGTTCTTAGTCCTTCCTTCCTGAAGCTACAACAGTTTACTTTGAATTAAATGAAAATAAATATAAATATATGGAAATAAATATATAAATATATTAAATTTGGTTTGTGTAACCAAATAACAAACAGGGGCAATTGATATACATACTGCTTGACTTTGATTACTTTGAAATACAGCGAGACTCTTATTTTGAAATGTCAGTGCTTTACTTTTGCTGTTCATTCAAGTTCAGATAAGGATTAAAAAATTACGTTGCTACAACCGTTTACAACACAACACAATATAATATAAATAATATAAAGTGAACTTTGTGATAATTGATCAGCATTAGTTCATAAGCAGTCGGTTGACAAATGTGCGCTAATCATTGATGCTAATCACATGCGAGCTGCTCTGAAGAACGCACAACAGCGCCATCTATTGACTTTAAAACGTGCAGCGCTCACATTTATTTAATGAAATTAATAATAATCACATTAGAGTATCGCGATTTGTTTTTCCATACACAAAATATGAGACGCCTTAAAATGATCGTTTATACTCTTTTTATACTGTTTAAGGCACTGAAGACTTTTAATGACCTTAAATGTATCTGATGAGCGGAGTGGAATAATGAATGTGATCAGCATGATTGATATTCAAACGGTAAGCACGCGCTGCATTGTGTGTATCTGCAGTCTGTAGAGCCGGTTTCCCCTTTTGAATGACGAATATAGACGAATTTATATGAAGAAATAGGTAGTTGTCTCCTTTATGCAGGAGCAGAACGGTGTGTTCAGATCAGCTGTTTTGCACCGACGAAGGCGATGCGAGGCAACATCACAGTCGGCTTTCATCAGCTCTAGTTCTTTGGCGTCTGTTTGGTGTGTAAAAATTTTCCCTACCTGTTCATATTTCCGCGCTCTAACTCAGTGAAACATTCACACGCAGCATCTCATTTAATTACGTCAACACAGCAAATGATGTGATAGACTACTGGTCACGGAACACGCAAATAACATGCAAATTTTACAGTCATAACATGTGAATTTGTATGGTCGCCACTGGCGACCTCAGCAAAAATACCACTCGCAAATTAATGTTTTTAGTCGCATATGCGACCGTTTTAGGCGCAGTCTGGAGCCCTGATATATATATATATATATATATATATATATATATATATATAAAAGTATAATATTATAAAACATTTTATAAGATATAAGCCTATTATAAGACATCTTTTTGCCATTATTCATCTTTGTCGCACACACATTGGGTTTTCATGTTTTGTAGGGACATTCCATAGACATAATGATTTTTAAACTGTACAAACAGTATATTATATCCCTTAACCCAAACCCTACATATAAACCTAAACATCACAGAAAATGTTCAGCATTTTTAGATTTTCAAAAAACATCACTTAGTATGATTTTTTTAGCTGTTTTCCTCATGGGGACCAAAAAATGTCCCCACAAAGACAAGAATTTTGGATATTGCCTTCTTTGTGGGGACATTTTGTCTCCATAATGTAGGGTATATACCTGAACCACACAGAAATAAAAGGTAATTCAGTCCTGGTCAGCCATATTCTGCTGCTGGCATTTTCTATTTTAATCGCAACATGCTCTCTTTTTCTTGTCCCCAAGAGAAATATACACCTTTTGTTCAAGTCTCTGTACCCTTATGTAACAGGCTCATGACCTGGTTTTAAAAGCATCTTCTGTGCAGCTGCTGCTGTTGGGGAGTTGTTCAAAGTGGAATTTCCTGCCATTTTGCAGTGTTTTCTCAGTATGTCTGAGATCAGATTGGCAGCTGTCCCGCTGTGCTCGGGACAGATAAGAAAAGCCTTCAGACAGCAATCAGCTGCAGGTTATAACACAAAACAATGGCGAAATCACCAGAGTGATGTGAAGCAGTGATACTGTCTATAGTGTCTTATGTTGGGCTGCTGGGGCCAATAAGGGCAAGTACTGTATGTATTTTTTTTTTTTTTCATAGAATCTTATCAAGCAAACTAAGATTCTCATTTTATCAAGTTTGCGCTCATGTGACAACCACTCGTCCAGAAAAGCAGGATGATATAGTTCACATACTGGAATCTTGTCTGATTAAAACAGAAATTCTAAGCAGTGAGCAGATAGAGTTGCACAAAAAATAGCAGTTTACTTTGATAACGGACTTGCAACTTGTTTAAAAGAACTTTTAATAACTAATTAAATTAAACAAACATTTTTTTAATCATCAATGTAATTTGAATCTGCCTCATCAGATGCTTTCCAACAGAAAACATTTACTTCATAAACCATGGAGTGAAACAAAACACAAGTTTTTGCTTTCAGTTTGCGATTATCAGGTGTGGGCACTTTTTAATCTAAGTATGTGTACCTGCATACTATGAGGGATGCCACAGTGAGGTTATGCAGATATCTCGGGGTTGTTTGCCACTTGTTGGATAACATCTCACACTGTTGTTTTTACACCTGGAATTGAAAGACATCAGATTAACACAGCATTGCCAGTTATGACAGTGTGTTGATGTGATATAGTGCTGATTTCCTGAGTTTAGCATTGATGGGAAAGACTGAAAGTAAAAAAGGGCAAGGGGTTGAAAAATTAATCAGCGATACACTGAAGCAAGGGCCTCAATTTAGCAAAGCCAACTAACAGAGAAGTATACGCTAGCTGACAAAGCAGAAGAGGCATGTGTGTTTGGTGTTTGTGTTGGATATGCTTGGAAATCCTCCAGTGTTGCATTTTTTCAGCATTTGTCAGCACAGGGCAAGTGTGGGTTTCTCTGGTAAAGTCATCAGGGTGAGACCACGGGAGATTTTGAATTTTGTCCTGCCAGGTAATGTTTTTGTGTGTGCATTGCGAGTACATGTAGGCATAAAAACTGAAATCAAAACAGAATAAAACTTGCTTTTATTTACAATATATCTTGTTTTGTTTAAGCTCCCGACACTTTTCTCCATTCAAAATCGCAGCTAACGTATACACTGTAAATATTATTTTCATGATTTGTTATGACAAAAGTTTTTCTTTTGTCCAATCAACTTAAATAATTAATGTGGTTCAGATAACATAATATTTTGGGTTTCTGCTGATTAAACCAATCGCCTTCATTGTATTAACTCAAAATTTTAATTTCAAGGAACTCAAAATTTTAAAGCAACCAGGCAACTTAATTTTTTAAGGTAAAACTAACAATTCCTTTTTACAGTGTAGTTTCTATTTTACATTTTTCCCCATCACAATTATATTATCAAAATGACAGTTTGAAGGGTTAATTCTGTCATTACTCACCCTCATGACGTTCTAAACCTGTATGACTTTCGTTCATTTTCGAAACACAACTAAAGATATTTTAATAAAATCTGAGAGGTTTCTGTCCCTCCACTGACAGATACACAACTGACACTTTGTTGCTTCAAAAAGTTCATAAAGAGATCAAAAAAACGAATCCATATGTATGGAGAGGTTTAGTATAATTTGTCTGAAGAGACTCGATCGATTTATATGATGAACAGATTGAATTTATATGTGAATTTTATTCACATATACGCATCGTTCAGCAAACATAAACAGAAGCTCAAACATACTTGCTTGATGCGCGAGAACAAACCTCATTGGTTCTTGGAAGCTCAAACGTGCTGCATTACACATGAAAATGAACCTCATTGGTTCTCGCACGTCAAGCGAACATGCTTGAGCTTCCGTTTACCACAACTGATGTGTGGGTTGATGAATGTTTATATGTCAGTAAAAAAATAGGACTAAACCGATCAATTCATATGGATTAGTTTATGAACTAACCCTTTAAGTGAAAAGTTAAGTTGAAAAATTAACAAATTTAAGCATGTCTACTTATTTGGTTTGTCTCCCTTTTATATTAATGACAGCTGCACTTTTGTAAAACCTGATTAATCTTAAATATTTCTTCTTAATTTTTCTTCATGTTTTTTTTTAAGTGTTTCTTTCATGGTGTTTTTTTTTTTCATTTGTTTTTAAATCCTAAAACCGTCTGTCTCAGACAAATGTGTAAAACAAACGTATAAAAATATACTGAATGTTTTGAAAAGAGGTGGTGCTTAAGGATCTGGCCTGATAATACAAAGGTCACAGGTTCAATCCCTGGAAAGGACATAAATGAACTGTGAAATATGCCTTGTTTTATCTCTGTACCCTTGAGCAAGGCAATTAGAAATGTTATAAAATCCATCTGCTCAATGCCAAGTAGGTTTTCAGTCGTTCTGACAGTTTTACCATCCAACAGTAATGGAAAACACCAAGACTTTGAGAAAAGAATGACACAATCAAATCACTTTCCCTCCTCCATTTCTCCTCAGTGATTAGAATAAAAAAAAAATTAAAAAAAAATTCCCACATAAATTCTAGACAATACTCTCTTTTGTGGTTTTGTCAGGCTAGCCCTAAACAATCAACTCAAGTTTTGTTATTTGTTCCTTACTTGTGTTTACACAATCTGACCAGGAATTTATGACCCACTGTACAAGGTCAAAAGTTTTCTAATTGGTTAACCACTTGACCCGGCGGTCACCATCACATTGACATACTTCATACTTTGTGTATGTTTGTGCGTTCTTTCAGTGAGTTTGGTCTGTGGGAAGGAGCGTCCACGTCATCTATTACCATTAAAGTCATGACCTTGTACCCCTGAGACATTTTGGAATTCGGCACATCCACTGCATGCATATGTGTGTGTGGAAAGAGCTTGAGAAGTGTGCTGTGGGAACTGTCCTCCAGTACAAGCAGCCAAAACGAACTTCTTATTTTCCTTCCTTGCCTTAGCACAAGGAACATCCACTTCCTGCCTCTCTCCTAGTGCAAACTGCTGTAGTTACTGATGTATGTTTGTGTGTCTCTAGGACAATAAACTTCCACTGTTTATGCATCACCATTCATGAAGAAGCATCAAGTACACCAGATAAAAATTCACAAACAGTGAAAAAAAAAGTTCTTGTCTTAAAGGGGTGGTTGATTTACTTTCACTTTTTAACTTTAGTTAGTGAGTAATGTTGCTGTTTGAGCATAAACAACATCTGCAAAGTTACGATGCTCAAAGTTCAATGCAAAGGAAGATATTTTCTTTTACAGAAATCGCTATAACAAATGGCCAGTAGGGACTACAACGAGCTTCTTCCCAGGTTAGTGACATCACTAACCCTTAAATTTACATAAACCCCACCCCCAAGAACACACAACAAAAGGGCCATGTTGGGCTGCTTTAGAGAAGAGGAAGAGTTGTTGTAGTAGAGTGTTGTTTCCATGCCATAATTGTACGCCAGGCTGCTTCACAAACGAGGGTCAATTCAACGCTGGATTTGCACAAAAGTTTAACATGATGGCACATGCTAGTCGATGAGTTGAATCAACCCCACAGCAACTACATACATTTATCCACTAACCATTCAGAAACGTCCAGATGCATTCTAAAAGTTGTAACTTCCTCCTGAGTCTCTCCATCCGTGTCCGACTCTAGTTTGAACAATGTAAGGCTGAACACTGTTACTGACAATTGTTATTTTGGCTGCATGCGTGAGATTCTCCAGCTTTGTTGTTGTCAAATAACCGAAGCACAAGCAGTTAAAGCTCTGCCCTCTGCTGGATAGCAGCCAGGAGCTGCAGCTCATTTGCATTTAAAGAGACACACACAAAATGATGATGATGACCCTCTAATAATCACTGTCTTACCATGGCAATATAGACTACTATACATTTTAGAGAATAAAACTATTGTTCTGTCCTTGTTAATTATGTTATGTTTTAATTCATTATGGATATTCGTGCCCCGAAAATTACCCACAGCAATGGCATGTGAGATATTACATTTGCAAATGAAATACTACTTTTTAAACACTTTTATACTGTTTACCTGCTTGCCTAGTTAAACAGTGTGCTTGTACATGGCTGTCCATGTGATGTAAAAGAAAATGGGACTCATCGGAGCAGACGACCTTCTTCGCCCACTCTAGGCGCTTTTGACGGTGGATGGGTCATCACAGGCGCTCCGATTGGTCTGCGGCTACGCAGCCCCATACTCAGCAGAGTGCGATGCACTTTGTATTGTGACACATTAAATCCTCCCATTAATGACTTGTGCTACAGTAGAACTGTTGCCTCGGACCAGACAGTCTTTGTTGCCTTCATGCATCGATGAACCATCCACACCCTGTCGCTGGTTTGTGGTTTGTCTGTTTGCCTTGTCATAACAATTTGGTCCCTGTCAAAGTTGCTCAGATCTTTATCCTGCACATTTATCCTACATCCAACATGTTGATTACAAGAACTGAATGTTTGCTTACAATCCAGTCTACCCAGTCCTTAATATGTGGCCTTGTTAGGAGAAGAGCAACGATATTCGCTTCATCTCTGACTGGTCATAATGTTTTGGCTCATCAGTGTATATAACAATGATTATTTTTCTATCGATAAAAGTATCTAAACAGTTGCTCACCTGTCTAATAAAACACACGGGCCATTACACTGGTTAAAATTCAATTTTGATTGTTTTGGATTTAAACATTGTTGGAAACATTTGGGATAATGTAAGTACACAAGTCAACAAAATGTATAACATTGTTTTAGTGGTTTTTGGATATTTTAATAAAAAAAATCTTACATATTGTGCATTTAAAAATATACTTGAACTTAATTCAGAGGATTTATACTTAATAAAATGAACTTGATGTACAGTATACTTATTTTTTGTAAGGGTCTCCATATGGAACAGGGAGCTCAGAGAGATTTATTTAACTGCTTTAAAGGGAACAAGATAAAGCCAGAGCAAAAGAAAGAGAGACAAGACAACTTTATGCTAAAAATAAAATTTTGATGAGTCAAAAATGAGTCAATCCCAGACAACTTGATGATGATACATGAGTGATGACGTGACCCTACAGGATTGGCAAAAGGCAGTGGAGGTATGTTAGCTTTTCTTTCTTTCTTTCTTTCTTTCTTTCTTTCTTCCTTTTTACAGAAAGTTATGTCACCACATATATCTTGGATTTGCTTTACTTCACAATTTGTAAATACACAGAGTGGAGTCCAAAAGTCTGAAACCACTAATGAAAATGTTTTTTTTTATTATTATTATAAATCATCAACATAACAACATGAATGAAAGCTTGACTAGTAGGCTTCCACATACAGATCTAGGATTTTGTTTTGCCACAGCTGTTTGAGGTGAAATACACAGCGCTTATTTGTTACTCACTTAATCTAGACCAGATTGAAATCTGCTGCAACTGTTCAGCTGTTAGCTCACTGAACCGTGTTACCTTTCTTTCTCTCACATCTCATTTTTGTTCTGAATTCATTCTCATATTTATTTTTTATAAGAAAGCAATTCTTTTTGACTGGGTGTCAAAATTGAAAGTACTAAATGGAATCACTTGTGCCATTTTGAATATTTCATCAATTTGCAATGAAAATTCCTTAGACAGCATGACATCATTATTCTCACGCCAGTTCTGGGAAACCTATCCTGTGTGTGTTTGTTATCTTACTCAAGTTTTCACGCAAGGACAGGTATGGCAGGTACGGCTACTGTTTTCTCTATGTTTTTCGTTTCCATAGCAGACCTGCTTTACAGGGGAACAGTCGTGAATTACTTCATTCCAACGACTTCATGTATTATCCTGGTCCTGTTGTCACAGCTATTTTTAAAATACTTTCATTGTTGTGTAATGTCACTTGACTACATTCTGAATGTATTGTACCACAAATATGGTACTTTCAGTGCAATGAAGTGAAAGGATTTTTGTACATTTTCATTCTCTTCTCTACAAACTCTACAAACATATGCTTTTTATGTACTAGTACTGGGTCATGCTAACCAGCCAAACTTTGACCTCTTGGTTAAATCTACATCTAACAATCTTCTGAATCAAATCTGAATCAAATTCCTCCTTAATGTGCTTAGAGAAATATAAACCTTGTAGGTCACTGTGTTTTAATGTGGCAATGCGATGATGTGCATGTCAGAGAAACCCCAGTCAAAAGATTAAATTACTGATAGACAATAGCCTAACCTCAGGCTGCCTTGTCCCAGTTGCAAAGACTTCAATCTTTTTGTTTTTCATTGTGTTACAAGAATAATTATGAGAAATCCCAGTGCTACATACTCAAATGTCTACATTGAGACATTCATGCTCCCCTTGAGCCATGGAATCAGCAAAAAAATGATGGTTGTTGTATGAATAGGGTAGAGGAGATTGAAAGAACTTGAGTATAATTTCAGATGAAATGGGAGATTATGAGAATGACTGTTATTATAAGTTCTCCAGATCCATCATGTTGTAAATGCAAATGTGCTCTGCAGGGTGAGTGATTTTCCATTCCTCTCTTTCCTTTAAACGATCCATTCCTGCTGAGGAGCAGATCGGTGGAAAGGAACTCAACACAGTCGCTACCCTGTTTCAGGTTTACTTACTTTGCTTTTTTGTCTTTGTTTCTACTGGCATTAATGCATTATGCATGATAGTCAGCTGTGATTGAGTATTTGGTTTCCCTAAATATTAGTGTTGCCTCCGAAACTGAGTTTGCGGCTTTTCCTTATGCGTCAACATTGAGGGCGTTGACTAGTATTTCTAGCCCCCTGGTGACTAACACAGAGGCTAGCACAACTTTCACACAAAGACAAAGTCTTTCATCCTTGCCTTTTTTGAATATTAAGGTCTAACTTCTTGGCATTATGTCCAACGTCTGAAAAAAAAAAAAAACATAATACTGTACAAACTATTTATTTTCTGAAGTAAATGCTTCCCTAATCCCTGCAAATCTCATCACCGTATGTTTGGGTGGTTGTTAGGGCGTTGCTATGGTGGCCTGACCCTCATTAAGCCTCATGAATTGAAGTATCATTCATGTCCGTAGCACAAATGGTAAGATAAATATGATGCCATGTTCTTGCATTAGGGAGGACTGAGATCACAAAATGTAAGAGAATCAATAAAAACAGCATTAAAATCATCACCATGTTTTAATACACCATGATTCAAATGTACGAGAAGGGCTGGCTAGCGATAATGTTCTGTTAAGTTACTTATCATGTCTGTGGGAAGAGTTCCAGATTTATGGATGTATTGTTTTACCTGTTTGAGCTGTTTCTGACATACTTTAGTTTCTATTTCAATCCCTTTCTGTTAGAAAATACCTTCCAAGAGCCCAGTGGTGAAGTACATTTTTCAAAGAGAACACCAAATAGGGAAATATTTAAGGGGGAAAATGATGACATGGGACTTTTTTCAGAACGGATGTTCGTGCCTCCTGGGCATCAGATTCCATATGTTTGCTGATAGCAGTTTATAGCATCGTTTCGCTGAAGTAGGACGTGCTGTGTTGCATGGCCCTTCAGCTTTGGACAAATTCCTGACTATGACCTCTTCTCCCTCATTGACCATAATTGCATAATGACATCTGCTATCTCTGTACCATGTTTAGATGTGTTTCCACAGCAATAAGGAGCACGCTGTGACTTATGTAAGTCAGGCTAGATGCACAGTGATTTCCCTCTTTGGAAGCCATTCCTTGCATGTCAGGCCCAAGGAATGGACAACACCTTTGGACTTCCTATAAATGTGGCACAGAGCTTTTTGTCTTTAAGAGTTTCTGCAAGAGGAAATAGCTCTTTATGAGTAAAATAAGCATTGCTGATGTCATGCTGCTTTAAAACGGGTGTGTCATTACTCTAAACAGCCTCTCCAGCAATTGTGAGATTACAACTTGGAAAAGCAAGGTTTCAAGGAAAAGCAAAGGCATGAGCATTGAGACTACTTACAGACGGGATTGCGTGTGTTACAGACACACCTGTCACGTGAGCTTCTTAACACCTCAGGGGAAAGGATGGTTTTTCAGAAAAGGGTAGAATTTCTATGCTTCAAATGAATCCCCCAAAATAGTCTCTGACCCAAAATATCCATGGCCTGAATTCATACTGAATCACTGACCTGAATTTGCTTAATTGAAGGATGCTTGATTGTTTGCAGGCATGAAAATGCCCTGTCAGTATACAGATGCATGAAATTTATTAAACTGCTGATATTTTGCACTAAACGCTGTTTGTTTGTTTTGTTTCTTTTTATCTAATTTTTGTTTAATACAGTACTATATCAGTAAAATTAACATTTGTATATTAAATTCAACATATTAAATTGACCCCTGGTTTGTTGACGGTTTCAAAGACAAGGCTTAAGTGTAGTCCCAGACTAAATATCTTAAAATATGTCAGTGCCATTGTTTTGTCTCAAAATGCACACAAGTAAGGTTTTTTTTTTTTTTTTTTTTCTAAGGCATATTTACAAAAGCTACTTAAAGGTGGACTCAGTAGAATTTCAAAAACACTGTTTGGAAGTTAGTCGGGCCGACACCAATAACAAACGCATAACCAATCAGCATGGTCAAGGAGAGAGAGATAAGACACAATACAAAAGAGCTCAAAAGAATATCACTGGAATGAAGGTTTATGCCTGGCCAAGTGCTTTAGGACCGCGTTAATATTAGAAAAGCTTTCCAGTGCTGGAGAGAGCTAAGTGGGAAGGCCTGAAAACAGATGCGGAGGCTGCTTTGATCCCGCTATTCATGTGAGTAACACGGTTTTGATTGTCTGGAGCTGCTGTGCTGTTGGCGACTAACAACGAACACTTGTTTGTGTTTACTCTTGTGTACTGTACGTTAATTTTTTGTGCTTCCTTGTCATTCGTTCATCAACTGCACTTTATTTTTCGTGAAGCATTTTGTTGCGCATCAGCTGTGATAAACAGACATCCACTCGCATTGCATGTGTAACAGTGGCCAGATAGTGAGAGTTGTGCAGTTAAACTACTGCATACTGTCAACCGCTAGAGAATGAGGTGCTTAGCGTCATTGTTAGTGCACTTGCCTCGCTTGCCAGCAGCAAGTTTTGGAGGCAGAGCAATGAAGAGAGGGGTGGGTTTGTTTGGGTTGATTTCAAATATCAACAATGTCCAACAGCGTTGTTCAAAATCTACTTACCCCACCTTTAAATGTCCTAATTGAACTAAGGCTTAATCTAAACCCTGTATGTGAAACCAGGCCTAAATTACATGAAATTAACAATAATTAAATTAGTAAAAATTGAAGTAGTTACATGAAAGTAGTAACTTGTATGAAGCAGCTTTTTTTTCAGTTGCAGTTAATATTCTTTTAAAGTATATATACAGTATATATATACTGTATATATATATAGCAAAACATTATAAGTGCCCCTTTAAAGTGTACTGTGATCTTCCCAGCTATAAAAGTGTTAAAATATTTGTGAAAGTGAGTTGTGACTGTGACGTAGTTTGGCAGTTGGACCCCAGACAAATGCATGTCTCTTCACAGTGTCTCTATCATGCTGTGAGAAATTTCTTGTCGTGTGGTTTTCCTGTCATGCAAATCACCCAGCCATGCAGTGACATCTGAGGGGACAGATGTTCTGGCTATTTAGACAATAGCATATGAAAAAGACTGTTATTGTACATCTGTGAAAAATCAATTTTCCTTTATATTAACCCAGTGCATTGGGTTGCCCTATCTTTACAAACTTTTCTTAGAGTGTATGGCTAAATGTATGATGCTACATGTATCTCTTCCTATCTCAGGATGCTGATTTGCAAAATGTCACATTTGAAAACGTTATTTTATCTAACAACTCTCTGAGGCAAGAGCCAACATCTCTCTCTCTCTCTCTCTCTCTCTCTTAGTCATTCAGAGAAAAAAAGCCAATATGAATGAATCGTTCGTGTGGTTTGACAGCTAAATTCATATCTTGGTTTTTTCCACACACACTCAACAAAAATGCTGCAGCCACTGTGTGAGCATACCAGCGTGAATGACTGGAAATCATGATGTAATTATAGGCCAATGAAGCCCACACATCACTAACATCAGCATTAAAAAACATTATTGAGACAAAAAGACAATAATATGCATTACTGAGAAACATGCAGTGTTTGACACACACTGAAGGCCTATGGGCCTCTCATATCTTTGTTTTGAAGAAGATTAGAATTAAGCTTAAAAATAATTTAGCATACTTTGGCTTATGTATAAATAAATTAATACATTTCAGTGTTTAATTTTAAGGACAATACCCCCCGGTTTCACAGAGAAGTTTTAAGCCTATAGTCTCAGACTAAAACGAATATTTGAGCTGTTTTAACTGAAAGCAACTTGCACTGGCCTATCTTAAAATATTTTGTCTCAAGATGCACACCAGTAATATTTGTTTCTAAGGCATGTTTATAAAAACCACTCAAATATCCTAATTGAACTAAAGCCTAATCCTGGCTTAATCTGATCCATGTCTGTGAAACCAGGCCTATATTTGCTTTTTTCATGAGAAGTAGAAGTAATTTTCTACTGTGTTGGTTCATCACTTGATTTGTTCATCATCACAATGTAAAATGTACATCCTGAAGTAAAACCAGTTGTGAATCACGGCTTTAGATTCTCTTCTATAATTTGATTGTGTGTTTATGAGCTTGAAAACTGTGGGAGAGAGATGGAGAGAAATAAAAATGAGGGGGAAAAAAGAAAAATATATTATTAGTCTTTAAAAAGCTACCAAAAAGCCCAGATGTCTCTGAGGCAAAAACACACGCTCAAAGTCACATTTAGAGTGTTTTATGACTCTATTTAAATGCAGACAACTGTTATATTCTTGAAGTGTATTTCTCATTGGGGAAATCCCTGATGATTTTTTTCATATGTGGACCAGTTTATGTGGAGCCGTTACCTTTGAACCCTGCTGTCTGGTTGGATGCCTTTACAAATGAGGTTTTAAGCTGAAGGAACATTATACTTGAAGGTTTTCCCTCTCTCGATTTCAGACGAGACCCTTAGGAGCAGGCGCAGAGCATGGGAGCACTGTTTAGCTCCCTGTCAGAGTCTGCACAGGAAATCTAGGAAATTCCTGACAGAGATGCGGAAATCCGTCCGCTGTTTGGGGAGTTGTGTTATGCACACAGCACACACACACTTACACACACTCAAATACAAATACTTCAGTGTGAGGTGGGACACAGATCCAGAAGGATTTTTAAGGATTTTGCTATTGTGTGTGTGTACTGTGTAAAATAATTCAGCTAAATAAAGGTTCTTTATCAGATCAAGTCATTCCGAGAAACTTGTTGAATTCCTATATTTCAAATTGTCGTCTGAACAGTAGTTTTTTCATATGTGCCCATGCCTCAATTCTTTTACAATTCAGCATTTAATCACATTTTTTACAGCTTAAATAATTCAGAAATCTAAACTCCAAACGTTGGAAGTACTGCTGGGTCCAAACCACAAAACCCTGTCCGGAAAATGTGGAGTTCACTGGCAGCCTCTTTAACCCCAGAAATCATGCGAGCCCTTTTAACTATTTTTTGCCTGAGCTTTAAAAGTCTAACATCACTTTAAATATTATGGGAACAACAGTTTTTTAGCTAAATCGTCGCTAAAAAGCTGCTTTTCAGAGGTTTGAAGTTGGTAAGAATCTTTAATGCTTTTGAAAGAATTGCCTTATGCTTACCAAGAGAAGAATTTGCATTTCCTAAGAAAGCCTTGTTACTCCAGTGTCACATGATCCTTCAGAAATCATTCTAATATGATGATTTGCTGCTCAAGAAACATTTATCATTATTATTATATTGAAAACATTTGTGCTGCTTCATATTTTTGTGGAAACTGTGATACTTTTGTCAGTATTCCTTGATGAATAGAAAGTTCAGCATTTATTTATTAAATGTCTTTAATGCGCCATTAATCTTACTGACCCCAACCATTTGAATGGTATAGTGTATACAGAAACTGTTTATGGTTAAACAAAGTGGGCTGAGCTTGAGCCAGGTGGAATCTGAAATATTTTCTGAAAACACTGCAACCAATCAGTCACCAGTATCTGCCATATTAAATAAAGGAAAAGATAATTATGAAATAAAGTTAAAATGAATATGATATAATATTTTACAATACAATATAAAGATAAATATAATTTAAAATTTCAATTATGACAAATAAAGTCACAGCTTTAAGACATAAAGGCGCAATTGTGAGAAATAGTCAAAATTGTGAGAAATAAAGGCACAAATAGCTTTTTATTTTTTGTTTCCTAGATGTAAATGGGCTTCAACACTATGTAAAGCATTGCAAAACATGATTACAGTCGTCATTATAATACTACATATTCTGGCTTTAAATGGAAGAACTGATGCTGAATGACATACATTGGAATCTTTTTTAAAGAATGTACGTGTGTGTTTCAAAACACTGTTCCTCCTCTATTGTATGAATCTTTTGTATCTGTTCTAATTACATTCTTAAAGGGTTAGTTCACCCAAAAATGAAAATAATGTCATTAATTACTCACCCTCATGCCGTTCCACACCCGTAAGGATTTCATTCATCTTCAGAACACAAATTAAGATATTTTTGATTAAATCCGATGGCTCAGTGAGGCCTGCATTCACAGCAATGACATTTGCTCTCTCAAGATCCATAAAGCTATTCGATTCGTAAAGCTCCGAAGCAGTGTTTTGAAATCGGCCCATCACTATATTGTTGAAAAGTCATTATTTTGTTTTTTTTGGCACACAAAAAGTATTCTCGTCGCTTTATAATATTAAGGTAGAACTACTGAACTCGCATGAACTGTTTCAAATATGTTTTTAGTACCTTTAAGGATCTTGAGAGAGGAAATGTCATTGCTGTGAATGCAGGCCTCACTGAGCCATCGGATTTAATCAAAAATATCTTAATTTGTGTTCTGAAGATGAATGAAGGCCTTACGGGTGTGGAACGACATGAGGGTGAGTAATAAATGACATTATTTTCATTTTTGGGTGAACTAACCCACTAATACACTACTGGTGACTGTGCAACAATAAGCACACAAGAGCTTTTTGTTTGACCTAGTGTGACATTTATACTTTCCGTATATCTAGAGTTTTTAGCTGCTTGTAAGCATGCATGTGCATGTGCTCATCTTGGTAAACGTTGCACGCAACAGCAGGATGTGGACAAATCTGTCTCATGCTGCTACCTGTAACTGTTTCATCTTTTTTCTTTACACAATCACTTGCGTTCAACTTCTCTGTATTTTTTTTATGTTTCCTCCCACACAGTGGTGAGCTTCTGGCTGACTGCTCTCAGATGAACCTATGAAACAGGAAGTTGAGCGCTCTGTTGTCACTAACTCTTATCATTATGAGAGATAACTAGGATTTTATAATTCTGAGCTATGATGTCATTTGCCTTACAATTCCAAACTTGATAAAAATAAAATAAAAAGTCCCATGATTTGTCATGAGTTGTTTCTGGAGATTCATATTAAAACATAAATGTTGCCTACATGTGCAGTATGAGATTTTAAGTCCCATATACAGAGTAGGAAAAATTGCAGTGTCAAATAAAACACACTTGGCCTTTCATCAAGATCAGAATATATGTTCAGAGAACTACTTTTAATGGCAGCATTGCATTTTAACAACTGGCATTGATGTTGTGTTTGCACATTCATTTAATAACTAAAGCAAAAGGTTTAGTGTCAACTTTGTGAAACAGTTCCAGTGAAAGCTTGTGTGCATAATGGGGGTGTAGGTTGGCTTTAAACAGTAGGCTTTTGTGGTCACCACTTTTACTGCAGAGACACTACAGAAATAGGTACATGAAAGGTGTAGCTGTAGAAATTAAAATAATAAACAAAAAATCCTCACTATGGAAAATGGAATTTTCCAAATGCTGATTGTCACCGCAATGTGTATATGAACAATAAAGTGTAAATTGCTTCAGTATGTGCACCTATGACCTGAAGTGTCCTTTATATTATACACACACCAAGGTCCAAATGTTTGAGAATCAATGATTTGATTCACAATTTAATTTAAACCTGAAAATAAACCTTTTTAAGTTTGAAAATGTAAATAAATAAATAAATATTATTATATAAAATGTCATTGATAATTTAAAAGGGTTAGTTGACCCAAAAATTTAAATTCTGTCATTAATTACTCACCCTCATGTGGTTCCACACCCGTAAGACCTTCATTCATGTTTGGAACACAAATTAAGATATTTTTGATGAAATCTGATGGCTCAGTGAGGCCTGCATTGCCAGCAAGTTAAAAGCTACTAAAGATGTATTTAAAACAGATCATGTGAGTACAGTGGTTCAACTTTAATATTATAAAGTGGCGAGAATACATTTTGTGCACCAAAAAAACAAAATAACAACTTTATTCAACAATATCTAGTGATGGGCGATTTCAAAACACTGCTTCATGAAGCTTCGAATCTTTACGAATCTTTTGTTTCAAATCAGTGGTTCGGAGTGCCAAAGTCACGTGATTTCAGTAAACGAGGCTTCGTTACATCATAAGTGTTTTGAAATTTCAATGGTTCACGTGACTTTGGCAGTTTGATACACGCTCCGAACCACTGATTTGAAACAAAAGATTCGTAAAGCTTCGAAGCTTCATGAAGCAGTGTTTTGAAATCACCCATCACTAGATATTGTTGAATACAAATTCATCTGTCACAAAGTGTTTTTTTTTTTAAATAAGTGATTCCCTAGAGATTCGAGATTTCAACCTCCATGTCAAACTTTCTCACTCGTGACAATTAACCTATGCCACTCACACCATACATGCATCAAAGTAGCTGGAGCAACTTTTCGCTATTTATGGATATGACGAGATACACATGTATGGAGCCCCTAAATGGACATGGTGAAGGAAAAAAAAATAAGACTCTTGCAAATGTTTTGTGTTCCTCCAAGAAACTTCACGTTCCCCTGAGAAACTTTGGGTTCACTCACAAAAACTTTTGAGCTCTTTGAAAGCGTACGCAAAGTTTCTTGGCGAGGGAACGCAAAAGCATTGACAAATATTTTTTCCTCCATATCATATTTTTCCTTCACCATGTCCCTTTAGGGGCTCCGTACAGGCAAGTGACGTATATTACCTGAGAAAACCATCCCGCTAGGTCTATAATATAAACAACCATAGTGAATCACTAAGACACGTTTTGGAATTGATGATGACTTGACGTTACATAGTGTACCTTTAAAATCAATGTTAACATTATTGTTAATGGTAATTTTAGTAATATTTATATTAATATTGATGTTAATATTTAAGATTCTTTGTAATATTTAAGATGAGTCAAACAAGTTCATTCATAAGTGAATTTGTGGCATAGATCATGAGAACTCTTTGTACACAAGGTCAGGTGTTTTTGCCTCTATTGAAGCACAAGATGGATCACTCTCAGATCATGCTGGAGAACCTGATCAACAAAACGATTAAATCAAAATGATTTTCTCCCCAAGAATCTTGCATGTTTTGTCACATGCTTAATCTTATGACTGAGCAATGCTGATTAAACCTCAGTTCTCTCTCCCATTCGGATTTCTTTTGTTTTCTGTTCCTTTGTCTTCATGTGTTCAAGCCAATGGATTAATTGAAAAACGATAGGCCTGGTGCTAATGTCTAGCGCCTGTCTTCTTCAATGCACTACTAAGTCCATCAACATACAGTCTGGTATCCCCACAAACAGACGCACACATGCATGACAAAAGGTGTTTGCTCAGCTCAGACATCACAATTTTGTGTCCCCTTGTGACCTTTCTAACTAATGTGCACACACATGAATAGATAGCAAGGCCAAAAACGCAGCTGGAAGCTCCCTGTTTTGCCAAAGCAGCCAGTGGAGAGAAAGAGAAAGACATGCAGTGAGTGCTCAGTCAAGGTACATTGGTCCTGCATGTGGAGCAAAACAAAGCAGCTGAGATTCCATCAGGCATTTCCCGGAGTATATAACTATTTAAGCAGTCAGATGTACCAGCAGATCAGTCAGAGGTCGGTGCTCTGCTGGCACAAGACCCGCATCTTTACTTCTACAGCCAAACAATTTCTGAATTGGGCAAGAAACATAAGTTTAATTTCTATACTCCCTGAAAACTGACCTTATTATCTTACATAATTTTAATTTTTAAGTAAGTTTATCTTGTTTTAAGGATCTTTACACATTTTAAACAAAGAAAAGACTTGAAGGGGCAACTTTAGGTCAAGCAAAATGCCCTTACATAAGCTATTGAGGCAGACAAACAAATGCAGGAATGCCCTTTTCTCATTAAACTCAATCTTCTTCCCATTCCCTTCTATCTTGCTCTTTCACTTCTATTTATTCTGTCACATGGACATTTGGCTCTTTGGTTTTAATCTGATCATCACACATTTCTAGTTTGAAGAAACACAATCTGGACTACAACACATAAACACACTGACACAGAAAACGGAAATGAAATAAATGTGTTCATCTATCTATCTATCTATCTATCTATCTAATCTATCTATCTATCATCTATCTATCTATCTATCTTGCTCTGTACCACCTGATTACCAAAACTGTTTATGAAAGTTGTTTACTACACACACACAGTGAATAACCCTGATATGAAGCAATATCAAAGTTGAATGTGGCAACATCAATTATATCTGTTTTTTAATTGATTGAATTGGGTGTTAGACTACCAAGTAATAAGCAAGTCACCTAGAAACGGGGGAGAAAGTATGAAACCAAAAACACCGAGATTATTGGCAGCAGGGAGTGAGAGAGGGTGTTGTCTGAAGCCAGCTGGTATGACAGGAATCCTGACAATCATTAGGTAATTTGTTTTGGCAGATACCAAAAGTGTGAGTGTGTGTGTGTGTGTGTGCGTGTTTTTGGACACAAATTTGTATAATGAAATGGATATGACATAGGTATTACAAGGAGAGGAGAGGACATTACTCCATGTCCCCATTTTTCAAAAGGCTTATAAATCATACAGAATGAGTTTTTTTGAGAAAGTAAAAATGTGCACAGTTGCCTGTGATGGGTAGGTTTAGGAGTAGGGTTGGTGTAGGGCGATAGAAAATACGGTTTGTACAGTATAAAAACTATTACGCCTATGGAATGTCTCCACAATTCACAAAAACAAACCTGTGTGTGTGATATGATTAAGCAAAGTATGAGGTAAGTCAAGGTAGGGCACTGTCTGTTTGGTTGCCATGTGACAACAAAGGGAATCAACAGACTTTGAGTTGAGAGAACAAATTCAAAAAGAAAGTTTTTTTTTTTTTTAAAGTGCTAATTTTCTCACATAGCAATAAATTGGCTAAATAAATCTGGGGCCAAAATATATTTGAATCATATTAGGCCTACTATTTGTTGTAAATATAATAAAAAAGTGATATAAAAGAAATATGTTTTCCATATGTTGTTGAAACTAACCTTCAAATGTCAAAATATATTACAAAATAAATAAAGCTAGGCCTATTTTTTGATTGTTATGCCGAAATATGTTTATCTGGAAAAAATAATAAACATTATTCTATATTTTATTTTATATTCTATATTTTAGATTTTAGATTCTAATAAAAAATATCATGCATATTAATGTATTTTCCATATATGTGTTTTGCTAAATGGACGTATCAGTATACATCCGCATTTATTTTGTACGTATCCTAGTCTATGTAGTATTTTCCAGATTCGTGCTTTGAATGTAGTACAAAGTTGTTGTTGTTGTTGTTTGTATGTGTGTGTTTTGAGGGACTACATATTTGAATTCTCTTTCTTAATGGCAGCCTATATTTTGACTTGCCAAGATACAAATTTGTCTATGAATTACCATGTCATGATCCCGCCCATTTCACAAATTCTACGCTCTCATTGGCCGCCTCTTTAAGGGCGGGGTTTGTGATGAGCCTTGTGCTTGGTAATGTTTGTCCGCATTCTCAAACTGAGTTACCGCTGCTTGGACGTAGGTGTACGGGTGATCTGTCGCGGTTCTCAACAAGCTCTGTGAGTTTCTTGGAAACCATACTGTAGTTTTACAACATTTGCACCACGTCGAACGCTGTGATAAACTTGTGCTTGCAAGGGAGCATTTCGCTTTTAAAATTTTGCCTTTGCAACGGTTAATTTCTCTAAGCATCATCATTTTCCCCCACCTGATGGACTGAACTTTTATATTTCTACTCAGTACTTCAGAGAACGCAAGGCATTTTCCCGCAGCAGGACTGTAACGGCAGACAACACAATGATGAACAGGAACGGAATGGTCACAAAGATTCGCACGCGGATAAGGAACGACCCCTTCAAGAACAACTATGACCTGGTCGGCAGAGAGCTTGGCAGGTAAAAACACTGTAGATTATTTGCCGTATGAAAAAAATAGTGCGTTTAAAATGTCAAAATATGTACAAAACATGTAGTCATATGTCCGCAGGCAGTTTTACAAACTTGGGAATCGGTGTGAGAATTAATTGGGGGAGTGAATTACCGCCCGCTGGAAGCCGAAGAGATTTGTTTGGCTCCCGCACGTGTAATCTGAGGATCAGCTGGATGCATTTTAGCCCTTATTGTAGCTTGTCAGTACTGCAGACGAACTACACAGACTGATACAATCAACGAAATGTTTATCGCGCATTTGTACACCTTTGTGTTTATTATAAAGGGACTGTTCTGATTCGCTTCGTTCCCTTGCAGGTGATATGCAATCAGGTGAATTAGTATTGTTTTCCCTAAACGAATCGTTGTCGTTTATGCATATTTTCTTTCACCAAGTTTTGTGAAGCCCATAACTGCTTTACTGGCTTTTCCTCTCTGCAAAAACTAATTATAACGCAAATCATTATTGTTACTGAGCGAGTCGTGTTTTGAAAATTTTTAATTACAGTATATCTTGATGCCATGCATGGTAGTTGAAAAACTGACATCTCATTGTTGTCATTTGTGAGGGAAAAGTTTATGATGTTTGTTTTAGTCAGACTCAACGAATAGGTTGATTAAAAGATTCAATGACTCGATAATTACACCCAAATTGGCTTGTCGCCACCTACTGGCAACACGTAGAAAAGGGACACTGAATGAATCATACTGAATCATTTAGTGAATGGATTCAAAATATTTGGTTCACTTTGATGATTCAAAAAGTGAACTCTGGACCACCTAACGTTCTTATTGGCATTTCCCAGGGGTGCCTGTATAAAGTATAAAGACTTGGATCCTTTCAGTGTACTTTCTCAAGTAAACAAAGAATTTGAAACATGTTAATTCAGAGCCTCACAGGGCTCATGCGTGATGGATTTATCGCTGCTTGTCATGACATTGTTCTCTAACGCTCCACTGACTAATTATAGACAAGATGGTATCGTTTGACCGCTCAAACTTGTTTTCTCTTGGACAGATGTGTTCATTTAGAGTTAAACATTCATGCTGTGCTTGTTGACAATTGCATGGTCTGTTTCTGCTGCCTTTAGGTGAGATTTTTCCAAGTTGCTGGATTTTAATTCTCATTGCCATTCCGCATCGTTTAACCCAACTTGATGGGTAATTTGTGGATTGGGTTGCAAAATGTCTTGATTTGGACTGGATTTAGTTGGTATTTGGTTCTCTCTTTTATTTTTGCCCCACACTACACGAGATGTGAGGATTCTAAGGCATGAGTAAATCAAGTTTTTCCTGTAATTAAAGTGCCCAAAAACACCACATGCGTGAGTCACAAGGCAAGTCACAAAGGCTTTTTTTAATAATGCAGTCTGATTTGCTTTCCGTAGTGGTGAATTGAATGAGCATTGGAGGAATGCAGATGTTGGTGGATATTGATGTTGAGATTAGGTACGCAGGAGGCGGCGGTCACACAAATATCTTGCATTCCTTCAGCGTAACCTAATCTGATTTCATCCCTTCCCATTTTCTTTATCATATATTGACATATGTTGCTTTCGTGTAAACATGCGACAGTAGCTTTGCAGCAAAGATATTTACACTGAGCTCAGCTTGTCTTGTGATTTTCCCAAACGAAAATCTTTTTTTAGTGATAGGTCAGCTTTTAAATTCATTCTTTAGCTCTCCCGATGACCATAACACATCTGTTGGCCTAGATTTTTCTTTTAGCTTGTGCACACTTCCACTCATCCCACTGGAGTCGATGGAGTACAACGTAGACTTTAAAATGTACCTTCCTTGTGTATGTGTGTGTGGCTGAACGCACTCGTCTTGCTGAATGGACAAACCATCTGGCCCTGTTGTCAGCACTCCATTCATTTGATACAAAGCACCAACAGCAATTTCCGTATTATTCAGCTAGATCAAATCTAAAGTTTATTCCCAGACAACTTGTTTGTTTTTGATGGAAGATCAGTTTAGTTATCAGTCGTGTTTAGGTCAGTTTCCATTTCCTGTCACTTCCCCATATTTTTAAATTCTTCTGATTTATAACAATAGTACTTGTTCTTCATTAATGCTTTGATTACCAAAAGTCATCACTGGTGTGGAAATGGACAGTGTGAAAGAACAAAATGTGAAATGCTGAAATCTACCAAATAAACTTGTGTCCGTTCCACTTGAATATCTGCCGGTTACTTGTGGGTATAGTGGATGTCCCAGTTTATTAAAGTTCTTATGGGTTATGTCCCAATTCGGTGAGATTAGAGAGTATTTTTAAGCATATCATCTTTGGAGCTCCTCCAGAGTATCCAAAAATGGCTTTAACCCCAACCTTCAAAATCCCATCTTAGATCATGCACCAAAATATATAATCTATTTGAGGAACTGCATCCACAGACACCTTCATATACAGCATAATCAGTTCTAGCACTTTTTCAGAAGCTTTCCGTTGACTTCATTCATGTTTTCAGCCTTTTTTTTTTTTTTTTTTTTTTTTTGTCCCCCCGCTGTGCGGCTGTTTTGGTAATCTGCATTATACTCAGGAAGCCAATAAAGTTCATGAGTATTCTGAGAATTCAGTGATCCTCTATCCGAGGTGGTCTGAAGTGAGGAATGTTCTACTGCAGAATTCTGGGATGCTGACTGAGCCTTCTGCCATACCAGTAGCAGACAGGCCAGCTGTGCATGTGTTGCAGTCTTTCACTTAATAATGGGGTTGTACGATTTCCCTTTAATAACGGATTGAGATTGTATATCTTAGTGTCTAAATGGTCTTGTGTTTGTGTCTTCATGCACACGTGCATGCTTTTGGTCTTTAAATGTTTATACATTCTTTGACTCTCAAAGTAGACATGTACCATCTGGGCATGAGAATGAAACTGAGAAATGGAGGCAGATAGACAGTGAAAGAAGACAGTGTGATTTTTACACAGGAAGTTTAACCACCACAGTATCTGGGTCATCTTTAAAAATGAATGTTCGAGAGTCGTTGTTTTAGATGACTGACTGCATTCATAAGTAGAAAAAAAACAGATGTTTCAAAGTGTTGTGGGAAATTTACTGGTTGTCATTCATCTTTGGTGCTTTGTGGAGTGCTGAAAAAAGTTGAATTTAATTGTGAGGGGTAAAACCACAAATGTTTTTTTTTTTTTTTTTTTTTAAATAGTTTATTCGATTTGTTCTTTCTTTTTTTATTTTATTTTTTACATTTATGTATATATATTTTTATAGTTTGATATCTCCTAACTCTTTGGAGCCTGCCTGACCCTTCAAATCTGCACTTTTACACCCCTCTGAGAAAGAGGGCAAGAGAAATGTGAGCTTGACAGAATTATGGCAGCTATGCGATGCCTTTTTGACCTTGTCACCTCTCAATCTAACGCTTTATGGTTGTTTTTGCAATTCAGAAATGTGTACACTTTATTTAATGTCTGCACCATTCAAAACTATTTTTTTTTTGTTCACAATTTCCTCACGTGCTGAACTAATGAACATCAGGGTTGTTCTGAGAGTTGGCATCATCGCATGCGGTTCTTGTACTCCATGTGAACTCTGTATTCTGACTGTGTTTTGAGTCCAGAGAGAGCTTAGACGCTGGAACATGCTCGCTTCACCTCGACCCTGCCAACCACACTCACGTTTAGCAGGAAAACCACTCCAATGCTGGCAATGAATGCATTTTGGCTTGTAGCCTTGGAAATTTTCAGGGGATTTTAAGTGTTCTACAATCATGGGGATTGTTAACACCAAGACCAAACAACAAAAGCTTTTAAACACCCCATGAAATTAAAGTTCTGTGGCCACAACAATATAATGTGTATTTAGTAGATATAGTCTTTTTTTTTTTTTCTTATAGAAAAGTTGGCCAATATATTGCATTTTATGAATCTACAACAGTGTGCTCCCTGCCTGTTTGTCATTTAATTAATTAATTAATTAATTTTTTAGTTCATTTATATGGAAGCTTGTTTCCGCCGTTTCCGAAATAAAAATTTAAAAAGGTAATTGCGACTTCTCACAATTCTGACTTTTTTCCTCAGAAGTGCGAGATTTAAGCTCACAATTGTGTCTTATAAAGTCAGAGTTGCTCGATATATACTTTATATCATGCAATTCTGACTTTATAACTCCTAATTGTGAGTTTATCTCAATTCTGAGAAAGTCAGAATTGCGAGATTTAAACTTGCAATTGCGAGTTAGTCAGAATTGCATGATATAAAGTCAAAATTGCAATTCTGACTTTTTTTCTTGCAATTCTGACTTTATAACTCACAATTGTGACTTTATATCGCAATTGGAAGCGGGAAAAAAGTCAGAATTGCGAGATTAAAAAGTCACAATTACCTTTTTTTTTTTTTTTTTTTTTTATAAATCTTTTTCATGGCGGAAACATATTTTTTTCCCCTATTAATTTTTAGTGTATTTTAGAGGGTTAACCCCTTCATAAGTCCTTCCATACTTTGTTCAACAGCATGTCAACACAGGAAGGAACGGTTGGCCATTTCATTAGGTCTTAGAGATGATAACTCAGTCCTAAATCTTTTATTTTCCCCGTGTTTTTGTGTGTTCATGTCAAACTTTTAAGTAGGGTGTTAATGGAGACGTAGATGGGAAGAGACAAGCAGTGGACAGAGGAGAGGTCACCCGGGGGCTGTATTTTGTATGCAAGTGCCATGTTTGGTCATTGGCTGAACTAGATGGTGGCAGGAGTGGACACCATTGACTCTTAATAGAGGAGTGTTGGAAAAGTGGGTGGTCTGTCTGTTAGAGTCCCTACCACACACACAAACTGGTGTCTCTTTATGATATGGCCTGAAGAGGAGGTGTGGTCAAAAGCCATTTGTCCCCCTCGCAGTCAAACAAGAGAATGCCTACACTGACAGGCTTGTTCTTTCTGTGTGTGCAGCGCCCCGTGTGTCTTTTGACTGATAAATGAGGCATTGGGAGGTCAGATGAGGGAGGCAGCAGGAAATCAGTGTGAATGAGCCTGTGTGTGCGTGTGAGCAGCTTTGGATGGCTCCAACTGTCAGTCTTATCATTTTGGTGTCAGGCTCTCATTGAAAACGAAGAAGAGAGGGAGGGAATGATCATGAAAAATGTCAAATTGACGGGTTAAGAAAGAATACAAGGTTCTAATTTCACCATAGGTGTCGACATCATCATTAGATCATCAGCCTAATAATGAAATACATTTTTTCTTATAGGAATCACTTATTTGTTGCTCCCTTAGCTTGTTTTAAACCTCTACAGTATGCTGTTATTTTTCAATAGAAAAGGAAGAATCTTCTATCTTGCAGCTTTTTGACCACAGCTGTTAAGCTCCAAAAAAGACCAAAAAACATGATAAAAGCATCATAAAAGTATGTGCATATGACTTGCACATTAACGTTATGCAATTGAAAATCATTTTTCATTTTTGTTGAAGACTTCCTTGTAAAAGGGGATTGATGACTAGCTCATTCTGTGTGTCAAAGATGAAGCATTTTTTAAAAATAACAGATCAGTTGGCTTATCAGTCTGCAACACTCTGCAACCACGTTTTTATCACCATGCTAACTTTATGAACCATTTTTACAAGTTTCGTACCCTCTGATATTTATTGAATGAAAAACTCAAATTTATATACATTTATATTTAAAATTTTTAAATTTATTAAACTAAATGTTTTACCTTTTTTTTTCTTAAATTTAAAATATTTTAATAAAATTAAATGCAATTAAAATAAATTGTATAAATTTATATTAATGCAATTAAATATAGTATAAATATTAAATATACAAATGTGATTTTTTTTTTTTTTTTTTTTTTTTTTTTTTTTTTTTTAAACAATTATTACATTTTTTTATGAATATACCGCAGAATGCAGTGAATGCCTAATCAGAACAGATTATTCTGGAGAGCTGTGTAATAAAAGTTTGTAATGTTTAATAGAACAACGTGAATGTCATTATTCAAAGTATTTTGATTTCCTCATTCTCTTTCCTTAAACATTCCCCACACAGTTTATTTAATCACTCTTGTGTATGTTTTTGTGCACACAGGGGAAAGTTTGCAGTAGTGAAGAAGTGTGTGGAGAAGACTACTGGCAAGGAGCATGCTGCAAAGTTCCTGAGGAAAAGGCGAAAGGGTCAGGACTGCCGCAGCGACATTCTGAACGAGATCGCGGTGCTGGAGTCAGCTGAGGCGAATCCCTATGTGGTGGCACTGCACGAGGTCTACGAGACCACCACAGAGATCATCCTCGTATTAGAGTGGTAAGACGCACTCGCAATTATGTAATGACGTGCCCTGACCGTGAAAGCTAAGCATAACGCGGAGTGTTTTATGACTTGGACGTTGCGCACCGTAATTTTGTTATTCCTTAAGTCTTTAAGTCACTAGGGCTTTTGAAGATAAGAATTACAGGCACAAAGAAATGGCACAGCAGGCAAATCAAAACAGGAATTTTTCATAAATCAGCACTTATATTTGGAGCTTGTGTTTGTCTGTACCTTTCTATACCGCAGACTGCATTGAACTAGTTCTTCTTTTAACTGAGTGAGCTGAATGTTCCATTACAATAACCAAAAAGAAACGCATGTATAATTTCCCAAGTGAGAATGTGGTTGGTGTTTTGTTCGCCTCTCGTGAAATGTCAATTCTGAATGCTTCTCAGAAAGCACCCCAAAGCGAGTGCACTTTTTTTGACCATGCTGCAACTGCCAAAATCAGACAAAAGCGGTTTCCTTTGCCTTGTCATTATCTGCTGAAGTTTAGCAGGCCTGACCAATAAATGTCAAGCTATGAGTTTCACAGCTTTTAATTTAAAGCATTGATGACCTAAATTCACTTCATTAACTAATCTACAGGATTACTTTAGCCAAAAATAAAAACAGCCGTAATTTACTCTACGTTACATTGTTCCAAACCCTTATGGCTTTCATTGTGGAACACAAAATGAAGTTTTTAAAGCTTAAAATCTCCATTCATTGTAATTTAAATGGAAAAGAGCAACCAGCACATTCTTCTAAATTTCTGCTTTTGTGTAAAACTAGACTTAAAGGGTTAGTTCACCCAAAAATGAAATTTCTGTCTTTAATTAATCACCTTCATGTCATTCCACACCCGTAAGACCTTTGTTCATCTTCAGAACACAACTTAAGATATTTTTTGATAAAATCCGATGTCTCAGTAAGGCCTGCATTGCCAGCAATAACACTCCTTTTTTCAATGCCCAGAAAGCTACTAAAAACATATTTAAAACAGCTAATGTGAGTACAGTAGTTCAACCTTAATATTATAAAGCGACGAGAATACTTTTTGTGCACCAAAAAACAAAATAGTGACTTTATTCCACAATATCTAGTGATGTGCGATTTTTAAAACACTGCTTCATGAAGCTTCGAAGCTTACGAATCATTTGTTCCAAATCAGTAAATCAGAGCGCCAAAATCCCATGATTTCAGTAAACGAGGCTTTGTTACGTCATAAGTGTTTTGAAACTTCAATAGTTCACGTGACTTTGGCAGTTTGATACGCACTCTGAACCACTGATTCGAAACAAAAGATTCGTAAAGCTTCGAAGCTTCATGAAAGTGTTTTGAAATCGCTCATCATTAGATATTGTTGAATAAAGTCGCTATTTTGTTATTTTTGGCGCTCAAAAAGTATTCTTGTCACTTTATAATGTTGAAGTTGAACCACTGTAGTCACATGAACTGTTTTAAATATGTTTTTAGTAGGTTTCTGGGCATTGAAAAAGAGTGTTATTGCTGGTGATGCAGGCCTAACAAAGTGGGCCTGAGCCATCGGATTTTATCAAAATTATCAAAAATATATTAATTTGTGTTCTGAAGATGAATGAAGGTCTTACGGGTGTAGAACGACATGAGGGTGAGTAATAATGACATAATTTTAATTTTTGGGTGAACTAACCCTTTAATGTGGGTTTCGAATAACATTTCTTTCCAAATGAATTAACATTTAGGAATTCACCAAATATTTGAGAAAATGACTTGCTGTATATTGTCAGCTGAAGTGTAATCACACTATTTTTAGTTTTTCCAGTAACACAGTAGCTGATAACGGTCACTAATGAGGAGGAAATGACAGGTCGTTAAGTTTTAAATGCTTTTCGTAAGCTCTCTGTGTATCAGTCAAATCTCCCTTATTATTTTTCCCCATAATCTGTTGAAGGAATTTCATGGTTTTTTTCCCCTACTGTCTGTTATTGCAAATTCTGCATAATATCAACAGCCTTTTTTTTTTTTGAGTCGTGTGCGTCAGTCTGTATAGTGAGGCAGGATGCTGACTGTTTGAATGACGGAGGTTTTGAGAATTGGTAGATTGCATCTGCTCTCTGTCTCAAAGGTAACTTGCCACAAAAAAAAATATTCAGCCCACTTGCTCCACACCGCTAAGCCACTTCCTCTGTAGAGACAGCTGTATGTCAATCTGTCACATGTAAGCACGCACCTCGGTATGCTTGCAGAGAACCAGTGGAGTATGTTTACCTTATAAGGAAGGTAACACTTCTTGTCTTTTGTTAATTGTTGTGCAAGTTCAGTTAAGATCTGTGTCTGTGAAGTCATGGTCTGGTTGATCTGTTTACACATTATATAAAGGCCTATATTATCTATTATAGTATTATATTTATTTATATATATAAATCCTGTTTATATTTCTATATTAATAAATATAAAAAATTTGCATGTGTGTTAGAACAGTATGTCTGGTTTGGTAGGGAATAATGCGTCTAATTGTTTTTGCTCTTGTTTTCTGTTGTTAGTTAAATCCTTAAACTTCATGTGGGAAGGTTTAGCAGTAAAAACCAGTTAAACCGAAGAGACAGACAGAAAGAGACGCTTCAATTTCCATTTCCTGTGGCTTTTCTTCTAAAAGCAGAGCTGCAACTTACTCGCGCTTGAATGTGCAATATATCGCCACATCCTCTGTTGTCAGAAAACAAACAATTCTCTGCCATTTAAATTTAAAACCCAAGTTATTGTAAGACTGAAAATAAAAAGGTCATAATTACATTTACCAAACATACAGACACCCCAGACAAACACCAGCATTGACTCTTACATAATCGCACTAGCCACTGCTTTTACTAAAGCCACATGTTATGTGTTTTAGGTGTAAAATGGGGTTATTTTGGGATGTTTTTGGGATTGGCTGGTGAATTCAAAACGGTCAGATCAAGAAACAGGCCTAACTATAAGTCGAGCAGCCAGGAAGAGGATGTGATGCAGTGTTTATAGATTCTTCTTTTTTTAACTATTGTTTGTACTTTTAAGCGGTCTACATTTACACATTGAAGGATCTAGTGACTAGAAAAGAGACGTTAGGTGATGTTTTCTTGTTTTGAGCCATAAGAGCACGCTATCAACCATCCACAACACCACAGCACAGTTCATCACACGCAAGTGGTCCTTGGAAAATGTGAAACATTAGTTGAGTTACTCTTTGTGGTAATCTGTTTTTCATTCCTTAAGTGAAATGAAATGAGGCCCTTCCTTGCTCCTGATTTTGACATTTATCTTTCTAGGAAAGCTCTTATGTAAGTCTTTTGTTGCAAGTGTTCATTTTTATCACCTGCATGATCAAACACCCTCAGAAGTCTGAAATGGACCATTCAGTGGCGGCTTAAGTCCTTTTGACAGATGCAGATGTAGAGTGTCCAACTGCCTCTGGTTCAGCCCATTGTTGATCCCCCCCCACAATAAATCCAGAGAGACAAGACCTCTGGCACTTATGGAAATTTGACAGTTTTTGCTTTTTAAGACAGATTTTGAGCAACTTGGACTTTTTTTTCTTTTTTTTTTAAGATATTGAGCACATGTTTCATTTGCTGTAGGAATTTTCTGATGTTCCAAAAAAAAAAAATCATAATTATTAGTACCAATACCTGATACTCCATGAATTAAGGGATTATCAAGGGATATCAACCTTAAAACCCCTTAATTTACGGTGTATCTGGTATTGGTGCTAATAATTTTGTTTATATCCCTGTTACTAAACTAAAGGAGCTTTCTCACTAGAGCTTTTGGACCGGAATTCGTTTGTAAAGTTTTTTTCCATTTGGTTGGTGCATAGGTATGTATGCAAGCCATCCTAAATCATGGAAGTGAATCACTATTTACTACAAATGTGTTTCTTAGTTACTTTGGCGAGCATTTTTCTCATCTTTTGCAAGACACAAGGTTCTCATCTTCTCATAAAAGGGGAACTGCGCTCTTGGTGGTCTTTTGTAGCGGATGAGTGTATTTTTGTCCTCTCTTTCTGTTCCAGAATATGAAGTTTATTTGAGCAACAAATCTTTGCCTTTGCTCCACATTCTCATGGCTTAAATCCACTGAGTAAACTTGCAATTCATCTATCAAGCGTTCAGTCTTTGTTTTCATCGTCTGGTTTACCAGAGCAGCAGCAGTTTGATCAGGTGAAGTGGATGAACATGGGACGTCAACATCACCAGCCTGTAAGCGTGCGATTTTACGCGACCACTGCTCTTCTTAAGTCAGTCATAAATCTAAGTCAGTCCACGGAACCACTTTATAGATGCTTAAAATTTTCAGTCTCGCACGCACGACAAAACCAAAACATGTATGTTTTTTTTTTTTTTTTCTGTCCATGAAAGGCTGTGAGGATTTGACCCTGCACATGTGTGAGCATTAACAGACCTCTTTGGGTTATGTTTTGTTACTTTAGAAGATGGTGACTTCGGGGAATTTAGAGTGGAGGGTTTATTCCATTAGAGTGAAGAGCTTGAGTTGTTGTGATGTGTTTGATTAAAGGGGGCTGAAGGGTTCCCAATATCCCAGTGTCCTTACTTTATAAGCCTCCAGTGGCTCATCTGATTAGCAATACCAAGAATCCCCTATTTATACAGCTGGATTCAACTGTTATGTAATAGACACCACACACACAAATACATACAGACTCTCCACTGTAGATGAAAAGCATGTACATGAGTGTCTGTGGGGGAGAGTGTTTGTGTGCGGCCCAAAATTCACTACACATGGTCCTGATTTTCTCAGTCTTTCATTGCCCAAAGGAGTATCCGCCTGCAAATCCTCATGGTCATGGTAACCCTCGCCACGGTTACACAAGATGAAGTGCCACCCCCCTCAGCCGTTACCCAAAAGTCTCCTCTAATTTAATAATTAGCAATCTTGTTGGAGAGGCCCAATTATAATGTGTAGAAATGAGCACAAACACCTGGCACAGTTCAAACCACTCTGTGGGTGGTGTACCTATGTAACCTGTGAACTATTGATTTTTATGAGTTTTTTTTTTTTTTTTTTTATTAAGCTTGGTTAGATGCTTGATATGAGATCACACCTCACCCTCATGTTTTTAGGATGGTCACGAGGGTGTGTTTGACTTTTAGGGTGTCTCTAACCATAGATGTATTTAATAGGATTTCTTTTTTGCGAGGTAAAATGCAGCTGGAATCATCAATCAGGGCATGTTCTATGTGAGAACGTAATATTTAAGATCTAAATTGTAACACACTCGTGCTCTTTCTGTCTTTCAGTGCTGCCGGAGGTGAAATTTTTAACCAGTGTGTTGCTGATAACGACGAGGCCTTCACAGAGAAAGACGTCATCCGATTGGCCAGGCAGATTCTGATGGGCGTGGCCTGTCTCCATCAAAACAACGTAGTTCATTTGGACCTTAAGGTGAGTGTTGGGCATTGTACTATGCGTATGTTTGTGTTTTGCAAGTTGATCATAACAATGCAACTGGGGGCCTTGAATGACATAGACTGCCTTACTTGAGGTCTAAAATGTGATTGCTGCCCATTTATTGTCATTTTAAGGTGTGTTAATTCAAATGTATTAATGTCTACAGTAATTAATTAACTTGCTGTATGATGTCTGTGTATGTGGTTGTAACAAAGTGGGTGTACAAATTGTTCTGTTTTGTGCTACAGGAGCACACCCTGGATATTATTTTTTTTTTTTTTTTTTTATTTATCTTTTTTTGTTTGGTTTAACATTTATTGCATAATAACATCAGGTGGTGGTCAGCGAAAATGTTAAATAACATTTTCAGAAGTAATGTGACTAAATTACTTATTTAAGATGATTAACCAGACCTGTTTGAACACACTCTGTTGTAATGATGGCACACACTGGTTCAAAATTAATTTCATCAAGTATACCCATTCTGGTGTCTGAAAGCTTTGAACAGCTCTAATCTGGCATCACACCTGCTAGTTTTGTGCCTCGGGATGTTAGACTGAATTTAACTCTTTGTTTGATTTTAGTGAACTTATTGGGTGTGTGCTTAAGGTTGAAACTGTGATAAATGGTATTAATGGGGCGTTAAAGAAGGGTACTGTTCACATGCAGCTATTAGATTCATTTAAAAAGCAATTAAATGAAAGATTAGTGCCAGTAAGTTTTATGGCTTATTTTTTTTCTTCCTGTCTGAAGTGTAATTCAGTGTTTCCTTTCTCTCACACTCTTCATGTCTTCTCCAGCCTCAGAACATCCTGTTGACGAGTGCTCAGCCTCTGGGTGACATCCGTATTGTCGATTTCGGTTTATCACGGCGGGTGGACAGCGTGACGGAGGTACGGGAGATCCTAGGCACTCCCGAGTATGTGGGTGAGTTGGACGTCCCTCATTTGCAAACCTCAAACCTTCCCATGCATGGCATAACTGCTGCTGCTGCAAAAAAAAAAAACAGATAGAGAGTAAAGGTGAAGACTTGTCAGCTCAGTATAGTGAAGAGGAGGTGTAAAGTGAAAGCTTGTGTAGGAAACCTCAGTTATAGAAAATCTGTAGAAAGATCAAACATGAAACGGTGTTAGCAGGATGTTTTTGACACTTGTATGGGAGCGCTGAGATACTGAATTTTTTTCTTTTTTTTTTTTTTTTTCTTCAGCTCCTGAGATCCTGGACTATGAGCCCATCAGCACAGCTACTGACATGTGGTAAGTTGAACTTATTGAGTGTCCAGAGTTCAGACGTGTCTGAGTATCTGTTTGTGGTATTTGACACACATATGAATGTTATATAAAGGCTATTAAACGTTTTGATGACATCTAGATAAATGGACCTATAAAAGCAGATATAAGTTGCATGAAGCATTTCTGTAATCTAGTAGTACGATAAGTGTCAGTGTTTATCAGCATGGTAAAGTCAGTGTGTGCAATCCCTTTACAATCCACTGATAATTTAGAACAATCCCTAGAACGTTTACCCGCATTTACTGGATGGAAATGGTGGTCGTCTCGCACACATTGTCTACATTTTTCGCATCATTCTGCTGTGCTTAAACAACATACAGTTTCCTTCTTTCATAATTAGTGGCAGTTGCTTAAGCAATCAATATTACTTTTGGTCATTAATTATTTAGAACTATCATCTAACTTCAAATATGAGCAAAAATCAAAATGTAAATATAAATGATTTTTGCTTTAGTTGAGTCACAATGTAAATGAGCTAGACAGATCTTTTCTTTCGTATTGTGACACTGATTATCGAAAAGAAAATAAATAAAGGGTGGGACCTGGTTCTGTCTATTGGTGGTTGATTGGATGGAGGCAGATGTGATGCAAGTTTGCAGTCGATTGTAAGAAAGAGGCAGGGTTTAAAGAGAACTTGCTTAAATCAGCCCATGCTTTGCTGGTCTTGGCTGTTTTAAGCTGGTCTCCCAGCCTGACCAGCTGAGAAATGCCTAAAATCTATCTAAAACCAGGCTGGGAGACCAACTAAAACCAGCTTGGGCTGGTTTATTTATTTATTTACTTTTAGGTTTATGTTTACTCTCTGGCAATGAAACGGGTGATAAGTCACGTTTGAAGGCGTGTTTTTCCTCTATACTGATGTGTTGCTGCTTTCCCCCTACAGGAGCATTGGGGTACTGACTTACGTGATGCTGACAGGCGAGTCACCTTTTCAAGGAGAAGAAAAGCAGGAGACTTTCCTGAACATCTCCCAGGTCAACGTGGACTACTCGCAGGACGTCTTTCAGGGCATCTCTGACCTCGCTGTGGATTTCATCCAGTCACTGCTCATCAAAAACCCTAGGTAGGGGAAGTTGGCTGTTATTCGTGAGTGTGGATGTGAAATGACAGTGTCCCACTTCAGTTTTGTTTAGGCAAACTTGCATAACCTGATTGATGTAGTTTGCTCTGCCCCAGACATGTAATCTCACACTTCAATCTCTCATTAAAGCATAATGACCTCTTGGTTTAGAATATACAGTGAAATGATCCTTGCAGTCTTACTGGTTTCCCACATCCCCGGGCTCTTTTGCTGCAACTGACGAATGGTGAAAGCATTTTTGGGTCTGTTGGTGTAACTAATAGCAGTCCAGACCTGCCGCCATCATGGCTCTATGGGAACTGATAGTAGCACAGTCTCTGATCCAGGACCATAATCTGCACCCCATAAAACTTAATGCTTGTAGATCATCGGCACTGAGAAAGCACGAGAGGAAAAATGAGAGCTTAAAGCTATGTGGAAAAATTCCTTGGTGTGTGAGTAATTGGGGAAGGGAAAAATCCTGGGAAACTAAACGACAGAGTCCTTCATATTGCAGAACTGATGAAGAAACCAAATGAGAACTTTAATGTGCTTTAATCATTTTACAAATAAGCACATTCTTTAATGTTTCCACCACAGGGCTAAATCTGCAGTTTTTGCTTAGTGAACAAAGTGCTTGTATATTTTATTTTATATATATATATTATTATTATTATTTTTTTTTTTTTTTTTTTTTAGTATTTGTAGCGTTTAACTTTTTTTTTTTTTTTTTTTTTTTTTTTTTTTCCTCTCTAGAAAACGAGCAACTGTGGAACAGTGTTTAAATCATCCCTGGTTAAGGGTCGACACTCATCACCACACTGTTGACGAGCAAGAAGCCAGCCAATCCGAATCAGAGCCTGAGAGTCCCGTCCCTTCCCCAGAACTTGTCGTCATCCCTTCGTATCCCACCTTTCCAGGCCAGGGAGAGCTGAAGACAGGTCGGGACACTTTCATTTTCACAGAACCGTTCCAATCCCGTCCAGAGATACAACAAGAGCTCATCTGTTAAGCGATGGACATAATCGCCCAATCAGAGGGCCTTTGTGTTAATGACCGAAAGACTTATCCTACCGAACTGGTGCGGCCTAGTTTGGACTGGACAGCGGCGGTCTACTCAGGTGTTTGCAGCGCCTTTTGTATGTGCATGTGAGGTCTTTGTGTTGTCTTGTGTAGGATACGTAGCCGTCCGGGTCTGTGAATGTGAGTCGACCTCCCTTATGACCACAGAGGTGTGCGCGTGTGTCTACAACAGATCTAAATGAGATTTTATAAGCCCTTAATAAAGCATACTTACGCTCTTGGTCAAGGTTCTTAACTCCTCAGTGCACAGAAATGAACTGTTTATATGTTGAGAGTGAATTGAAACTTCTCTGCTGTCTGTACTTGGTCCAAATCTCAAGTCGGAGTCTCCGCAGGAAGTGCCTGCTGCATTGTAGGAAGGAAATGGAAAGCTCTGATGAATCGACTGATGTTTTATTCACCATCACTGTTCATTGGATCAACGTTTTATGAAATATTATGAAGAACTGGCGTTGCTGCTTTCTTCAGAACAGTAGATTTGACATTATGCTTAAGAAGTGGCATCTGCATTTTAAAGAACTGATTCACAGACTACTTTTGTTCTAGCACTTTTGTTGGGAAAAAAATGTATACTCAAATTTCTCAACAAGCACATTTAAGTAGTTCAAGATGGCATGGTCGTACATATCTGCAACCACTGTTTGTTTGGTTTTCTCACACCATTTCTGTATTACTTTTTCTGTTCTTATTCATGACAAGTTTGCTATAATTGCACAAATGTCTTGTACCGTTGTTTTGTTTTCGAAGGGCATTTTTGCCTTGTTATAATATATTTTGTATGTTATTATGTCTGGGTATCGTGAGGTAAATTTTCCAAGTCGTCAGTGATGGAGCGGGGCTTACAACTGAGGGCCTCTCAGAAGGTTTTCTGGGATTTGTGCGTTTCTGACAGTTGTGGGAGATGTTTGCATTTTGAGAAGAACTGAGCACAACATAACAAAAGACTTTGATAAATGTATATTTTTTATTTTAAAAAAAAGAATGTAAAAAAAAAAGTATTTTTCTACAGTTGTGGTATTTTATGATTTAATATGAGAATTAAATTGTAATATTAATTTAGTTTTTTTTTTTTTTTTTTTAACCAGTTGTGCTTATAAAAACTTTGCACTTGTGTCCAGTTGGACTACTTATATGTATTATTGGCATGCCTGGCAAGATATTGAAGAAAATAAATGATCATTTTGTATTAAACTTACAAAGAATCTTGTTTGCTTAACTACTTGTATACACTGTTCAAATGTTTGTGGTTGGTAAGATTGTGTTTTTAAAATAAGTCCCTTATGTTCACTAAGGCTAGATGTATTTGATCAAAAATGCAGTAAAAACCGTAATATTGTGAAATATTACAATTTAAAATAACTGTTTTTTATTTTAATATACACTACCAGTCAAAAGTTTGGACACGGTATGATTTTTAATGTTTTTAAAAAGTTTCGTCTGCTCACCAAGGCTGCATTTATTTAATTAAAAATACAGTAAAAACAGTAATATTGTGAAATATTACAATTTAAAGTAACTGTTTTCTGTTTGAATATTTTATAAAGTAATTTATTCCTGTGATCAAAGCTGAATTTTCAGCATCATTACTACACAGTCTTCAGTGTCACATGATCAGAAATCATTCTAATATGCTGATCTGCTGCTCAAACATTGATAATAATTATAAATGTTGAAAACAGGTTTTTTTTTTTTTTTTTTTTTCTTCAGGATTCCTTGGTGAATAGAAAGTTCAAAAGAACAGCATTTATCTGAAATACAAAGCTTTTGTAACATTATACACTACTGTTCAAAAGTTTGGGGTCAGTAAGAATTTTAATTTTTTTGAAAAGAAATTAAAGAAATTAATACTTTTATTCAGCAAGGATGCATTAAATCGATCAAAAGTGACAGTAAAGACATTTATAATGTTACAAAAGATTATATTTCAAATAAATGCTGTTCTTTTGAACTTTCTATTCATCAAAGAATCCTGAAAAAAAAAAAAATATATATTGTACACAAATATTTTGTACAATTGTACACAAATGTTTCTTGAGCAGCAGATCAGCATATTAGAATGATTTCTGAAGGATCATGTGACACTGAAATTGGTGCTCAAGAAACATTTCTTATCAGTTGAAAACAGTTGTGCTGCTTATTTTTATTAAAACCGTGGACAGCATTTATGTTATTAAAAAATAACAATGTAAGTCTTTACTGTCCCTTTTGATCAATATAATGTGTCCTTGAGTAAGTATTAATTTCTTTAAAAAAACCAAAAAAAAACCCTTTGCTTTCAATACTTTAAATGTGTATATTTATAAGCCCAGCCATATCGATAGTTTAATAGATTTAATTTTGCAATGTAATAAAAGTTTTCAAGATTTTAATTATTTTTAGAAATATACATGATCAATTCTTGATAGATTAACAAAAGAAAATGCACAAAATGATTCTTCATTGGAATAAGGCATCAAGTTTCCACATTCCAACCAGTAAGTTTTCAGGAAAATATGAAATATTGCTCTTCCTTGCAGTTTTCAAAACCTTGCGAGGCTGAGGTAACCACTTGAAATGATTTTGTGAGAAAAATCCATCATTTTCTTTGAATGGGACTCTCTTTGCCAGTGTTCCTTTAGAACGATGCAATAATTTCTGCATTTGGATGCCAAACTTACCATCACTATTAGTTGAGACCTGAACTCACCTTACCCTGAAGCATCTGGCATGCTTTAAACAATTGTTGGAAAGTGAAAACTAACTGGAAAATATTACATATTTTTATTTCAGTAAATTTGCTTTGACGTGAAACTCATTCTGCCTGTCACTGAGAATGAACTCACTCTTATGCGCATCTCTCAGTCGCAGGCTATGTACGATGGGAGCTTTGGAAGTACATGCTGTCATGGAAAAAATGGTGCATTTTACTCTGTGACAACCTACCAGACTCTGAAGAAAGTTGTTTTTGATAGCTAGCTTTTCATTACAATAACATGTGCCTTTTACTCTGAATATTCAAACACGCAAACAGGAAATGCTTGTCTGTGTTTAAGAAGAGAGCATGTTCCTGCATTCCTCTACACACACACAGGTTGGACAACATTGACATCTGCCAATAATTCTTATTTTAATGTGTTTTTCCTCTGCGTGTTAGCATTCTTCCTGCACACATAAACACACACACTCCCACCCTGGTCTCTGGAGTTTCCGTTTCCCAGGGGAATTAGAGGAACGCACTGCTGTTTTTCAGATGAGCTGATTCTCTTTCTTGTCCTTTCTTTTCGCATTCCTTCTGTATCTGTCTTCACCTTCTAACAATGCTGCATATATGTAATATAATATAATATAATATATAATATTAATATTGATGTGCAATATAATATTGATGTACATAATAATGACAGAGTGCATTATATTATGCAGATACATAGAATTGTTGAAATGACATGCTGAAATTTACTGCTTTTTCATTATAAAAATGTTTAGTTATTAAAAAACACTTAGAAAACAAGAATTTCAATGGGGTTCAATCTTGACTCAATTTTAAAGAACCCTTTATGACAAAAAAAAGGTTCCATATGTCACGTTTAAAGGGTTATTTCAAGTGTTTTTGAGCTGTTTAATTCGTAAAATGTTATTAAAATTGATAATTAAAATAAATTTAAAAACTAAATCCATAAAATGATCCCATAATGGGAACCCCTTAAAGGTTCTGTATGATGTGACTGACAGAACACTTTAAGGTTCTATATAGAACCTTTTCTTCTAAGAGAATGTTTTCTCTATTTTTTGTAGGTATGTACTTAAAGGAACTGTATATCTTTGATATGATGAAACGAGCCGCACTGCAACGATTGGCCGCTCTGTGTTTGTTTAATCTCTGAACCTTTCCTCAGTTTCTCTGCCCTCCCTCATACTGTGACATTATGGTGCAACTGAAACTCATTCTGAAATGTCATCTCTAATCTCATCCTCCAGTTCCCCACAGCAGAGGGCCGCAGTAACAAGGAAAATTCCGGAAAGGGATCAGGAATTCAAAACATATGGGAACAAAGAGAAATCTCATAATATCCATCAGATCAGTGGTCGGAGCCACTCACCTCTGGAGTTACATAACCTGTGGATGCCAGAAGGGCATTATGTATCTGATGAAGCATAACCTTTTTTACAATTTCTGAAACATAGACAAAATAGTCTGTCGGTTTGGCAGGTAATGTTCTCAATTGCAGGTTTAAATAATTTGGCATAAACAAAACTAGATTAGTGCTTTAGTTTTTTATTTTATTTGATTATATAATAATAATAAGGTGTCAAACCTGTCAGGAATAATTCATCCAAAAATACATATTCTCTCATCATTTATAAGAACATGGAACACAAACTGAGATGTTTTTAAGAATTCTTATCACTCTTTTCCATGCAGTAACAATAACTGAATGATTGTGGAATGGAGCTTCAAACTTGAGCATCAAAAATGCAAAAAGCACTATGAAAATATCATAAAAGGGGTCCACACAACTTTTCTGAAGTCATATAATAATTTTAGATGAAAAACAGACTGAAATTTCATTATCCTGATAAACTATTAACCCAAGAACCCAAGTCATTTTCGAGATGATGGTCAGTTCAATTTGTGAGTTGTTTGTGAATAATCAGAATAAATTTGTGATCAGATCAACTAATACATTTAAAATATTCATCAAAAGAATGATTTGTTCACTAATCGAACATGGCTACTTCTTTCATTAATGCACCAAAGAGAGTTAAAGCTTGTTCACACCTAGAACAATAATACAGTACATCCGGAAAGTATTCACAGCGCTTCACTTTTTTTCACATTTTGTTATGTTACAGCCTTATTCCAAAAGGGATTAAATTAATTATTTTCCTCAAAATTCTACAAACAATACACCATAATGACAACGTACAAAGAAGTTTGTTTGAAATCTTTGCAAATTTATTAAAAATAAAAAACGAAAAAATCACATGTACATAAGTATTCGCAGCCTTTGCCATGACAGTCAAAATTGATCTCAGGTGCATCCTGTTTCCACTGATCATCCTTGAGATGTTTCTACAACTTGCTTGGAGTCCACCTGTGGTGCATATCAGAGCACAAACCAAGCCATGAAGTCCAAGGAATTGTCTGTAGACCTCCAAGACAGGATTGTAGCGTGGCACAGGTCTGGGGCAGGGTACAGAAAAATTTCTGCAGCATTGAAGGTCCCGATGAGCACAGTGGCCTCCATCATCCATAAATGGAGGAAGTTTAGAACCACCAGGACACTTCCTAGAGCGGGCCGCCTGGCCAAACTGAACGACTGGGGAGAAGGACCTTAGTCAGGGAGGTGACCAAGAACCCGATGGTCACTCTGACAGAGCTCCAGCATTTCTCTGTGGAGAGAGGAGATCCTTCCAGAAGAAAAACCATCTCTGCAGCACTCCACCAATCAGGCCTGTATGGTAGAGTGGCCAGACGGAAGCCACTCCTCAGTAAAAGGCACATGACAGCCCGCCTGGAGGACTCTCAGACCATGCGAAACAAAATTCTCTGGTCTGATGAAACAAAGATTGAACTCTTTGGCCTTAATAGCAAGCATCATGTCTGGAGGAAACCAGGCACCGCTCATCACCTGGCCAATAGCATCCCTACAGTGAAGCATGGTGGTGGCAGCATCATGCTGTGTGGATGTTTTTTAGCGGCGGGAACTGGGAGACTAGTCAGGATTGAGGGAAAGATGAATGCATCAATGTACAGAGACATCCTTGATGAAAACCTGCTCCAGAGCGCTCTGGACCTCAGACTGGGGCGAAGGTTCATCTTCCAACAGGACAACGACCGTAAGCACACAGCCAAGATAACAAAGGAGTGGCTACGGGACAACTCTGTGAATGTCCTTGAGTGGCCCAGCCAGAGTCCAGACTTGAACCTGATTGAACACCTCTGGAGAGATCTGAAAATGACTGTGCACCGACGCTCCCCATCCAACCTGATGGAGCTTGAGAGGTCCTGCAAAGAAGAAATGGAGAAACTGCCCAAAAATAGGTGTGCCAAGCTTGTAGCATCATACTCAAAAAGACTTGAGGCTGGAATTAGTGCCAAAGGTGCTTCAACAAAGTACTGAGCAAAAGCTGTGAATACTTATGTAGGTGTGGTGTTTTTTTTTTTTTTTTTTTTTTTAAATAAAGATTTCAAACAAAGTTTCTTTCATGTTGTCATTATGGGGTATTGTTGGTAGAATTTTAAGGAAAATAATGAATTTAATCCCTTTTGGAATAAGGCTGTAACATAACAAAATGTGGAAAAAGTGAAGCGTTGTGAATACTTTACGGATGCACTGTATGTTGGGAAAAGTTACTTTCGAAATGTAATCATTACAGTATTGCGTAATTGAGTTACTTTTTATGGAAAGTAATGTGTTACGTTACTTTTTCTTACCTGGGATGGACTTGCTTGTTTTTTTAATAATAAAAAAAAAAAAAAACAAACAAAAAAAAAACAAAGGCTCTTTCACAAAGTGAAATGAATAATCCTCAGGCTGAAGGAAATGCAAGTTCACACCTGTACAGTAGACAAACCTTTCAGCTGTGTGGCCATTCTGGAAAGTTCAACACTCTTTCTTCAGCAATAAAAACAAAAAAAATTATACACAAAGAGATGTCTATCTAAAGTCATTTTTGCTTATTAGTATAGTCAAATTGGATCATCAATACATTTATTTGTGTTATTTAACATATTTAATTATTGCAGGTTTGTGTATTTTTCTGAGTTTGCATTTCACAGTTTTTATTCATTTTGAGGAATACTGAATCTGTTTTTGTGCAAGTAAATGCAAACTTATATTTAGACTAGAACTACAATAACCATCATGTTTACACAGCGCACGCTTGCGTTACTTCATTGTAATTTAAAAGTAATGTTTCTTTACTTTAAAAAGTAATCTAATTTCGTAACTCGTGTTACTTGTTATGCGTTACCTTCAACACTGACGATAACAAGTGTCCACACCAATGAACAATAGTGTTTTATTTATTAAAAGTGCTGTTTATTGTTGTCTACTACTTGAAATGCTTGAGTTCTTTAAAGTTATGTGGATTCTGATTGGCTGTCAATGTTTTTTGTCATTCATCCATTAGAAAATGTCGTTCTGACAGTGATTCCAATGAAATTGTTCCAATGTGTCATTATCGTTACAGCTGGTGGATCGAGGGTGAGTAAATAATGACAGAATTGTCCTTTTCTATGTTATTAAAATTAATAAAGCGATTATTCGATGCAAATTGCTTAGGCAACCTCCTGCTTTCTCTTTGTCTCCCCTGACTTTCTGTGACTGTGACAAGCCTCCTTTCTCACCGTCTCATTTTTAACCTCTGTGACTTTCCCTTGAGGCAGAGGCGAACTCTTACATAACCAGGACATTCCTTTACGCTTCTGACCCCATTAGAGCTCATTAAGGTGAGACACACAGTGGAAAAGGAACAAGAGCAAGAAGTGATCATGGCGATGATCACATTAATGAGCACTGAAAGATGAAAGGTGGGAGCCATCTTTGCTTCAAGTGTTCATGATGTATGTGTGTGTGTAGTTTCCTTTGTCATGCATGAGGCAATGAATGTTTCAAATTACTTTTCACAGGGTAAAATATCATATATCTTGATGGAATATGAGTTTGTTTTCTCCAGCCACTGCCTTAAGTTCATCGGTTTTGACATATCCTCCCTTTCAGATCAATATGACTGTAAACCCTAATGCTCAAAATAATTAATTGGTTAGAGTAGGACAAACTTAAATTAAACAAATTAGTTCAGTCAAATTAACTTTTATGAGTATTTAGAACTTTCTTTTTCTTTCAAGTTCACAGAACTGATATATTTTAAGTAAACCGTTTTGAGTTTTATGAACTTATTTCTTTTAATTTAGACAAACTTAAGTTTAACTGAAACAGGGCTGGGATTTCTATTTTCCAGCATGCTTTGCCCATGGCACTCAAAAGGGAGAGTAAATGCTAAAATTAAGTGTTAAGTAATGTTTTTGTGCAAGATTAATATTAAGTGGGTGTTACAATACAGACGGAGCAGAGGTAACAGAATATAGACTTTATTTAACACACACAGCAGAGTTAACGGTGGTGCAGGTGAGTGAAGATGAATAATTTGGATGATGAAGTGATGATAAATGGTAATACTGTCCTTTGGGTGATTTGCAGAAGTGAAGATCCGTGGAGAGGTGCTGTGATGGCCGACGAGGAGGAATGGAGACACTCACACACGAACTGGAACAACACAGGGAGACGAGGAGACTTGGAGACGATGGAGACAGGTAAGTAGCTTTCAACTGGAGTCCAAGAGGTAAGCATTTAGGGTAGTTAATGCGTACGAGACCGGACAGTGACTGAGTGAGTGTGAGTGTCTTTTATGTGGGTGAAGATTGGAGTGCTGATGAGGTGCAGGTGCAAGTGATCAGTACTCTGGGGATTGAGTGCGCTGTGATTGGGTGAAGTTGGAACCTGACGTGTCTGTGACAGTGGGACATTTAATAGTGATTAATGGTTTGTTATGCTAATTCAGAAGAGTTTTTGTTAATGTGGATTTTTGGAAAGTTACCATCATGGTGACAAGTCATGCATGCAGTTTGTTTTGAGAGCAGGTATGTTAAATGCTTCATATTGCTGTATTCATTCAGCAAGAACTATATTATGCTACTGATAACATGTTAGCAAGTTAGCATTTTTTGGATTAGCTTGTTATAACTGGCTAATTTTACACTAATTAAAATGTTTACATTGGGGTTACATAATAATTTTAAGTTACATGTATGTGTTACAATACAGAAGGGGACAGTGACACAGGAATATAGATGCAGATGTTTATTGAACAACCAGAAGAGTGACAGAGTGCAGGTGAGTGATGGCAGGTAATACATTGGCAGATATAGTAGAAGAACTGATACTTGTCTTGGTTTTGCAGGGATGGCAGATGGACAACAGAACTGGAGCTTGGAGCAGACACAGATGAACTCACGGGAGATGAGGAGACAAAGAGGAGTCGAGGGGAACACAGGAGACAGGTAAGTAGCTTCATTGGAGTCCTTTAGGTAAGCAGGCTGGTAAGACCATGTGCATACGAGACCGGACAGTGACTGAGTGAGAGCGTGAGTCTTTTGTGCTGCTGTTGATGAGGGTGCTGATGGGCTGCAGGTGTGGGTGATTAAAACTCTGGTGATGACGTGCGCTGTGTCTGTGAGAGTGTAGAGCCTGGCGTGTCTGTGACAGTACGAGTGTACTCAAACATTTCAAGTTAAGAACAATTAAAATGTATGAGTAGTACAAAATAAAAAAAATGTGCCAGTTCTGCTTACTTAAACTTTGTATTTCTTAACTTAAAATTGAGGCAATTAATTTTTTTTGAGTTTTGCCAACTTATTCGGGTTTACAGTGATTCTAAAAGCAGATATTTGCTGTATACTACATGTCCTTTCATAACAGTGAATATTCTTGCCATCCAAACTATCAACTTATTTCATGCTCTGTTTTTGAAGCATTTAATGCATCGAGTGCAGAAAACAACTTAATGCAGGGCTCAACAATAATTTTTGGCCCGTCGGGACCAGTTCAGATCTGTAGTTGCATTGAAGTTTTGCTCAGCCACACAAAAGCATGTGTTATATTGTTATACTGTACGTGTATATAGTACATTTTCCATAAAATTTTCAGGATTTAATTTGCATAATAGCAAGAAAGTATACAGCTTTTACTGCATGCCAGAAAATGCAATTGGTAATTTCATATGGTCATACATCATTTTATTATATCAGTCATTAAATGTCAAATGAATGTATTATGTAAGAAATAAATATGTTGACTTGTTTCTGCCATATCTGTTTTGACTAATGGTTTAGTAATTTGCTGTACGGTTGCCCACATAAACTGGTTCCTTTCCAGATCTGTTTCAAATTAAACAGTGAAAACTACTGGGAGTGGAAAGAGGCGTGTTTACTTATTGTTAGCTATATTTTGAGCTGTAAAAGTGCTGTAAAAATAGTTTAATGTCATGCTTTTTTTGAAAAAGAACATTGAAAAGTAAAGCTTTCGACATCATCAATCTTCAAAGCGTTCAACATCCTCAAAGCTTTTAACATCCTCATCTTCTATTATCAGCAAAACGGTTTGTTTAATTGAAAAAATATAATGATTGTCATATTCAGTATGACCTTTTTTGCTTGAATGACAAAACTTATGATCATGTTCTCCAGCATGATCCAGAGAACATCTTGTTATTCAATGGAAGCAAGAACATCTGACCTTCAAAGGAATTTACATGCTCAGTCATACATTCTTTTACTAGTTTAAAATAGAAATAGTTTCATGATTTTCATGACATATTTCTTATTCAGTTTACATCATAAACTTTGTTTTTAAAACACAAAACTTTGTGTATTTTTTGTTTAGGTTGCGTTAATTGTATTTTGTCCCCTGTGGGACAACCACACTTTCCCACAAAACAGAGCTATTTATTTATTCTACATTCTACAAAAATGTCTAAAAGATCAAAGCACACTTGAACTATAGACTTTCTGCCTGATTTTTCCTTGCCATTTTCTTTATCTCAAAGTAATATTTGTTTTTCTTCCTTTGTAAGGGCGAGCAGATGTGACATTGAAATCTAGATAATCATTCCAGGATCATGCCTGAGAGAATCTGTGTGTGTGTTTATGTTCCGCTATATCTGATCTATTTTATATGGGATCATGCTGTGTGTCTGCATGCAGCATGAAGAATTATAAAGGTATGATCTCTGTTTTGCAGCTGCTTTATGGAAAATGGATTTGAATTACTCCTTCAATTCTGAGCGCCAGGGAGAATTCATTTGAAGCCATTCGGCTTTGTGCCTTGCCTATACTTCAAGCTTCCTTAAGATTATGCAATTCATTCTATGGTTTATTGATGTGTGTGTGCTTGTGTTTGTCTGTTTTTATGAAGAATGGGTGGATTTGAGAGTTTCTGCCAGTTTTTCGCATTTTGTTGAATACTTCTCGCTGTAATCAACTAAATCTTTCACCATCAAAAATAAACGGACATGTACATATTATGAGAACAATGGAAAGGGGATGGCAGGTCATAATGATGTGTGTGAGAAACAATGTTATCACGGAGGCAGGGTCACTCACAAGGCAGATAGGAAAAGGTGTAACACAATTGATTACCTTAGACCATTTTTTATTAAAAATTACCTTGAGTAGCATTTGTACAGCCGTACAGCATGAATCATGACCACACCCACTCAAATATCTGTCATGTAACTTGGAAGGCCACGCCCATTCATTTTGTAAACCCTAAAACTTTCCTTTTAGGTTTTTTTTTTTCTTTTCCCCTCACATTTTTACTTGTAGCCTATGTAAGAAAGATCACCCATTTGGGTTTATTTTGTACCAGCTGACTGTACATTATCCATTTTATTAATAATATTGTTTTGAACTGAAATTATTTAACCTATATACAAAACCGCCTAGCAACAAGATGAACGCGGCAAAAAATTCACAGTCATGTGAATACTGAAGTCCTTGAGTCTATTTTACAATTAATGATAACTGATAGCCCACAGAAGAATCATGTATAGAAGTGGCATTCCTGGTGAAAACTACATTTCTGCGAAGAAATCTCGAACAAATAGAGAATCATGACATGCAAATTCACCAAAAGAACACTTTAGCGCCCATCCACTCCCAAGAAGCACTGACATATTTTTTTAATATAAATCCCTATGGGGAAAATGAATGGGAAAACAGCCTACTTTCAGAACCAAGGCCACTAAAATAGTGGGACTGTTGCATAATGAATGTGCATATATGTATTGTGATAATCTGGGGCCAGTTGCATAAACATAGCCATTATGTTAAGTCTGTGTCTTAAGAACTAGTACGAACAACTAACAGTTAGTTAGAGGTAATCAGTCTTACTTTTCTGTATCAAATTAAACAATCTACGTTTTTATGTAACTGACTTAAAAAAAGTTATCACCAGTCTTAAAGAAAAAAAAAGGTGACTAACTTGTAAGATTAGTCTTAGCAGTTTATGCAACCGGACCCTGATCGTGATAAAAGCCTGTCTGAACCAGGATGGTTGGAGCTCTGAACTAGAGAACTGCTTTTGGCCATAAAATACTGGATGTCTATGATTTAAGTGACAATCTCTGTCAAGCGGAATGGATAGGCTACTTTATAATAAATAATTATTTTTATACTACACTTTTAAAACTTTTTTCTTCGATTAATTTCCTTGAAAACAAGGCCTATATTAAGAAAATTATTTTGCAGTGTAGTTTGACATGACCACAATTACATTTTCTATGCTTCAAAGTATTATTAAGTACATTATGAAGTAGCAGTAGCCATATATATATATATATATATATATATATATATATATATATATATATATATATATATATATATATATATATATACTAATTACACTAATTACATTAGGCTATATAGACTTGACCAGTTTTTCCTGTAGCCATTTACAAAGTCGATAAGTGTATGATGCCTAGTGTTTTAAAATCATTTCAGATTTTAAAAGATGTGTAATGTGTTCCAGTTTTAAGAAGAAGCAAATAACATCAATATTTGCATATAGACGAAATAGGTCACAAGCAACTAAAAATGAGGGAACACAAACTTCCCCCCTTCTCTCAGGCTCTCGTCTCATGCCATCCGTCTGGAAAATTTCACATTAATGGAATTTATTTATTTAAAGCTCTTGAAAGGGAGCCCGTAGAATTCAATACTGCTTTATCGGAAGGGTGATCATCTGAGCTCTGTTCCAGCCCACAGAAATCATGACAATCACCAGAAAATTCTTGTGTGTCCATAAATAGAAGTATTATCGTGTCTTCTTCAGTTGATCAATCCTTTGATTAAATTATAGTGGTTCTGTTGAAATATGAGCGACCTAGGTGACGCAGGATACAGCTCTTAGACTAAACTTGTCTCCAGTGGGTAGGCCTACTAAATCACGACGAAGTTTAAAAAACAGATCAATGGAATTCTGAGCCTTCTAGCGAGGAATGTGAGAAGGAAGCACATTTTCTCAAACGCGCGCTCTCGCTCTCGCTCTCGCTCTTGGCCTGTCAATCATAAGGATGTTGAAGAACAGCATGTACAATCCAGTTGATGAATGTACTGAATGTAATGATTGTTATAGACTTTTTTTTCTGTTATAGACATAGCTGGGCATGATGTCACTATAACCTGCCATTAAACAGGCTAATCAACAAAACTAAAATAATTACGCAACACAAAACAAACAAACGTAAAAGACAACTTTCCAGTGTGACAACTTGCCCCAGCAAGTCTGGCTCTCTAACTAGATTCATATTATCTGAAAGTATATAAAAGGTTTAAGGATTGCATAACAGATATTAAGAAAAAGTGTAAAAGTGTTCATTTTACAATTTAGCATATTATAAGCAAGGAAATAAAGATACAATGAACCTTTCAGTAATCAGTTCTTAAAATAACCTTTTTAAAATGAATATTTTTAAAATCTAAAGAATCATTTTCCACTATAAAGAGCCATTTGTGGAATGGAAAGGTTCCCTGTATGTTAAAGGTTCTTTATGGAACCATAGATGCCAATTAATATATACAGGTGCTGGTCATATAATTAGAATATCATCAAAAAGTTGATTTATTTCACTAATTCCATTCAAAAAGTGAAACTTGTATATTATATTCATTCATTACACACAGACTGATATATTTCAAATGTTTATTTCTTTTAATTTTGATGATTATAACTGACAACTAAGGAAAATCCCAAATTCAGTATCTCAGAAAATTAGAATATTACTTAAGACCAATACAAAGAAAGGATTTTTAGAAATCTTGGCCAACTGAAAAGTATGAATATGAAAAGTATGAGCATGTACAGCACTCAATACTTAGTTGGGGCTCCTTTTGCCTGAATTACTGCAGCAATGCAGCGTGACATGGAGTCGATCAGTCTGTGGCACTGCTCAGGTGTTATAAGAGCCCAGGTTGCTCTGATAGTGGCCTTCAGCTCTTCTGCATTGTTGGGTCTGGCATATCGCATCTTCCTCTTCACAATACCCCATAGATTTTCTATGGGGTTAAGGTCAGGCGAGTTTGCTGGCCAATTAAGAACAGGGATACCATGGTCCTTAAACCAGGTACTGGTAGCTTTGGCACTGTGTGCAGGTGCCAAGTCCTGTTGGAAAATGAAATCTGCATCTCCATAAAGTTGGTCAGAGGCAGGAAGCATGAAGTGCTCTAAAACTTCCTGGTATACGGCTGCGTTGACCTTGGACCTCAGAAAACACAGTGGACCAACACCAGCAGATGACATGGCACCCCAAACCATCACTGACTCTGGAAACTTTACACTGGACCTCAAGCAATGTGGATTGTGTGCCTCTCCTCTTTTCCTCCAGACTCTGGGACCCTGATTTCCAAAGGAAATGCAAAATTTACTTTCATCAGAGAATGTAACTTTGGACCACTCAGCAGCAGTCCAGTCCTTTTTGTCTTTAGCACAGGCGAGACGCTTCTGACGCTGTCTGTTGTTCAAGAGTGGCTTGACACAAGGAATGCGACAGCTGAAACCCATGTCTTGCATACGTCTGTGCGTAGTGGTTCTTGAAGCACTGACTCCAGCTGCAGTCCACTCTTTGTGAATCTCCCCCACATTTTTGAATGGGTTTTGTTTCACAATCCTCTCCAGGGTGCGGTTATCTCTATTGCTTGTACACTTTTTTCTACCACATCTTTTCCTTCCCTTCGCCTCTCTATTAATGTGCTTGGACACAGAGCTCTGTGAACAGCCAGCCTCTTTTGCAATGACCTTTTGTGTCTTGCCCTCCTTGTGCAAGGTGTCAATGGTCGTCTTTTGGACAACTGTCAAGTCAGCAGTCTTCCCCATGATTGTGTAGCCTACAGAACTAGACTGAGAGACCATTTAAAGGCCTTTGCAGGTGTTTTGAGTTAATTAGCTGATTAGAGTGTGGCACCAGGTGTCTTCAATATTGAACCTTTTCACAATATTCTAATTTTCTGAGATACTGAATTTGGGATTTTCCTTAGTTGTCAGTTATAATCATCTAAATTAAAAGAAATAAACATTTGAAATATATCAGTCTGTGTGTAATGAATGGATATAATATACAGGTTTCACTTTTTGAAACTGGAATTAGTGAAATAAATCAACTTTTTGATGATATTCTAATTATTTGACCAGCACCTGTATATATATATATATATATATATATATATATATATATAGTATGAGTATGAGACTAACTACAATATATGAGACTGATATACATTAAAATAATGGGGTTTTTTTGTTTGTTTGTTTGTTTTATTGCCATCTATGGTTCCTTGAAGAACCTTTAACATGAATGCAACTTTCTATTACACAAAAGGTTTTTATATAGGTTTTTTCACACTAAAGGTGATGATTTACAGGGCAACTTTTTGAGCAATGTTGCCAGCGATGTTGCTTGGGCACTTTCCCTTTGAGAATGGCCAACAAATTTTGATCTAAAGTATTCAGATAGAAATTTGTTGCCCATTCTGAATGGGAAAGTACCCAAGCAACATCGCTGGCAACATTGCTCAAAAAGTTGCCCCGTGTATCATCACCTAAAGAAAATAATGGTTCTTTAAAATAAGTGTTCACGGAGAGGTTCTTTGTGAACCAAAAATGGTTCATATATGGCATTGGTGTGAAAACCCCCTTTTGGAATCTTTTAAGAGTGACACTGAAATTCTTGGAGACTGATAGGTAACTCTACAACAACAAAATGTGCAACTTACACAAACCAGCTGTACCTCATGCTTCTGTCACATGGGAACCATCAAATTAGATCAAAGAGCCTGAGGTAATGTTATGAAACCAGAGGCTTCTGCAATAAGAAGTGCATGCTCTTGTGGGACAGCACATTGACACCTTCTTTCCCAAACCCATGCAACTAAAAAGCCACACAATTGAAGTTTTTAGCCCTAAAAAACAATAGGACACTATTTTTTTAACCTTATTATGTCTTCTTCCGCGTGTTATTATGCTTTCTGTGGCCTTCATACTTTACAAATAAACACCACAGCACACGCTTGCTTAAGTTCCTCTGAGGTTTATTGAGCTGTATTAACCTCCTGAGTCCTGTACCCTTTTTTGTGTTTATATTATTGCTTATTTATAAGATAAGTCAAAGGCATGCTCACATTTTTTTTCATGAAAAGGATTTTATAACTGTGCAAAAAGCCATAAAAATCTTCGTAATAATAAGAAATTTATAAGAAAACATAAAACAGGCTAAAAAGTTAGCAAGAGAGTAGAGCTTCTGGCAGTTTGGGAAATTATATCTCACCATAATTCAAAGACAAAATAATCTCATTGTCAGTTAAGTGAAATATAACGTGAAAAACCTCACAGACAGGAAGCCTGGTTCGTGCAGCCTGAAGCTGTTTTTGCACGGTTCATTTCCCTAGTGCAGGCTTGGTGTTTTTCTTTCCACTTTATATAGGCTATTTCATTTTTAATGGACTTCAAAATTTCACATTATACTCTGTATCTTGGGAAATATCTGATAAGTCCTGGGTCCATCTTAGAAAATGCTTTATTTCAGGCATCACAGTTAAATTTGTATAGTTCTAGGCCAGTGAGATAGCATCAAACCAGAACTCAAGTGTCCTCCTTTTAAAAATGTTGTTATCAACACTAGTGTTGAGCAATTATTCCTAATAACCAATGAGTCTTTAAAACATCTAGGTGTGTTTTCATTTTACACAGCACCTCAGGTAGGGTAAGGTTGTAGTTTATTGACCTGTGCTAATGTCTTGTTCTTTGGTGCCTCCTGGTGGTTGAGGGTGTAGTGCATATACCATCACGAGCCTCTAGAGGGAGCGCTTTCTCACTTTATCTGTTAGAGGCACATGGGCATGCGCACTCCGCACTCGAAATAAAAAAGGCAGTCAGTTTATGTAATAGATTTAGAAAGCATTTAACAAAAGATTATCATGGTAATAAATAATAACACTTTTATAACTGTTCACACTCTGTTCACGTGTCTTTGACATGCTTTAACTCAAAACAGCTAATAAGACTCACAAAGAAGGGTATCAAGTGTAATTTAATCATACTTGTTAAGAATGTACAAAAGAGAAATACGTGTTTACCTACATAATAAGGCCATTATATCCCATAAAAACAATACCAGCATGTTCAAACACATCAATATGTAGGCTAAAACAATAAGAATACCCACACATGCTGCAGATCTACAAACACTTAATAGAAGAGTAATTTCCACATAGCTCTTCCATTTAAGCCCTCAAAGCTGGCGAACAGGACAGTAATAAATAATGGTGAATGCCATTTTTTTTTTTAATCTGAGACTGAGAGTATTTTTTGCAACTTATTCATAGCATGCCCTGCACTAACACATTTAGGCCTCAAGTTACATGTTGAGGAGGACCATGGCTACTATGAAATTATCTGTATATACTTGTAAGATGCCCTTTCATCATTTAACTTTTTTTTTTTTTTTTTTTGGATGAATGTGCTTGTTGCTCTTTTCTAAGCAGTTACAATTAATGAGGGTTTGGAACTTCAAAAAGGATACAAAAGCACCATTAAAGTACCCTAAAAATAGTCCATACTACTTGTGAGCTGTATATATTCATGTATATATATGTGCTTTGGAAGAGAAAGAGACTGACATATAACCCTGATATAACCCAGAACCTGTTGAGACAGTGAGTTCTTGAATCATATTGGTTTTATGAACCAGATCAATATATAATATAATATAATATTTAAATTATATTAAAAGAAGTTTAAAGAATGGATGGAAATTATATTTTTTCTCCTTTTGTGCTATAAGCAAGAAAGAATGTTGTATAGGTTTGGAATGACATGAGAGTGAGTAAATGATGACAGAATTTTATTTATTTATTTGTTGTTTTGGGTGAGTTACTCCTTTAATGATATGTCCAGGAAGAACAAGCCTTATTTATTTTCATTTCATATAATTTTTATTGTGAATTTAGGTAAACTGGGCCACTTTTTTCAAACTGAGATGTTATCACATTGAGTTAACCTTCTTTTAAATCTAAAACATTCTTTAAAGGTGCAATATGTAAGAATTTTGCAGTAAAATATCCAAAAACCACTAGGCCAATGTTATATACTTTGTTCACTTGAGTACTTACAATATCCCAAATGTTTCCAACTATTTGTAAATCCTGAGAAAATTGCGATTTTAACCAAGGCTCCGAGACGTGTGAGGAGTCACCTGTCAATTGCGTCATACCCGCGTTACCCTCGGTTTCCAGTTTTATTTTGTAGAAACCATGGAAACACCAAAGAGGCTTTAATATATTACATGTTTTAATAGACAAGGGAACAATTGTTTTGATATATTTATAGACAGAAAACTAATTATTGTTATATAGCTCAACACGTTTAGTCTTATTGTTTAAATCTAATTTTCTTGATTTTTTGCGAGTACCACGCTTTACCATGCCTCAGAGAAAAACACTATTTTGTCAAGTAGCTAACATAAAATAATCAGATGCAGCTTTATTTTTAGTAACAGTAATACAGCATTTTCTCCATCATACAATACAATTTAAAATAATTGCATGCCATTTATCAACACAAGCCATCCAGCATTTATTATGATATTCTAATATTGATTTATCTTACTGCAGTGTGTCTCAAACAAGTGTCTCACAGCAGCCGCCGAGCGAACGCACAGAGTAACGTTATAACATCATTTTCAACACTCTCAAATGTATCTAATATGATAAACAGAGCTGCGTTACCTTATACTCGTGACCGGAAAAGCGGAAGCGGCGCCGGCGACTGTGTCATAATAAAAGTTCCGCTGCTCGTGAGGCGTGTGTTGTGCAATCACTCCAGCGGCCTCGTTCACCTCCCACAACACTCGGTCCTGCTCTGCTTCATACTACAATAACGTTAATAATCGCATCCATGAACATGATTTCTTCCCGAGTCCTATCCCTATTCTTTTGCACCGTCCTTTTAAGTGAAGACCACATGTCCCAAGATTCCGCGTTCAAACTTGGCGTCATAAAGCTACGCCTTTGTTTTGAATAGGCCTCTAGCGGACAGAAATCCTACATACTGCACCTTTAATATCTTCCATAACCCATTTTTGCCTCAGGCCATATTATTGGGTTAAATGATTTGAACTCTCTGATTTGTGATTTGTTAGCTCACAGCACTTTGGAATAGTCCCGTCAACCTTGTGACTCTAAATTTTCACACTGGTGTTAGTTTACCCATCCTCCTCTGTGTAGTTCTTCTCTCATTAAAGAGGCAGTGATAGATTCTACAGACAGTGACCTCTTGACATTAGAGCTCTCAAGATCAAGCTACTGTTTGAGAACCTCTGCTGTTGAAAAATTAATATTGGTCACTTTTAAATTAAAAAGGAAAAAAGGCTTCTATTTTGAAACTTCAACAGTTTTCTGGGTTTGTGAGGACATAAAGACTTCTATTCTATTCTATTCTATTCATTTGCTCTGGCATCAATTTGAGTCCTGGAATCATAAGCATAGCCTACCATGTTGGTTTGTTTGGCCAGAGGAGTACTGGTCCCCCGACTGAGACTGGTTTCTCCCACATTTTTTCTTCTTCTCCATTTCGGTTACCAATGTAGTTTAGGTATCTTGCCACTGTTGCCTCTGTTATGCTTGTTTTGGACACATAATAGGCTATTCAGCAATATTATTGATTTGACTGTATACTGACACTATTGGATGAGAACTGAACTGAGCTAGACGATGACAACACTATTTTCCACAGAGCTGCTTTATTTAGTGACTAGTCCTGGAGGATCAAAGGCCCAGAATATGGTCAATTATACTAAGACAGACACAGGAAGTGGTCTTACCAAGGTTACCACCGTCATACAAATAGCAAACCACAGATACCAAAAAGGGAGCGAGGAACAGTAAAAATAGTGAGAGAAAAGACACGGATGAAAGCATACAAAATGTTTAACCTTTGAGAAAGTATTCACTGTAGCACTTAAAAGAACAAAGAGATAATGTATCATTTACAATTCAACAGTGTTGCTGGGAAAAACTAATATTTATCGACATAATAAGAAATATGCCAAGTAAAGAAATAAAAGCGGAAAGAAAGCACTAGTTCACAAACAGATACCTTCACTGTTCTCGGAACCACCCTTCTCCTCTGTCCAGGTAACCTCGATCATGTGACCAGGACTGGGCTGTTCATGACGTCATGTTCGCTCTGCCTCGTTCTGGTCAGCTGATGCTTACGACGCAGAGGATTCAGAGACTGCAGTACTCCAATTTCATCCGTTTAAACTCCGTAAGTTGCATTGTTCTCACTAAAATAACTTTAAACTCATTTATTAAGTATTTTGAAACGCCCAGTGACTTGTATTTAGTGCAGAATGGCGTGTTTTCTTTCAGGTTTTTGTGATGCGTTGTTGAGTGTTTAAGTTCTCTGAGGCAACAACCTGTCGAGGAGGATCATTAGCATTAGCGCTTTAACTCTTTAATATTGCCGCTTAGGTTTTTTTAATGTTTAATTCGGAACTTTATAGAAGACCCCTGCCATCTTTCACAGCATAATACAGAAGTGAATAAAGTGCAACTTTGCCCCACTACTTGCTGACGCATAAGCTTGGGTTGACAGCTACACTAATGTCCTCTGTCAGGCTAGTTAATAAGCCGGTGTCTGTGTTTACCCCTTCGTACAGTTCAACGATAAAAAAGAAACGTTTTTGCATTGTGGATGTCATTTCCGCTGGCTATTTTGTGTAGTACGAGTCTAAAAACAAGGGTACAGGAAATTTTGATCGTTCACCATTTAGCAAAGCAGCTAATATACAGCTAATATAATCTCTATTTATAAATGTCATCTCTGTATGACTTTCTGTTGTGTAGGGAGAAACAGTAAAACCAACGTGAAAATAAATAAGTTTAAACATAATAAATAGCCAATGTTAAAATAAAACATTGTATTTAAAAAGATACATAATACATCAAACAGAAAAACGTTATATGTAACATAATAGGCTTTTTAAGTCTTAGGGTGGGGGTTTCTTCAAGTATGATCATATTTGGGGGTCCAAAGGCATCTAAAATATTGAACCCCTGTTGTATGGTACAGTATTGTGCTGATATGAATCAACATTAAACTGGATTGAGCTGAATAATGACACTATTATCTTGGTTACTTTACTTTTTATTACTGTGAAGCTGCTTTGAAACAGTTTCTATTGTATAAAGTGTTAAAAGATGACTTGCCTTGATATATTGGACAAGGTACTTCAACAGTTTTCATGGTTTGTGTAGACTTTTATTCTATTCTATTTAAATCTATTCTATTCTATTGCTCTGATTCAGTCAGATAACAGTACAAGTTACTCAAATATAAACCTGATTAGACGTCCTCCCGCAGGTGTTCACATTAATAATATGCGGTCTCAATGTAGGATCTGTTTTTGAAAGACTGCTTTGGTCCACTGCACTGATACCCGATGATGCTGGTACAGCTGTATGTCGTTGTACAGGAGAATGGAAAAAAGAGAAGGATACACAGAGACAGCTGAAAGAGTATCTGCATCTTGATAATTCCCCGAAGTGCTGCATTATTCAGCACGTGTGGAATTACCCATGAAACCAAGACTGCTTATGTACCATTTGGAGCACTTAAAAGTTGTAAAATGGGCCTAACAACAGCATTACATGGCTTTTCGTGCTCTATCGATTTTATTTGTATCCTAACATGCCACAAAGTGCCTCTGTGTTGGTAATGTTTAGTATAGAGAGTCACATGGCGCAGCTTAATCCTTAATCCACTCCCTGTGAGAGGAGTCCATCGTACAATCGTTCTTAATAAATCGTAAACTTCTTTCACGCAATGTGAGGGACTGCTTTGAAGAATGTGCTACAATTTACAATTCACTCCATTGAGTGGACCAGATGCATTGCACTGAGAAGATAAGTATCTGCCCTAGGAGAGCACATTCCATGCAGTTGTAGCAGTAGGTCCAGTAAAGCAAAGTTCATCAGGTTATTCAGTGTAATCACTGAATGCTCCTGTGTTTTCCCTCATTCCTCTGAGATCGCATGTGCTTATTCCCACAGCTGTTTCAAGCATCACATGCCACGAGAATGGTGAAGTAAGCATTCCTCGGGTGTCCTCTAGGCACAAGATTGTGGAAGCTTTTTACTGGATTGTTTTATTGTTTCTGAGCAATCATTAGTTCAAGATGGTTTTTTACATAGTCTAGATATGGATGAAAATGGATGATTCGTTTTGCGTTATGAAATGAGGCAGTAGTTTTGCCTTTAAAGTATTTTGAGTAGGGTTTTGTTAAAAAAAAGTTGATGTATGATGCATAATGATAATTTTATCTGATTTTTAATTTGTTTTTCAGTTGAATTATATTTAAAGAACAGTTCTGTCCAATGACCATTGAATATCAAGGCCTTGAAAACAACATTCACATGATTATGACTTTGTAAACCATCGGCCATATCCAATGAGGTTTAGCTCACAGTCACAGAGCATTTAGCTGTGGCAGCATCATCATCTCACAAGTCTGGAAGCTTCACAGAATTTGCACAAAATGAGTTAAGAGATTAAAATGGTTTGTGTTCAGTGGGCCAACTAAGGTTAAACATGCTGATGTGTTGTTTTAAGGGATTGTCTTCCTTCCTCTTGGTCAAAGATTCTGCATTTGCACAGCGAATGTGGCTTAACCAATTGCCTGCTGTCAAACAGAAATATTCTACATTAAGCCTCTTTTTCTTTTCCTTTTTGTCTTTATATTTTTATTATAATTTGTCATTTTTTCCTCCCCTAGACATTCTCCCCTTAGTGCATTGAGTAGAGAGCAGTGCATTATGGGGGAGTTGTTCCGCAGTGAGGAGATGACCCTGGCCCAGCTCTTCCTTCAGTCTGAGTCCGCCTACTGCTGTGTCAGTGAGCTGGGGGAGATCGGCATGGTGCAGTTCAGAGACGTAAGCACAGACCATTTCATATTGATATTCACTGGATAATTGTTCCTGGAACATTTCTGATTCATTGTCAAACAACAACAGTGGGAGACGCTTCATTCATAGTAACATTGACATCATTGTCAGCAAATGTCAGCATTGTGTAACATGCAATTCAGTTGCTCAATGCTCCCAGGATGTCTGAACTAAGAAAAAAGTAAGTTCAAATAATTTTCTGTTTAGGTAATCATAACATAATATTGTTCCCGACCACAATACAAATTACTTTCAAAACAGTTCAATGAACACAATTTAAACAGTAAAGATTTTATTGTACAAAAAACGGCAAACAAATTATAGGCTACTAGATGTTTTACAAGAACTAAACCACTGATAATGGTTTATCGAGACAGAACGGTAGCACTATTTTACAGTTTCTAGTTGAAGTGAGCAGCGCGTCAAAACAGCGGTGCGGATCACACCACAAGCACTCAGGATCATTTGTGGTAATGATATTTCAGCGCTATATCCTCTAGTAGTTTTATCTAAAGCCAAACACGCTTCCTTCAAGCCCTTTCAGCTCCATGTGCGTTCTCTCTTTCTCCAGACGCACAACACATTAACAGTGCATGTCGACAGGCATGGAGCAGAGTGAGCGTTTTTAATTCATTTTAATGGAAGTTGAGCTTAATGCTCAAATGCGAACGTGAAGCCCCTTATGTCATTGTCCATCGCAATGTTTCAATGTAGACATTGTCTGATGCCAATTTGGTAGACATCGCCCAACCCTAGTAGTTATAGGAACTAGCCACCATAGTGGTCCTCAGAGAACTACATTTTTTCTTAGGGCCTTTTTCCTGGTTGCAATCGTACCGCCAGTAGGAACTCTAAAGTTACGTAAGCCGGCCGACAACCTCGTCAGGATGGAGAACTCCGTGATTGGAGCTGTGTTTTTGTTGTGTGTCATGGGTTTCATGATAACTAACATGGAATTTAGATGTATGAGTTATGTGATTGAAAGAGCAAAAAGAAGGGCTAAGAGACAAAAACTTCTACGACAACTTGCAGTGCTACATATCGAGCCTGAGAAAAGAAGGCAATGCCGCAGACAGAGGTGAAGGGTAAACGCTGGTTTCCATGTTCATGGAGTAAGTATATGTAAACTGTGTGTTTACACTGCTTTTTAATAATGGCTGGTGTCTGTGTTTCATATGGTTTACTTTCGGCCAATCTGCGTACACTTACGTCACTGGTAGTTCCTATTGTGCTGAAGTAGGAGCTAATTTAGTCCCCCCAAAAGGCGTTCCTATAACTAAAATTGTTCCCAGCTCCTTCAAAGTTATAGGAATTATGAAAACGTTCCTCGCGTGTGAAAGCCCCTTTTGTCTCCAACAGGGGAACTAAATTTTGTCAACTAATTGTTATTTTTATAGGTGGAGTCTAGTTAAGTCAGAATATTTCTTTACGGGCTCTAAATGTTAGATTGCTGCAATTGTAATGAATGAAGCTATAAAAGTTACTCGCTTGCAGTGTTATCTTCATTAATAATAATGGGCATGATTAAATATTACTGAATGTTCCGCTGATAAAATAAGCATCTTAACTATGATATGCCTTCATCGCCTTTCTTGTTTAGACAGGCTCAGTGCCTACAAGACAATGCTACCCATCTGCATTAGTGACACATATGGTAAACATTGTCCTTTGAGAAAAGTTTTTGTCTTATTCAAAGATCCGGTAATGACACTACATTTTTTATTTTGATTTGTTGCATATGTTGTATTTGTTCTGTTTTAGCTAGACTCAAAGAATTTGCATTACTCATTATGTTTGACAGTTCTGGTTTATAAAAATGCTACCAGAAATGCTTCAGGACCAGACATGCAGGGTGGCGTTGTAATTCCTTCCTTATTGTTAATGTCCCTGCAGATATTTTATAGCGCTCCAGCATCACTTAAGTGTCATCATTGCACTCAACGGATCTGCCCTTATGTTGTTGAAGTTTGGTTATTTAAGAAATTCATAATAAGTAATAATAAAGCAAGATGCCCTGTTGAAATATGTGAGATGTATGGTTTATTTAAACTGCAAAGGTAAAGTCTACTTGGAGTAATGGAGAATTTATTTATTACAATTATAAATTACAATTATTTATAGATGTGAAGAGGGAGGAGATTTTATGTGTGCGTCAGGTTTTTCGACAAGAAAGACTTCCGTATAGGATACACCTGTGCATCCTCACTCATAGCTCCTCAGGAAGCTTCCGCACTCCTCATTCCTCGCCTCCTCTTGGTGCAACTAGAGAATTGAGATGTCTTTCAACTTCACTTTGATCAGTTTCCAGGTCACAGGCTGGGGGACGGAGTGAGGAAATGTGGAGACATCCATATGAGTATTGAGAAGTATGGTCTGCATTCCCACCCTGCATTCCTTCAGTTTTTGTTTATTCGTATTTTTGGTTTATAGTTTTGAGTGACAGATGTCATATTTAATTTAGCCTGTTTTCTCTGTGACATTTTTTACTGTGTTGACAGACAGTATCATGATAAGACAAATAACAAATAAAATTCTTGTATAGGCATCATTTTATATTTGTTATCAACAATCACTCTCTTTTTCTTTAGGGTAAATTTCAATGTGAGATTCTGGAAACGAGATCTAAATTTTGTGGGATTGGTTGGGTTGGAAAGAAAATCATTCTAAGCAGATAGCAGGTGAACACAGAGTACATTTTAAGCAGGAGTGGGTGTGTGCAGAATAGAACCTGGCGGGAGCAGGACAAAAAAAAAAAAAAATACAGTTCCACACAGACCTCTATTGAGAAGCACCCAGTAATCTTTGTTAAAGATGTGTTTTATTGTTTGATTAACACTAATGATATAGACAGCAGCAGGTATTTATTGACTGCTGTCACTTTAAAAGAATACACAAATCCATGATACACATCAGATTTTCTCAACTGTTTACGTTCACTTAAGACACAACCGACTGTGTTTTCGAGAATACTTGCTGAGATGGGTATTTTGACGATGTTGTGCATATGTGTCCTTTCAAGTGCAAGGAGATGCAAAAGAAAAATCAATTTGGTGTTTGAAACCCGCTTCTCTGTGTGGGCGCGCTGTGGGTGTGTGTGGCTGTGCGCACAGATAAGTGTGCAAGTACTAAATTGGTGAGACAAAACATGTGCAAATGATAAACTTTCACTCTCTGATGGTTAAACTTTGCATTTAACCCACAAATCACATGCGTGCCACACTGTGGGGCTTTTTCCGTATGGATCATGGATCAACCACGATCTGTTTAACCCCTGGTCGAGTGTGAGACTAAGACCAAATTAAATTGAATTGGGGAAGATTTAAATGGCAAACAGATACACAGATGTTATGACATAATCTAGGAAGTGATTGTGAAACAACGCTCATAGTGGCCTAAGAGTTCTTACTCATCCTTGAACCCTCATCTAGTTATTTACAGCCAACACCATTGTCTTTATTTCACGTGGATTAATTTTTCCAATGTGAATAAGACTTCTTTACTGTTTTTCCCTACACTCCTAGCTGTGAATGTGGCTTCCTTTATTGTTGTCTTTGAGAGAATGATAGTTGTGTATTAATAGGGCAATTACTTTTTCTCCCTTTTGAATTGCAGTTGAACCCAGATGTGAACGTTTTCCAGAGGAAGTTTGTGAATGAAGTCCGTCGCTGTGAGGAGATGGACCGCAAACTAAGTAAGTTACCGAGTCAGCATTGCTGACATAGTGGGCTAGAAATCATTGCTGACACAGCATCATGTGTTCTGATTAAATTCAGTGGAAAGAAGTTCAACATATTTTTTTTTTTTTTCTGGCTCTATTTTCTGTGCAGTATCTCAGTTGTTTTGTTTTTCTTTTCAAGGATTTGTTGAGAAGGAAATTAAAAAGGCTAACATACCTGTTGTAGACACAGGGGAGAACCCAGAGGTCCCTTTTCCACGAGACATGATTGACTTGGAGGTACAAAAACCTCATGCACAACTCAAAATAGAGGAAGAAATAAGCAGAACCCATAATTAAAATTGCTCTGTTCCAAAACATAGCGAGCTACCTACAGAGGCAATATTTTAAGGGATGATTTGAAGGTTGTTCCAAATATTATATTTTAAAGTATATTACTATAGAACACAGCTACATTCTAATAATATTTCACAATATTTTGTACTGTATTTTAGATCAAATGAATGCAGCTTTGGCAAGCATAAGATACTTAATTCAAAAAAACATTTTAAAAATATGTGTACATTTATGTGTATGTGTGTATATGTATATGTGTGTGTGTAATATATATATATATATATATACACACACTTTGGATTATTTTGCCTCTATTTGTGCTTATTAGCTAATTAGGTTTTGGAACAGTAGAGCTAATATGTGTGAATTTGACAGCTGTAAACAGTTTTGAGTGCAGCAAACAACATGTATCCTTTTGACCTTTTGTAGGCCACTTTTGAAAAGCTGGAGAATGAGCTGAAGGAGATCAACACCAACCAAGAAGCCCTGAAGAAGAACTTCCTGGAGCTAACTGAGCTCAAGCACATCCTCAGACGAACACAGCAGTTCTTTGATGAGGTCTGCAATATCTCATCTCTTACAAAACATTTTGCCTGTAGAGTTTCCTGTGGTCTTAGAGGCATTTTACACGGTATGTGTCAGGCGGGGAGCTTTGCTTGTGATCTTGCAGTCTCTTGTGTGCAGAGGCGTTTTCCACACACTCAAGAGGCAGTGTGAAACATGTCAGTGCAACCACAATTTCTGTTACTGCTTTAGCTCAAGCAAAACTATGCTGCAACTCAATGTGGCAATTAATGTAATATTGTGTTCTGTGTTTCATGCAAGTAATGGCTAATAAAGCCATAAAATACTGTCATAAACTTATCCTGTTGTTCTTTGACCAAATAAAAGCTAAATAATATTTAATTAGTGATGAATAAAATCACCTCTGATGTGTCAATGGCATGCTACAGCTGTGAAAAGATGGAATTGCTAGCAGTTGGTTATAAGAATCTTTTTTTATGCTCAAGCTTGCAGTGGTGCTGTTGTCCTTGACAACATTTGTTCTACCACTTCTTTTCCATTTAAAATGAACTGGGAACTTACTGTTCCCCTTTACCGTGTAAAATGGCCTTTACTCAGAAATGGTTGTATTTAAATACCAAACATGATCTGAATAATCAACACCATTCAGTAGTCAAATAAAGAAGCGCAATAATACAAACAGAGGAACCAAAACATGTTTTTCCCTATGTCTGTGATAATGCTCACACTGACAAAGGCAGATGCATGTCTGACAGATTGAAAGGCCATATTCTGAATTCCTGGCCACATCTCAGCCGCTGATGATGATGTCAAACTGCCCTTCCCAAGACCAGTTCTGCAAGGTGTTCAACTCCCTATTCACAACTTTCTTGAAAATGTAAAAAACAGCCTTTTGTGCCCGTGATTAATAGCTCCTACCAGGGTGTTTCTTTTCTACCTTTCAGAGATCTTTGATCATGCATTTCTGTGCTTCCTGAACACTGATCTGAACTTTAACATGTTATTGTGATAAATTTCTCTTACAAGTTGTAAAAGATCATTTGAGAGCATGTAGTTAAGTTGTCTTTTAATGATTCACTTTACTCTTACACAAAATTGGGTTCTCAGACTGGTGGTGGGTGGTGTGAGGATGGTGTGGCTAAGTGGTTAAACATCTAAAAAAGTTTAAAACCCTAGAAGGACTAGTTAATGTGCTACCATCCCTGTGCCCCTTGAGTTAGGCGTGCCACCCCAGTCATAGTACGTCACTTTGGATAACATGGCTGAATGAGTATTATTAAATAATAAGATTGGCTCTGAAATCTTTTTTTTTTTATTGCATTGAAAAATTAAGATGACATAAGGCCACAGAAATTTGTTCTTTACATATAATATGAAATAAGTACTTTGCCTGTTAATGTAATTGCAGCATCTAACAATATTAAAGAGTTAGTTCACCCAAAAAAATGAAATTTCTCTCATTAAGTACTCACCCTCATGTCTTTCCAAACCTGTAAGACCTTCATTCATCTTCACAAATTATTGAAAACATTTTTTAAGAAATCCGAGAGGTTTCTGAAGCACCCATCATTGCACCTTTCAAGGCCTAGAAAGGTAGTAAAGACATTGTTAAAATAGTCCACGTGACTACAGTGGTTGACTACGTTATACACACAGTGCAGCGCTTACGTGTTCTATGTCAGAATGCCGGATCGGTATTGGTCAACGCTGTTCACATGAGCAGCATGACACATGCATGTGATGCTGACGCACGAGTCGGCCAATAATGAGCCGCCGTTTTGACATAGAACCCGGAAGCCTGCACTGCGTTCATTACGTCAGCAGTGTAGGAGACTGACATGGAAGAGAAGAAATTGTTTCTTGTTTTGTTTTGTTTTTCGCGCACAAAAAGTATTCTCGTCACTTCATAACGTTAAGGTTGAACCACTGTAGTTACGTTGACTATTTTAACAATGTCTTTAGAACCTTTTTGGACCTTGAATGTGGTAATTACATTGCTTTTTATGGGGGGGGGGGGGACCTCTCAGATTTCATTAAAAATATCTTAATTTGTGTTCCAAAGATGAATGAAGGTCTTACGAGTGTGGAACGGCATGAGGGTGAGTAATTAATGATAAAAATTTCATTTTTGGGTGAACTAACCCTTTAAGTTAACTACAACAGCTTGATACCTCATATGAAAAGGGCCCTTAAATGGAAAACAATTTCCTGACACAACACTAGAATGATAATTCTAGTGTTAATAAGATAATTTTTAAAGGAAGAGATGAACAAATTTATGAGTTGTTCTCTTTCTCTATTTGTTAGATGGAAGATCCTTCACTTTTGGAAGAGTCGTCAACTCTACTGGAGCCGAACGAGGTTGGACGCCCTGCTCCTCTGAGACTTGGGTGAGTGTGTCATTGGGTTTTGATCTGTATCTTATTGAGCTATGTTAAATGGACAGCTGAAACATGGATGTTCGTTGTTCAAGATATTACAGTGTAGACTGAACTCCTCCTTCTGAAATGCTTTCAGTGTATTTCTACATCATTTTACCTCGTAAGTTGCATCCCTTAAAGATAAGAGTTCACTGTCACTGCTTGAACTCTAGAAATTCTGTTTATATACACTACCAGTCAAAAGTTTGGACACGGTAAGATTTTTAATGTTTTTAAAAGAAGTTTCGTCTGCTCACCAAGACTGCATTTATTTAATTAAAAATACAGTAAAAACAGTAATATTGTGAAATATTATTACAATTTAAAATAACTGTTTTCTGTTTGAATATATTTTATAAAGTAATTCATTCCTGTGATCAAAGCTGAATTTTCAGCATCATTACTCCAGTCTTCAGTGTCACATGATCCTTCAGAAATTATTCTAATATGCTGATCTGCTGCTCAAGAAACATTTATGATTATTATCAATGTTGAAAACAGTTGTGTACTTTTTTTTCAGGATTCCTTGATGAATAGAAAGTTCAAAAGAACAGCATTTATCTGAAATACAAAGCTTTTGTAACATTATACACTACCGTTCAAAAGTTTGGGGTCAGTACGAATTTGTATTTTTATTTTTTTAAAAGAAATTAAAGAAATTAATACTTTTATTCAGCAAGGACGCATTAAATCGCTCAAAAGTGACAGTAAAGACATTTATAATGTTACAAAAGATTATATTTCAAATAAATGCTGTTCTTTTGAACTTTCTATTCATCAAAGAATCCTGAAAAAAAAATAGAGATCAGCAGATCAGCATATTAGAATGATTTCTGAAGGATCATGTGACACTGAAGACTGGAGTAATGATGCTGAAAATTCAGCTTTGATCACAGGAATAAATTACTTCATAAAATATATTCAAACAGAAAACAGTTATTTTAAATTGTAATAATATTTCACAATATTACTGTTTTTACTGTATTTTTAATTAAATAAATGCAGCCTTGGTGAGCAGACGAAACTTCTTTTTAAAACATTAAAAATCTTACCGTGTCCAAACTTTTGACTGGTAGTGTATGTATGCATATGATTGGATGAAACATAAACGTTAATGGGGGTTGCGCCGTTTGTGATTTTTCTGATTTGCCTGCATATTTTGTTTTTGCCATAGCTCTAAACGAATGCAGAACAAGTCTTTTGAACAGCTTTACATTTAAGGGTGTTTGGATCTTAAATACATCAAATGATTCTGTGGTAGTCATATGGTCTTATCGTTCTGGATTGAGCTTTAAAAATCACAGTACAATAGGGGAGGTTGCTTTTTAACAGGTTTATGCTAGTGAGATTGAAGTAATAAAGAGAAATTTATCACACATTCTTATGTAACTGCAGCCAATGCCAGCAGGTTTGTCATTGATCTGTGATCAGTGATGCTGGTATGCCTTTAATGCGTAACATGAAACATATTTGTTCCATTCGGAGCACTGAATGAAAGAAAAGCGCCATGAGGAGAGTTTAAAGTCACCATGAAACGAAAGTTGCGATAGTCTTTTTTTTCTTTTCCCCGTTATGATTGTATATCCAAGTGAAATGGCTTCGCGACAGCAAGAAAAATTTAGGGCAAGGCTTGATTTTGTCTATGAGGAATTGATTGGATCGTTGTGGTTTGCTATTGCTGTGATCTCATGTGAGTAGAGGTGTGAATCTTTACTTGCCTCATGATTGAATTTGATTACTATTCAGAGGGTAACGATTCTCGATGCATCTTTTCCTCCAGTTCTTTTATTTATAATAATTACTATATTAATAATCACAATATGGTTCTTTTTGTTATTTTATCTTTGTTATTAACTCTATCCCCGCCATTGACACAATTTTCTGGCAATACATGTTTTCACTGTTATACGGTAGGGGGCACCATTATGCATCTTCTGAAAGAGTACAGAATCTCTGGATCAAAACACAAGTGAAGAAGCAGCAGAAAGAAGCACTGCTTATGCACATGTTGTAGTCTTTGACAAAAAAACGCTTTTTCTCAATTTTCTGTTCAAAATGTAGCTTTTTTTTTATGAAACTTACCCATATTCAAGTGTTGATAAAAAAGAATGGATGAAGCTAGAAAAGCTTTGAAGCTTTTTTTTAAGCAGAAAGAAATGAATGAATATTTGAACATGCAATGTATCAGAAGAAAGAATTCTTTTGAGATATTGCATTTTTAGATGTTCATGCAACAAAATATTTTACAGGCCATGAAAGTTTTGTGAAAATGACAAAAATGCTTTAGGTGGGTGGCAACGATGCAAATAACAAACGGTAGAACAAAAACAATATAAGAAAGGAACAAATTAAATTAACAGTGCTTTACTTTTTTTTTTTTTTTTTTTACATCTACTTAACAGAAACATTCAGGTAAGAAATACAGAAATTGAATAATCAAATGTAAAAATAATCACTGCATAGTCTTCAGTGTTTTAATTACAAATAAATTGATTATTATTAAATCTACAAAAGTTATTTAGTCAAGAGCAGTGAGTGACTCCTTCTTTTGTTTTGTTGCTTGATTAACATTAATGATAGACAGCAGCAGGTTTATTATATTAAGACCTAATACATGGATCTAATATAATGTTACACATCAGATTTTCCTCAACTGTTTGTTCACTTAAGACATAACCGACTGTGTTTATGTGAATACATGCCAAGTCAGATATTTTGAAATACTTCTGTGTATATCTGACCGTTCTAACGCAATATGCCACTAAGGAGAACTAAATTTAGTATTGCATGCTGTCTGAGAATCTGCTTTCTGTGCGCACACTTCAGGTGTGTGTGACGGTGCGAGTAACACATTAAGATTTTTTCATGGCTTATTGCGCTTAACTCCTTTTTAATTAAAGTTTACATTTAATCTCTAGCTAAGTTACAGTATTATTAAATAAAATTTGATTTAATCCAATAATTTTATATCAACAAATTTGCAAAATAAGGATTAATATTAAACCTTTTGAAGTACAGCAAAGGTTTGGTGTTTTTGAATTTCCGTTTCATAGTCCAGATGTCTGCTGTTGGAGGATACTGATATAATTCACTCACCTTTGACACTGGTTGCAGGTTTGTTGCAGGGGTGATAGGCAGAGAGAGGATTCCCACCTTCGAGAGGATGCTGTGGAGAGTTTGCCGTGGAAATGTCTTTCTGCGGCAGGCAGACATTGAGGAGCCACTTGAGGACCCCGCCACAGTAAGTTTAAGTTTAAGAAAAATAAATAGCTTTTAGGTAACTTTGCAAGCTAAAAATTTCATAATTTGTCTATATAGTATTCATTTTGGATTATTAGTTAAGTAAACTGCATATTTAATGGGAACTTCCTCTTTTTCCCTTTTTTTTTTTCAGGGAGACCATGTGCACAAGTCAGTTTTCATCATTTTCTTCCAGGGAGACCAGCTGAAGAACAGAGTCAAAAAGATTTGCGAAGGGTACGAGAGCATCACTGCCAATAAGAAGTCACAATACAGAGTGACCGAAATTAAAAAAAGTATTTACATGAGATTTTGAAAACATGAGGTTGTTCTTCATTTTTGCAGACTTGTTCCATACTCTACTCTTCAAAAGTTTGGGGTTGATAAAGTCTCTTATGCTCACCAAGGCTGCATTTATTTAATTAAAAATATAGTTAAACAGTAATATTTTGAAATACCATTACAATTTAAAATACAAGATTTAAAATACAAGTTTTCTATTTGATTATATTTTAAAATGTAATTTATTCTTGTGATGGCAACATTGAATTTTCAGCATCATTACTCCAGTCTTCAGTGTCACATGATCTTTTAAAAATCATTTTAATATGCTGATTTGCTGCTCAAGAAACATTTCTTATTATTATCAAACAGTTGTTCTGCTTATTTAGGGTTCTTTGTTAAATAGAAAGTTCAAAATAACAACATATATTTGAAAAAGAAATCTTTTGTAACATTATTTTCATTGTACTTTTGATCTAAAACTCCAAACTTTTAGATGGTATATGTACCTGACATAGTCATATAATCAAAATATTCCATGTTCATATATATTGCCTTATGTGTTATTTACTTGTATTATCTGTACTCTGCACAATCACAATTAAGATCTAAAGCAGTCTTTTACTATATGTAATAAATATAAATAAATTACTATAATAAATATAATATATTTATTTTAGGTTTCGGGCATCTCTATACCCCTGTCCCGAGACCCCACAAGAGAGGAAAGAAATGGCAGCTGGAGTCAACTCTCGAATTGATGATCTCCAGATGGTAAGATATGAGGACAGACACACACACACACACACACATTCTTTTAAAATAAAATAGGTGGATGTAGACAGTCTTTTTTCTAAAGTTCATCTTTTTCTTGTTTGAGGTGAAAGACTGATCAGGGTTCAATCTTGATCCAGAGATTAATCGGTATTCTAGACCTGGTCTAGTGCTGTTTGGATTGTTGTCTCTGTTGCTTTGTTCACTCTGTCCACATTCTGATTTAGTTTTCAAGTCCTGCAGGACTGACTGTTTGCACTGTCATTTTGCAAATGATGAAATCTGATCTGCTCTTTTTAGACAGTATTGTCAATAACTGCTGTATCTGTGTTGGTTGCTATAGTAATGATATAAGCACCCGCCCAATGGCAAGACCACCTGTTTGTGGTCTGACCAAAGTAGTGTTAATTTCGTTAGCAAAATTTATGACACAAAATGTTCGTCAATGAAGTTTTTTCCCCTGGCTAAGACAAGACGATAATAAGGCCATTAAACGATAACTGTGACTATATCAACATGCAATATTGTTGATAAAAAAATGACGAGACTAAAATGTAGTTAAAAGAACAAAAACTTTACCAAAAACTTTTTTATTTTTGTTGAAAAAAGAGGAGACAAAACATTTCAGACTGCTGTACAAGACTCTATTAGGCGAGCGTTCATGTTTGCGGTTGCCAGATATCAAGAGCTCAAATCCCCCAATCAGAGCTTTTCTGGTAAACGGATACGTGCCTGGATTTTTGCTTTAAGCAATCGAGCAACCATTCGCACGCGCTCTCTGCGGAGGCGCCATGATCTGAAAACACAGACATACAGTACTATACAAGTAAGCCAGAGTTCAGCAATCTTCATTTGAGATATTCTGCTTAAATGAAAGTGTCATTCAGTCAGTTTGTGTTCTGTTATGGATCTCGACTGTATTGTTTGCGATTGTGGTAGCGGATTGTACTTGCACAACCTCTGTGTGGCAATATGTATGGTCTTTTTTGCCATTGTTTTAATAGAAAAACATTAATGCAACTTGGAATTATTGGAATTACTATTAGGAATTTCTGTTATAATATTTGAGAGTATGTTTTTGTTTTGGCAGTTTTCATAATGTAGACAGGGCAAGTGTAGGCTATATCTAGCTTATAAGAGAGCCTTTAATAAATATGTACACTAGATGAGGTAAAATAAACCATGCATATGAATCGATATTCTGTTGATTTGTGCTTATTGGTGAAAGAGCAACTTCCCAGATCACAACAATGTAATTAAAATTGAGCAAAATAATAATTTTTATATATAATAATTTTGCGCTTTTTTGTGTTGAGTGGTATGGGAACAAACAGTCGCTAACCCGATCTTGGGCCTGATTAAAACGCATGATTTTATGATGGTAGCAGCATCGATAAATGTGTTATGTAATTAAGTAAAGCTTTATTTATATAGCACCTTTTAAAACGGTGTTTACAAAGTGCTTTACAGAATAGAAATACACAAAGAAAACAAAACAAAACATACATACATGTATAGAAATAAGATAATACAGTGAATAGAATTAAGATGATAAAATTAAATACAGACCAAAAAATAAAATCACATAATAGAAATAAGATAATAAAATACAACAATAAAATGAGTCAAGGAAAGGCCCTTGTGTTTTGAGATACTTTTTAAAAGTGCACAGTGAGTCGATGGCTTGTAGGTTGTCAGGAAGAGAGTTCCATAGCTTGGGACCGAAACAACTAATGCCTGACTCGCCAATTTTTAGCTGTGTCTTAGACACAACCAACAAATTACTATTTGATGTTCGAAGCGAGGAGCTTTACAAATCTTTTGTTTTGAATCAGTGGTTCAGAGCGTGAAAGTCACGTGATTTCAGTAAACAAGGCTTTGTTACATCATAACGGTTTCAACATTTCAATGGTTCACCACTGGGGGACGTGACTTTGGCAGTTTGATTCACGCTCTGAACCACTGATTTGAAACAAAAGATTTGTAAAGCTTCGAAGCTTCATGAAGCAGTGTTTTGAAATCACCCATCACTAGATATTGTTGAATAAAGTCGTTATTTAGTTTTTTTGGCTCACAAAAAGTATTCATGTCGCTTCATAACTTTAAGGTTGAACCAATGTAGTCACATGAATTGTTTTAAATACACCTTTAGTAGATTTCTACGCAACGTCAGTTACGCTTTCTTCCTAAGTTGAATACGGAAGGCGGTCTGGCGGAAGCGAGATATTTTACTTTATAACTTGTTAAATATGGATATTTTTCTATTTATTAATATAACTCTGATTGTGTTCATCAGAAAGAAGAAAGTCATATACACCTAGGATGGCTTGGGGTAATTTTCATTTTAAAGTGAACTAATCCTTTTAAGTCAGGGATTATAAAATGAGTTAGGAAAACATAGCGTAGCTGTTTAAAGAGGGATTCAAACATGTTTCCAGAGCCAATAAACTTATGAATGCATGTTAGTATTTAAGTGATATGATATGACTGAATATGATTTGACAGTAAATCAGTTGATGTAATTTGCTTCATAAACTGCAGCTGAGTGTCATAATTGGATTACATGAGATGAGAGTGTGACCCAGTGCTGTACTGACACAGATTAGATTAGAGAAGGGCAGATTTTATTACGAGTAAAATAAATAATTAAGCACTAAATTACAAGGAAAAGTCAATATTTTATTTTAATTTTTATTACAAATTTCACTAAAATACAGCAGAATTCTACATGTATGCAGTTGGCCATGCTTTTATACATAGCAACTTAAATGATTGCGTTCTAGTTTTGTTCCCATCTCAATGACATTATTTAGCTGTTTTTTTCCTTGTATATTAGTAATGGTTAGCGCAGATTACATGAAGAGACAGCATAATTTTTGTTTTGGATATTTTCATTGGTGGCTTATTGTGAGGAATATCCCACATATGTGTCAGCACATGAAGTTCTGGAGGAACAAAAACGTTAGGCATCCTAGATACATTTTGCTCAAGGGCCGTTAACAGCGAGTCATGATATGTTTTCTTTGAACTGTGCACATCAGCAAGAAACATATTATTATATATTTGACAATTCAGTTTACGCTGTATATTTTAATTAATGCATATATTTATTTTAATTTTTTACCTGCTGATTTGATCATTCTTTTTGCCTTCCCTAAAATACTGTGGCGCCACCTGGAGGTCTATGCATAACTTTGAATAACATCTGAATTAGACTTTAATTCTCAAAACTCTGCACAGCTGTGTTTGACTTTTTCTTTAATTTCCTCTATTTTTTTATTCTCTATCCTGAGCTGAGATTAAATTAAGATATTTACAGTAAATTCACAGATTAATTTGACTGAATTATCCACTGGCTGCATCAGCATACACACACTCTGTCGATCCATACGGCAGAGGGAATCTCCCTCAGTGAGTCATTAGGGGCTACTACTAGGTTTAATGGGGGACTGCTGGATGGGTTTACAGCTCTGGGTCTTTGAGGGAATCTCTCAAACCTCTGCCTTATTTGGGAAGGAAAACTTTGGGTGAGTGTGTCCTCGCACACTTACATAGTACCCATACCTTCCCACCCACACAGATGCTCACACAGTTTGGACCTTCAGCACATAGCAGGGCAGTTTATCACCGCCACTTGCTTCTCACGTTAGATTTTTTTTTTCAGTATCTGCACAGTGGCACATATGAGTTTGCAGCATCATGTAATTTTTCAACACTCGCTGAAAGCGATATACTACATTAAACAAAAAATCTACAAGTAGAGTGCGCTCAGTGGATTGTACTGTTGTTAAACAAAATACCGATTGTTCGGCGTCTAACCTGATAGACAGCTATGTGAAGAAAGATTTTGGGTTTGTCTGTAGGCTGAGCTACCCCTAAAATGTGACAAATCGATCAACAGAAAATCTGATTTGGGTCAAAAAACTCATTGTCATCACATCACCACCATTAAGGTGCCTTTCACAGCGGCTGTCTCATAGTGAGCGTTCCTGTCTGTGCATACCCACATACTAAGGGAGTTTTTTCTTCATGTTTGCCACACTTATTTGCTGATTCGCATCCCACACCCTCTGAAAACCCACATACATATCCGTTTGCTCTCTGACTATTCAAAAGAAATGAAGGAACACATCCAAGCACAAGAGTGCTGACAGGGCTTGGACAGCGCACACACTCGAGTTCCATGTCTCTGACTCACTTCGAGCTATTAGCGGGCCTGTTTGTCCCTGAGGTGAGAGAGAAACGCTCACTATGCTTGTGTGTGTCTGTCTGTCAGGCGTGAATCGTTAATGTCCCTGTGCTCTTCTCCCAGCTTTAGAGAGAATTGGGTATCCTTTAGTCTGATGCACATGTCTTGTTTGTGTTTGTGTTTCTGTTACTGTTTGAGCAAGACAGAAGGTCTTCTCGGCACATTATTGAGGATTACATAAATCCCAGAGTGAGCGAGTTTGTCTTATTTGTCAGTGTGGGTGAGTCTCCGTATGTTTCCAGCGTGGGTGAGCATGTGGGTTATTCTAGTGTGGGTGAGTGTGTCTGATTTTAGAGTGGGTGTATGTCCCACCCATGTGAGTGAGAATGCACATTTGGACGTTAATGTTGCCACTCTATCTGTCTAACATGCTGACCAGATGCTGGCGCACTTCCCTGGCCACTCCTGAATGATTGAGAAATTCTGTTTACCTAAATAGAATATACATAGACTATGTTCAAACGACAGTTTGGGATTCATAAACGTCTTTACCAGCAGGTGTGTCTGTTCATACAACAACAAACAGGAGTGGCTTGCATACTTTCTGTATGGACAAATAACTTAAGTTAAGCTCCTATTCTCTATTCTTGCAATAGCTGTGAATTACACTTGTAACTATTGAGGCTAGTGAGGTGACGTTGGTTAATTACTTAATTACGTTGGTTAATGTGTTTCTTGTTCCATGCAACATTGAACACCGCTTGAGGTGATGTTCGATTGGCAAACAAATAACTCTTTTGATGTGGTCATTCAAAAAGTTTCACAAGATCACGAGTGTGAGAACAGTTTGAATCAGATTCAATTCAGGGCCTGTCCCAATACCCACACTTGCATTATTTGCACTAGACCACTTGACGTATTTCCTGTATTTGGCCAAAGTGTTTAAGTGGGAGTGATCGCACATGATCGCACATGATCGCACATGTGTGTAGTGATCGCACATGATCGCACGTGTGTAGAACTTTTGATTACCCGATGGAACACACTACATCATAGTGTGTTAAAAATGCAGTAGTAATGTAACGTTTTTACATTTATTTACATATTTTGACTTTCAACACTTTTTTGTCACTTGACTGTGTTTCTAATCATTTGTTGCATGATTCTGTGTGTTTCTAATCATTATAACCTGTGCTTTTAAAGAGTTGCATCTCACTCCACAAGGGTGTTGTGCCTGATGAAGACCTGATTGGCCGAAACCTTTGGCATTTGGCAATTTTTTGGAGCTACAATTTGTGTGGACATTATTTTTGGAGCTACAGTGTGCGGAAATTATTTTTCTTTGTTCATTTATCGTTATTTTGTTGTCCTGCACCAATTTAGGTTTTTGATGTGCACACATTTTTTGATGTGCACATCTTTTTTGTATTTTTGATTCATATATGTGATCCTGGACCACAAAACCAGTCATAATTCGCACAGGAATATTTGTAGCAATAGCTAACAATACATTGTATGGGTCAAAATTATCGATTTTTCTTATGCAAAAAATCATTTGGGTATTAAGTAAAGATCATGTTCCATGAAGATATTTTGTAAATTTCCTACCATAAATATATCAAAATGTATTTTTGTGAGTGGATATGCATTGCTAAGGACTTAATTTGGACAACTTTAAATGCAATTTTCTCAATATTTTGATTTTTTTGGCACCCTCAGATTCCAGATTTTCAAATGGTTGTATCTCGGCCAAATATTGTCCTATCCTAACAAACCATACATCAATGGAAAGCTTTCAGATGATGTATAAATCTCAGTTTTGAAAAATTGATCCTTATGACAGGTTTTGTGGTCCAGGGTCACATATTTTATAGCTGTAGTACTTCTTTTTTGACTCCATCATGGCAGATCAAGAACTTTAAGTAAGACACTTGAGTTTAGTGAAGTATTCTTGGATCCTAAAAGACAATACTTTTTTTGACAACAATGAGGCTTGAATTGAATCTCGTATAGGAAAATTACAGCAATTAAGGAGTGCCTAAAACAGTATACAATACTGTTGCACTGTTTAGCAAATGCAATTTTAGCTGCAATTTTAGTGTGCGAACATTATTTTTTTTTTTATTTATCGTTTTGTACGTTAAAATAAATGTCTAATTGGGGTTTTGTATGTGCACACCTTTTCTTTTTCTTTTTTTTTTCTTTTTTATACTTTGCCCTTTAAAATAAATGTCTAAATGTCTGTTCAGTAGTTTCTGTGTAACAGAAGGCACACTTTATTAATTGTGGTGCTTCTAATTAAGTGATAAAAAGCTGTTGCAAATGCTTTTTACGAAATACACACTGATGTTTACACCAATACAAGTGCAACACTTCGCATTTTAGTAACGAATTAAATGTACTACCTTTTTCTCAGCATCTCACAATATTTGGTCATGTGAGTTCCTGAACATGATGAATAATGGTATATGCTTAGCTTAAAATACTGCTCCAAAGTTGTATTAGAGATGGTGTGGATTTAGTGAGCCTTGAGGGCACTGAACTCTAGCATTTTGAGACCTGGGATGGTCTTGCAGACTTACTTCCTGTCACATACACACTCTCAAGGCCACGTGTGGTTATTGGGACAGTCCCGGAGTCGTTACTGAACTGACTGCCTCACTGAACCCTGAATAATTTTCTCGTTATGTCTGATTCAAACTGAACGGAGAACAGTTACTGTGTGTACTGTGCCTGACTTAATATATATTCACAACCTATATATTCACAGAATATATATTCACATTTTTTCCACACCCTCTAGGGTGGTTCGGGGCATTTAATTAATGGAATACACTGCATCATATGTCTGAAAGAGTTTAAGGTTTCAACCACTGCTCTTTCAGCTCTAATTGTGATCAAATCACCTCTGTCCAGTGATCTCATTTTGGACAGAGGTCCAGTGATCTCACATTTCCTGTTTTGACCCCTGCTCTTCCTCTGTTCTTTGTGTTCCAGGTGCTGAATCAGACAGAGGATCACAGGCAGCGTGTTTTACAGGCGGCTGCCAAAACTGTCCGAGTGTGGTTCATCAAGGTCCGGAAGATGAAAGCCATTTATCACACTCTGAACCTCTGCAACATCGATGTTACTCAGAAGTGTCTGATTGCTGAGATCTGGTGCCCTGTGTCAGATCTAGACTCCATTCAGTTTGCGCTCCGTCGGGGCACGGTGAGGACACACACTCACACATTGTTTGATGTTTTTATAAACATCCTGAGATCTTTAGCCAGAGGAGGTTGTCATCATATTCTTCAGGCTGTTACCCTGTATAACTGAATCTAGCAAATCAAATCTAGCACATCACTGATTCAGGGGCCTGATAAATGAATTGAATTCCCTTTACAGTAAGACATTTAATATCATTTTAGTATGATATCTGATCTCAAATCAGCATCGTAATTGTTACAATTGACCTGTGTCATTGTCGTTTGAACTCTATACTATAATTATATATTATATACTATAAGGGCTCTGTAAGTAATATGAAAGATGCATTTAGGCTAATTTGAGGAATAATATACAGTAGGCTTATTACTGTTGTAGTTTATTTTATAGACCCCATGAAATGGCTTGATGGCTTATTGTTGACACATATCCTGTTAAAAGAGAACATTGTTGTGGGACATATTGAAGTGATAGGCCCTTCATTTATTTATTTATTTATTTTTAACAGTAGTCGGCAGCTCTCTGAGCCACCCTGTCACAGGAAGAACATTAACTCATTCAGTACATAGATTTTACTAGTATCAGCACAATAATCTGTTTATTGCTTTTCTTTAAGCATATTATCGTATCAGCAAACTCCAATATCGATTGACCTCTAATGTATATATTGATAAATTAATATATAAACTAATTTCAAGACTAATTTACCCTGTTTTGCACTTGTTATTAAGTAAAAGAATCTAAGATGCATGATTTATTTTGAGATTGAATGGGTTTGTTCTGTATGGACATACAGTATTAATTTTATTTGTGCAGGTCTTAAAGTCTTACATTTGATTTTAAAAACTCTGCAGATACCCTGATGTAAGATGTATTACACTGGAGCTGTATTTAGTACATTTAACATTGGTATGTTAAGATCACATACTATCATCACACGTGTTGTCTCTAAGGAGTAGCCTATTTGTTCTTGTCATCACATTCAGTGACTCACACTTTGTAAACATGACTTTAGCTTCTATTATCCCTGGAGACAGACACATGCACACAGGGGGCTGAGTGTTAGGACGGAATGCTCAGATGCTTTTACATTGAGTCATGAGACCCCTCAGATCAAAGTTTGAATTTTCCTGTGGTCAAGAGCAGCTGAAACCTGATCCTCCTCTCACAGTGCCACAAATGGACTCTGTCCATCACTTCTGCTCTGCTCTGGTGTAAAAATGGATAAAATCATGGATGAGTATTTTTAGTGTGTTACAAATGCAAAAGAAAGAGATAATGTTTGGTTTTTTTTATAGCAGTAGTTAATAGTAAATAATAAAATAGTTTTTATTAAAAAAAGTTTTATTAAATAAACAATATTTATCTGGTTTTCATGAAGTTAAAAGCATAATATGTAAGAACAGTGTTATATATTTTGTGTACTTAAATTATCCCAGATGTTTCCAAAAATGTTTAAATCCAGAGAAATAAGCAATTTTAACCAGGACTGTGTCCATGAGTCACCATCATACCCTCAATTTCCAATTTTTTTATTAGACAAGGGAACAACTGTTTGGATACATTTATAGACAGAAATCTAATCATTGTTATATACAGTAGCTCAACATGTTTAGTCTTATTGTGTGAATCTGATTGTTGATTATATTAATATGATATTCTAATATCGATCTAGCTTACTGCAATGTGCAGCAAGTGTCTCACAGCAGCCGCCGAGTGAACGCACAGAGTAACGTTATTGCATTTTTAACACACTCAGATGTATCTAATATTATAAACAGTGCTGGGTTACCACACATACGCTTGACCAGAAGAAGCAGAAGCGGCGACTGTGCCATAATAAAAGTTCCGCTTCTCTCGAGCCGTGTGCCACGCTCGTCTCGCATTAGCAGTCGTTCCAGTGGCCTCGTTCAGCTCCAACTTCACTCGGCCCTGCTCTGCTTCATACTACAGTAACGTTAATAATCTCATGCATGAACATGATTTCTGCCCGAGTCCCGTCGGATTCTTTTCTACAGGCTGTGAGGTGAAGACGACATGATTCCGCGGCATCATCAAGTTACGCCTTTGTTTTAAATAGGCGTCCTCTAGCGGTGTAAAATTACATATTGTGCCTTTAATTGGAAAATGCATCTTTTTCATTAAAAATTTAAAATATGCATTTGTTCTTTTGAATGCATACTAGTATACAGTGCTTTCATTTAATAGATATTGAGTCAGAATGATTTTGTCAGCACTGTCTGAACTGAATCTGAAATATGAACTTCCACTAATCCTACATGAACCAAACTTGCTTATGATTTATGCTGATTTATTATACAGTTTGTGTAAACAGGCAAAAAAGCACTCAAACATGCATGGTACGCATGACCTACAGTTAATTGGTTGGTCTCAGGATCATATAGTATGTGTGCTGAAGATCGCTTCAGCGATAGATTCTAGATTCTCATACTGTAGCTTACTCACAGCAGAAGGTGTGTGCGAGTTAAGGATGCCTCTGTGAGGTCTGGATTCTCACGCTTTACAGCAGGACTGTGAGGGCGGAGTGGGTGTAATGTCTGTAATCCCTGCAGTGAGATGTTGTAGTGTAAGGTTCAGAGGTCATTGGAATGTTAACCTCGTAATAGTCACATCGTAAGAGGATTAACTGCTCACACAAATTCACCTTCTGTTCTTCTGTGTCTGCCTCTGCCTTTATAGGGTTAAAATAGGTTATACATAGTGGCAGCAACCTACAGATGGTTTCTTACAGCCAATAGAGGACCAATTTGTAAATCCATGCAAACCATTGTTTGGTAACAAAAATGTAGCTTCCGTCTGAACCTAAACTAGAAGTGTAATAGTGTTAAGTCCATGTAGGCAGTGTGTTGAAATGTGAGGGATTGTGCTTGCGTGCTAGTTCAAAGCCTGTCCTTACACATGGCATTCTTCCTCATGCCTTATTTAACTAGCAGCTATTAATATCAGCTGTCTTACACATTGCCTCCACACACACTTACACGGTCTAGACTTCACCTAATACTCAAGTTCAGTTCACGATATGCAGAATCTTTTTAAAATTTAAGCAAACGAGTGACACTGTTTCCACAGATAAATTAAAATTTACATAAATACAATGTAGAGTTGCAAAGATGAGTGAAACATTTATAAATGTGGTCATGCATACAACTGCACCACTGTTTACTGGGAAGCAAACTGGAGCATTTATTTTCATGCATGGCTGTTTGTGTTCAATTCCGCTCTATTTCATGCAGGAGAAAAGTGGATCCACTGTTCCCTCCATCCTGAACAGAATGCAGACCAAACAGACCCCACCCACCTACAACAAAACCAACAAGTTCACCTCTGGCTTTCAGAACATCGTTGATGCCTACGGTATTGGCAACTACCGGGAGATCAACCCAGGTAACCCTGAACTCTAACCTTTAATCACACAGCAAGTCCCAAAATCTTTCGCAGTGATTAAAATGTGCTTCAGATTAGCATACAGATTTTCTGTAGGTGTCACAACATTGTTTGCATCCATGTTTGTGCTCATGTGCTCAGCTCCATACACAATCATCACCTTCCCCTTCCTGTTTGCGGTCATGTTTGGAGATCTGGGTCATGGTGTACTCATGACATGCGCTGCACTTTATCTGGTACTGCGAGAGAGCCGATTAATTGCCCAGAAAAATGACAATGAGGTATCCATCCACCCATCCATCTATGCACCCGTCTCATTATTAATGTTTGTCCTTATTCAAATCAAATATTTTTCATGTCATATAGCCTTTATGTATATATAGATCCTAAATATGTTTAACTAGTGATTTTGTTAATTTATCATGAAAATTAAAGCTTTGACTTGAAGAATAAAACAGACAGTTCTCATTATGGGTTATTTCACAGGCAAAGCTAAATGTGACATTTATTATAATGGGTTAGTGAGATAATTGTTACATGAACTACTCACCCTCATGTCGTTCCACACCCTTAAGACCTTCGTTCATCTTTGTAACACAAATTAAGATATTTTTGATGAAATCTGGGAGGTTTTTGATCCTCCATAGAAAGCAACATAATTACCACATTCAAGGTCCAGAAAAGTAGTAAAGACTTTGTTAAAATAGGCCATGTGACTACAAAAACCCCTCAGATTTCATCAAAAACATCTTAATTTGTGTTCAGAACATGAACGAAGGACTTGCGGGATTGCAACGACATGAGGGTGAGTACTTAATGACAGAAATTTCATTTTTGGGTGAACTAACCCTTTAAGTTAAAGGTTGTTATAAGATTATTTTCTTTTGTTTTTAATGAATAAAAAACATATTTATTTATATCAGCCATACTGGCCTTGATAGTACTTGGTAAAAAGATGGCATTTAACAAACATTTAAAGTCTATTTTCTTTTTGTTGATTATACATTCATTTGACAATTTGGACCATCACAAATCACGGCGTTCTTTCTCTCTCTCTCTCTAGATGTTTAGCATGATATTTGCTGGCCGTTACATTATTCTCCTGATGGGACTATTTTCAGTGTACACTGGGATTATCTACAACGACTGTTTCTCCAAATCTCTCAATGTCTTTGGCTCAGGCTGGAGTGTCAGACCCATGTTTGGACCAAAAGAAGACAACTGGACGTGAGTTGTTCATTCCAACCCTTTGATTTTGCATAGAGCCAAACTTATCTCACTCAGCTGAGGTTTTTGTTGTTGTTGTTTTTATTTTGAGGCCATCAAAAAACCTTATGTTTGATTTAGTTATCATAATCAGCCACTTGTTTGAGTTTGAAGGGATCAGTTTTATCATTCAGATCAGATCTTCATGCATAGCTATTAATTTATGACTATTTTTAACATGGAATTTTCTATCAACTCAATCAGGTTTAAGACACTGCAAGATAACCGGATATTACAGCTGGACCCTGCTGTGCCAAACGTGTTTAATGGGCCCTATCCAATTGGCATTGATCCAGTAAGCACCTAGTTTCTAAACTCTTCTGTAGCAAAGATAATCTAACTTTAGTCCTTTAATATGTGTTTTACTTTCTCCTCTCACAGATCTGGAACATTGCAACCAACAAGCTGACGTTTCTGAACTCCTTCAAGATGAAGATGTCAATAATTCTGGGAGTCATCCACATGACGTTTGGAGTGATTCTCAGTCTTTTCAATCACCTGTATGCACTTGTCCATTGTTACTCTCAATAGATCTGTATTCATATTTTATGCTAATTTAGGTCTGTTTGTCTATGTGTGAAGGTACTTCAACAAACCTCTTAACATCTTCCTGGGTTTTATCCCTGAGATCGTCTTCATGATCAGTCTGTTTGGCTACCTGGCTCTGCTCATTTTTTACAAGTGGTTGGCATATGATGCCACAAGCTCAAAAGATGCCCCCAGTCTTCTAATAGCTTTTATCAACATGTGCCTCTTCAGCTACAACGATCCCACTAACAAACCATTATACACGGGACAGGTACAAATACCGAGAGTGTGATTTCATCAGTATATGTGGCAAGTGAGACGGCATGACATTTAAAACTGATGTTTTGTCTCCCTCTCTTTCTCTTTCTCTGTAGATGGTGGTTCAGTGTCTGCTAGTTGTTATAGCAATCTGCTGTGTACCATGTATGCTTATAGTAAAGACCCTAGTAATGCGCAGGCAATACCTCTGGAGAAAACACCTGGTAAGGACCTGTTTGAGACACACACACCACATTCAGGATTCTTATATGCCCCGTTTATTTAGGGTTTCGTGTTTTTATTTTGTAATTTCCGTATTTAGAATGAGACGTGGGGGAGTGTTTAGATTGTAAACATGAAATATCATTGCTCCGTTTCTAGGGAAGTTCTTCAAAATAATATCCACACAGATGTTTCATAAGTTTCATAAGTGTGATTTCCAGGCCTAAAATGCAATTTATTCCTGTGATTGTAAAGCTGAATTTTCAGCATCATTACTCCAGTCTTCATTGTCACATGATCCTTCAGAAATCATTCTAATATGATGATTTTATGCTCAAGAAACATTTATTCTTATCAATACTGAAAACAGTTGTGCTGCTTAATATTTTTTTGTGGAAGCTGTGATGCATTTTTTTTTTAGAATTATTTGATTAATATAAAGTTCAAAAGAACATTTATTTGAAATAGACATTTTTGTAAAGTGTCTTTACTGTCACTTTAGATCAATCATAGCTCAATAATAATAAAAAATCTTTAGAGCTGTAGTGTAATTTTTTTAAATTATGCTCAGTTCTAAAGTATTTCTTCAGCTAAAATGTCTTTTTGAGTGCGATCTCTATAAAATCTATCATAAACTACTGAATAACTCATGTAAATGTAATGAGAAAATCATGGAAATTCCTTGGTCAGCTAACGTGGGAACCCTGATAACCTGAAAACCGATATGCTAGATTAATATATAATGGCTCAGCTATGACCTAGTGACTTTTGCCACAGGGAACGCAAAACTTTGGGGGAATCCGTGTGGGTAACGGCCCCACAGATGATGAAGCTGAGATCATCCAACATGACCAGCTTTCCCAAAACTTAGAAGATGAGCCTGAGGTAAGGGAAAGATTCTCTTTTTTCATCTGTTTGTCTGTCACTCTCTTAACTAGGCTATAGAATAAAATAGAATTAATACTTTTGTCTTGCTAATTAAATAGATTACCCAGCTTGTTTCCTTTTTGTTTTACCAAGATGCTTTGATGTAGCATTAGTTTGTGAAGTCTTAACAATAGTCTTTCTATAGCCAAAGAATGACATCTGTTCTGCCGACCCAAGAGCATATTTATGTGGATAATTGTTTGGGTCTGGTTTTTCTGTTCTACACTCCGTCTTTTGATCCTGAGAATAGCCTAACATTTTATTATAACAGTAATTAAAGTGAACTTCATAATAGTCTATGTGTAACTTGTTACCACCCACACGGTGACATGCTACACCAGGGTACCAAAAACTGTTGCAGTTGGCAGTGGGGTCGGCAGCCTGCAGTGGGCATTCCATTCTGTGACTCACTGGATCTGTGATCTGCATACCAGTGCTGGTCTAAACTGGGTCAGCCCCTTTTAAAAGCACTATCTCTCCCCCCAACCACTGTATCCCAGGGCAACCAGTCTCAAAACACTAAACAAACACCCACCCAACTAACTGGGCTTCTCCTCCATGGAAATAAAAATGGAGGCAGATGATAAACCATTTATACTGTTACCTGCTATATTTTAAAGGGTTAGTTCACCCAAAAATGAAATTTCTGTCATTAATTACTCACCCTCATGTCGTTCCACACCCGCAAGACCTTCGTTCATCTTCGGAACATAAATTAAGATATTTTTGATGAAATCCAAGGTTTTTTAATCCCCCATAGAAAGCAACGTAATTATTGTCATTCAATTTGCGTTCCGAAGATGAACGGAGGTCTTACAGGTTTGGAACGACACAAGGGGGTGAATAATTAATGACAGAAATTTCATTTTTGGGTGAACTAACTCTTTAAGGTTTGAGATGCAGTCATTTCAGTACATTAGTGCCAAATAATCTTCCTCTTTCTGCTCTAAACAGGCCTGTCAGTAAAACGCAGTCAGCCATTAATTCAGTTTACTGGAACCTGAAGTCAAATCTCCAGGATTGTTTATCTCTCTCTCATTTTGACGTATACAGTGACCCTATATAAGTATCTGGTTACTGAAGCTGCGCTAAAAAATGAATTTACAAAAATTAAAAAAAGTGGTATCTGCAAACAAATGACGCTAGACCTTTTCTCGTAAATAGCTTAAATTTCTCAGCTATTTTGCAATTACTTACGGTATCAATATGATTTTAGTGGATGTATGAATTCTGTCCCCCCCTAATTCACAAAGGTGTCCTAGCAGTGGTTGTTCATCGCATTATGTGCCAATTTTGACAAACAAAAAATGTCCAGACAAAAAACATCAACTTTTTTAAAACTCTATTTTATAATTTCAAACCTAACAAATCTTTTTGTGATATGTTATACTTGAAATGTGTTTCTTTAAAATAAATGCCATTTATTTTGTTATATTGTATTTAAGGGATTCATGCATTTGTAGGTTTGGCTTAAGTGTCTGAATACTTTTTGGGGCCACTGTAATTTGCTGTGACTGACAGTAAATGTGTTGGTCATTAGAACTTTGCATTTTCTGTGAACTTGACAGTTTTCCCTTCACTGTCTCTTCATCAGATTCTAACTCTGTCATTAACCCTATTTTAACCCTTTGTGTCTGTCTGTGCATGTCTCTGATTATATTTCAAGCAGTCAGAGGAAGAAGTGGTAAGAGCAGACAGCCTTCTCGACTCTGTGTAGATGTTTTCTGTCATTTTTTACATTTGTGTGTGTGCGTGTGTATGTGCGCCATCACCCGTATAATCCTCTTGCTCTGCGGTTTGTGTGTATTCCTGCAGGCTTCAGTGTTGGTAGTCTCCTGTAGTTGGTGTTCAGTTCTTTTCCAGTACATTCTTTTCTAGACATCCATTTTTCTTATTTTTAGCCGCCACCATTACATGGGAACAATCTAGTGAGCCGATTCTGATTTATATCACACCAAATGATGCTGATCATCTGAAAGGCCTGTGATTCTGTTCTTATGCCCGTGAGATTCAGGGCTGCTAATCATGCTGTGATTGAGCTGGGAGTGGAATTACCTTCATGCATTTTCATCAGTCTAAACAGCTCTTATTGCTCTCTTTCTCTCTCTCTTTAGTTTAATTTTGCAGATGAAGCAGTGCATCAGGCCATTCACACAATAGAATACTGCTTAGGCTGCATCTCAAACACTGCCTCTTACCTACGACTTTGGGCGTTGAGTCTGGCCCATGCCCGTAAGTAATGCACGCACACACACACGCTTGCACACTTATTGTATCGAATAGAAACCTGAAAACTGGTCATACCTGGGCCTGGGAAATATATGCAAATTTCTGCAGTTAATATAAGATTTTTTGGTTATGCTCAGCTCTACTTTATAGACTTTGGTAATGTAAGCCCCTGTAAAAGAAGTAAAATCCTTCCTCCAATCATAAATTCATTCATAAAATTCCATTCCAACAAGTAATCCATGAATGGGAACCCTGTACAAATGTAATGACATGCTTTTTGTCTCAATATAAGTAATTGTTTACAAGGTGTTTCTTAAAATGTTTCTTTTTTCTTACAGAGCTCTCTGAGGTCTTGTGGTCAATGGTGATGCACATGGGCCTTGCTTCTAGGAATTTTGGTGGATTCTTTGCCCTGTCAATTATCTTTGCCTTCTTTGCTACACTGACAGTATGTATTCTGTTGATCATGGAAGGACTGTCTGCCTTCCTTCATGCTCTTAGATTGCACTGGTAAGTACACACACACTATGCTTGCCTTTTTAAATGACAGTTAAACAGTTTAAAGAGCTGATTGCCCCTTATCAATGGCTACATACAGACTGCAGAAAAAAAGATTGATTCTTTTAAGTGCTTAAAGCAGCAGTTTGTAATTTTTGGAGCTCTAGTGGTTAATAAACAAAACTGCATGCGTCTTGCGGAAGGACATTGTAGCCGGAGCTACTTCTCTCTGTTTATGTCTATGGCCCTGTCCCAAATGGTACACTTCATGTGCACTTTCGGTCTTGTGGACTTACAGTGGCCGCTGTGTGTGCGTGTCCGTTAAGTCCACGAGACCGTAGGGTGTCCCATTCGTCGTTTTAGCTTTCAGAAGGGTGTTCGCGAGCACCCCCTTTAAGGCCGCTATGTGCCCTCGATGCATATTTCTGCTGAGCCCACAAGTCTGCAAGCTACACAGAGGACTTCTACCCGGCAGTCAAAGCGGCATTATGTCACGAAAGTGTAGACGGAAGACCGTGAGGGTTTAGGGTGCCATTTTGGGCAGGCCCTATCACAAGTCACGCAGGTACTGGGCTACTCTGCAGCGTTACGATGCAAACCAGTCTAAAATAGTCAGAATATAAACACGTATTATAGGTGCAACGTAGGGATTCAGGATAAGACAAAAATACGGTTTGGAAAATGGATTCATGATGTACTCACTCAGTGTATAAATTTTGAACACAAAAAAAAGTTACGCACCTTTAATCTTATTCTGTACACACAAAGTGTAGTTATTTGCATGTGTGGGAATTTGCATTCTACAATCAAATTCACTCCCTGACAAGTTGCCAAACCAAATGTCCATGTTTTAAAACCAAACTGAATAAGTACTCTCTTTTAGACAGTGACAGCTCAATTTAAATGTGATGCTAGAGATAACCACAAACAGTAGTTAGACAGTGACAGCTCAATTTAAATGTGATGCTAGAGATAACCACAAACACTAGCCACCATTTAATTTTGTTTTTTCCCTTTAATTCAGAACTGTAAATCACTGACTTTGTTTCCTACTTCATTTATGCAGGGTGGAGTTTCAGAACAAATTCTACACTGGACAGGGCTTCAAGTTCATGCCTTTCACTTTTGACAGCATTCTGGAGGGCAGGTCTGAAGACTAAACCGCACCCACATTCTCTCCTTTCCCAACTGCCACACCTCTAAACTACAGGAGCCAATCAGATTACGTGTGAGATTTTATGATTTGTGTGAACACTGTGACTTTGTAAGGCTCTAATTTTCTCAGGTGTTCTACATCAGGACGTTAATGGAATAATTTTCAAGAAGGTAAACTAAAAGTAATTAGTAGAAGCTGAGCTGAAAATACTCTGAGCTAGAACTGCATAATATATTTGCAATGTTTCGTAACTCTTACTTGATATGTAATAATACAAACTTAAGTGGTGTTACCATACAGCACACAGGAGAATGAACAGCTTGTTTTTTGTCATAAAAGCCTCATAAATTTGTACATACTCTTTAATCAAGGCACAATATCATTACAGTTTCCCATACCATTATAGTACAGGTGGAGATTTTGTCTGTTTCTGATATTTTTTCCCAGTATCTTAAATTATTAGAGTTTGTTTTTTATGTATCTTTTATCCTTTGTTGAACACATTTATAAAATAGTTCTCATGCAAAGGGACCTCATTTCAAATGCAGCAAAGCAAGCTTCATTTTATGCCATTTTACAAGCTTCTGTCATGCAGATGATGATCTCCTCATCAAGCATATCAGAATAATAGTTGCAGATTTAATGCAGATCTTTTCATTCCTTTGCAAACACAAGTAAAGAGTAGTTATATTTTAGTTGGTCTTGAACTGTTTCTGTTTTGTTTTTTGTTTTTTTGCTGTTGTCTTTGGACAACTAAAGGCAAATACACATCTAAGCTATGTTAACCTTATGAAACTGTTTGCTGCAGTGCCCAGTTCCAGGTTTTTTGGATTGTTGTTTATAATTGAGTTTACAACATGCATATGCAATGGCTCTTGAAGAAAAGGTGTTTGCTTGCTACAGTAGATGTCAAATGCAGTACGTTTAGTCTTGGAGAAATTAACCATACCAAGTAAAAGCAGCCAGTGAAGCTGAGTGATTATGTCTGTTTAGTTTGTCAATAAAGAAGGACTGGATATGAACTCATAATTTTGTTTTTCTTTTTTTGTATGTGATGATAAATGTTAATAAATCATGTCTAAAAGTATAGTAAAATAAATATAATAATCAATCTTAATATATAGCATGATTATATAACACCTAAAATATTAATTTTTAAAAATATTAAATAATATATATATTTTTGTGTCATTGCTGCGCTCTGATTGTGATATTTGACCAGTTTTGTTTTGTCTGTTTTTTTTTTTTTTTTTCTCTGCAAACAAAAAGACTTAAAAAATAAATAAAAACTACAGTATCAAGCTTTTGGAGCAACAGCAGTTTCCCCTCTCCCTTCTTAAAGCATTCTGTAATCACTCCCACTTACTACAAAGGGAAATCCCATTCCAAGTGATGCTGGAGTGAAAAGCAAACGTCAAAAAAAACAGCCCCTCGCTCCAGTCAAAATCACACAGCTCTGCTTCTGCTCCACACCGCTCACAGAGCAAAACAAACAAAAACGTCTCACTGCTGTTGGACTAAATATCAACATTTTTGGGACACAAAGTTTAAAACGTAGTTGTTCTACAAAAGTACATCCTATCTACCTCATTTATTGTAACTACTATAGTGTTTCCAATAACACGTGTCTTAATCGTAATTTTCAGGATCAGGTTTACGCTTTAATGAGTCATAAATCGATTTGAGCTGTTTGTCTCATACCCTTGCGTAAGTGAGTGAGTCGGTGGGTGGGTATGTGTCCGTGTGTCCATTCCCAGGCTCTAGGGAGGGTGGAGACTCCCCTTAAAGGGTCAGCGTGGGTGTGACCTTACAGTAAGTGATCTTGGTAGGGGGCTGGACTGAAGAGGGAAAGGGAAGACCTGATATGCGGGCTTCACAGGGAGCTGTGGTCACACACACCTTGGAGAGAGAGTCTTCTTCCACCGACTGGCTGACGTCCCAGAGTAGACTTGAGGGAAAGAGGAAGGGAGGAAAAGTTTGAGGAAATATAGCAAACCTAGAGAGTAGTAGGTAGTACAGGTGTAAGACTTGTTAAAAGACTGGTTCAAAGTAGCCAAGGAAAGTTGCCGAAGGTTGTTGCCTGCAAGTTGGAGTCATTCCGCTCTGATCGTTGGGTGTCTACTGTCATTCAAGTCTTTTTATAGTGCTTTATTTTTACCCTAGGACTGCATTCTTGCAGACCGGGCCACGTGTGTGCGTGCTTCTGCTCTCTGTCTGCAAGTAAGCTTGTGTGTGTATTCATCAGAGTGTGTTTGAAACCGAGCCATGGCCGACACAGACTTTAAACTGGAGCGCGCCGTCTTTGCCGAAGTCTCTTCTGATGATGACGATGAGGAGGTCGCCTTGGTGCCGGCTTCCACCAAACCTGCCACGACAACAAAAGTGTTCAAATCAAGACGAGGCGATGATGATGATGATGATGATGATGATGATGGCGACCCAGCGAAGGAGGTGGACCTGGTGTTGGGGCCAGGACTCGATGGAGGTGGCAGTGGTGACCATGAGAAGTCTGAGGCCCAGGCTACCGGCATGATGGTCCTGGCACTCCTAGACAAAATCATAGGTGTGGTGGACCAGATCCAACACACTCAAACAGGTCTCGAGGCCAAGCAGGAGACCATGGAGAAGAACATGAGCAGCATCCAGACGGAGCTGGCCAAGCTGGCTAAGAGTCACGTTGGAACGTCTGGGACAGTCAACAAGCTCCTGGACAAGGTTCGAAAGGTGAACGTCAATGTGAAGAGCGTGCGCACGGACCTGGAGAAGCAAGCAGGACAGATAAAAAAACTAGAGAACAATGAACATGAGCTCCTCAAGAGGAAGAACTTCAAAGTGCTCATCTTCCAGGTGAGTAATGAGTGCATGACAGAGCGTGCGGTTGCAAGGTCTTTGATATCCAGACATGGCATTCCATCTCCTTTCAGTTGTCCTAACTAATAGCTACTAATTAGTCTTTTAGCACATACTTCCTTTTAAAGTGGCTTAAAGGAAACCTTTGGGCAACCTGGAGTAATTTACTTACTCAACTGCATGAATCACTTCTTGCTTCACTTCTTTAAGTATTTTGGTTACCATTCCCAACTCTAACCAAGGGACTACACCACCTTCTGATTTTGGAACTGGAACTAATTCTGGTTGGTTATGCAAGCTTGATCTGTGGTCTGTTCCTCACCATTCTAGAATAGGTAATCTGTTTTTGTTTTTTGAGAACAGCTGTGGAAAACTGTAAGTTATATGTGGCCAGATCTGATTTTTTTAATTTTCATTGACTGCAGTCATTTTTGCTAGCATGGGCACATTGTTTGTCATAGTAAAAAAAAAACCAATGGCAGTGCCCAAGACCATGTTTTAGCATGTTCATGTTGTTTTACTAGGGTCTGCTGCATGAGTATGTATTTGCAATCCTCCTTCCCAGGTCTCTTTTGGAGTACACATGGATTCCTCTGCAGGGCTTGGCCTTGAATTCCCCACCCAGTCTCATAAACTGTCAGTTCACTCCTATGTGAACCTTCAAAGGTTCCTGTCTCACCTCACAGCAACCTCTGAACAATGCTGGATCAGCACATTCCATTCTGTACTGCAAATACTGCATCCATGTAAAAAAAAAAAAAAAAAAAAAAAAATTTTATTTAAGGTTTTTAGCTGAAGTTTGTAGAAATATATGTAATATAACTCAAAAGAGCACACACACCACACGGCAGAGTGATATGTTTCCAAGAGACAGATTCCTGTGTAAAATAGTCTATGATTTACATTCCTGCAAAGCAGCAGATCTCGATATGAAGTAGTTCCCGGTTCCCTCGGGAATTTGGTCATTTATTTATTTTTCCTGCACCAGATCTACTGCAGAGACATCATCCGATGTGTGCACTTTCATCTGAAAGATTTCTCTGTCAGACGTTAGAGTAATATTCAGTAAATACTTTTGTAATAAATTTATAATTTATCATGTGCTCTATGGTTAAAAATTTGGGGTCACATCAGTAAGATTTATTGATATCTATAAAAAAGTCTCTCATTTCGCTAAGGCTGCATTTATTTGATCATAGAGTAAAATAGTAATATTTTGAAATATTATTACAGTTTAAATAACTGTTTTCTATTTTAATATTTAATAAAATGTAATTTATTCCTGTGATGCAAAGCTGAATTTTCAGCATAATTACTCCAGTCCTCAGTCACATGATCCAAATCATTCTAAAATGATGATTTGCTGCTCAAGAAACATTTCTTACAGCATTTATTTGGCATAATTTTTTGTAACTATGTAAAAGTTTTTAATGTTACTTTTGATTAATTTAATCCAGTATTCATTTTTTTATTCTCTCTTGCTGACCCCAAAGTTTTGAGCAATATTCTATTTGAATGAAGATGTTTATATTATTAATATTATTATTTTTATTAATATTAAAATATATAGATTAATCAGTGTGTTTATTCGCAAATATGATGCTTAAAATGGACCGCAATGCTTTCCAAATGATGCACTGCACTCTTTCACAGATGTCTTAGCAACGTACATATGCTTTCTGGGAAATAAGGTAATTGTACACTGCCTGCACAAAGAGAAGGCCTATACTTTTTCCTTAATGTCTCTCTCTCTCTCTCTCTCTCTCTCTCTGTCTCTCTGTGTGTGAGATGGTTGGCTGTGGCAGATAGTTGGCAGGTGTTTGAGGGTATAGCATGAAGACATTAAGATGCCTTCTGCATAATTACTGCGTGCCCGTCTATAGAATTATAATCCTCCTGTAATATAAAATAGATTAGTTGATTTCTGCAGATTCGAGTATTATCATACAGCCCAGTCACAATATGGTTTATTGGTCCATTCACACTATTTATCATAACTGAACTTACTGTACTTCAGTAGAATATGAAGGAGTTTTACATGAACATCTCTAAGTTTAGTTTAGTCCGGATGGGAATAGGAAGAACTATATAGCGTAATTTATTTTAATTGTTTTAGCTACTCATTCACTAAAGGAATTATACAAATCAGGTATCTGCACAATTTTCATTTTTTTAAGTTGTAAATAACACAAAGATAGATTGTTTTTTTTGTTTTGTTTTGTTTTTTTTTTGCATTAGGGTTTTATAAGTTTAATTTACAATGACGAGAGGTGAGTTTGAGCTGAAAAGAATGGCCATGTCATAATTCAAATAATCATGGAACTGCTATTTTGTGACATGTAGGCCTGGTTTCACAGATGGGGCTTAGATTAAGCCAGGATTAGGCCTTAGTTCAATTAGGACATTTAAGTAGCTGTTAAAAATGTGCCTTATAAAAAAAAAAAAAAAAAAAAAAAAAAAAACTGGTGTACATCTTGAGACAAAACAATGGCTCTGACACTGACAATGGCGAGATGCTTTCAGTTAAAACAGCTAAAGATGCATTTTAGTCTGAGACTAGGCTTAAAGGCATAGTTCACCCAAAAATGAAAATTCTGTTGGAACTGCTTGAGGGTGAGTAAATGATGACACAATTTTCATTTTTGGGTGAACTATGTCTTTAAACCTTGTCTATGAAACCGGAGGATAGTGTTTGGTTAAACTAAATTGTGGAACTAAGGTTCTTGTAACGATTAGTAAATAAGGTTAGCAAATGTTTATATGCTGAAATATTTTGTGCAAAAGTCCCAAAGCTGCAAACAGTGTTTCGTTACCCTGAAAATAACACCAGACGCTTCAAATGTAGAGACACTTTCTTTAGTGTCTCACTAAAGTGCTGGATCAGTGTGTAGGGTGTAGCATGTTGCTGCTGTGTGGATCGCAGGGAGGATCGTGAAGAGAGTCAAGCAAGCTTGTTGGAGTCGTATTAAGTGTGTTTAGAGCGTGCTGGATCGCAATATGGACGAAGGCTCACTCTGAGACCCCCATCCCTCTTGACTTTCCCTTACTTTCTAATTATAGTGCAGAATGCGGTAATGTCTGCAAGGCTACCATATTGACACTACCGTCAGTCGAGAAAGAAAGAGAACCTTTCAGTTTTAGAAGTACCGCTGGACATTTGCAATAGCTTTGTCAGAGATCCAACAATAAGGCATTTGTTAATATAGAATAAATATATTCTAAATAAAATAGATTTAAAAATACATATTTAATATTAATTACAATTTACAGCATTAAATACTAGGGGTGTAACGGTACATGTAGCTATTTGTCCCGAACGGTCACGATTCAGTGCATAAAGTCAGGCCCTGTTTACACCTGGTTTTAAGATGCGTTTTTAGTCGATCAGATCACAATATATAACGCTACATACAGGTGTAAATGGGGTGTAAGACGTTTTAAGCTTATCCACATTTGACGACTTCCAGAGTTGAAATTGCATTCGACCAGATTGCTTTCTTAGTGTAGACCAGTGTTTCCCAATCCTGGTCCTGGAGAACCCCCAACACTGCACATTTTTAATCAAAAGATCTGGGGGAAAAAGCATTTATCCACCCATAGACCCTTCTCTCGAAGAAATCAGGACAGAAGTGGTTGAAAGTGGACAAAAGAGATGGATTAAAATACCCCCTCGTCCACTTGTGATCCGATGTTTTGTTTTTATTGTTGGTGTACACAAATAAAAATAGACTTACTCTTATCTGTATGACCATAAATTGAGTATTTTAAGTTTTTTTCTGCTGTTATAATGAGACAAAATCATTTCGCTGTGTGTTGTGGAAGTCTCAATATTATGTAGTTCTGGCATGAAACTCTAGATGGCGCAGACTGATCATCTGATAGCGGTCACATCGTTATCTACTTAGCACAGCTGACTGGTTTCTGTTGCATGAGCTGTGGCTCAACATTCAGACAAATACTAGTAATGCTGCTGCTTGCAGTCTGCAGGCGCTTTTAGTTACCTCCACCTTCCCCAGCTCCACCTGTATAGATCTGCTACGGGGGTTCATTCATGTATGTTACATGTGCTATGCTATGCCATGCTAATCTCTGCTAAAGATACCAATCTCTCAGAGAGTTGTCATGACAGAACTACAGTCCAGTGAGGAAATATGTGTGTCCTGGAAATGGGAAGCCTCAGGTGTCGCTTCACTCACTGTCTCCTCGTGGAAAGGTGAAGTAGGCTCTTTTTTCTCCTTCTCGCTCATCTTTCTGTGAGTTCTTGAAAAAAGCATAATATTGAACTCCGTCATTGTCAGGGGGACTAAATGCTGCTAGGTGGAACAAACTGTAATTTGCATTACTGTCTGTTCAACTAGCATTGGGAATTTGTTCCTTTTACCTGTTGTACCGAACTCGTATAGAACCGTGACCCCAAAACCGAGGTACGTACCGAACCGTGACTTCCGTTACACCCCTATTAAATACAATAAATTGCGTAGCATGATAGGTTATCAGTCATGGTCACCTAAATGGTAATATCTTTATAGATTGACAGTACATAAAATACGTTTTTCCGTTAATAAATTTTGTTTTAATGACTCTTTGAAATCCACAGATGTCATTTTGTGCCCGTAAATATGCTATTATGCCTTTCAATCAGTGATCTGACCTTATTGCACTTAAACAGAAGCGTCTCATGTTAATGTAACATGCCGGATGAGGTTCGGTGTGTTCCAGCACTTTGCTGTTGTTTACTCTACACCAGCGTTACTGCATTTAGCCTCACTAACGAGTCATTTCCTTCCAGCGCTGCTCTGAGAGGCTGGAGGGGCAAAACATTGGTGATGTAAATGGTCTCTAATGTTTTTAATGCAGATGGAGCTGAAAGATGGAAGATGACAAGAGTGAGTGAGGTCATTTATTGGTATATTTGCAAAGTGTTCTGTTGGCTTGTGCACCTATTTCCCATCATTTCTCCTGGCAGATGTTAATGCGGATCATTATGGTCTGTTAGGGATAATCAGAGGAGATCTACCAGAGGGATCGCTTACAAAGAACACTTTCTGTGTAGCCTATCTTTCCTGGGAATGAGCAAACTCAGAAATGTACATTAGCTGAAAAACATTATATGCGCTGCAGATGTATTATATAGTGTGAATGTAAATATGCAAATTTTTATAATTGAATGCAGGCATGCATGATTAGATATGAATATTTGTTTACCAGTAGGCAAATGTGCCCTTGTAAATACAGTAGGGTCCAAATGTCTGAAACCACATGTGAAACTGAAAATGCGTGTGTTGTAGTTTTCTGAATGAATATAAACGATTACATTTATATTATCAGTATAACAACTGACATTGAATTTGTAAATTAAATAGAATTTAGTATGCACTCAAACTGCATGAACTCCACAAGTGTAAAACCTGATGATCATGATTTGTGAATGATCCAAAGAGCATCTTATGTTTTACTGTTACATTTATTTAATTATTAATTTATGTATCAATATTTATACTTATTTAATATATTATTAATATCATGGATTTTTTATATATTTATTATTAGTTTTACTACAATAGCATTATTTATTTCTAGGGTTAAAATGATTTTCACTGCGATCACAGACTTTTAAATGCAATTTACACTGTATACACTACATTTTAAAAAAAAAAAGAAAAAAAAAAAGAAATGAATACTTTGGATGCATTGAATTAAACATGGTAGTAAAGACATTTACAATGTTACTAAATGTTTCTGGTTCATGTAAACGCTGTTCTTTTGAACCTTCATCAACATCAAAGCGTCATGAAAACAATTATTGCAGTTTCCACAAAAATATTAAGCAGCACAACTGTTTTGAACATTGATAATAATAAGATTTTCTTTTAGCGTCATATTAGAATGATTTCTGAACGATCATGTGGCACTGAAGTGTGTGTTTAATTGGTCATGAAGTCTCAGTTTCAGTCTTCTCTGATGGAATGTCCACTCAAGCTGCAGGTTACACTACTGGCATTTATCAGATATCTAATCACAGACCCCTGAGGTCTACATAAATTACCCCTGTAAAATTGGACTCCTGTAGGTGACAGGCCAGTGTGTGTGTGTGTGTGTGTGTGTGTGTGTATGTGGTTCAGGTATACCCGACTTTATGGGGACAAAATGTCCACACAAAGATGGCAATATCCGAAATCCTTGTACTTGTGGGGACATTTTTGTCCCCATGAGGAAAACAGCTTATAGATCGTACTAAATCATTATTATTTTTATTATTATTATTTTTTTTTCACACATTAATATTTCCTATGGTATAAAAAGTGGACATTTTAATTGATTTATTCAGAATTGACATTATTCTAAGAAATTTTGGAAGACAGTACCGGAATAGTTGAAATTACAGACACAAGTAGAACTCCATGAAGTTCTTTTTAGTTTATTGGGTGAAAATACGTCCACTGACCTGTTGGGCATCTCAGTTGCAGTAGCTCATATAAAGCCATTTTCATTGCATTGTCTAAAATGTTATTTCCTTTTGCAGCTGTGCACCTGTGGTGAACATGCATATCAAAACGTACTATTTTTGGGACGCACATCATCTGAATGCCATTAGCTTCCTTGTGCACACAGACATGGATATTGTAACAGTATGTTATTTCTAGTGAAGCACATTTCCACACCATTAAAAAATAAATTAAATAAAAATCATGCTTTGGTAAATCTTAAAGGTGCGGTATGTAGGAATGACACCCAGTGGTCGAAATAGGTACTGCAGTCCAAATTCAAAATGTTGTTTGCCCCGCCCCCTCCTTCAAAGACGCGGGTTGCCAGCTTGAGGACACGCAGCAAAAGGGAGCACAATTGACAATGAAAGCCGAGGAGACTTACACACTGTAAGCTGATGAGTTGATTTATCTGTGTTTTAATGCTGTCGTTCATAGAGATTTTTAGATGGATGCAGAGGCTTTTTAGGTCAGGTAGAATCTGCGATTCTCTGACCCAGTTTGTTTGCTGGTTTCCATGGCTGCAGTAAGCTGTGTTATGTCGACATCAACCCGTGATGTCGAAATACTATTGGATAAACTGGCAACATGCGGTTTCGCACAGACCAAAACAAAGACAGACATTCCGACACGGAACGCACATTTCAAAGTAGAATATCTGGCTGTAGCATTGTTTTTCTGAGAAACAAGTAGGTGAACTTAGCATGTTTCCTAAATATCTGCAAACATATTGGGGTATTTTTATGCTTTATTAAAGTGAAAATCTTACATATAGCACCTTTATTTAGACATACTAAGTCATAATTATGACATTAAAAATTCAAAATGATGACTTTCCATATGTCATAATTATGACTTTGTAATAATTTTGAATTTTTATGTAATAATTATGACTTTTAAGCCAGAATTTAGCTTTTTATGTCATAATAATTGATTTACAAGAGCATGATGTATATGGTGGGCTTCCATGCATTTCTATTGTAGTCTGGTCAGAAAATGCTAAATGTTAAGAGGTGTTGTTGGAGGTGTTGGTTGGGTAGTGGTTTGCTAGGCAGAAGATGACGAGGTGTGGCTGTGATTTATAGGGGTTTGTGTGATATACTGTTGGTCTCTGCTCTATTTTTGTGCTGAATTCAGGGTATCATATTTACCCAGACAGCAGTGTGTGTTCAGTGTGAGCGCATGTGTGTAGGTAGACTGCATATTGCGTGTTAGTCCAGGCTAGAATGTGATGTTTGATGAATGGGCTGAGGATAAATGAGGCACGAGTTTCCACCCGTGTGTGTGTGTGTGTGTGTGTGTGTGTGTGTGTGTGTGTGTGTGTTTGTGTTTATTAAGCGTCAGTAGAGGTGGGCACTGGTCACTTTTATTTTTTTAACATGTTAGATAATATGTCAAATATGACATACAGGAAATGACACCTGCATGTGTGTCACATCGATAGTGTATTACAGGTGTTTTCTCCCAGGTTCTGGAATTACTACATACTTCCATATCGCTTGCATGGGGCAGGGCTGCAGATGAGTACGGAGCAACACTTGATATGGTTGCACCAGAGCCAGACACAGCAATGCAAATCTAAAATCTGAAGATAAGTTTCATCTTCACTTATAATAAACCTGGATTAGGAGTCATTCTACTCCAGTTATACTGAATGGTGTCCATTTCAGTTCAACTTCTCTCACTCCCTAAGATGCAGTTCCATTTGAACTCTTGCATAAACAAAAGCATGTTTGGCTTGTTAAGAGCATCATGGTGGCAGCAAATGCAGTGAAAAAGTTTTTTTTTGCAACAATGTAAAAGTCTTCACTGTCACTGTTGATCATATTTAATGTGTGTGTGGGCATATATGTATTATGATATGTACAAACAGGCTGGTAAAGGAGGTTATTGGGTGAAAAGCCTTTACCTCTTTGACATTATGAAGCTGTCAGATGCAGAAGCATGCAAACAGCGGCTGGCTCCTGTTTCAATCGCAGTAGTTGAATTTAGCCTTGAGCCAATGAGAGACAGAACCCATAGTGTGTTGCTGTGCCTGCTGTAGATTCATGTGATGCTGTCTTGCCCCCTAAAGTGCATGTGGTGTCCTGACTGACATAACGCAGATCTCGTCTCTTATGCAAGAGAGAGATTGTGTTTTTTTTAATGCCTGTCATGATGACACCCATACTAAACTCATGATTAAAGTTGTTTCACATTCTCAGTAGGAGTTCTCCTGTACAGCTGCTGTTCTGAATCCAACGGAACTCAATAGCTGCTCAGTGTCTCAACCTTAACATGCCTTTCAACATCACACACACACACACACACACACAGCTGTTATCAACCCATCACCGTCTTATTTTGTTTTGCTGGATATGTCATGCAAACTACTGCACCAACTGTTTTTGCTGTTGTCTTGGTAACGGTTGTCATGGTGCATTTGTCCACAGATAGCTGGTAATCTGTGTAATTGTTTGCCTCTTTTAGGGGGTTAGGATAGGGATCCTTCTATATATACAGAGTGGGCTGACTGAGCTTTTTAGCACAGAGCTTTTGAGCAGGAGTTTCAGGGTATTTTACAGCACCAGACACACTGGCAGCAGTGTTAGTGTGCTGTTTATGGTTGCTGTTTTTGTACTGCACTACATAATTGCAACCTAGGGCTGTTTAATCTGGATCAGAATGATCTGGGTTTGGAAATCCTATGTTTTGCGATCCAGGATCAGGTAATCCATCTTATTGATGGGTGGGGGTTAATATATCTCTTACCAGCCATGAAACTGTATTTTGCATTGTCTATTTAAAGCCTTTATTGGAGTGTCTATTTACATTAAGTGCAAATGGCGTTAAACGCTATTTACACTAGCTCCGCCCACCCATTCAAGTTTTTAAAAAGACGTGCGGCATTCAACGACTTCAGTGGCACAGCAGTATTTAGTGAGGCTCGCAGGCCAAGTTTTTAATGCCATCAAATCCGCCTTTTGCGGAGCTCGCTCATCACCATTTTCCCAGCACATATCACATCAGAAATGCATTTATTTTCAATAAAAATGAAAAAAATATTCTAAAAGTGGAAATAAACTGGGGAAGGTGTAGGGAAGGTTTTTATTCTCCCAATAAGGCAGCATCCATTTAATAATTTTAATAAATATAATCATTTACACTCTATGATATTATTGCATCCTGTTAAGGTACAAAAATACTGAGGTGCAAATCTCCCAATATAAAGTATAGATAGCATCTAATTACAGTTTACTCTTATTGCAAAGAACTGATACTATTACATGGTGTACATACAATCTATCACTATTTTCACCTAGTGTAGCATATTGCTAAGAAAATGCTGCTATTGTCACTTAGTGTAAATAGCATCTATTGCTATATGCAGATAGCCGCTGCCTTTATTTATTATTGTCCTTATGGCCTTGCATTGTAGTGGAAAACAGTGCAGTTACTCTTAGTTTTATATCCGAGACACTGTAATATGCGGTATGCACTTTCATATTTCTTTTTGGTAAGATTTCTGCCATCTTGGAATGCTAGATACATTTGAATAGAAATCGATTGAGAAGATGACTTAGTGTGCTGAATGTAAAGCTTTGTACATGAAACAGTTCATCAGATAATCTAATCAATGTCGGTATTCTTTTTGTTGAGAACTTTGTTGGCAGCCCTGCAATTGTCAATAAGGGGCCGTTTACACAACACAAATTTTCAACTAAAACTTTTTATGCATTTTGGCTGTTCATTTGCACCACAACAGCATTTTGGGGGCCTGAAAATGCAATCTTTTAAAAATGGGTTTCAAAGTGCAAGTTTTTAAAAACAATAGACCAAACATTATTGTCTCCATGTAAACAATAAAAATGCAAATTTGTGAAAATGGTGACATCATGCACATGCATGATGATATGTGTTCAGTCTATAGGTGTGTAGTGTTTCTTTACAAAGTGACTTCGCCAACTACTGGCCTGGCAGCAGAATACAGCATTTTTAGTCATTATTGTGATCCATGTGAACGGGCATCATTTTGACAACATGGCTGCTCAGTTTAATTTCAAGTGTACAATAAGCAGAATTGTTAGATTTTTAGAACTGTCAGCATTTATGACAAACTAACTCTTTGACTTGAAAACACTTTCATGTTTACGGGTGGATCTTGACGATTCTAATACGGTGGACATGCAGACGTATGACAGTAATTAGGAACAGCTTCTAATGTGCCATCTTAATAATATCTTTGATTCAAAATATGATGTAATCCATGTGGTATTCCTTTAAAAATCTGAATCTGAATTGCTTGCCAACACACATTACTGGAAATTGTTGAGGTCCGGCAAATTTTTATGGGGGAAAAAAATCTTTCCAGTAATGTGATTTCCTCCCCAGTGTTTCCATATATTCTCACTTGTTCTCTGTGTGTTTACACTGAGCTCTCTCTGTTGGCTTTGGCTGTTTGGATTGAGTGTTTGCGGTGTACACCTCAGACATCTCTGGTCCTCTATATTCTGGCTTGTGCTGGAGCTTTAGGTGGTTTATCGGACCAGGGTTCACATAAGGACAAACTTTTTTGGATAGAAAAAAACCCAGAAATGGTTTGTTTTGGCATTGCAAATGACCGTAAGACAAACAGTAGCCACTAAACTCAAATGAAGGCGTCACCAAAGTCAGCCAAGGCATAAAGTAAAGCTCTCATCTAAGATTGTGCAGTTCCTCTGGGATGTTTATCAGGTGTCTCTCACACAGCACAATATCTGCAGATCTTCAGCCCAGCTCTTGTCTCTGAGCAGCCTGCAAGCCTGTCAAGCACAAGCAGACATTTCAGCACATTGCTTTCTTCAGTCCCTTTCTTTGTAGATTAACAATTAGGGATAATCAGCTGGAATTAAATAGCAAGAGTAGAACTCATGGCAGTAAACATGTATGGCAAAAATATTACGGATATACAACTACAGTAAAACTGCACATTTTAGAGTGGCCTTTTATTGTGGCCAGCCTATATCTTCTTTTGTGTTCAACAGAAGAAAGAAACTCATACCTGTTTGGAACAACTTGAGGCTGAGTAAATGATTACAAAATTTTCATTTTTGGATGAACTATCCCTTTAAACTCGTGTAGGCCTAGTAGTGGTAAACAGCATTGGTTCACCTGAAGCAAAGTCCTCTGACTGACTGAAAAAATAAAAAGTACTGAATCAGTCTCAAAATATTTAAAAAGTGTTGTTTTGTTTCAAATAATAGAACTATGTATAGGTTATGTTTATATTATTTTAGACATTGTTCAAAATATATATGTATAGGCCTATATATATATTAAACTAAATTGAAACCAAACAAACTTTGTAACATGTTTGCTTTAAAAATGTTTTTCTTAGTTTACATGTACATTTACAGTGCCCTCTAGAGGGAGTGCTGCACTCGTCGTCTATAGACTCAGTATCATTTCAGTTATGGCCCAGTGTTAAAATTAATCTCATTGACATTTTCTCATCCTTGTTGCATAGAAATTAGTTAATTATCTTACTATAAAGCTCCTCCACCCATGTAATCATGATGATTATCTATCCCAGCGCTTAAACGAGTCATAGCATGTCCTGAATTCCAAATGTCGGTCTGTCTGCATGAGGCAAACAAGGATTGAATGACGCAATGTGAACATTTTAAGAACAGGCTTAGGGGTAACAAAATAGAGTGATTATAAGTCTTGAGACGAATGAAGTCCAACTGGTTATGAAGCCAGAATGCAATTATTAAGCTGTTGATTAGTTTCTCACAAGGAATTCAGTGTTCAAAGTTAAGTCCGAGTAGGGATTATGTAAAGGCCAGCCACTTTATTGCAAAATATACCTCAGCAGGATACATGGATATAAAAATTTGATTTGGGTTAAAATTGTTTCATAAAATAATACAAACCCAAATCACAGGCATGCAAGATAATATAGGCCTAAAACTTTTGCTATGAATAAATAGTCCAAAGCAGTCGGTCTAACAACAAAACTACAGTTTTGTCATGGTTTAAAAGGGTCACAAAACCACTGAGTATTATGGAAAGGAACAAAGTCTGCTGAGTACACTGTTATGAAACAGAAAAATCTGCACATACTAACTTTTACACATCATACGTTTTAGTAATACTGAAAGTGAAAATGAACAGTTCTCTGATTCCCTTATAAAGTGGTGCTATTCATGCATACTTTAATACCAACTGCTTAGATTCAGATCTAGAAGTTCAAGAATATTCTGATTTGCCTGGTCTAATCTAATCTTAGTTCCTTAATTTTTCTCACCTGTTCCCTCAGGACAAGGTGAAACCTGTGAAGGTCTCTAAGAAGCCAGTGGTTGCAGGAGAAGAAGGTGAGCAGGTCCTGAGTGAAGGAGGCGAGGAAGAACACGGCTCTGAAGAGGAAGTGGAGGTTGAGCTTGAGGAGATCATTGAGGAATCTCGTGCTGAGCGCATCAAGCGCAGCGGCCTCCAGAAGGTGGACGAGCTGAAGAAGGCCTTCAGCAAGGAGCAGATGGAGAAGACCAGACAGAAAACCAAGGAGAACCTGGAAAAAACCCGACAGAGAACGAAAGAGAACCTGGAGAAGACACGTCTGAGAACCCGAGAGAACTTTGAGAAGACCAAGAAGAGCCTGAGCAAGAAGATGGATAAGCTGGGAACAAAGATGACCCCTAACACCCAGCGCCGCAATAAGATCCGTAGCTCCAGAGAGAAGATGAAGAAATCACTCACACCCGACCACACTGTCTACGCCCGCTCCAAATCGACTACCTACCGTGTACCGCCCTTTACCTTCCACGTCAAGAAGGTCCGTGGGGGTGAGATTGAACCCACACCAGAGCCAGAGGAAGAGGAGGAGCAGGTGGAGCAGGATGAGGAGCTCTCGGAGGAGCTTGCAATACAGGAAGGAGGCCTAGTGTCAAAGGTGGAGGAAGGTGAACTGGTCAGTATTGACAGCCCAGAGATGGAGGCCTTGCTAGAGGCAGCTGATCACTCACGGCTGGCTTTCCAGGAGACGGTGAGGCCAAGGGAGAAGGCTGGCCAGTAAGTTCAGTATGTTAAGTCCTGGAAAAAGCTCAACACAGGAAAAAAAAAGTGTGGAGGTCTGGAGATAAATCAGGTTAATGGGATGTAGAGAACTGAGATGTGCTTGATGGCGGATTAAAGAGCAAATGATTGTGGAGTCGCCTGGACCTATGGCTGAACATTTGGTTTGCTTTATTTCTTGTTATCTGCTCAACCCAAAGGTTGCTTTTTTATTATTATTATTGTTTTGTTTTCATCAATTGTCAGTTTTTAAAATTGACTAATGGCCACTTTTTATTGTGTGAAGGTACTAGAAAAAGATAAAAGAATTTTTAATTTGATTTCTAAGACTTAAAGTACATTTAAAATCTTAAAAAACAAATGAATGTTGTAGTATTAGAAGTGAGGAGGTTTGCGCTCCGGAAGAATATTTTCATAAACACTCTCATGGCATTTAGATCCTATTAGATGGCATATGTTGTTAACTTATTAATTTGTTATCAAGGCTACCCGGTTGCAGCCAATATATGTTTATATTGAAGTGCCCATATTTAATGAACACCCTGTGTTCTTTGTACTATCATGTGATGTGATGGCTGCTGATTTCAACAGTATAAATTAATAGCAAGCCCTATGCGTCTTGCTGAATGTCTGGCCTTTATTTAATTATGATTTAATGCCGTGAATGAACTGTTGGAAGCAATTGAAAGTGAAATCTTTGAGGTGCTAGAGAGTATGTTGTTAGATGGAAATATTGTTTTGAAGGGAAGTGAATGATAACATAGTCTAATTATTTTGAAAATATAAAAAAAAAAAAAGGAAAAAAGGAAAGGAAAGAAAGTACTGCAAATAACTACTGTTTTTTGAAATGGAAGATTTTAACAATGGTGACATTTTTTTGTGGTCTAGTCACTGACGTGAATGTGATCCAAACTCCAAATGTTTCAAACGCTTCACTCTCTGATTCAGACTTGATGTAAAAGACTTGTAATCACTGCTTTTGACATCTAGCGATGGCATAATTTAATCTTTAATCTAAATAAGTAAATGTCAATAGAAGCTCTTAGAAACCTGTAAAATCAAGCAGAATGTCAGTCTCTGAAAAGTTTGCTTTTCATAATTCAGTTTTATTCATTCTGAGGTGAATTCATTTGACTGTTTACCCTATTTGTACATATACACTTTGACATGTTCAAAGCAAGACTGGTTTGTTTATTGTCTTTCATATACAGGTACACACATAAATACAGTATTATGTAAACAGGGGCTTATTCTGTGGAAAAGGTTATTGATAGGGGTAGACTACTGATACGATCTATCCATGTCACTGTGTAATTCAGCTCAGTCACTGATCTTTCATTGTACTTTAAGTGCCTTTATGCCAGATAATCAACCCACATTATCGCATAAGTAGTCTAATTTTTTACAACCAATAAACTGAAAGCACGCATTTTGTATCATGTTATGAAAATACACAGTGTTCATGGCACACATGAGCAATAGTTTTCTAGGTGTGATGGTCTGAATGAAGCTACTTATTGGCTTTGCTGTTGTCCTTGTGAGATTTCTGGCTGTATAAATGGATAGGGTGTAGGTTGCTTTTAATAAACAAATAAAAGTGTCCATCTTTGTGCTGTGAGACCTGAGGCTTGATTATTGGTGAATAAACATACTACAATGTAAACAAACTCTCTTTCTTTTTCTTTTTTTTTTTTAAAGATACTTTCTCTCCTTTACATTCTCTGTATCTACCAAGCTATTTACCGTTATCAGAGAGAGTGCAGAAGCTGCACACTGTAGATCATTGGCGCCTGTGTTATTGCTCTGGTGAGCGATGATGAAAAGCTGCATTGTGGTGAGGCAGACACAGGCCACTGACTGATAGTTCAGTACAGTCACTGCACACACAGCAATATCATCTGTACCAGCAAGGAATCTGCAGTGCCATTAGGACATTGTCTTTCAAATTCAGTGTTAGTTCTTCGAAAAAGACATGAAAATATGTATGTGCAAATATAGGACAGGAACGTAGCAAAAGCCAAACTAAAGGACAATTCGCACTGCACTGACAGTCACTCCCAGACCAACGCCAACAGTCACCAGATTATAGCACGTCACTTCTCAGACATTCAGAATGTTTAATTGGGGAAGAGCAGCTCCGACAGACGCCAACAGAGGCGAGTGGTCCAACAAAACCCGACGAAGTGTCTGACGTCGTCTGTTGGTGCAGTGTGAATTGCCTTAAAAGAGAGAGTAATGTGCATATTAGTACATAATAATGTATGCAGGTCAAATAATGAGTGATCAAATTTTCCTGACCTTTCAAGATACATTAACCATGTAAAAAAAAAAAAACTTAAATCTAAAATCTAAATCTAATCTAAAGTTTGTATATGTGTATCATATTTAGGCTTTTATGGCCCATATAGTATCATACAATAAGAATATGGAGCTCACACTTCAGGAGGAATAAAACATTTCAGTTTTATTCAGAAGCTCAAACTGAACAAAAATTTGCAATTTGGTGCATGCAATTTAGGTGCTGATATTTATAAGGCCAAGAAGTAAGATGAAATTCTGATAATGTAAATCAGTGAGATCTTTATAACAGTATAGCAATACATAAATTCCATATAAATATCAGTTGTCAATCTATATCTCCAAATAGTATGTCTTAGTAAGATGATATTTAAATGCTTAGTTTTATGATCAAATCTCTGTAGTTTTAATGGTGGGGGCAAAACATACACTGATGAGGCATAGCATTATAACCATCTTCCTAATATTGTGCTGGTCCCACTTTGCTGTCAAAACAGCCCTGACCTGTCGAGTCATAGACTCCACTAGACCCCTGAAGGTGTGCTGTGGTATCTGGCACCAAGATTTTAGCAGCAGATTCTTTAATTCCTGTAAGTTGTGAGATGGAGCCTCCATGGATCAGACTTGTTTGTTCAGCACATCCCACAGATGCTCGATTGGATTGAGATCTGGGGAATTTGGAGGCCAAGTCAACACCTCAAACTTGTCGTTGTGCTCCTCAAACCATTCCTGAACCATCTTTGCTTTGTGGCAGGGTGCATTATCCTGCTGAAAGAGGCCACAGCCACCAGGGAATACCGTTTCCATGAAAGGGTGTACATGGTCCGCACAATGCTTAGGTAAGTGGTACGTGTCAAAGTAACATCCACATGGATGGTAGGACCCAAGGTTTCCCAGCAGAACATTGCTCAAAGCATCACACTGCCTCCGCCGGCTTACCTTTTTCCCATAGTGCATTCTGGTGCCATGTGTTCCCCAGGTAAGCGACACACACACACCCAGCCATCCATGTGATGTAAAAAGAAAACGTGATTCATCAGACCAGGCCACCTTCTTCCATTGCTCCGTGGTCCAGTTCTGATGCTCAAGTGCCCACTGTTGGCGCTTTCGGAGGAACCTATCAGAACCAGCATTAACTTCTTGAGCAATTTGAGCTACAGTAGCTTGTCTGTTGGATTGGACCACACGAGCCAGCCTTCGCTCCCCACGTGCATCAGTGAGCCTTGGCCGCCCATGACCCTGTCTCCGGTTCACCACTGTTCCTTCCTTGGACCACTTTTGATAGATACTGACCACTGCAGACCAGGAACACCCCACAAGAGCTGCAGTTTTGGAGATGCTCTCACTAAGTTGTCTAGCCATCACAAATTGGCTCTTGTCATACTCACTCAAATCCTTACACTTGTCCATTTTTCCTGCTTCTAACACATCAACTGTGAGGACAAAATGTTCACTTGCTGCTTAATATATCCCACCCACTAACAGGTGCCGTGATGAAGAGATAATCAGTGTTATTCACTTCACCTGTCAGTGGTCATAATGTTATGCCTGATCGGTGTATAATGCAATGCAGTACAATAATGATTGAGAGATGTACAAATGAACATTCCTCAAAAGCCTGTATCTTATTTGATACTCACATTTTAAAATGATTTTTCTAAAAATGATGTATGGTTAATCAAACAAACATATGTTGCTTCCCGTCCTGTAAGTGTTTATCTTGAAATATTACTAACAATATAATTGAAATTCTTAGGTTTACTTTATAAAAATCAGCAAAAAGACAGGTTGTGTAAACAGGTTTTTCAGCTTTTTTCCTCAGTTTTGATCATGTTGAAAATTTAGAAGCCTAAGAAATTTGCATAGCAAATATGATACAGTGGGCTTTATAGCGTTAAAATAGTAAAATCAACATACAATAATCTACCCTGAATACAGCTGGACACTGCAGTTAATTTGATTTAATCATTGTATGATTTGGCCCCCTTAAAATACAACACAACAAAAAAGGTGGCTTTTCAGTTGTTTTGCGAGGTCAGTTATATAACATAATATAATTTATATATGTAAGCAATAAGGTACGAGAGTCACGGCTGAAGGGCGTTGTTAGGCACAGCCGTGACTTATTCACGATACAGCACTAGCCTTGAGTACCTTATTGCTTTTATAAAACAGTTACCACACAATATTAAAGCCAAAAAATATCAATCAATGGAACTTTCATGAAGTAAAATCACTAAAAGCCTTCCTTCCACCGGAAAATAATAGTCCCTGACCGTGAACAGCAACAGAAGTTACATTATTACGCCATTAGATGGCGGTAAAGACTGTCTTTATGAGTGTGTCAGTCAGTAGCGAAGACTTTTATATTGAAAAGACTGAATTGTTGTGAACACGGAACAAGACGCAACTGACAAATGCTTTGACTAGCGCTGTCAGTCATGGGAAAACCCCTTAACTGTTAAAAGGACAGGATAATACATCAGACATTTAAACTGATTTTTTTTATTATGAACATAGGACTGACCTGAAGGAAAATGCTAAATCTGAATGCAGGTAATAAACTCGCTCACTCGATCTCTTTCTCACAACACTCTTCTACATAATACAGTAAGATTCATTGAACAATATCAATTGAGAACATACAGTTTACGTTGCTAAGAGTGGTTGTTGTGTAGTGATACACACAACCATTGGGTGAAGCGGTCAATTTCTCATGAATAAAACACAGCTATTAACCAATCAGAATCAAGGACAGGAACTAACCGTTTTAAAAAATATAATTTAGACCAGAGATTAAATAAGTTTATAAGTGAATCCATAATTAAACTCAAAGGTTTTAAAAGCATCCAAATACATTCTTATGAATGTAATGAAGTACTACGCTAAAAGTAAAAGCTTGCTTTCTGAAGTTAGATGTGCCCGTTTGGACAGGGATACTGCATAATGCATTACGGTATAGGCTGCTTTTTTTAGATGTTGCTACACAGGCTGGTCTCTTACTGCGCTGTCTTTCTCTCTCTCTTATCCCCTCATGTTCTCTCTGTCTTTTCTCTGCCCTTGGTGGTGTCGTGCTGGTTGTAGAGGGAATACATTAAATAATCAATGAGAGGAATCCGATTAAGGAGAGTGCTTTTCCAAAAGGGGGGCAGAAGACAGCAGAACAAAAAGAAAGAGGCAGAGGGAAAGATATAGGCCTATCATATGGAATAGTATATCATAATAATGGAACGGATATAATCATTGATCACTGAAATAGATAATAGTTTGTTTCGGAGGTATATCAGATATATTGTTAATTGCAAAAAAAGAAAAAGAAAAAAGTATGCAATATTAATCATGTCTGAGATGCAGCATGGATTGGTCCATGCACCACACAATCATATCGCCTGTACATACACCACTGCACATCTGTGTTTTCCATCAGAGTCTCAGGGGAACAGATGGTTGTGTGTTTGTAGAAAGCAGCAGGAAGAACAAACTGGAACCCGAGCTGATGTTTATCTGGATTTTCTCGTTATAAGCTGTATGTGTGAACTTCCTATCAGGACAAACGTGGAGACAAAAATAGGTGAGGTTTGTAGTGACGGGGAAGATTGTCTGCATGTTTTTTCTCTTGTATGAATAAATAAAATTATTGAATATGTGGGAAGTGCATATTTTGGTTATCACATTCGAATGACTTCACATATCCATATTAAATGCAGTCAAACATGTTACATCTTTCATATCTTGTTTCTGAATACTCACTTTGTTTATGTGAGTTTGTATTCTGGCTTATTTTCATCTTTGACTCTAAAATGACTCTAATGCACTATATATATCATTATGTATACCATATGCATGAGAAAACGGCCAATTTTGGCATGTAATCAGAACAGAAGTGCAGGTAAATAAACAGATCAGCATTGTCATCACATAACATAACTTTGCATTTTCTAAATAAAATTTGAGGAAGTGTATCAGGCCTGTTTGAAGCAGATCTCTTGAGCTCGAGATCTTTACAAACAGATTTGTCCAAAAGTGCAGTCCTTGTATTTTGTTAAAGGAATAGTTCATCCAAAAATGAAAATTCTGTCATTATTTAGTGAAAGAGTGACATTTTCAGCTGGTTAAACTTGGAAATGAAAGTTCACCTGCTGCCTTAAAAATGTGAGTTAACGCAACTAAACATAAGTTAATTCAACTTAAAGACAACCTTTGTTTCAACTCACAAATAGTCAAGACAATGGTTACTTTAAGTTAAAAATTAAACTTTCATTTCTAAGTTTAACCAGCTGTAAATGTTTTACATATTCTCATTAACCCAAGTGAGATTTTCGCGTGACAAACAGACACTAAAGTACATGGATGGTGCTGAGACCTTTATTTCGGTATTAATACCGAATGCACGTGATGTGTAATTTCCAGAACCATTTCTCGACACAGCATCGGATATGATTTAGATATGAATGTTTTTTGTCAGCGTCAGTTTCTGTTAGACACAGCACTGAGAGACCAGTTGTGAAGGAAAAAACTAGAGCCGTTTGGACTTGGACCAGAACTATACTGGACAGTAGACAACATCCTCTGAAGTTTCCTTAGAAGCTACTGTAAGTATGACCTGGTAACACCCAGTTTTTGTACTTCAAGGAAATATAGGAAGGGCCTGTTAGGCCTGTTTAATAAAACAATGCATATCCAATAATGGTATAAACACAATGGATCATCCAAAGGTTATTTTGAACCAAACAAGGACAGGGTTCAGTCAAAATGAGTGAGAAAAACAGATCAACCTGAATTTGATAAAAACACATCAGAGTTGCTCAGTCATGGTGTCAATTAGTAGGCTAACCCAGAAAGTTAATTTGGCATGGGTTTCCTTTGGGAGTTTCAGAGGGTTTTCTAAAATAGTTTGCGATTTCTGAGTAAGATAGGACTGTGGTAAAAAAATTACTTTAAGAGACTTTTGTTTGTTCTGAAATATAAATTACAGACACTGAAACATGAATTTTGAGACCATTGTGATAAAATATAAAACTAAATAAACTTAAAATAAAAAAATACAATAAAAACAAAAAAAAATGTATATGATAAAAAAAAAAAATGCATATATAGGCTACATACACACTACCAGTCAAAAGTTTAGACACGGTAAGATTTTTAATGTTTTTAAAAGAAGTTTCGTCTGCTCACCAAGGCTGCATTTATTTAATTAAAAATACAGTAAAAACAGTAATATTGTGAAATATTATTACAATTTAAAATAACTGTTTTCTATTTGAAAATATTTTATAAAGTAATTTATTCCTGTGATCAAAGCTGAATTTTCAGCATCATTACTCCAGTCTTCAGTGTCACATGATCCTTCAGAAATCATTCTAATATGCTGATCTGCTGCTCAAAAAACATTTATTGTGTACAACTGTACAAAATATTTGTGGACAATATTTTTTTTTTTCAGGATTCCTTGATGAATAGAAAGTTCAAAATAACAGCATTTATCTGAAATACAAAGCTTTTGTAACATTATACACTACGTTACGTTATACGTTCAAAAGTTTGGAGTCAGTAAGAATTTTTATTTTATTTTTTTTTTAAAGAAATTAAAGAAATTAATTATTTTTTTCAGCAAGGATGCATTAAATCGATCAAAAGTGACAGTAAAGACATTTATAATGTTACAAAAGATTATATTTCAAATAAATGCTGTTCTTTTGAACTTTCTATTCATCAAAGAATCCTGAAAAAGAAATATTGTACACAAATATTTTGTACAATTGTACACAATAAATGTTTCTTGAGCAGCAGATCATCATATTATTATGATTTCTGAAGGATCATGTGACACTGAAGACTGGAGTAATGATGCTGAAAATTCAGCTTTGATCACAGGAATAAATTACTTCATAAAATATATTCAAATAGAACAGAGTTATTTTAAATTGTAATAACATTTCACAATATTACTGTTTTTACTGTATTTTTAATTAAATAAATGCAGCCTTGGTGAGCAGACGAAACTTCTTTTTAAAACAATAAAAATCTTACCGTGTCCAAACTTTTGACTGGTAGTGTATATATACTTAAATACACACATACTTAAATAAAATAATGCTAATTCTAAAAACCCATTAGAAATTCCTAAGGGATATATATACAGTCAAACCAAAATTTATTCAGACACCTTGAACATTTCATTCATTAATACAGTTTATTCATTATAGTTTAAAAAATGGTAATAAAATATGACAAGATCTCAGAGTTAAACTGTGTCAGAAAATATTCACCTTAATTATGTCAGATAATACTAATAAATAACATGGTCAGGTCAAAGTGTCTGAATAATTTTTGGTTCTAAATTTTTGTCAATTTTACTGGTAGTCCACTGTATGAAGAATTTTTGGGTATAATATGTCAGTTTACTTTATGTTGCTATACTCACTTACATAAATGAACTATAGTGTCCTGCACCCACTAGTAAAAATATATCAAAAATGTCTGAATATTTTTTGGTTTGACTGTACGTATATATATATATATATATATATATATATATATATATATAATACTATTCCAGGTTTGAACATATATTTATACAAATAGTCCAGTTAAGAACCTATGTTTTGCCATTTTTGAAAGTTTTAAACAGGACTATCCGTTATTTCGTAAGTCTCGCTTTTCAGTAAAATAATGTTAAAATGCGCTTTGAGTTCATATTAATTTAGTTTCTCTCTGAGATTTGTGCTCACGCTTAAACATACACAGTGTTATTTAAAAAAAAAAGGGATAATTGATTAGGGCAAACGTCACCACAGTACACTTTTCACATCCACTGAATTAAAAGTTGCGATGACGTAGACACTGCCAGTAATTCAGATGACTTCCAGCCGCGCTGTTCTAGAAACTCGCTCTCCCCCCGCCGCGCTGCGTTTCACAGCCACGCGTTACGAGGGAGGACAGAGTCGGAACAGCCTGCCGAGCCAGGGCAATAAACACAGGCGGTCTCTAGCGCGCTTGTTCTAAGACCCGCCTCATTTGCGTCATTCGAGTTCAGTGATTGGTCAAAATTCTGATCTCGTTCACGAGAGCGTCAAAGACCTGTCAATCAAAGAGAAACTGGAAATGTGCAGCCTGTTTTCGCACAGACCACTTTAGCTTGCGTGTTTGTAGTGACGAAAAAGTTAAAAATATCTTTTTAGAATAGCGTATAATCTTTTAAACGGTAGTTATTAAAGTCAGTAACGTGTTGACTGCGCTTATTTCGGCGGGGGACATTTTCTCAGAAACCTTGAGCGACACATAGAGGGGTAAGTTGTCCAGCCACGTCGCTTTTTAAGACAGTGAAGTACCGCACTTTGACGCTATTCTGTGGATGTTTCTCTGTGAAGATCTGTACATCAGTTTCTGTGTCATGTTATGTTCTGCAGTGCTGCTGTAGCTCAAGCTGTGCTGGTGTATCGATCACAATCTAAACCGCGATATTCTGAGGACGGGATGCGCTTGTGACGGAAATAATGTACACATTGTTTCATATGAGCCGTTACATGAAGCTGAAAGAATGTTACTGCGACTAGACAAGTAGTTACTTGGAGCTTTCATGGATAACTTAGTTTCACAAACACACCTTTGTATGTTGCCAAGTACATAATCAAAACAAAGAAACAAAGTTTTCCGTTTGCTTGAATACATGTTTTGTAACCTGATGTCAGAGGGATTTTTTTCAGCTGCTTTGCTGTATATCTTCGTTTCCTCATAAATGCACATTCTTGCTTATGCCATGGTGCTTTTATAGATAGATGTGTCGTTTCTTGTCAGTGGAGCCCACTCCCCTTCATCTCTTCTTCTCACAGTCAGTCAAAAAAGCCTTATTTGTCGACATTTACAATGCTAAAGTGTACTTATAGGACTAAATAGACAATGCTGAAATTAAATTGGACGAGGTAAATTAAGAAACACATGTGAAAGTGAGAAAGCGACGTGTAAAATAAATAGGCCTTGATACTCAGAGCCAGAATCAGTGCTTTACTGCCATCATTTACACAGTATTGCAAAACCGTACTTGAATTAATGAATTAGAATAAATAGGGTGACGTAAAGATAAAATATTAAACGAAAGTGAAAATAAAAGAGACGAGGTTAAAATTACACACCTTTGAAATATATAGCTACATCTAGCTCTTTGGATACTAAAAAAGCCCATTATAAATAAAACGTATTATTATATTATTAATAATAATAGAGTAGCCTAGCCTAGAAAACGTCTCTCGATTTCACTTCTCATTATCGTTGCATTCAGTGGATTAGGCCAAATAAAACAGCTTTTTATCCTGTTCTGGCAGCTTTCGTGCTTTAGGCTTTCTTTCTATCAGTTGCATTGGTTTTAAGGTTATTTTTTTTCACACGCGCTTTCTCCAGGGGGATTCCCCACCTCTGCGCCATGACGTCACCTCTTCCAGTATATGGCCGAGGGAATCCTCGTGTGGGATGGAGAACGGCGGCATCGTCTTTTGCTTCTCGTTGGTCACCGAATTTTCGCGTCAGTCTTTCGTGTCGTTTTGCTTTTACACGCCATATGAGACCAGTTTCAAAAACGTGTACTCTGCACGATGCTCCCGAACGATAAACACGTTAGAAATTAGAGATTAGGAGATCCGTCCTTTGCATGCACTGGACATTCACTTAAAGGAATAGTTTATCCAAAAATTCTGTTATTAAACCTGCATGCATTTCTTTCTTCTCCTGAACACAAAAGAAGATATTTTGAAGAATGTTGGTAACCAAACAGTTTCTGGTCCCCTTTGACTTCCATGGTATTTTTTTTTTTCCATACTATGGAAGTCAGTGCGGTCCCTGTTTGGTTACCGACATTCTTCAATTCATCTTTTTTTTGTGTTCAGCGGGAGAAATTCATACAGGTTTGGAACAACTTGAGGGTGAGTAAATGATGACAGAATTTTCATTTTTGGGTGAACTATCCCTTTAAGTAACTTCATGAGGTGCATTACCCATGTGTGGTGCACACTTGATGACTGCTTTCCCTGTACTTTCTGGTCAAAAAAAAAAAAAAGAAGAATAAAAAAAACCCCAAATAACATTAAATTAAATTTTGTACCAAATTTTATAAGGTCACAAGAAACATACTGTATATTAGGTCAAATGCGTCCAAACTTTTGACTGGTTCTTGAAGGAGTTACTGTCTGAAAACATGATGGTATCATCACATGGTACCACATCACTTCCTTTCTGCAAGAGTAGAAGTTTAATGATATACGTTTGTCATGATTGCAATAATTAGTGCTCCATACCTTCATCCTATGTTTCTTTAGTCATGTGCAGCTTCCTCTTTTGTTTTCCTGTTTAAAAAGTTCAATACCAGGAAGCACTTTACACTGTAAAAAATGATCATAATGATTTTGTAATTTACAGTTAAAAAACAGACATTGACATTCCCAGAACTGTCTGTGTGACACCTCACCGTTGGTGTTTTTTCATTGAAATAACTATGTTTCTTATTAGTTTTCTCTCTTATTAGTTATGTACATTAGGGTTTTATGTTACATTATTGCATTATTCAAATCATGTGTATCATTGTGATGTTGTTTGTGTTTGTATGCTGCACCTTCTATATGTTAGTGCTTAATGCAGCTTGTGGAAAAACAAATTGTGATGATGAGCTTTGATTCATCATGTGGCTTTCTCTTTACCACCTGTGTTTTTAAGGTGTTTTTAAAAAACTGATTTTAATTGTAAAATATAAGGTATATTCACAGTTAATGTCAGCTGATGAAACACACAGGTGTTTTTAACTGTAAATTCAAGGCCTATATGTTATATTTCTGTAATAACCCCTAGATTATCGTAAGTCTGCATCAGTTAAAATAAGTCAAGCCAATTAGATGATAATATCTCCCTTGCTATATCAGGCAGTGAGTCTCTTCTCACTTCAGAGAATGCACTTCAGAGAAGGGCGTAGAGTTTGTTTTTCCAGGGACTCAGACCGCAACATTAGACAACTTGTATGCACATCTTGTTTTTTATCTGGGTGACCCTAATGACTCACACCGTTTTCACTGAGTGAACTGATGTTATGATGGTGATTTGTACCTTTTGCTAGTAGTGGAACATCATATTATTAATTTATACTATTTTGGGGGGAAATAGCTTTATCTAAATAGATATGTAGGGTGAATTCAGGTTGATTGGGACACTTTTTCCAATTCCTCTCAATGGCAAAAAGTGTCCTAATCACCCTGAATTCACCCTGCTGATAGATGACTGTAATAGATATGTAAGGATTTTTGACTATTTTCCATTGATTCCTCCTTTGCAGCTGTTTCTTGTAGGTTTATGCTATTTCTGTAGGTTTCTTATTTACACCCACATACCAAAAAAAAAAAAAAAAAAGTTCTGGATCTGTTCTTTGCCATAGTGCTTCCAGCATCTGTGTTATTTGGTCATGCTGTTTGCATCAGAGTGATATGAGGATGTGCCATTTCTGAGTATTAGCATAACATATCTTCCATGCATCATGAAATTCCTAGTTAGTTTTCCAGTAGGTTAAAATGAAAGAGGAACTTTATTTTATTGGCATCACATATGCACATTAGCGACAATCAGCGTGACAGATAATTCAATCTAACACTGGGGAAACTGTGGTTGAATACAAGCCTTCACAGTTGAAAATATGTAGGTGGGGAAGTTATTGATTTATAGCAGTTATTGTTGGAACCATTGAGAGGTCTCACAGCAGTTGTTGGTTGAACCTTTGAAGCCAATTCCGTCAAGAAGGAAACAGTCCTTAAGAAAATGATTTGCTTTAATAACCCTCCAGATTGACTCCCTATTATCAAGCAAAAGTGTCCTATAATTGGGGTGTAATCAAGATAATGTGTAACTTTTTAATGGAGGAAAATTACTGAGTGTAAATGTGCGGGTGTCTCTCTTAATGTGACGGATGTTCTCCTGGTCCATGGATTAGCATGTGGGTGTTATTGAGTTTCTCTGAGCTGTGCTGATGAGAGTTAAAGGTCAGTGGGGTCAGACCTTATTTGCATAGGAATAAGTTATTAGCCTGAGAAATTCCAGCCATTCTAACTGGTAAGCATTAGGGGTGTAAGAAAATATTGATACACGTGAATATCGCGATATTATGTTTGGCGATACTGTATCGATTGAAGCATGTAATTCTGGTCAGCATGTTGTCATCCTGGCTGTTCAGCTGCCCTCACTAAATATACACAGTGAGTATATACTGATGATTTTTTCAGTAGTGCAGGTTTTAATAAGTGTTAATAATTATACAATTAATATATATATATTAAAATTTTGCAATGGAAAACTTACTGCAGACAAGATCTTTGAGAGAGAGATCTTTGACAGTTTCTCAGTCTAGTTTCCTTCTACTCCATTTTTGTTCTTTTAGCTGGATCTAAATGACATTTTTTGTGATGTTTAAGACCAGTCAGATATCTCTCTTTTTTTTTTTGTGCAAACTCCTGATTTAAAGAGGCTCATAGGTCAGTGTTAAAATGCCTTACTGCACAAGGAAGGCATTTAAGGTAAGGCCATTATCATTTTGACTTGATGTAAGATGAAAGTCAGAATATGACATGCTTTTGCCATCTCAAAAGCATATGATACATCTGACATACTTTCCTTTCATTGTGATCATTATATTGTATAGGCTCCATGTTTCACTTGGCACAGGTATGCAGTTTTGCATGCTTATGTGAAAGCCCTGTTAGTTTCATTGAAATGCAGGCAGCAGCTGTCAGCTGTTCCTGATATTACTTATTTATGTCCTGAGCTTGCTTTTCACCAGACTGCCTTGATCCACTCCTGCTTAAGAGACTCAAAGGTTGTGTTCATACTGCAGCAGATAAACTTATTTCTAAACCTGATGTTTACACATGGCCAAGTCAGTCAGACACAGGTCACATATTGAATAATGAAATAGGACTGATTAGATGTCAGATTCCATCAGCTGTTTTACAGACTAACTAAAAATGATTCAATTTGATTTGTTACTAATTGGTTATTTATTTTGAGATCATTTAAATAAGTTGAACCATATTGCAAATAGTCCAAATGACAGTCCACATCACTGCAGATTTTGCTGTTTCATACTGCATTCATTTTTCAGATTAGTTACATGCCATGTTCAATTGTTATGAACCAGGAACTTTTTATTATTTATTTATTTTTTTTCAAGATTTCCTTATGACTTTTGTTAATGATTTCTTCATACTTTGACATGTCTTTCATAATGTTTATGATCTTGGGATGAAATGCATTCCAACTTGGCCAGAAAGCATGATTTTGTTTCCAACATAAGTGATAATTATTAAAATGGAAATTACTTTGGATTAAAGTTGGTTAAAGGGCCCAACAGTAAGGATTGTCAGAATGATAAAGGATGAGTGTTTTGGGCCAGTTGACAGAACAATCACTTTCATTGATCTGGTACATCCTTTTTTATGCCTTGCAAACATAAATGTTTGGTTTTCTGTGATGTATTCTACATTACTGTTGCAAATTCTGCTGATCTGTGACCAAGATAATGTTATCTGACTAACATAGGCAGGTTTTGTCAAAATGGCAAAAATGACTTGATAGTTATAGTTTTGAAAGCATCAGCAATGTGTTAAACTACAAAACATTTAGTAATGTTTTGTATCATATATCATTGTTTTCCAGCAAAAATATTTTTTATGGATTACATTACAGCTGTATTGTTTTACAGCTTTACATTTTTTTGTAAAGAAAAAATATTCCAGTGAACAAAAGAAATTTGCAAAGAAAAATATAATATTTAGGCTAATGAAACATAAATATATCTAGCAAATATGAATTACATTGCTAAAAATAAACATTGATCTTTTTTCTGTTGGGGCCATTGAAAATGTTGGCAGGCAACATTAAAATTAAATGCAATAAAGTTAATGCAGGACAGCAGCTTTTATATAGATGTCGCAAAGTTCCAGCTTCAGTAGATTTCATGACTTTAATGTTAAAATGTTGTGTGTTGAAACCTTGTAAGGGGTGCTACATAGGGTGCTAATGAGGAAGACTTTTCGTTAAATTTCGTCATCAGCCTTGTTTTGAACTAATTAGTTGGCCCAAAAGGTGTGAACACTGAAGTCACTTCTAGAGAAGAATAATGTAGATACTAGACGTAGATTTGGATGCAGGCATATGCTAAGCATTTGCATCAAAACTAAAGTAGACTTCGGGTAATTATGCAAAGGTCTACTGCTGGTAGATTTGTTGGAAGTATACTGTTGCACTTTGCATAAAAGTTGCATTGTCCTGTCTGATGGAAATAGGGTTTCTTTAGTGGAATAATGAGTGTTTGTAAATTGTATGTTTTGAATGTGATCCTCTGCTGTTACGGTAAGTTCAGACATGTGGGAATTTATTGGAATAACAAAGAATCAGTGTCATGCAGTGGAAACACAGGAAATGGCACTTAAGTTAACTGTGCATTTCTTCATAGGTACCCCATAAGATTGAAAGAGTGTGTTGTAGGAGGCAGGTAGGAGGTGAGAGACATTGTTAATGACAGAGAACGACATCAAAACACAGCTCGCTCCTTCCTCAACCTTCATGGAAATGAAAAGTTCAAATGTCAGTTCAAAGTCAGGTCTGGGTTTTTTAATATTGTTTGAATATTGGCCTCACCTTGTGCTTTTTCGCACATCTTACGTCATCACAAAAGTGCACGGTGCATGATAGAAAACAGAGTGCTGGTCAATATATTGTGTGTTTTTTCTTAATTTGGTGCTATTATGTACTTGCGTCTACTGAATGTGCGTCACATGAAGGCGGCATTCTGCTGCTTGCAAACTGACTCTTTTGAGGAGACGACCGATTGTGAGCCATTCGTTTGCCGCTAGTGACTGCACTCACTATGCGCAATTACACTGCACACTCACTCTTGCTTGTATCTGAGGTAAATCACCACTGTCATCCCATATGTGTTTCCCTTACTAATGACGTTGTCTTCCTCACCTAAAATGTATGATTATTTTACTTCCTGAACAAGTGCGCACCAGAGTCCAAGTTGCTTTCACATTCACTTGAATCGTCCCTGGACTTAGGCCGCCTCATACAGGTGACTGCTTGCACATTACCAATTTTTTTCATGTGGAACATGCCCTGTTTTGAACTAAACTAAGCACCCTGAATGTCCCCAGCAACCTCTATAGTCCCATTTAGCCACTTGTTAGCAACCACCTTTTTCAAGAAAACTAAAAGCTTTGAAATGGTGACTTCAAGCCAAACTATTTTTTTTTTTTTTTTTTTTTTAAATAAAACATCCACATCTTAACCTTTGTTAATTCTTAATCTCAATAATTCTTGAAGGGATAGTTCACCCAAAAATGAAAATTATCCCATGATTTACTCACCCTAAAGCCATCCTAGGTGTATCTTCTTTTAGACGAACACAATCAGAGATATATTTAAAAATATCCTTGCTCCCCAAAGCTTTATAATTGCTGTGAATGGGGGGCCACATTTTGAAGCAAAAATAAAATGCATTCATCCATCATAAATATAATCCATATGGCTCCAATGGGTTAATAAAGGCCTTTTGAAGCAATGCGTTTTTGTAAGAAAAATATCTATTTAAAACTTTATAAATTCAAATAACTAGCTTCCGGTGGACGATTGTACGCATAATGCGCAAGTCGACCTGCGCCAAATGAGTAATCCTCTGACGCGATGTATGACGCAGGATGTAAGCTTAGACGCTTCTCACGGTTAAAAAAATAGGGCTGTGCAACAAACTCAAGCTCCTCTTCTCTTATATCAAAATCCTCCAACATTTCCATTTAAAAATGATCATTTTAGACTTCTAATTCATGACCGGTGTTTTGTTTTGCTCTATCCTCTGTGCCTCTGTGTTCGTCATTGTGTCTGGTCAGAGGTTGCTCTTCTGCCGCAAATCGAGGCGTACGGCCGTCTATCGGAAGCTAGTTATTATAGTTAATAAAGTTTTAAATATGGATATTTTTCTTACAAAAACCCATCTCTTCACTTCAGAAGGCCTTTATTAACCCATTGGAGCCGTATGGATTACTTTAATTATGGATAGATGCATTTTTTTGGCAGCAAAATGTGCCCCCCCCCCATTCACAACCATTACAAAGCTTTGAGGAGCAAGGATATTTTGTAAATATTGTGTTCGTCTGAAAGAAGATAGTCATATGTTCTCTGGGGTGGTATTCAGTTGCTGCTGTATGCACATTGCATGATGGATCGGCGAAAGGGGGGGGGTTACACATTGCATGACTTTACAATAGGGAGAATCGCCGACAACTCTGTCTGGTCCGTTTCACAACCAAACACATGCGAGAAGTGATAAGGAAATAAGGCAAGGTCATCCGTGAGACTGGAATTGTTATCAGCTCCGATGAAACATCAAATAGACATGGGTGCTCCTGCCAAAGTTTGACTAAACTTTCCTCTATTTCTTGAGTCCAAATAGACAGAGATGGAGCCTTTTTTTTAACCTAACCCATGCTTGCTGATATTCTGGTCTATAACTCCTCCCCAAACTTTCCGCTGCTGTGTATCTTGCCCTCTCATTGGCTGTAGGTCATCGCCGATGTAATTTTCAGTCAGAACACATTTCACACAGCAGGATTTTGATTTTCGCAGACGGGTCGAGATATTTCACATGCCAAATATCTCACGGGCGTCAGCGACACATTGTCGATTCTCTCAGATCGTGTCTTTGCTGATCCACACTGCGTGATTTCACTCACGTGAACGTGCACTGATTTTCCTCTGATTTCGGGCATTTGTCAGCGATTTCGCAAAATCTGTCGGCGAGTGAAAAGCTGGGGTAAAATTGTGCAGTGTGAACTCAAGGCTGTGGCTGGAAGTCATTTGTAGTTGTGTTTCTCTTTTCTTCAGTTATTCTGCTTGTTATCCTCAGGTGTTTTCGTTAATGCTCAATCATCACTCATTTAATGACTTAATTGTCTAATTAACTCTAGCACTGCTTTAGTGTTACTTTTAAGGCCCGGGATACACTGCACGATTTTAGCAATCCTATAAGATCATTACTTCATCACACTGTGTGACATGGATCTACTAAACTTGGGTACGACATGCATGTAGATTGTACGATGATGACACCTATTGACACGTAGGCTACGATGCAAGTCTCTATGGAAGAATAAAACGTCATCAGCATGCCCTAGTGGTAAACAAAACACCATGTTGAATCACACTTTGGCAGTTGTATGTTTTTATGTGTGCTGAAAATAAAAAGGAAGAGGTGAAAGAAGAAGGGAAAAGAGCTTGAGGTAAGCAGTTTTAGCGCCATGTCGCATTGATTTCATGTCGCATTTTCATTGGCTGATCAGTAGACGTAGGTCGTAGCAGCAAACACACTGTGCGTTGATCATGCTGAATTTCTGACACTGTCAGAAAATGATTGTAGGCTATCTTTGGTTGCAAGACCGGGAAAACGGCCGTCTTTGAACCTCTCTCACTGTATTACATAGGACCACCGATTAAGAGCCACGACCCCAGAAATCGCCACGATTGTTTCACGATGGCAATCTTTCGTCTGGGACAGCCAAAAATCGTGCAGTGTATCCCGGGCTTAACACTCTGCTGGTAGTTTTCATATAAACACAGAGCAGTGTTAATTTAACACTGGGGACAGATCCAGTATACTGATACAATATTCTATTTTCTCCCAACTGTTTATGTTCATCTAAGACATAAAAGAATGGGTTGATGTGAATTCTCATCAAGCTCGGCATTTTGACATGTATTTTTGTGTATACAGTATTTGGCTGTTCAGGCGCGCACCTGAAGCTCAAAGTTCACTTTGCTTTGTCCGTATTCCGCTCCATCTCAGAGGGTTTCGCTTTTGCGGTTTTAACAACTCTTTTTAACATCAAGCACGTCCCATTTTACAAAATGTTACATGAGTTTAGCGATTTGCACTTTAAGTTTGGGATTTTAAGGAGTAAAAGCGCTGTAAGGAAAGAAACAGAATGGGGCACAATCATTTTATCTCATATCATATTTTCATAATAGTTGGAAGCCAAAATCAACATCGAAACTCAATTTTGATTAATCACACAGCCCTACAAAAATGCTCACAAATCTGCAAGTGTAGCCAAAGCTGCCAGTGATGTCAACCAGGAAGTTGTTTGACATAACAGGAAGTTGTTTTCTATAGATATGAAAATTAATTTTAATACATTTTAACACATCTAGACTCCAGGCTATTGAGCTCCATGGGTGAACTCGAAGTGTACCTTCTGTGGTTTTGGGTCGTTTGCATACACAAGTTTATGGTAACTCATTTGAGAGCTGGAATATAAACTTCCTCCAAACTTTACCCGAAATCCCTCCCATCTCTGAGCCTATTGTTCTCCAACAGCTCTCCACTGGGGCTGCTGGATTCTTCTGACAGAACTTTTTACAACCTCAAACACTTGCTGATCTTAAGCTCACTATGACTCATGCTCTGTGTCTGTGACATTTTCTCTTTGCACTTTGAGCCACAAACTCAGTCAACATCATTTAAGCTCACACTAGCTCTGAGAAAAGCATCTAGTTACTCAGCACTTCAAGGAAGGAAGGCTAACCAAAATTGAGCCCCAGGGTATTGTTTTGAGCCTCTCCTAGGTTATGTAAGTAATCAGCAGACATTTAGGTAGCAGTGTGAGAGCTGATACAGGAACTAAGAGCATTGTGAATGTGCGTTGATCTAAAGTCATCTGACTGCTAATTGTTTCTCAGGAGATGATTTGGGTCATTATCACTAATATTCCTGGGAATATTTAATCTTCTTATTGGGAGTATTGTCTAGCTGTAACTGAAAACGGATGCCAGGTGGTGGAAGAACACCAAATCTTCCCTCAGGGAGAACATAATCATAAGCTTTGTGGTTTCCTTCTTTACTGTTAAAGTTCTTGGCAATATGATCCAAGATGATGTGTATCATCTTAAATGCAGTGTTCCTGAAAAACGAATGCCTTTTGTGATGAACCATGAGTTATGTAAATTGTGCAACAGAAACATCCTTTCCTGTTTGAATGCTCAATTTCGGTTTTAAAACAGATTATGAGCATCTGGATTTATATTGGTTGTTTCTTCTTAATGAATATATTCACCCATTTTTTGTTTTTTTCTTTTAACAAAACATACTTTTTATTATATATATTTTATATATTATATGTAAATATTTTGGTATTTTTTAATAAAGTTTTTTTTTTATAAGAAATATAAAGTTGAATATTATACAGTAATAATGTACCTTCATAAATTAATAAACACACTTTTGGTGGAAAATTGTGGCATATAATACAAAACATTAATAGTAATAAATAATATTAATACATTTTATTTATAGCGTGCCACTCAGACTCTTTCAAAACAGTGACTTTAAAAGTCATTTTTGAAATTTTGACAAAACCAACTCCTTTTGTTAACCAACTAGATAAAATAATTGTGGTTGAAAAATCAACAGATTTTGTAATAACAGTGTAGAATACAACACCGCAAACCAAATGTTTGTTTACGAGGCATAAAATGAATGTACAGTATGAAAGAATGCTGATTTTTTTCAGTGGCAACTCAGAACTTACCCGAAAGGACAAGTGACAGTCCTGTCAACTGGCCCTAAACACTCCCATCTTCATTGTTGAGTCCTATACCAGTATCCATGGCATAGCAGTGATCAAGCAGACCAAGATTTCTGGTTTTGCCTTTTGTCTTACTTAATGAGGGGGTGGCATCACGTTGTTTATAGGTCTGAGAATTGGTCTGCCACATTGGTGTTACTACCTGTGTTTACATGAACCCTAATAATTTGATTGTAATCAGACTAGTAGCACAATAAAAAGTCACATGTAACCACATCAGTCAGAATGAATTGGCCAAATCAGATTAAAATTTCATTCAGATTGTAAGGGGTAGTTTAAACCTTTTCTAATCTGTTTGATAAGACAAACCCTTGATCGGATTGAAAACCGAAACTGGAAAGTTCTGAGCATGTGCAAAGACGTAGAAATGGCGTAATGACATATGATGCACAGTATGTCGTTATTGTTGAATAAAGTGCCATAAATGACAGTGCGCATGTCAAAAAATCAATTCAAATTTGAAGCTTGTGACAAATAAACATGCACATCTACTCAATCTCTGTATTTAGCGGTCACTATGTTCATATGCATCAATCGGTATGAATTAATTCCAATTGAAACACAAGGTGTTCATGATGTGAAGAGCGTTTCAACCAGAATAACAAACAGTGTTTATGAAAAAAAAAAAATTTGCCTACCCTACCTTTAACTTTATGGTTTAATTATTGTACATAGATAAATGTAAAATGACCTTATAATGGTGAAAAATCCAACAGGTAACTTAGAGAAGGTAAAGAATAAAGTAGTCTATCCAGCCAAAATAAACTATTTATAATGGACTATATTGTAAATACAGTGGATTAGTTGACCATTATTAAGTAGTCTGCACAAGTATTATATACTTTCCAAGATGGCAGTGCTTTCAACGTATCAGGCATTCCCATCTATGGGTCCAAGTCCAACCCTCCACCTCATACTCTTTTAATTTCACCTGTGCATAGCTCACTTCCTCATTGCACACACAGCAGGTACACATGGCGAGCGAAGTTGCAGTTCGTTTTGTGGATAACAATGTAAGTTTGCTTTATTTTAGTTATGTTTTAGACTTATTTACCCTTTTTTTTTGTTATAAGGCTGTCTGATGAAAATTTGTTAGTCTCTTTAGTAATTTATATTAAACATACTCTGTAAAGAATGAGTTTGGTTATGTTCTGATAAATTATAAATAAATTGTATACATTTAAAAATGAGATTAGAATTATTTTTTTAATATTTATTGTTTTTATATACTTTATGTAAATTATACATTAATATTATATTTTTATAAGGAAAGTTCTCGTTGGCTAATTTACAGCTCAGTATTTGGATGGGTTTAGTCAAAAGAGAAGTGAAATAAAGAAAAACTGTCATGTTTTGTGCATGAGGTCTTTTTTAAACACAGACTTGAGGATGCATTTCCCTTTTCTTGTGTCCTTTTTCTTTCTGTCCTCCTTCAGTATACAAACCTGAGAGACAGTGTGTAAAGAAAACATGTTGTATGCCAGCACTGGTCTTTTTTAGTGTTTGTCAGCACAAACCTCTGAGTGGGTGTGGATGTGGTAAACTCTGAGTGTGTGTTCCACAGCATATTGAGGTAATGTAAAGAGAAACGGTGTCCATGGGCTTTTGAGGTTTTCCTCTTTGAACGGATGCTCTTGCTGCTTTACGATCAACAGTCATTGATTTCTGTGGCCTTGACACGCTGGTAGCAGGCACTTCCTTGACTTCTCTGATGTTTTTCTGTTTTGTTGATAAGACTGGGTTGCTAGCAAAGACCAGACATTTATCTATTCCTTTTGCGAATTTAACTGCATATAGAAGCAATATTCAATATTGTAGAAGTTGATATGTGCTATTTATGTCTGTTTTCAACAGCCGTTTAGGTACTTTCACTCTTTGAGTTTGCCTTTGTTTTGAACTGTTTATGAGGAAGGAACAAGGAAGAAAAAAAATCTTGACAAGCTGAACGGACCCGTTTTGTGTGTCTGTCTTGTGTCAAATGATTTCTCAGTTCCTTCTCTTTCTGTCCTGCAGGTCAACATGGCCCAGTGGAATCAGTTACAGCAGTTAGAGACGCGGTATCTGGAGCAGCTGTATCACTTGTACAGTGACAGTTTCCCCATGGAGCTGCGGCAGTTCCTGGCCCCATGGATCGAGAGCCAGGACTGGTGAGTTGCCAGCAGTAGACAGGATATGACATAAGAGATAAGGACCTTGATATTCTGGAGGTCTGCTTTTTTAAGCCACAAGATTTAACATTTGTTTAGATTATTTTATGGTATTTTGCGATGTTGTGATGAAACTTTGCTTCCATGTTGTGACATATATGCAAGTGTAACGGATTATCGGAAAAAAAAAAAGTTGCACGGGGGATTTGGTTGTATGCATCAATTGTTGATTGGTTTTTGAGATGCGGCCGTTACACTCAAAAATGAATGCGAGCTTCCAGTCAGCTGTGGAGGGGTGGGGTTTAAGCGGACTAAATGATTGAAGACGTTCGGCATTCATCCCCAGATCGAGATAAGACATTTAGATTACATCACAAAGTCAATTTAAAAAAAAAAATAATCAAATGTACGCATGTGTGATTCGTTCAACATATGATCTATAACATGCATTTACAAAACGTATAGAGTGAATATTCTTTCCATGCCGAATTTTAAGAGTGCTATTTTGAAAGAGTTCGTTCCTGCTGATTGCTTCTTGCAGAATGATTTTAAAGCCAACAGACTTTGTGACAACAAGAGAAGTCGAGAGATTAATCACTTGGTCACACTCCTTAATATTGTGTTTGGAAATGCACTTTGTGGGAATACAAATTTAGGAATCTGTTTAAGGTTTAAAGTTGAACTACATTGTATTGGGCATTCAAAATTAACTTGATGGTTTACTGATTAGAGTTTCCAGTGAGGCGGTTCTGCCAGTCTTTGATCTTACTATTGAAAGTCAAACTATGTGTGAATGTTAACAAAAGTTTAGTTCCTGTGACCTGGACCTCAAACCATTTGAAAGTGTCACTATGATTTGGTTTAGGTCTACTGAAGTTTATATTCGGGGGTAACTTCCTGCATTCTTACTTTGATCTAAGGATGTCACCCCTGAGTATTGTGTCAAAATCTTTAAGGAAAGCCCATTGAATGCCTATAAAATACAGTGTATAGCTCTCTTAGTTAGACTTGATGACTGCAAAGCCAAACGGCATGTTCTCAATAAAGAATCTTGCCGAAGATACACCCGAGCCTCCTGGTTTCCTACAACTTCCTTATTCTTAGAATGTCAGTTATCTGTGGTGATGTCACGCCTCTGCCCGTAATGTTATCCTGGAAAGTCTGCTGTGAACAATAACATGAACCAGTGCCATTTTTGTTATCTGAGTTTTTTTCTCTCTCCCTGCATCAGTGTGAATGGCTTCTTTATGATTCTGTTGTGGGCTATAAAATGTCACTCTGAAATGACTCATGTCCGGTTTCATCTACTCATTAGTCTCTGTATCACAGCAAGCATCTATAAATGGAGAGGTAAATATTGTAAAGAAAGTTAAATTGTGTTAGTATATTATTTAGTTTAGTTATTAACTAGTTAAGTATTCACTGGCCCCATTCTATACCTCTGAGCATTACACTTAGAGAACCTTTGAGTTGTGGTATATTAAAGGGATAGTTTACCCCAAAATGAAAATTGTCATCATTTACTCATTCTCAAGTTTTTCCAAACCTATATGAAAATCTTTTTTCTGCTGAACACACAAGATATTTTAATGAGAATGGGTAAACAAACAGTTGATTTCACCCATTAGTATAGAAAAAAAATCTATGGAAGTCAATGGGGCCCATCAACTCTTTTGTGTTCAGCAGAAGATAGAAATTCATACAGGTTTGGAACAACTTGAGGATGAGTAAATGTTGACAAAATCATTTAATTTTTGGGTGAACTATCCCTTTAAGTGTTAGTGATATCATTTTGAAGCTGAGATATATCTCTTTAAAGTCACCTTAAAATCAAAATGGACTTTTTTTTTTTTTTTAATGGATTATTGTTATAAAGGATTTATCCATGCACATAATTATTTTAAGTCATGTGCCCTCGTAATCTTTCAACCTCTCCTCCCTCTTGCAATGACATCGCTTGTCTTCTCTGATGATGTGTTTACTGGCGCTCACATGAGATGCAATACGACAATGACAATGACTCAGTGGGCAAAATCAAGTCCCGCCCTACATATTTTTTTCTTGCTCAAGAAACCGTTTCACTTGAATATACATCACAATAGGGAAGACAAGTAGATCACACCTTGGTAAATGGTGCATATCCTTCCCACCTAACACATGACTTACCAGTTACTTTTTGTTAATTTCATGACTTACTAATTGATAACGTAATATTGCAGGCTCATAATTTTATTTGCTCTTTATATAGTGAAGTGGTGTACAGCACTCGCCTTCACATTTGTGAGTGCAAATGAAGAGCACAGTAAACCATCTGACAGGACAGGAAAGTTTGTTTTTCTGAAGTGAGAGACTTTTTTTATAACAAGTTGTGAAAATAATGTCAAAATAATGACACAGACATATAGCCTTACAACATTTCATTTGACCGCATATACTGAAGTAGGACAACACGTTTTTCTCAGGCACGCTTTACTTACAAACGGCGTCTGACAGAAGAGTCAACAGCATTCATCCACGTCTTCTAAAATAAAAGCCCCTCATCAGAAAAACTTTTAGAATTACATTGTTGCTATTGACGACCCACTCAAAACGGTCCTGCGACCCACTTTTGGGTTGCGACCCATCAGTTGAGAAACACTTCTTTTAATAGTTCAATAATGTTGTCTCTTTCCCTTTTCTTTTGAATTTTTCTAAACGGAATATTGCTATTTTTTTTTGTGGGAAATTTTAGTGCTTTTGGTTGGAAAGTCCAAAGTCATTGTCCTTCACATGGCCACCTCATGCACTCAGTTTCTTTAGTTAGTGTTATTGAAGTAAACACACAACAGTACAAATAGCCCTCGGCATGTTTGGATTGTGTCATTATTGGCATTACTGTCATAGAACTTTCTGAATGGATCATTTGTTTGAGCAGACAAAGGGACAAACATCAGTAGTATAATGAAATCAGTTATTGATAAAAGCACATTATAGCTTCAGGTCAAAGACTGGTGATGATTGTTGTGCTTGTAAACCAACCATTGTTTATGTAGATAAACAGTCCTCAACCGTTATGTGATCTCATTTAATTTGCAGTTGTCAAAGAAATTGTTCAGAGAAGCAAAAATAAGAGAGACGCATATATGGCTGGATGGTATGATGGTACTGTTTGATGGTAGAGAACCAATAGATTATGATGTATCTTTTATACCAGAGTATATAGAAACCCTTGGAAAAGACCCTTGTTTGTTTTTTACGCAAGAGTAATGAAATATATAAACCTTTTTTTTGCTCTGATTCCAACTTTATTTATTTGTTATGAATAATCTTAACTGTTTTAGTTTGTGCACATCAAGAGGAAATAATTAAGTAAAGCAACATGCAAAAATAAATAAATAAATGAATGAATAAATAAAATAAAAATGACCACAAATATTTAATACATAATCTTTTTTTCATCACATTTCCAGCAAATAACTGAATCACAACATATACCAATAGTTTGATATAAAATTTTAGTCATATTGCTTACCTTAGGCACATAATTAGATATTATGCAGGCATATGTGTATAATGTTAAATTGGCTAAAGTGACTGAACTAGCCAATTGACTTTATATATCTAAAATTTCAGTCTACTCTGCAAAAGTATTGCTTTTTTGGTTGTTGGATATTATCCAAATCTTTTTGAATTCCTTGCTAATGCATATTGGATAGAGCTATGACTTGTTTCTTTCGCTGCTGGATGAGGTCAGCAATTTGGAATTTTTGCTGAGTAACAGCAGAAGAAGTGAGATCATGTGTCTGATGACAGTGAGCAGCACCGCCACATTCCAGACTTTATAGTACTTTCAGAATACTCACTATTTGTCAGTTTTTGCACTTTGACTAATTTTTTTTTTTTTTAGCATTTAGACAAATACAAAGGTCTGAATAAAGCTTTGGTTATCATAGGGTTGGAATGATATATAAATTAACTGTACCCGTTTTGTATTTATTATTTACTGGAACATACCGTACTAGATAATGTTGCTAATTATCAAATACATGAATGGAATGGAGGAAGCTGTGCATTACCTATCACACGAGCCGTTTGCTTCTGTCCGCCACAGGGCGTATGCAGCCAACAAGGAATCTCACGCAACGCTCGTGTTCCATAACCTGCTGGGTGAGATTGATCAGCAGTACAGCCGCTTTCTGCAGGAGAACAACGTCCTGTACCAACACAACCTGCGGCGCATCAAACAGCACCTGCAGAGCAAGTATCTGGAGAAGCCCATGGAGATCGCCCGCATCGTGGCCCGCTGCCTGTGGGAAGAGCAGCGTCTGCTGCAGACGGCCACCACTGTGCAGCAGGTAGACACACACACACACACACACACACACACAGGTTTGTTTTTGTGAATTGTGGGGACATTCCATAGGCGTAATGGTTTTTATACTGTACAAACCGTCATAAGTCATAATTCACCCTCTCCTTGTAATACGCTTGTAATATGTCATACCCATGTCATTATACAAATTTGTTTCCTGATGTGTCACAAACACACACACACACACACACACACACTTTTAAACATCCACAGATGCATATTTATTCAGCTTCTATGGTAAATAAATTTCAAACAAAACAAAGAGTGAAAATTAGTTGACTTTATTAAATGTTCCATCTGGATTTCATTTATAAATAAATTCATAATTAAAATACACACAGTATCCATATACTTGTATTCACCAGACCAGTTTTCAGGTTCTTTCTAGTTAAACATCCAGTAATAGTGTACAAAAAGTCCTTGGAAATGAATTCTGCTTTGTAAGGACATATTGAGATTTCTGTATCTCCAATTTCTATGTCTTCTGTAGGATGGCCAGGTTGCCCATCCCACGGGCACTGTGGTGACAGAAAAACAACAGATACTGGAACACAACCTGCAGGACATCAGGAAGAGAGTACAGGTTGGTACATAAAATCACACTTTAATTGAAAACCATTGGTTTGTTTTGCTCACAATTGGAGTTACATATACATCCCTTTATCATCTCTGTTTTGAAGACACAAATCTTTTGTCTAACAGCATTTAGTTTGACATGTATAAGTAATAATTTTGCAAAGGGATTTTAAAACATACCCCCAAATATGATGATCATCTTTCAAAGGATTCCCTTCCTAAAATAACAAGGCATATAAATATTTTTATGTATAAATACTGATTTATATTTTCGTTACACTTTATTTAAGGTGATGTTGTTGCATTGTACTTACTTAAATAATACTGAGTTATATTAATTAACTACATGTACTTACTATAGGGTTAGGGTTTGGATTAGGGTTAGTTACTTGTAATTATGCATAATTTACTGTTATTACTATAGTAAGTACATGTAGTAACGTATAACTTTATCATCTTAACATAGTGTTACCATATTGACAATGTATTTTTTGTTAACAGAGTACTGTTAAATGTATAAACTTGAAAAGATACAACTAGATACAACATTTTAATTTATTTATTATAAGAATATATATATTTATTTTTCAAACCCTCTAGCACCCCCTTGTTGCCCCAGTTTGAAAGACACTTATTTAACATTTTGCCCTGAGCACAAAATGAGTGTCTCATATTTTGTCCCTAATGGAGTACAACCTCTCACTCATTTAGATGCCTTACTCTTTCTATACAGGACATGGAGCAGAAGATGAAGATGTTGGAAAATCTGCAAGATGACTTTGACTTCAACTACAAAACTCTTAAGAGTGCTGGAGGTATGACGAGTACATGTTGTTTTTTTGTCCAAAATCTCTTAACTAGCCTTAATCACTGATAAAATTGTTTAAAAACTACGTCACTGTGTAGAGTTGTCCCAGGACCTGAATGGAAACAGCCAGGCAGCAGCCACCAGGCAGAAGATGTCTCAGCTGGAGCAGATGCTGAGCGCTCTGGATCAGCTGAGGAGGGTGAGATACAGTAAATCCTTATCCTGAACGACCACAAGACACAAACTACAGGGTTGATTTCTGCAATCTTGAAAACAATGACCAGTCATGTTTTCATAACATTTACAAATGTGTCAAAAGGTTGCTCTGTGTTTTGCAGCAAATAGTGACTGAGATGGCAGGGCTGCTGTCTGCCATGGACTTTGTGCAGAAGAATCTGACAGATGAAGAACTGGCCGACTGGAAGAGGAGACAGCAGATCGCTTGCATCGGAGGACCACCGAACATCTGCCTGGACCGCTTAGAGACATGGTACGCAGTCTGTTCACAAACAATCCTGCTTTTGAATCCCACCTTTTTCGATTCCTTCTTCTCAATCTCTGTCTTTCAGGATCACCTCTTTGGCTGAGTCACAGTTGCAGATAAGACAGCAGATCAAGAAACTGGAGGAGCTTCAACAAAAGGTCTCGTACAAAGGAGATCCAATTATTCAGCACCGCCCTGCTCTGGAGGAGAAAATCGTAGACCTGTTCCGCAACCTCATGAAGAGGTTTGAAATCACCCACTCATGTGTTAGACTTTAAAACGAATGAAATAGGAACTGATCAATGAAGTTTCCTGTGGTGCGCTTGTCTGATTGCAGTGCATTTGTTGTCGAGAGGCAGCCTTGTATGCCAATGCATCCTGACCGACCCCTTGTCATCAAAACAGGAGTTCAGTTCACCACCAAAGTCAGGTGGGTAAACGCAGAGGTGAGTCATAATAGAAGGACGTCAAAGACACACATTGTGATTTTTTTCCCCCTCCTCTCTTTCAGGTTGCTTGTGAAATTTCCAGAGTTGAATTATCAGCTGAAAATCAAAGTTTGTATTGACAAGTACGTCCCACTTCCTGTCTTTGACTTCAGAATGAAATGACTCCGAGTTGTATTTTGACAGGCCAAGTTTAATTTTTTCCTCCTATGTTCTGCAGGGAGTCAGGTGACGTGGCAGCCATTAGAGGGTGAGTTCTGAGGTTAAAAAGATGCCATTTTCACCATTGTCACATGGTTATTTGTATTTATAGACCAATTTATATTGGCCATTTTTTGTGAATAATTCATGTATTATTATTAGCTTGTGAACAGTTGTATAAAATAAATATTTCGGCTATTTTCTAGAAGTTTCATTTCTATCATCAAGTTATACAGTACAGTTACAGGGAAATGTGGTGAAATGAAGTACCTCTCTTGCTTGTACCTGTAAGTTGTTGCTTTACAGAGTCCTCTGTTTCTTTTCCACCAGTTCACGCAAGTTCAACATCCTTGGCACCAACACTAAGGTGATGAACATGGAGGAATCCAACAATGGCAGCCTGTCAGCAGAGTTCAAACATCTGGTAAGCTCAGCTAATACACCCTTTTTTTTTTTTGAGTCCAAAACCAAATGTTCTCTGGATTTGTGCGTTTCTTTAACTATCAACACTGTTGGCCCTCTGAACCAAAGTTAAACTCCCTTAAAACACACTTAAATTTACTTATTAGTGTACTAAGAATGTCCAGCATTGAATATCTTTCATCTCAAGCTCTACGCTGTTGTTTTATGCTTAGTAAATTAGTACAATAACGTTTGAAACAACTTTATTAGAGGCACAATTGATGGTTGACTAAGAGACCATCAAGAAAAAAACAATTTTACAATCAATAAATGGATTATTTCACTCTTTCTTTAAATAATCGTAGTTAAAAATATATGAATCAACTCCTGGGACATAAAGTGCCTCAACAAAATTACTTAGTTTAAAATATAATTCATTGAATATGCCATACAAGCTTCAAGAAGACTAGATCAGCTATTGACTGTACAGGTGCATCTCAATAAATTAGAATATCATGAAAAAGTTATAATTTTTTTTTCTGTAATTTAATTCAAAAAGTAAAACTTAAATATATTCCAGATTTATTAGACATAAAGTAAAATATTTCCAGACTTTTTTGTTTTTATTTTGATGATTACAGCTTGCTGCTCATCAAAATAAAAAAATCAGTATCTCAAATTATTAGAATATTTAATTTCAAGTTCTATTAAATTACCATTCTCAGGGTATAAATACTGGGTTTAGGTCAGTAATCCCAACAGCAGTCATGGGGAAGTCTGCTGACTTGACAGTTGTCCAGAAGACGATCATCAAGACGCTCTACAATGAGGGTAAGCCACAGAGGGTCATTGCTGAAAGAGCTGGCTGTTCGCAGAGTGCTGTGCCAAAGCATATTCATGGAAAGTTGACTGGAAGGAAAAAGTGTGGTAGGAAAAGGTGTACAAGTGAAAGGAATGACCACAGGCTTGAGAAGATTATCAGGTGAAGCCGATTTAAGAACTAGGAGAGCTTCAAAAAGAGTGGACTGAAGCTGGATTCAGTGCATCAAGAGCCACCGCACACAGATGTCTTCAGGAAATGGGCTACAACTGTCATATTCCACGTACCAAGACACTTCTGAACCAAAGACAACGTCAGAAGCGTCTTACCTGGGCTAAGGAGAAAAAGAACTGGACTGTTGCTCAGTGGTCCAAAGTCCTCTTTTCAGATGAAAGTAAATTTTGCATTTCATTTGGAAATCAAGGTCCCAGAGTCTGGAGGAAGAGTGGAGAGGCACAGTTTCAGTGTGAAGTTTCCACAGATTTGGGTTGCCATGTCATCTGCTGGTGTTGGTCCACTGTGTTTTCTGAAGTCCACAGTCAATGCAGCCATCTACCAGGAAATTTTAGAGCACTTCATGCTTCCTTCTGCTGACAAGCTTTATGGAGATGCTGATTTAATTTTCCAGCAGGATTTGGCACCTGCCCACACTGCCAAAGGTACCACAAGCTGGTTCAATGACCATGGTGTTACTGTGCTTGATTGGCCAGCAAACTCGCCTGACCTGAACCCCATAGAGAATCTATGGGGTATTGTCAAGAGGAAGATGAGAGACACCAGACCCAACAATGCAGATGACCTGAAGGCCGCTATCAAAGCAACCTGGGCTTCCATTACACCTGAGCAGTGCCACAGGCTGATTGCCTCCATGCCACGCCGCACTGATGCAGTAATTCATGCAAAAGGAGGCCCACCCAAGTATTGAGTGCATAGAAATGAACATACTTTTCAGAAGCCGGACATTTCTGTTTAAAATATCCTTTTTTTTATTGGTCTTATGAATTATTCTAATTTATTGAGATAGTGAATTGGTGGGTTTTTGTTAAATGTGAGCCAAAATCATCACAATTAAAAGAACCAAAGACTTAAAGTACTTCAGTCTGTGTGCACTGATTTTATTTAATACACGAGTTCCACAATTTGAGTTGAATTACTGAAATAAATGAACTTTTCCATGACATTCTAATTTATTGAGATGCACCTGTATGTTGCTTGAAATGCATTATAGTCCTGATTTGTTCTTGTCTTTCAGACCCTAAGAGAGCAGAGATGTGGCAACGGAGGCCGAACCAACAGTGACGTAAGGCTTTGTATAATTAGCATAATGTCACAGTTTTTCATTTTATTTAGGGCTTCTATTGAAGAAGTCATTGTAAGCCTTTGCCCTCTGAACTACAGGCGTCTCTGATAGTGACTGAAGAACTTCACCTGATCACATTTGAGACAGAGGTCTACCACCAAGGACTAAAGATCGACCTTGAGGTGAAAAACTACACATAAACACTCCTGGCAGCAGCGGCACTGGATTAATTCATCTAAAAATGACTCTTTCATTTTTATCAAGAATTTAGAGTAAAATAAAATGTCAACCATGTCTGATCGTGACAGGATTACTGTCACCAAGATGCTGTCCTGTTGAGCTGTATATCAAATCATAGATGAGAATATTATTACACCCTCATTACCAATTAAGTCCATCACACTGCTACTGGTGATTGGTGCAGCGTATTGAAAGCCACTAAGGTCATTGTAATAGGCTGTCGCCATGGTACCAGCAGTAGGAGGATATGAATATGTAACCAGGCAGCGTGTCCTTGGGTAGTCTGTCACTTATTAAACCCATAACCACACACAGCACTGCATAGATGCCTATTATGAGCTGATAAGAGTACATGCAAAATCATTCCTTTTCTGAGGATGGACACAACAGGGTCACGTAAAATACCAACAGACACACAGCAGGTTAATTAAACGAGATAATTAAGCCATTCAGCTCTGGTTATTCAACCTCAGGTCTCTATTTGTGCTAATCAGATTTCTACCAGAGCATGCTGTTCAAAAATAGCAGGGTTTGCTATTCTAAATGATAAATAAATGTCTTTATCTCTGTCCAGACACACTCTCTCCCAGTGGTGGTCATCTCTAATATCTGTCAAATGCCAAATGCATGGGCGTCCATCCTGTGGTACAACATGCTGACCAACCATCCAAAGGTTTGAAATGGATCCACATACTTACTGTTAGCACAAGAGCTTATACAGTATATGTTACTAAGAATTCTCCTGTTTTTTTTTTTTTTTTTTTTTTTTGGGGCAGAATGTGAACTTCTTCACCAAACCTCCAGTGGGAACGTGGGATCAGGTGGCTGAGGTGCTCAGCTGGCAATTCTCATCCACAACCAAAAGAGGACTTACCATTGAGCAGCTCACCACACTTGCAGAGAAACTTTTGGGTATGTATGCGTGTTATTTAATATTTAGTAGAGCTCAAAATGATTGAATATTTTTTTTTTTTTATTTAAACCTGGAAAATAAACAATAAATAAATAAGTTTGAGGATTTTGACAAAAAAAAAAAAAGAGTGAGTGAGTGAGAAACTTCATGACACAAAATATATAAACTTTTCTCTCAAATTGTTATGCTTATAATATAATTTGTAATTTGAAAAAAGCCCATTTTCAGTACTGATCAGTGGTTTCTGTATTATTGATCACGTAGTTTTAAATTGGTGAAATTTTCTGGTGAAGTTTCTTATGCACAACGAGGCTGCATTTATTTGATCAAAAATACAGTAAAATAGTAATATCGTGAAATATTTTTAAAATTTAAAATAAATGTTTTCTATTTTAATATATTTTAAAATGTAATGTATTCCTGTGATGTCAAAGCTGTATTTTCAGCATCATTACTCCAGTCTTCAGTGTTACATGATCCTTCAGAAATCATTCTAATATGATGATTTAAAAACATTCAGAAACATTCTTATTATTATGAATGTTGAAAACAGCTGTGCTGCTTCATATTTTTGTGTAAACATACATTTTCATTCAAATTAACATATAAATGTTTATATAAATATATATAAAACATCAATTAATGCTGTTAATTTAAATGAAAATTTATGTTGACACATAATATATATAATATAATATATAAATAAATATAGTATCCCACAACGGTTTTCCAGCATCCCTCCACCACCCCAACTCCTCACTCTTTACTATTTCCTATCCCAACCAGAGATGGGGGGTGTACTCTGGGTTTGGGCCAAATTCCGAGCTTGGACTCCTCCCCTCTGACAGCAAGCCAAATATGCATACTTTTTTACTAAATCCAATTATTTTTAAGGGTGAACTTGTGAATTTGAAATAATCTTTACAGTCATCACTTGCACCTAAATAAAAGTATGAATTTCTTAAAAAAAAAAAAAAAAACTTACTGACAACAAAACTGTCTCTCTGTCTCTATCTGTCTATATATAAAAATATATATATTTAATATATATATAATAACATTAAAGTTAACAATGTTTGTGCATCTCTGTTTAATTGTGCATTTTTTTGATTTTGTGTAGGTCCGTGTGTAAACTACTCCGGTTGCCAAATCACATGGGCCAAGTTCTGCAAAGTATGTTTCTGAAACAACTTCTTGTTCCCTGTCTTATATTAATGTTAGTGCAAATCAGAACAGTTGATCCAGTTTGTATCAGTTTCTGTAAAAATTGTTGTTCTGTTTGTGGTTTGCAGGAGAACATGGCAGGAAAAGGTTTCTCATTCTGGGTGTGGCTAGACAACATTATTGACCTAGTGAAAAAATACATTTTGGCTCTATGGAATGAAGGGTGAGAAGTCCTGCAGCACTCATTATGTGCATCCATGCAGTATTTATAGTTCATTACATCAATCACTGCTTGGGTGGTTACATCAAGCTCTTGTGTGTGTCAGGTATATTATGGGCTTCATCAGTAAAGAAAGAGAGAGGGCAATCCTGAGCCCAAAGCCTCCTGGGACATTCCTGCTGCGCTTCAGTGAAAGCAGCAAAGAGGGAGGAATTACCTTCACCTGGGTTGAGAAGGACATCAATGGTAAATGCATTTCCATGTACATGATATTGTGTGTGTTAAAATAAAAATAAAGTTTTATAGTTTTATTTATTATAGTTTTATTTAAATTTTATTTTTGTGTTGTGAATATGTGAAGCATTTGTTCTCCTGTATGTATGTGCAGGTAAGACCCAGATCCAGTCAGTTGAACCGTACACTAAGCAGCAGCTCAACAGCATGTCTTTCGCTGAGATCATCATGGGCTACAAGATCATGGATGCCACCAACATCCTCGTCTCGCCACTGGTCTACCTCTACCCCGATATTCCAAAAGAGGAGGCGTTTGGCAAGTACTGCCGCCCCGAGGCCCAGCCTGACACTGAATTCCCTGACCCTGGATGTGGTGAGTGTCCTTTGCAGGAATACAGTTCATTCCGGCTTAGAATAACATCTATGTGTTGCTTGGCAAAGTGTGTCTCATTTCATTCTCATCTATTTTGGAGACTGTTTTTTATTGGAAGTGCACTTAAAGGGTGTGGTTTACCAGAAACTTTGTCCTCTGGAGGAAATTGTCTAAGAATGCAAAAACGGTTTTTCCTGCTAAGTATTTTTGTCTTGTTTCCAGTCCAGATATCCAAAAAAATCATAAATCAAGAAGTAATGGCTAGATAATTTTTTCTTCTTCTTTTAGAAAACGAGATATAATATGATCTATTGTGCCATTTTACTTATCTAGTAAATGCGTCTTGATTTAAGAATTTTTAGATATTTGGACTGGAAACAAGACAAAAATACCAAGTAAGAAAAGCATTTTTTGCAGTGCAAAAGCATGATTTTAATCTTTGGTTATGTTGAGCCCAAATTTTTATGGTAGCGTACGATTTTTTTGTAAAGAAATTAATACTTTTATTCAGAAGGACATGTAAAATTGATCATTACAAATAAATAAACTTCCTATTCACCAAAAAATCATATTCACTCTCCTTGTTTAATAACACAGCGATTGTTTTTCTTTCAGTAATTCAGCCCTACCTGAAGACCAAGTTCATCTGTGTCACCCCGTAAGTAGCTTTCCTTTCTTCCTCAGTATGTGTGTGAATGATTGATCTTGCTTTAGTCTTTGTTTTCTCTCTCTGTCCTCTTGTAAACTTTGAAATCTCTGGTGACTCTTCAGGCAGGAGCACATGCAAAGTACTCCTCTCAGTTTTCTTTACAACATGGATCAGGGATGTAGCCACTACTGAATCCTCCAAGGACCCTTCACACCATCCTTTAAACCACAATCATGCACAAGAAGACAGAAAGAGACAGAAACCATGCTTTAAAAAGCACATGATCAACACAACACCTAATTAAAAGAGGTTCAGGCTTACTTTTGTCATTTACATGTATTAAGCACACATAACTTGAGGTGAACTGTTGTGTAAACACTTTGTAGTCATGTGATTTCTTAACTTAGTTTTTAAAATTAATACATTTAAAAAAGAAAAAAGTCAAATCTAATTTAAAAAATCAAAATGTAAAAATAAATTTCCACTGTTAACATGACGTAATTTGACGCTATTTAACATAATATGCATTCCTGAACCATAGTTTGAACAATTCCTTGTTTTCAGTGCAGATTATTCCAAAAAATGTTTGTCTTTTGTAATCTTTCATATATTTATATTTATATTCATATTAGACTTTCCAAATATAACTTGCTCTGCCTCTGAAACAACACCAGATTTTTGAATGTCTTTTCATGTTGACTTCTTAATAATGAGAATAATGGTTAATGGCTGTGGTATATAAACTGTAAAACATCAAACTGTACATGACATATTAGGTAACATGCTTGGCTACAAGAAAAACATTTGGATGGAATAAAAGCAGCTTCAAACTCAGTCTTACTTGAATCACAAATGCTTTCTGTCTTTCTGGAGGGGTTGGATTTACTGGAGGTCATGTGTGTACGCGTGTGTGTGTGTGTTAGGCAGGCTATAAACTGACCTCTCTCCATAGGTGTCCTTCTGTCTTCATGGACTTCCCGGACAGTGAGCTGCTTGGGAACGGCTTCCCTGGGTAGGCACTAGGGAGCTGCTCTATATGTGTGAATGAGACGTGAACGTTTGTGGTCAAACACACTCCTCTAGTTGTCTGCTAACGTAGATCATTCCTTTTAACATCTCTAGAGCTTGACCAAGGGTTTCTGTTTACTCACTTCATCCCTTTTTAACAAGAGGTCTGGATGTCATTGGAACTTTTGTAAAAGATAAAAGGCTGGAATTGCTGTTGTTCATGTCTCTGAATCTCAGTTTTATGTGGGTGAACTAGTTCTTCTGTGGACAAGGGATTTTTTTTCTCTTTTCATTTCTATGCTCGCAAGATAACTTTCAGTCTATAAAATATTTTCACACTTAAAGGAACACTCCACTTTTTTTGAAAATAGGCTCATTTTCCAGCTCCCCTAGAGTTAAACAGTTGAGTTTTGCCGTTTTCGAATCCATTCAGCCGATCTCCGGGTCTGGCGGTACCACTTTTAGCATAGCTTAGCATAGTTCATTGAATCTGATGAGACCAATAGCATCTTGCTATTGGATAGGAACTATACTCTCATTCTGGCGTAATAATCAAGGAACTTTGCTGCCGTACCATGGGTGCAGCAGGCGCAATGATATCCTTGATTATTACGCCAGAATGAGAGTATAGTTCCTAGCATATCGGCCTAGAAAAGCACAACTTTTCATTTTCCGTCGGTCTTAGTACACAATGTAACTACAGAAGAGTCAAGTTTTAAATAGGAAAGATATCGAAACTCTTCGTTTAATTTTTTTGAGCGAGATGCTATTGGTCTCATCAGATTCAATGAACTATGCTAAGCTATGCTAAAAGTGGTACCGCCAGACCCGGAGATCGGCTGAATGGATTCAAAAACGGTAAAACTCAACTGTTTAACTCTAGGGGAGCTGGAAAATGAGCCTATTTCCAAAAAAAGTGGAGTGTTCCATTAAAGGGTTAATTCACCTAAAAATGAAAATAATGTAATTTATTACTCACCTTCATGCCGTTCTACACCCCTAAGACCTTCGTTCATCTTCAGAATACAAATTAAGATATTTTTGTTGAAATCCGTTGGCTCAGTGAGGCCTGCATAGCCAGCAATGACATTTCCTCTCTCAAGATCCATAAATGTACTAAAAACATATTTAAATCAGTTCATGTGAGTACAGTGGTTCAATATTAATATTATAAAGTGACAAGAATATTTTTTGTGCACCAAAAAAAACAAAATAACGACTTATATAGTGATGGCCGATTTCAAAACACTGCTTCAGTAAGCTTCAGAGCGTTATGGATCTTTTGTGTCGAATCATGATTCGGATCGCGTGCCAAACTGCTGAAATCACGTGACTTTGGCGCTCCGAACCGCTGATTCAACACAAAAGATTCATAACGCTCTGAAGCTTACTGAAGCAGTGTTTTGAAATCGGCCATCACTATATAAATTATTTTGTTTTTTTTGGTGCACAAAAAATATTCTTGTTACTTTATAATATTAATATTGAACCACTGTACTCACATGAACTGATTTAAATATGTTTTCAGTACATTAATGGATCTTGAGAGAGAGAATGTCATTGCTTTTTTTACAATAATAACAGGATACAAATACAGGAGAATCATGAAAAAATATTTCCCCACCCCACCCCCCAGAGGAAAAAATAAATAAATAATTTATGACTAAAAAAAAAAAAATATATATATATAAATGAATAATAAAAAATAAATAAATAAAAAGTGTAATTAACAAACTAGAGCCATCGGATTTCAACAAAAATATCTTAATTTGCGTTCTGAAGATTAACGAAGGTCTTAAGGGAGTGGAACGGCATGAGGCTGAGTAATAAATGACATTATTTTCATTTTTGGGTGAACTAACCCTTTTAAGGAAAAAAATTTTACCTTCTTTCTCCTGTTCTTTTCCCCATCTTCCAGTTTTCTCTTTTTCCCCCCCTTAGAGGAGAGTGTTACGTTTTATGTGATGTATACATGATTTGGTCCCTCAGTATGTTAAACAATGTGGAGAAAGTTTTTCTGATGAAAACCGAGACTCATGTCACACATGTGACTCTTATTATGGCCCTGTTTAGGGTGAGGAAGCAGTGTCCACAGAAAATATGATGTTAAAAAAAACTATTTCAACCCAAAATATTGTTAATAGTAACAGCGAGGCTGTTGATAGATGTTGAGAACTGTCTCCTAGGGATTGCCAAACATGGATGTGGCAAGATAAGAGGGAGAGTGAAGACAAGAATATTGAGCAACAACCACACAAATAACCTCACTAGATGTAGCACATCCACTCATAACTGTTGTCACTGTTTATACACTCATCACACTATATTTTTTTAACCAATGAGGTCTATAATACCTGTGGCTCTGTTGCCACAAGACCATCTGGATAGTTTTATCATACTATTCAACATTAATTATATAGTTTGTGATTTATGTTTTGCTTGGTTCCGAATATACTGCTACTTCTGAATGGCTGTCAGTGGAGAAAGACATTTTGCAGATGGTGTAGTTGTGACATCTACTAACAGATGCTAACTGGACCATGCTAACCAAGCCTCGGCATCAGCAAGAGTATTTTCTGTCCAGTGGGTTACAGCTGTTTTACCAAATTCACATTTTGCGAGACTCCAGGTTAAAGTACCAGCCAAAATTTGAATAAATAAAGTGTAAAATTTAGAGACTTTCTTCTTTCTTGTGGTAATAAATGACCACATCACACAGCGTTTGCTCGAGATGCTGTAATGTAGCCAGGGTTTTTGATGATCCAGGAAGAAAAACAAGTTCTTGGCTTAAACTTTTATTGGCAATCTTATCAAAGTGCTCTTTTATCTTGGACAGTGAGTTCTCCAGATTGGTCCTGGTAATGTTATTGGCATGAGAAAGTGTTTTAGGATAAACGCTTAGAAACGTCTAAAATGGCTACAATGGTTTAGTGCTCTCCAAAACTACTCCCTAACAACTCTTATACCCTTTCTCATACTTGCAACATGAGCAGAAAGCAGCTGTTTTTTTATATAATATGTGCCTAATGTTTTTTAAAGGGTTAGTTCACCCAAAAATGACAATTCTGTCATTAATTACTCACCCTCATGTCGTTCCACACCCGTAAGACCTTCGTTCATCTTGAGAACACAAATGAAGATCTTTTTGATGACAGAATGCTGTCAGATTTCCTTCCATTGACTGCCTTTGCAACCACAACTTTGACGCTTCAAGAAGTTCATAAAGAGATTGGAAAACTAATCCATATGGATCAAGCGGTTTAGTCCAAATTTTCTGAAGAGAATCGATCACTTGTTATGATGAACAGATTTACTCGCATGTAAACATTGATCAGAGAACATAAGCAAACCTGCTAAGCGCGAGAACAAACCTCTTTTGGAAGCTCAAACGTGCTGCGTAACCCATGAGGTTCATTCACATGTTACGCAGCACATTTGAGCTTCCGGAAGAGGTGCGTAATTCAGGTTAGGTTGAGCTTCTGCTTATGTTCAATGTTTACATGTGAGTAAAAGCCTAAATTAAATCTGTTCGTTATAACAAGCGATCGAGTCTCTTCAGAAAATTTGGACTAAACCGCTTGATTCATATGGATTAGTTTGGTAGTGGTAGTTACAAAGGCAATCAATGGAAGGAAATCTGACAGGATTCTGTCATCAAAAATATCTTAATTTGTGTTCTGAAGATGAACGAAGGTCTTACGGGTGTGGAACAGCATGAGGGTGAGTAATTAATGACAGAATTTTCATTTTGGGGTGAACTAACCCCAAGAGTAAAAATATTGCTCTTGGGCAGCCTGCAACTCAAAGCCTGTCAAAGCCAAACCATTTTACCTTCTACTGTTTTGAATTACACTGGTTAAACCAAAATTAAAGCAAAAAAAGTGATTTTATTATCACTTTTGTTTGATATCTTAACATCTAGACAGCAAATAAATACATACATCAAGTATAGATCACATGAAATCAACAAAGCCTGGTTTAATTTACTATCAACCTGACATACTAGACATAATCAGCAACTAAATGTCTTGATTAATCTGAAAATACTACAGTTTGACACATTATCATCTAATTAGTTTGATGTATCGTTTTTGAGTTTATGACCATTTACCCACAAATATGAACAGTTTTTGGATCAGACTTCAGGTTCAGAGGTTTTGTGCTTGTTCTCTTGTCTCAACACAAGTAATAAATAGTGTAGACATACAGATTTACCAAAACAAACTGCCCATATGAGCTGTTTGGAGTGTTAACAAATAGGCATGGGTGAACTTTGCCCTCTGGTAAATCATTCCCCAGGTCAAGACTTAATTCTTCAATGGGTAGCCAAGCAAAACACCATAGACGAGGTCAGATTTTAAGTAGGCTATGCTATACAGTATGTTAGTATTTATTCAGTAAATTCAGCCAACTATAAAAAAACGAAAAAGCATAAAGCATGTTCCTCTATCAATGGCCATTCTAAAGTAGCCATGTATTCTCACAAATATTTGTTTTGTAAACATATGAATGGAAAAATGTACTGTTAGTACAGTAGCTTTATATAGAGTGTTCAATCACAGCATTTACGGCTCATGTGATTGACAAGGAAATTAAACTGGATGAGCAACAGCTACAACTCCATATTCACATTACTGTACATCATTGCATGTCAACTATGTAGTAATTTTCAGTACTGAAATATACATTTTCAGTGTTGAATCCCCTGCCTCTAACATCTGACTAAGTTGTCTTAAAAAGTATAGTTCACTCCAAAATAAAAATTTCATCATTTGCTCACCCTTATGTGGTTCCAAACCCATGACAACATTGGAGCTTCCATTGAATGGACAAAAAGACACTGAGACATTTCTCAAATTATTTTTCACAGTATTAAAAAAGTTATTCATGTTTTATTTTTGGGTGAACTCCCTTTAAGTCACCCATTACACAAGTGATGCTCATGTGTATGACTTTGAGTGTGGGTATGTGTGTGTTTTGGTAAGTCTTGTGTTTATGAAACGTGAAAATTGAAATGAAGCTTAACTCATGATGTGGTGAATGAACTTTCAGGTCTTTCTAAATCATGTCGTCTATATGTGATGGTAGAAGTAATGATTGCTTGTTTGTTTTTAGCTTGTGTGTCATGTCTAATGTGCGCCGTCTTTCTTTTGCAGGACTAACTCCGGCAACACAAGTGATTTGTTCCCAATGTCCCCTCGTACACTCGACTCTCTCATGCACAATGAAGCCGCGGAGGCCAATCCGGGACCTCTCGGTGAGTCACATGACTAATTTCAACAGCTTTCTCAATATGTGCTGCATTGATGCCGTGTCGTAATTTCGAGATGACAACACGTGAGGTTGAAGGCAACACTATTAACACCTAAATGAATCTGCAGTGGTCACATGGTACAAGTAGGATCTCTCAGAAAATTCCCAGCTTACGAGTCTACAAGGATGTGAACGCTTTTTACAAGTTAAAGTTTTGTAATTTCGACATGGCTTGAATGCACCTATGCATACAGTATGAAGAAGTCTTCATTTTTTTTCAGACACTTTAGGGTGTCATAACACCTCTGTTTAACAGTGTTTCCTTTTTCCCCCCCAGAATCCCTCACTCTGGACATGGAGTTGAGCTCCGATCATCCCTCACCCATGAGAGAAGGGTTTGCAGCCACAACAGTCTCAGATATGGACACCTGCCGAAATGCTTAGTTTTCCAACATGTTTGTTTTTTTAGTTATTGTCATGTACATAATGTGCTTAGGTGCTAGAGCCTTTTCTCTCTCCGAGCCAATTCTTTTTTTTTTTTTTTCAGTTTAGCTTTCAGTTTTTTCTTTTCATCCTCATATCAACATTGATAATACTGAATTGAACTTATTCTTTTTTTAAATGGTTAAGATGGAAGCTTTTTTCACTTTTATTACAAAAGCATGAGGTATTCAAGACCATTAACACAGGAGTTTTTAGCTTTCTTGACCTTTGTCAGAGACGTGTGAATATAAAGGTTATTATAAAGTTTTTTTTTAATGTTTAATTGCAGACATTTGGCCATGACTGTATAGTATATCTTTTTTTTTTAGGAATAGGAAGAGCCTTTCACTTGTATTGCTGTGAGCGTCCACTGGTGTTGGCAAACATGAAACATATTTTAAGCTGTTAGCATAGGGCTTCAGTCTTTATGTTGATCTTTTGAAATAAGTGTGAAGGGGAGTAAAATATACAGTAGTATTGATAAGCAGTACTTGCCAAAACTCGGCATGCTCTTGTACCGCGTTGAAACTTAACTTTAAATCTGGAGTTAACAGTTAACATTTATGTTCAAATGATAAGTTGTAAAGCAAGTTTGTGCATGCAGGTATATAATGTCCCTTTTAGCTTCTGTTTTATATGAATATACTGTATTTTAATGTTGCTGAAAACTATTTTACTCTTTTATTGGATGTCTTCGGAAAGTGAATGGAAGATAAATATATATAAATATAAATTACGCAGATGAGCAAATGTGATATTTCCACCATATTACAGTGTCCTCAATATGTTTATTGCGCTTAGATAGCAAGCAAACCTTGCACAGAGCCAGCAGGACTATTGTAACAATTAATATGCAGAGAGACACATTCATACATGCACATATATACAGGTATTTATAATTTTGTTCAATTCACTGATCTGTTGTGTCGTCATGTAAGGTAGCGCTTCCAATGGAAATATGATGGAAAATGATGTTTCTTCATTGTGTAACTAATTTTAAATGTCTGTCAGTCTGATTTTGTTTCACACTCTGTGTACCTGTCCTTTCACTCTCACTTGATAGTGTGTATACTATTATATATACACTGCACTATGTATATTCTCTTTATTGTACAATGAATTCTTGATGAAAAAAACGGTTATCAGCTCTTTGTGTCCTTGATGCGGTTCTTCAGTTATCTGGGATAGACACTACTGCTCAAAAGTTTAGGATCTGTGAGGAGAAAGGAAATTAATACTTTTATTTAGCAAGTGTGTATTAAATTGATCAAAAGATTTATAATGTTACAAAAGATTTCTATACAATGAACCCTGGGAAAAATACATCACAGTTTCCACAAAAAGCAGCACAACTGTTTAACATTGATAATTCTTGAGCATCAAATCATCATATTAGAATGATTTCTGAAGGATCATGTGACACTGAAGACTGGAGTAATGATGCTGAAAATTCAGTTGTGCCATCACAGGAATAAATTACATTTTAAAACATTAAAATAGAAATAAAATTCAAATAATGTAATAATATTTCACAATATTTCAGTTTGAACTGTATTTTTGATCAAATAAATGCAGTCTTGGTGAGACTTCTCTCAAAAACTTTTAAAAATCATAATGACCCCAAACTTTTGAACAGTAGTGTATTTCACCATACTGTATAGGTTCAGCTACCACAACATCTGACCACATATTTGAATGTGAAAATAAAACATAGAGCCTGAACTAATAATAAAGATGACGCAGTTAGGGAAATCGAGACTGGCATTTACAAGGTATCCCTGTAATAAATGCCCCCATATAGTTGCTCTGTAGGGGCATTTTATCTCAGACCTAGTGGAACAAAATTAATTGATTATGTTTCAGTGGCTATTTAAAGGTCATTCTTCCTAAATGTATCTTATCCGCCTTTACGCAAATGGTAATTACTGAGCGTTTATCTGTCTCTGTCTAGCTGTCATTACCCCAGCCATTCTGCTCTAAAGGTTAAAAAGAGATAAATAGAGAGAGACCCCGCATTGGACGATGGGCATTGACCTTTCGTCAAGGTTCTTTGATTAGAAGTCCAGCTGTTTGTTAGGTTTGCAGTAATAATGTTTATGCTTTCAAATGTTTGCACTTGTTTGGAGACCAGTGACTCAGGAGGACTCGGTTTAATTTGTGTTCTCTGTAAGAGGCAAAAACAGAATTTTTTCTTTGTTCCAATTCCATAATAACAGCATTATGGTCATTGTAGTTCAAGTATAAGTCATTGCTGACAAGAAAAAAAAATCTGTCTCCATAACCTCTTTTAAAGCAGCAAAAACATGAATCTGCTTTCTACACATAAATGTTCTCACAGCTTATACAAAAGATGTGCCATTAATAACAATCTTCACTCTATTGTTTTAAAGATCTTGATTCTGTTCTATTCATCTCATTTTCCATGATAGCAATAACAAATAATTTAATATGTTTAGCAGAAACAAATCCCATCTGAAATAAAGCTGTTATATTAGTTACTCTGAGAAACTGATTGTTTGAAAGCGATGATAATTATTTAAAGAGCAAGTTCATGAGCCCCGTCATACGTGGCATTAAACAGTGCTTCTGAATGAACTGCTTTTTAATGAGAGAGTGGAGGTGTAAATTCATGCACACGCTTAATATCAAGATTGAAAGAGATTGCGGCATTTGAGAATTTCAAATAATGGAAAACAGATGCAAAGTATACTCCTTTATATATAAATATGGCTTGTATTAATATACACTCTGGATGAAGGAGACTAAATCTATGCCTTATGATTCTATGGATCCCCCACCCTCCGCTCTGTCTCTGGGAGAGAGAATATGCTGAATCTGTGTTTTCATCTTGCCAGGATGGAGTTCTGCCAATGTAGGTTGAGCTGCGCAGGGAAACTGTTTGAGCCCTTTGCTCTTCTTCTCAGTATTTTTCTTGCAAAAAGAGAAAGTATTTTCTACACAATAATATTGACCAGCATTCACTCACACACATACTGCAAGCTGATATTTGTATTATTAAACTCAAATACTGGCGTCTTTGCTATTTGATTCTCTTTACCTTGAAATGTAATTTAAAATTTAACTATATGCCATGTGCTTATCTATAGTAGTATGTCAACTCACTGAGACAACAATAATCAAAGTTTGATCAATCCTTAATGCCTGTGAATGTAATTCTACAGTTTAACCAGCAGGGGGCAATAATGACCTACTGAATGCGACTGCATTGAACACTCGTTTAATTAGCGTGTGCTTGGGAGCTAATGCAACTGCGATTTTAATTAAAGCCTATAAAGAATGAGCCTGCCAATAGAATAGGCGGAAATGACAATGAAAGGGCGGAACCTTTTATGCTCTTATTTGTAATATAAGCTTAGAGTTCTTCCAAAGTACTACTACCGGTAATAAACCTGTTTTATTCAGATATCATGCTCTTTATCATCTCGCCTAATCCGAAAAACATGCTTTGACTTTAGTCGATTTTCTGGCATCTCGAAAACAAAGTGCCTTTGATCACAGCTTGCGTCCATTTGCTGCAAGCGTGTCCAACCAGGATCCGTTTTTCACGCCCGGCTGTCCGCTCGTCTCACATGTCGACTAGGACATATTTTTCTCCGTCTCCGAAGGACAGAGGACAGGAAAAAAAAGGGACCGCTATAAGTCGATCTCATTCAAGATCTGGCCGTTTCCCAGAGCCGCACTCTCCTGAGTCGGGTAAAAGTGCTGAGCTCGCAGCTGAAGCCAGTTTGTTTAGTGGCAAACGCCTACGTGCTATCCGTAAACAACATATACAACACTTACCTCTTGCCATTATTGTAGTATATAAGTACACGCCCACAAAACATCCAAGTTTTTAAAACGCGGTACTGAGAGAGTGACACATACAGAAAAAAACTGTAGCTGATTTAAAGGATTAGTTCACTTTCAAATGAAAATTAGCCCAAGCTTTGCTCACCCTCAAGCCATCCTAGGTGTATATGGCTTTCTACTTTCTGATGAACACAATCGGAAATATATTAATAAATATCCTGACGCATCCAAGCTTTATAATGGCAGCGAACGGGACCAACGATGAGCTGAAGAAAGTGTCTCCATCCACATCCATCCATCATAAACGTACTCCACACGGCTCTGGGGGGTTAATAAAGTCCTTCTGATACGAAGCGATGCGATTGTGTAAAAAAATATCCATATTTAACAAGTTATGAAGTAAAATAAGAGTTTTACACTTTCTTCGTAAGTAGAATACGTAAGGCGGTCTGGCAGAAGCTAGATATTTTACTTCATAACTTGTTAAATATGGATATTTTTTACACAATCGCATCGCTTCGCTTCAGAAGGCCTTTATTAACCCCCCGGAACCGTGTGGAGTACGTTTATGATTTATTGGTATCGCTCACTGCCATTATAAAGCTTGGATGCGTCAGGATATTTATTAATATATCTCCGACTGTGTTCATCGGAAAGAAGAAAGTCATATACACCTATGATGGCTTGAGGGTGAGTAAAGCTTGGGCTAATTTTCATTCAAGTGAACTAATCCTTTAAAATATTACAGCAGAGAATCATAAAAAAATTTGCGCATTCAATAGCCTAAATGTCCATGTTTCCATTACTTTTAAGATCTGATGGATTTCCAAGTCTTATCAGAGCACAATTTCCCCTTATATTCAGAGGTTTTCTATGAGCGTGGGAGCCCACAACAATACAGAACAACTGTACTCATAATGCCCCGTATGCGCGCTTCGGCAGCTCAAAGTAAACAGTTTTTTTCCGCGTTATATCCCTCAGCCCAAGACAAGACAGCTCGACTCAAGTCACGCGTAACCGCTCATGCCCAATCAGCTGTCCTCGCGCTCCGCTAACCGCCTTTATATTTTATAGCCCCACCCCCGTCCCGCAGCGCTCATATAAGACCTTTTGCACATCTAAAATAATAATTTGCCTATCAGTGTTCGCACTGGCCTTTTACACGACTATAGCAAACTACTTCACATTTACCTTACTTACATTTCCTAACAAACGACTCTCTAACCAGTGAAATAACACCGGAAGCGGCGGTTAGAAGTGCGAGAGAGTAGTTGCTGGGAAGTCCGACTCATTTCCGCGAATCGGTTCTTTCGAACAGTTCGTTTGAAAGAACAGATTCAGAGCACAATGATTCTTTACGTCGTGACGTAATTGCTGCACCATCACGCGGTCCTTGATCATGCCCCAGGCATATTACATGCTAAAACGTTCCAGTACAGGCTATGTTGTTTACCTCGGCTGAGTTTTATAATTATCATGTGTCCCAGTTCAGTTTGTTGCAAGTAATTTAGAAACTAAATGTAATTTTCAGTTACATAAAACAATGCTAACATCTTTTGGCAAAAAAGTTTTGCACGTTTTGATAAAAAAAAGCATTTATTAAAATGTGTTTCGCATGCATGTTGATTAAAAATTTCATTTACATTGTAAACATTTCTATTAGGCTACGTTTTTACGTTTTCGGTCCCAATGCTCTTGCTATGAGCTCACTCATAATTTTCATTACGAATCGGACATGTCCGAAAGAGACAGTCCAGTGATTTGTTGACACTACAACCGCTCGGACCCATTCAGTACGATTCATTAAAGAATCGTTTAGAGAGATTTTGTGAAACGGTTCAGCCGATTCATTACAGCGATTCGGCTCAAACGAACGACTCGTTCACGAATCTTACATTGCCACAGAGAGCGAGAGAGAGAGAGAGAGGGAGAGGAGGGGTAGAAGCACATGAAAAACTGCGTAACCCACTGCTGGTTGAGATAGACGGGGCAGAAAGGTTGCCTTTCTGGGTCGTAGGCGCTATCTGGAGCTTTGCTGTACTTTTATGCGAAACGACAGCGGATTTAGAAGACCTGCCGAGGTACGTGAAATGCATCTGTGCGCATTTAGTGCGTCTTAAATGTTGTTTGTCGTTGTGAAATGGTGTTATTTTAACAGCATAGTTGTTTACAAACAAATGTCCACGGCTGTTCTTGTTGAAGCTTCACTAGGCTGCACTTTTCACGCTGAATTAAAGCTGTTTACATTGCTCTTATTGACTCCGAAATATGTGACATGTCTGATAGAATCTATTTTAAAAGGTTCCTGTTTAGTTCAGGTCGTGCGTGTTTTGACACCGGTGTTTCGCAAGCCCCAAGCTCTTGCACCCTGTTTTTTTTATCGGATCAACAGGCAGAGAGTCCAGCCCCCCTCCAGCACGCCTGTCAAGTCTGGACAGTCCAGCTCACATTTCCAGCTCCATTCCAGTGAATGCAGCTCCATAATTCTGCTCGTTCGACCAGTTCGCGTTTAAAGTTAATTCTGACACATATATCAATGGAAAACAAGCGCACGCTCCTAGCCAAAGTTTTCATCAGGCTGTTGAATTTACCGTTATGAGGGAAAAACTTGAGCGCTAGTGCGGAGCTGTCACTTCTTTTGGGCTCGTGGTTGAAGAGCCAAGTGGGTATCAGTGGCTGAAAGTTAATTACGTTACGAAGAGTTAATGATTGAAACATTGAGACGGTTCTGTCGCCATGCATGATGCATTGGGGTTGTGACTGGAGATTTAAATAAAGCAGGGGTGTGTTATTAAAGTCATACATCTTGCCGAACTGTAAACTGTCCTTTCGTTTTAAAGTGTCACATTCATTCGGCAATGCGACAGGCAAGTCGATTACAAGGAAGGCGTGCGTACTCGCATTCAGATGAGCTTTAACCGTTATGTGAAGGCCATTGGGTATTTTTTAATCGCACTTTGTTAACATGTGTTTATTAGTTCCTGACAGTTGCAGTTGCCCTTGTTTGAAAGTTGAAGCCATGCTCTCTGTTTTCCCCTTTGATATTATCTTCCACAGCAGATTCTTTTATCTCCCATCATGCAATTTGTTTAGTTTCCGTTCAGCAGTCAAAGTGTGTGCGAGCGTGCGCTTTTGTACATTCACACCGACTGTATGTAGCCTACACATATGCGTTAAATGTATTGTTTTAATGAGACTTGTGGACACATTGCGTTTTAATATGCAGTGTAAAGAACACATTTATTTGATTTAATGTATCTGTTAGCTTTATTGTATACTAGAGCATTATAAACCTTGTAGCCAACCGGGAAATATCTTTGATATATTTTGAACAGTTTATTTTGGTGAATGTGAGGCAGGATTATTGAGAACTAAATCTTAAAGTCAAGATTGTAAGCTTAATTTAAGAGCATGTTGAAAATGACCAGAGTACTCTCTACTGTAAATGCTAAAATCGCCACGAAATCAACCATATTTTTTTTTTTTTTTTTTTTACTAAAGTATTTATCATAAATAATGTATCCATGCACATCATTAAAATATAATGTGCCCATGTAATTTTTAATCAAAATAACTTCCCCTCCCCAGGGATGGATTACGACTTGAAAAGGCCCCTGGGCCAATTATCTCCAAGGACCCCTCTCCTTCACAGACCCCCCTTTTTTCAGTTCTTTCCTTTAACTGTAATAGAGAGCGGAAGTTATGATGATCACGAATATTCCAACTAAATTCTTACTCTGAGGTGTCAAGTCCACCCACAGTTTCAAAAGAACTAATTATTAATACTTCCTATCTTCCTAAGGTTGAAGTTAGAATACATGCATGGAAGAAAGCAAGGCCGTAACCATGTCTTGAACATTGGGGGGGACCTTTTTTTTTTAAATAAAGCATAAAGAAACAAAACAGTGAACGAAATTGCTGCTAATACAATGTTATATCGTTGAAAAAAAAATAACATTATGATGTCCAGAAATCAATTTCAATAGTACATTGAGAACTCATGTTTATGTGATAGTTTCATAATACAATATATTTAGTTCCGAGATTCTTCAATTTAGTGAATAAATATATCGATCCGCATTAAACTTTTGGATTGTCTAGTGGTAGAATTTGTGTTAACAATATCAAAGGTTGCATGTTCTAATCCTCCCTCGCATAGTTTTTTTTTCCTCATTAAAATCAAAGATGTCCAACAATGGTTGTATATCAAGAGCAGGGACATGTTTATGTGCATTTGTTTTGTGATTTTACCGGAAAAACAGAACCCCCGCAATGGCGTTAAGCGATCGATTGACACGCCCCTCTGTGCTGTGAAGACTGTGTGCACGAGCAAAAGGAGAACGTAAACCCCGCCTACTTTTTAATTTGATTGGTCATCTCAATCATTTTGACATTGAGGCAGACCAGACTAAAAATGAAACTTTTAGACCTTTTTGTCATCCTAACAACATGCAGAGTGCTGCAATGAAGTGCAGCAGAGCAGTGCAAAAATTTCAAATATTGGGGGGGACGATTTGGCCATTTCTAATTATTGGGGGGAACTTGTTGGTTACGGCCCTGGAAGAAAGATGGAGACGCTGTTCCCACCACCCCAATTTTTTTTCCTCTTCTGCCTTTATTAACTATTCTAAATGATCCAGCAAAATAGGCCTAGAGAGATCCATAAAGTATGTTTCTGATTTTAAATTGTAACTGTCAAAACTTACACCCTTTACTCTAATACAGTTGGTTGAATGACTGAAAAAGATCCACCATAATATAAAAGTATAATCAATTACATTAATTAATCAATTAACCAGAGTGTATATTTGACATTACAGATTTTCTTTTTTTTTTTACTGGTCCAATCAAATTTTAGTGGCTAAGGTGTTCGGAACGACCGCCTGTCTAGTGACATCGAAATGCTCACATCAAATTGGTTTGCTAATTAATGCTGGACAATGGATCCAGTGTTTCCCACAGGATTTTGAGGGTGGACCTCAGTCCCTCTAGGGAGGCCCGGCGGCAAGAATATTTTTGTACATTATAAAGTTAAATGCATCAATCTGGTGCACTTTGGCAGATCAAAATTTAGAGCTCAAACTCACATTCATTGTCCAAATGGAGCAGTAAAAAGTCTTTGCATTGATTTGTACCTGGACTTTAAACCTCTTTTTGTTTGTTATATAGAAAATAATACTAACAATAATGTTGTTGTTGTTATTATCCATGTAAAACAAATGCACTGTAAAATTAATGTAAATGAATATTTAATAAGTATATTATTTTACTTCACAGTAAAGAAAAAAAACAACACTTTTGCCTTTATTTCTGCACTCGCAAGAGATAAACACTTGAGCATTTATTTTTGGCAGAAAGCTGCAGTTTCTGTGAAAACAGTTTTACAAAAATGTCATTACAAATCTAGTGAAATGCTTGTAAATTATGCAAATGTGAAAATAAAGCATAACTGGTGCCCACTGTGTTCCCAAATGCACGCTAAACTCACAGCACATGCAGAGATGGCATTTACTGTGAACCGAGCTGCTCTGAAAACACTGGATCACAAGCTGATCGTGAGAGCAAAGTGCATGCTTCTGTATGCAATTTAAAACAGGACTGGATAGTAGATCTATGTATAAGAAGTTTGGGTGCATTCATTTAGGGCGCGTAGAAACAGTACTACAATCATCAGGGAGCCCTAACCATTATAGCCTCTTAAAAGGCTCTTGGACCCATATATTCAAGCATAATTAAACATTTGTTTTCATTATTGATGGGTTCTCTGTAGATCACTACAATGAGAATCTAGAAGGACATTAAGGTATCTTGAATACTTTTAGAGTTACAGGCTTAGGAAAAGGAATATTTATGGCTCTCAGACAGTTATGTTCTATGCAATTGAGTTGATAGAAAAACACAAGATACATTTCTAGTTTCAACATTATTTGTTCTTCAGATATTCCCTTATTTAAAAAAAAAAAGTATCAGCTGTATGCGAAGTGACCCACATTTGGTTTTTGACCACTGAAAATGTGTAAAATTTACCAGTTTACTCATGGAGCCGCATTAAGATCTCCATATCTCTGGGATTGAACCATTGAGGGCCTTTAAACTGAAGATACCGAAAGGAAAGTTTGTTAAGAACCAGAATCTAAAAGGATATTAAGATATCTTTAATACTTCTTGAGTTACAGGCATGCAAACTTGAGGCAAAAAAAAAAAAACACTTTGTGTGCTTTTTGCTATTTTTGAACTGTCATTGTCAGCAGATATCCGTTAATGAATCATTATATGAAATTCGGGAGGGACTAAAAGGGAAGATATTTGATGCATGATTTCCCATTCCTGTGTGTATATTAATAAATGAGAAGAAACGGCCTGACTGCCCAGTCACATTTTGTTTGCGATAAATCACTCCCTTCTGGAAATGGATAATACATTACCGATCGTGTCACGTTTGGTAAAAATGTCACTAGTGTTACAGTGCTTCAGACTATGATGTTGTAATTTGATTAGATTTGATTTTTAGCCTAGTTTATTATATTAAAAGTGTGCCTCGGTTTCATAATGTGTCGCGTGTTCTGTATTAGCTCAACTGGAGGAGGCTTATGAAGTTTGTGTTTGCACTTCAAGCTGGAGAAATATGGTTCTTGATGAGCACTTAAGAGCTGCTTAAGTTGAGTGTTTATGTACTTGTCCAGTGCAGTCATTCATTGATCTTGCGTTGTACTAGCTGTACTTTAAGATGTGTTTTCAGTTGGCAGTAATTTAGCAATGGAGGTGATTATTTAAGACCACACAAGCTTTGAAACAGCTGGCATGTCATGACAACAAAGAGTAAACAAACAAATTGGTGGGCAAACATACAAATTGGTGGGTGTTTGCAACAACAACTACAAAAAAATCTGTATATGGTTAAGGCTGAACCATTTGGATTCTTGTCAAATGTATTATTTAAATGTATTGCCTTGATTGTTTCTAACTGCTAATTGTCAATACATTTACATACTGTATAATTATCTCTGTCATGCTAGAAATGACCTTTAATGTTTGTTTTGCTATTTGTCCACTTGTAAAAATAAAAAAGAGACCGATCTCTTTCTCTCTCTCTTAACTTAGTTTGGTCGAGTGTCTCTTCCCACCACTGTAAGTGAACGTGAAACGCATGTTTGGCAAAGCTGTTTGGCCAACCCCGCCTGTGAGAAATCAGGAATGTAGAGGATCTGCTGTAGGATTAGAAGTGAAACTCTGGTGAACCCCAGGTCTGTTGAAATATTATATTTCATAAATAATTGAACTGGAGGTGCATTTGAACATTTATCCCTGTTGGCACACAGTGCGTTTGTTTAGCTGGACTATACAACCTAGTTTGACCTGTGTTGCCAAAGTTTGTGCGGTTGATGCCCTCTTGTCAGATTCGACACACGACTTTTGAGAGAGTTGACTGGGATGAGATTGCTGTACAGGGAATACGTTCAACGTGTTGACCAACACTCTGTGTACTTAAAGAAAAGTAAAAGATAGAAAGGCAGAGGGAGGTGAGGGCAGAGTTGTGTTTTTTTATTTGGTTACACATATATTTGTGCTTTTTCTTGGAAAGATTCTCTTTAACGATCACCTGGAAATGCGAGAGCGAATCAAATTTCTATGCAGCAAGATCAGCACATTTGTCTTGTTTAATGGTTAGCATCTTTTTTAACCAACATCAGTGTTCACGTACTTATGTTGCGATACATAAAGAAAGTTAAGCATATTGTATTGATGATGAAATTCATAAAGGCTGCCATTTGCTTAATTACAGCTTTTCCAAAGAAGGCCTTACATTTACATTTACAAGCACATCCAAATAAGCGAAAGGACATTAGATTCCCTTGATACAAGGCCAACTAGTCCTGGCCTGAACCCATTCTGTATTCCAGCTTTTGGGATGACAGTTGTTGCAAAGCCTTTGTGCCTGTTGATTGTCTGTTGTGGGATTTACAAAACCCAGAATCAAATGATGTTTGAAAGACTCTTATGAGCTGGTTCATTTTAGTGAATCATTTTAGTGAAGTCAGTGTAGTTAATGATTGTCTGTTCATTGACATCTAGCTAAAGATACACATCATATGTTTTGTCAGTAGTAGTTTAGATGCATTAATGAGTGAAAAACACTACCATTGAAATATTTGAAATCATTATTTTTTTTTTAATCCATTTAAAAGAAGTCTAACCAAGGATGCATTTATTTGATCCAAAAAACAGTGATATTGTGAAATATTATTACATTTTTATTGAATATATTTTACAGTGTGTAATTTATTCCTGTGATCAAAGCTGAATTTTCAGCATCATTGCTCCAGTCTTCAGTGTCACATGATCCTTCAGAAATCATTCTAATATGATGATTTGCTGCTCAAGAAACATTTCATATTATTGTCAGTGGTATTACTCTAATTATAACAATATTATTGTCAACCTGGATAATTTTTGTCAGTATAATATAATTAGTCTGGTGCAACTTCACATATCCAACAAGGTGCATGGAATAAAATCAGTTATTTTTGAACAAAACCAGCAACACTTGTAGTGTGGAGGGATCAGAAATAAACAAAAAACTGGAGCTAAAAGATCAAGACTTTATTTTGCCAATGCATTTCGGCACACAGGCCTTTGTCAGGGCTAAAAGGTTACGGGTGTGTGTAGGTTCCTTTAAATACAAACAGAGGCAAAATTCAAACTTACTTAATTTTTTTAGTATTCTTTAATGAATAGAAAGTTCATTAGAATAGAAATGAATAGAAGGGTTAATATGTTAACATTAGTTAATGTATTAACTAAAATGAACTAACCATGAGTAATACATTTGTTACTGTATTTATTAATCTTTTGTTAACGTTATATGATAAAAATCCAGCTCTTCATTGTTTGTTCATGTTAGTGACAGCGCATTAAGTAATGTTAACGGATACAACTCTTGATTTTAATAATGTATTAGTAAATGATGAAATTAACATTAACAAAGATTAGTAAATGCTGTGTAAGTGCAGTTCATTATTAGGTCATGTTAGTGTAATGTAATGTAGTTAACTGATGTTAACTAATGAACCTTATTGTAAAATGTTATCATTTTAAATATATTTGTTATTGAAATTATCTTATCATGTGACAATGGAATTGCATTTTCCCCCTAAATATTTATTCCTTGTAAATGCTAAAAGAATTGTTAATGGAACCCTTTAGAACCAGAATCATATGTGTGGTGTTAATTTGATATTTAATTTCTAATAATTCATATAGTCCTTTCAAAGTCCTTCCACTTTTTTGAGAAGACTTTCCACTAGATATTTTATCATGGCCGAGGGTATTTGCTCTCATTCAGACACAGCCATAAGTAAGGGGCAAGGCACCAATTTTAGGTGATGAGATCTGGCTCACAGTCAGAGTTCCAGTCCATCCCAGAGGTGTTTATTTGGAGGCCGTTATGGATGCCAGTCAAGTTTTTCACATCAAACTCACTAAATCTTTTCTTTATAGACCTCGCTTTGTGCACAGGGACATTGTCGTGCAGAATAGAAAAGTGTCGTCCACAAAGATGGAAGCGAGTCATTATATCCTGTAGCATTAAGTTTCATAGGGGCTTGCCAAACCCATTATTTAGATGTTTGTACCCACATCCTTTTGGCCATGTGGTGTGTATATGCATGTTCGCAGAGCACTTTGTGTGCCATTTCAAACACTTCATGAATCAAACGTCAGAGAGTTTGAGGAAATGAAAGTAAGGGAAATTTAGTGAGTAGAGGAATGATTTCCTCAATCCTGGTTCATTCAGAAACTAGTGCTGACATGGTTTTGTGCATTTTTAGAGCAGCTTTACAAGATACTTTGTGTTGTATGGGAAATTAATTCCAAGTGCATCGACTAGACTGTAAGCTCTAGAAATCTCAACTGAGAACAGCCAAACAGAATATTTACAATTGAGCAACATCAGACCATTGCAAGAGTGTGTTCTACTTTTTAGTTTCCTCTAAATCTATATTTAACTAGCTCCTTTATGCGCTTTCGCTTTCTGTTTGCGCTCTCTTTGCTGGTGTCTTCCTCCTCCTTTACTTACTTTACACATAATCTGTTTGTTTTGGGTTTCTCACGATCTACTAAGTGAGCTTGACTGCCATCCACCCATCCCGCTCTTTGCCGGGCTTGGGTAGACAGAAAGATAACAGAGCATCAGATGGGGAAGAGATAACCTGCTGTGTATGCTTATTGATGCCTGTTAGCAGTCACTCCCAATGAACTGCTGTTTATTGTGAAAGAGAAAAGTCTGTGATCTTTAGTTCTAATGCTCATGCCTCTGAAGTCGCCCCTACCCATTGCATCTCTCATCAATTCAGCGACCTATCAGAAGTAGCCATAGCATATGGTGAAAAAGCGGTTAGGTAAAGTCAGAAAATGTGGTTATGTTCAGTGGTAGCTACATATTATAATGAAGTGGCTACCTACAAATTTCAGAAACTGCAACCTAATTTTAGGTTGATATGGGCAGAACCACAGACGACGAAAAGTTGTGTGTCACGTCGTTGTACATTTGATAAAAAACCATGTAAAGAATCGCTGCTTTGCACATTTACACTTTTAAAAATAAAGGTTCCAAAAGGGGGTGATGCCATATAAGAAAAATTTTTGGTTTCCTAAAGAGCATCTCAGTAAACAGTTCTTAATAGAACTTTTTTTTCTTAGTGGGAAGAACATTTAAAAAGTCTAAAGAACTTTTTCCACAGTAAAGAGCCTTTTGTGGAATGGAAACATTCCACGGATTTTAAAGGTTCTTCATTGAACCACTGATGCCAATGAAGAACATTTATTTTTAAGAGTGTATGTTGTTATTATGTAAACTATTTTCATAGCAAAACTGAGTTTCAGCCTAATATCTAAGAGGATGAAAGCAACAGATTTAAAACACATTTTTAAAGATGCAATGCAAGTCTTGATATGTTAAATCATGCTTTTACCAATTGCGAAACATTGTTCGTATACGTCCCTCACTTAATTCTAGAGATGCAGAAACTGTTATCCATGCTTTTATAACCTCCAGATTGGACTATTGTAACTCCTTATATAGCGGTCTACCTGCCAAAGCAATTAAACGCCTTCAAATGGTACAAAACTCTGCTGCTCGAACCCTTACATATAACAAAAAATCTGCGCATATCACTCCCATCCTTTACCAACTTCACTGGCTTCCTGTGTTCAATCGTATCCAGTTTAAACTCTTAGTCTTAGTTCATAAGGCCTGTCATGGCCTCGCACCTCAATACCTTGCCAATTTAGTGCAACCTTATGTTCCTGCACGGACCCTCAGATCTAGCAATGATAACTTGCTTGTCGTGCCCAAGTTTAAACTCTCTACTGTGGGTGGTAGGGCTTTCAGTATTATAGGCCCTAAGCTATGGAATAAGCTGCCCCATAATCTTCCTGCTACCTCCTCTCTTCAGACTTTTAAGTCTCAACTTAAAACTCTACTTAAAAATCTATTCACTTTGCTCGTTAAATAATTATTTTTCCTTCCTGCTTCTCTGTCTCCCTTTTTTTCTGTTTGTATGTTACACGACCACTGTCTTGATATAGGCTAAGTGATGTTTATCATCTGATTCCTTGACCTCTCATGTTTTGAGAGGTCATGAATTATCTGTAGTTATTTGTTGTCAACTTCTGTTCTTCTGAATGTCCCTTCTGACTGTCTGTTAAATTTTGTTGTCTATTGTCTATTGATTGTATTAATTTTGTGAAGCGACCTTGGGTCCTTGAAAGGCGCTATAAAAAATAAACATATTATTATTATTATTATTATTATATTTAGCCTACTATTCAAGCCATTCCTGTCTGCTGTTCCGTGTACAGGATAATTTGAGAGTCACCTGTTGTTATAAACAGTTGTCAATCCCCACAGTGTTTGATGACTGATGTGTTTTTATTATTGACTTGGTTCTGTCCACTGCTTAAATGTCCTCTGAATCATAATTTTGCATTTTATTCCTTTTTTTTTTTTTTTTAACTCTTGCTGTTCACTTACGCACACAGGCAATTCATACCTAAATATAGACATAATTGAATTCAATAATTACCTGCCATTTTTCCTGTGTTTAAGTAGTTCATCTGAAAATTTGGAGGTTTATTTTTTTATTTTTTGCATTTATTTTTGCCTTAAGACAACATTTTAATTCATTATAGACCACCAACATTCTCATGAATGTTTTATTTTCTCTTCTAATAAACAATAGTAACAGAAAGTACTTTAAAGGTAGGGTAGGTAATTTCGGAGAGGCTAGCAGTAGCAAGCTAGCTTTGAAAGCTTGAGATCCCACCCTCCTTTAAGAGCGTCTCCAAAGCCACACCTCCTTCAAAACACATGATCTCACACAGCAGAGTCTGCAAAGTGGCACAAGAGACGGCGTTAAATTACCTCATATCTCAAAGCAAAGAACATTAATATTAATGTATGTAAACAACTTAAACAAAGTAAGCTAAAGTAAACAAAGCTCTTACTTGTACCACCTGACTGCTGCAGATTCATTTGGACCTTAGGGAAAGTGCTGATAGCATATGATGTCTGCATGAGCAGGGTGCACAGAGGTATGGAAATTAAGGCTGCCCCCTAATAGTTGACTAATCGTTAGTCGACTAGAAGAGGCTTAGTCAACCAAAATTTTTATTAGTCGGTTAGTTGCAGAAAAAAACCTTGTGGTGAAGTCACACAGTCTGTGAGGGACAGATCATAAACGGCGGGTCCTTGTGGTAATTACAGTATGTCGGACGCCTATCAACCATCGACCTCAAATATCATTTGAAACATGTAAGTAATAGCAACTTTACATGGCTGCTCGCTCTAACGTTAACCTAGATAAATGTGCGCTAGTATTAGGTGCATATTTGAGCGGAGTGTGGAAGCTGAAGTATTAATGTGCTTACTGCAAGACATGGTGTTGCTTGCATTTTTTTCACTTGCATTTTTTCTGATAACAGTGGAAACAACTTAAAATACTCCATTTTTGGTCATACAGATAAGAGTAATACATACTTTATACTTTTAAACAAACCAATTCAAATAAAAAGGAAATACTCTCTGCTTATGTAATCCATATAAAAGCTGCATTTATACTGCGAAGATGGCGAGGCAGCACTGTCAACTTCATCTTTGCAGCCGACACTGACTCAAACACTAGTTTATTTATAAATAATTAAAATGTCTCTTTGCTATTTTTTTCCTAACACATTCATAATCATTATTTTTGCTGGTGCTTTGTGGCAAGCTTTATGCGTACACTTGAGTGCAGAATAGGCTATATTACGCCTATATATATTAAACACTCATTATTTAAGTAGTTCAATTAATATAAACGTGTGACTAACTTAATCGCTTAAATGAATGATTGATAATGATTAATAGTAGACTAGAAAAATCGGGGGCAGCCCTAATAGAAATGCACATGTTGACAGACAGGTAGGACTGAATGCAATGATTGGATGAAAATATTTTGGTCCTGAGACTTCCACAGAAATATTTTAATATTTAGATCACTTCTATTATTGATTTCTATCAGGATGTGAAGAGAGTTTCAACTAGTATTACAAAAAGGGTTTAAAAAAAAATATATGTGCTGAAATGTAGGATGTAGATTGAAAAGTTTGGGGTTGGTAAGATTTTTTTTTTTTATGTTTTTGAAAGAAGCCTCTTATCCTCACATTTATTTGATCATTTATTTGATTATAAACATTTATTATTATAATTTTTTAAAAAATTGAATATATTTAAAAATGTCATTTATTCCTGTGATGCAAAGCTGAATTTTCAGCATCATTACTCCAGTATTCAGTGTCACATGATCCTTCAGAAATCAATCTAATATGCAGATGTGATGCTCAAGAAACATTTCTTATTTTTATCAGTCAGCTGTGCTGCTTAATATTTTTGTGGAAACTGTGACACTTTTTTTTAGGATTTTTTGATAAACAGAAAGTTCAAGAGAACAGCATTTATTTGAAATAGAAATCGTTTGTAACATTATAAATGTCTTTACTGTCACTTTTGATCTAATGCATCCTTGCTGCTGAATAAAAGTACTGACCCCAAACATTTGAACGGTTGTGTTTGTAAGAATATATTTATAAATGCATTAATTCTATATGGATTCATATTATACACTAATTTTGCACACTCATTATATTCACACTAAAATTCAATCTTTAGTACTCATTAAATATTTTTACTATGCTTGTTGCATATTGTTCAAATCTTCCACTGAAAATGCTTTTTTTGACATTCATTCACCCTTAAAGAGCAAGTCCAGAGGACAAGTGACATTACTAAGGCAGAATTGAAGTTCAGATGACTAAAGAGCAGGAGACCTTCTGGGAGCTTCCCATAGGAACAAGCGATTGATTGACTGAATGACCAGACTGAATCAGTGAAGTCGAGTGAAAGTATGTTTTGACTGACAAGACTGTTGGGATGTGGACTGAGTGTATTTAAAGATCTAGGTGACTGGATTTAAATGTGGCCTGGATATTTGTATGAATATGAAGTCAGTACATGTAGAGATATAGATGTGTATTTCTATGGCTATCAGTATAGAACTTGTAGAATTATGGTTGAATATTTCCTAACAATGACTATTGCTCATTCTGTACTTGTATCTATATTTAATTCCTCATTTCCATGTCATGGTTGTGAAATGAGCATTTTTTGGAATCGTTTGTGAGACGGTGGTGACCGGGGGAGAGGCGACTGATGTCTAAGTTCAGGGCAGAGTCCTGATTAGCTTATCTGACTATCAGTTCATAGAGCGGTCAGTTTAACTAAACTGCAGATGACCTAATGCAGAATACTTTCCTGTCACATACTGGAGAATGTCTATCTGTCTGTCTGTCTGCACACTTTTATCTGCTCATTTTGTTTCCGCCGCTGTGTGCATCAGTGTGCATGTGGCCAACTTTTTAGATCTGTTCCAGTTGACTTGAATGAATAAATCTCTACTGACTGCTCACTGTCCACCATGCTGTGTCTGTTTGTGTCTCTCTCATTCTCTCTCTTTTTCTGTTTTCTCCCTGAGAATAAATCACTGATAGAGAGGCTGGCCATAAAGCTAGTGTGAGAGCAGAGAGGACACTGTTTCTGTCCTGCTTAAGCCTATTACAGGCTTACCAATCCAAGCAGTGCCCCTTAAGCACATAGAACTAGACAACGTAAGACAGCGAGAGACAGATGTTTAGTTATTCATCTGAGAGTATTAAAAAGGTAAAAACTCTCCATTAAACTGACAGCTCAGAGCTCAGCATAATTATCAGATATAAATAACACTATATAATACGTTATATTTTAATATGATATGTTTGTGTGATGGACAGACTGAAAGTTGTTATTAACAATAATCTTCTGAGATTCGAAAACGTAAAATCATTCAGACATAATAGAATCTTTTAGACAAACAATTTATTCAGCGTTTTGTGTACTGGATCAAGAATACATTGAAAAGATCCAGCACAAAAGATTTGTTCATGAACCGGACATTGCTCATGAACTACCACAGAGTGTGAATCTCAGTCTGTTCCTCACATAGCTATAATATGACTTATATGACTTTTGACACTTTAAAGGATTAGTTCACTTTAAAATGAAAATTACCCCAAGCCTTCTGAAGCGAAGCGATGCGTTTGTGTAAGAAAAATATCCATATTTAACAAGTTATAAAGTAAAATGTCTAGCTTCCGCCAGACCGTCTTCTGTATTCAACTTACGAAAAAAGCTAGATATTTTACATCATAACTTGTTAAATATGGATATTTTTCTTACACAAATGCTTCTCTTCACTTCAGAAGGCCTTTATTAACCCCCGGAGCTGTGTGGAGTATGTTTATGATGGATGGAGACACTTTCTTCAGCTCATACGCGTTGGTCCCGTTCACTGCCATTATAAAGCTCGGATTCGTCAGGATATTTATTAATATATCTCCGATTGTGTTCATCAGAAAGAAGAAAGTCATACACACCTAGGATGGCTTGGGATAATTTTCATTTAATGGTGCTCTTTTTTTCTTCTCATTTTGGAGCATCACAGCCCGAGTCCTCGTCCATTATATTGAAAAGAGTGGCTTAAGATATATTTTTATATAAGCAAATTTATGTTCCTCAGTGAGATCTGACACTGATTTGGGGCCTTTCAGTTTATGCCAAAGGTGTTGAATGGAGTAATTAGGGTTGCTGAAATAACAGAAGGGGTGACCTTGGTACTGAAAGTGTACTGTATTCCTGTACCATGCATGGTATTGACAAGATTCTCCTGGTACTTAAAAGAAAGGCATGATAATACCTAAGTATATTTTTGTTAGAAAAATCATTGAAGTAAGGACAGTGAGCTTTTGAGAGAAGTGTTGATGTTCCCTTCACTAACCTTATACGTACTACAAATTTTTTCAATAAATAAATTCTAAATAAATTTTAAATAATTTTTTTTTGGATCCATCAACATTAGAACATATAAAAAAAATTTCTGTGTGTATGATTCCAGCTGAAATTTTACATGTAAATAAGACTTTTTGGAGTCTGTTTTTTGGAGTCAGACATCATGGTGTTTGCCGTTTGGACAGAGGGGATTGTGGAAGGCCTTCAGGAGATTAACTTACCACAAGACAATCTTACAACAGCTCTAAGGATAATAATGAAAGCGGTACATGATCCATAAGCTTTTGTGATTAGCGCTAGCTGTCCAGACGTGTTGCTGGTCTTCTAATCTGCTAGCAGTCATCAGCAGGCTGTTATGCAGATTGATTGTAATGCCCATATGACAAGATCCTGTCCTCTTCTAATGATCTCTTCACTCCTCTCTTTTGGTCTTCTGTGTCCTGTTAGATATTAACTGGCCTAAGCCTCAGTGGGTATTAAAGTTGAATGGTTATGAATGGCTAGTACAGAGACTGTAACATGATGCTGTGTAAAACATGTATGATGCAACCAGCCACAGTCTTGACAGAATTACCTCATAGCTATTTTAACGCCCAACTTACAGAGATTAAAAATGTTTTGTGATGAGAGTGTGTGCTCAGGGACCGGAACAAGGTTTAATAAGGAGATATGAACTTTTTTGAACTGTTTTGAAGATGTTTAAAATGCATTTAATATGCAGACAAAAAAAGCATGACTTTTTAAAGCTTACATATACTTAATTTGTAGTCACATTCATAAGATAGCTTGGCTCCGCTAATGCTAGTAGCCCTAGCTGGTGCATTCACTTCAAATCAAACAGGCCTATTATTTATCAAATGCACAATATGCACCAGAAATCAGGTACGCCGTGGAATCTTATGTCTGCGAAATCACAAAGTTATGCTACAAAGTGCTATGTTGAATTGTGCGGAGTGCCATTTGCTGCTCCGTTTGGATTGGACGCTATTATTGTATAACAATAGCAACACCAAAAACACATGATGTTTTGAAATGCATCAACTTTCCTTTGATTATATGTATGCACGTGGTCCGCTTAAGGGCTCTTTTAGTCCTCTTACCCCAAGCTCAAAATGCATTTTGTTTAATCCCCCTCTACATATTTTTTTCCCCTCCCTTTCTCTCTCTGTCTCTTTCGTTATCTCTCTCTTTTGGCTTGCTGTAAACAGGTCAACACTAGAGCTCAGTCCTGTGCGGCGGCAGCCCATCAATTCTTTGTTGGTACTGGTGACTGTGCAGCTCAGCCAATCAGCTCTCTCGCACTGACATTCCCCTGCACAGATTCTGATTGGCTGGAAAACGGAACAAACTCTGGTTTGAGAGGTGGTCTCGATGCTCTCTCTTATTTAGATTAAAAGTATGAATTAAAAATTAATGTTAAGGCATGAGAAGGAGTAGATCGAGTGCCTGCAGCATCAAACATCAATGATTTATCACAGTAAAGTATCTCATGTCTTACTGCAAGAGCAGAATTGAAGCTGTTTTCCAGCGATGAGGACTAGAGAATGATTTGGACAGCAGGTCCAATTTTGTGTGTGTGTGTATAAGAGTAAGAGAGATTGCATGTATATATGAATGCACCTGATCCTATAGATAAATCTTTAAAATGGGCTGCAACCACTGTGTAACTTTGCATAATACATAGTGTATCACCCTCCAATTAAAAATGTAATGCTCTCTAAGTCTTGGCACAGTCTGGGGAGGGTGGAGAACTGAGGGGATCTCATTTTTCTTGCTTGTTGGTGTGTGTGTCGGGTAATTTAAGTGCACTTTGAAAATGTTTAAATGAAAATAATACTAACTACCTTTCAAATGTTTGGAGTCTGCAAGATTTTTGGTTTTTAAAAGAAGTCTCTTATGCTCAACAAGGCTGCATTTATTGGTTACATTTATTAAATACAGTAAAAGCAGTAATATATATTATATATATAGGATATAAAGTAAAACAAAGTAAAACTGTGCAATAATCATTATCAGAAAAAAATATAAATACATACATATATACATACATACATATATATATATATATATATAAATGTATTTATATATTTTTTCTGATAATGATTATTGCACAGTTTTACTTTGTTTACTGAAAAACAAGACCAAATATTGATTTAAAAAAATGGTTAATTAGCAGTGCAGAATCTGACCAGACATCAGTGGTGTTACACAAGGACACTTTGCTGTTTGTTTGCTCTGATAGTTTTCACTCTGTTGCCCCTGTCCTCAGTTCTGATTACAGCTCTTTACAGCTGACCTTGTGCTTTCAGGAGCATTGTCGAGTGGAGTCCATCTGTACTTGTTTTTTGGCTTGTTACTTACTCTAAATTGTATGCTGTACACAGATACACATAAAACAGAGGTCTGGTTAGTTGTCAGTGGCCCTTATTAGGGGCCAAGCACCGAAGGTGCTTAGGCAACTATTGTATCCGTTGGATTTCTTTTTTAGGGGCCAAGCACCGAAGGTGCTTAGGCACCTATTGTATCCGTTGGATTTCTTTTTTAGGGGCCAAGCACCGAAGGTGCTTAGGCACCTATTGTATCCGTTGGTATCCGTTGTATCCTTCTTCTTCTTCTTCCGCTCTGGAAGTCTATGGTAGCCTATAGAACCGCTTGCGGGAAAGTTGTGAAATTTGGCACACAGTTAGAGGACAGTCTGACCCTGGTCCATAGCAAATTTGGAGTCTCTAACTCAATCCCTCTAGCGCCACCAGCTGTCCAAAGTTGCACTTATGTTTATGTTAATAACTTTTGAACCGTAAGGGTTAGAAACAAAATTCTTTTTTCCTCTGATTCCTTGGCTCATGACGAATCGATTGCACCCTATGACGTCATTTTCCGTCATGAAAATTTTTCCGCCATTTTGAATTTTCTGAAAAACCTACTTTTTCGAACTCCTCCTAGGCCGTTACTCCGATTTTCACGAAAATTGAACCAGATCATCTTCAGACCATGCTGACAAAAAGTTATGGAATTCAAGTCGATTTCTCAAATCGTTTTCGAAAAACACGCGAATGAATTTCACGTAGCGCTTGCGAAAATAGACATAATGCTGTATCTCCGCAACGCTTTATCGTATTCAGACCAAACTTGGTACATGTCATCACAAGCATGACCTGAGGCAACATGCAGCGTTCGCGCAGCGCCACCTACTGGTCCGGAGATACGAAAAATTGCTATTTTTGCTTATAACTTCTGATGGGTTTGTTCAAAAATCATAAATATGGTCTCGTTGGATTCGGGGCATCATGCTGAGTCGAATGCTATCCAATTTTCCCATATCAGCCATTTTCACCGTCAGCCATGTTGAATTTTGTGCTAAAATGCTGTATTTTACGAACGCATTAGCGCATTGTTACGAAACTCGGTATGGGTCATCAGGACAATGCCCTGAAGGAGCCTGAGAAGTTTCGGACCAGCGCCACCTAGTGGAGAATTTGTTTTTCATATGCTTATAACTTTTGATCTGGTTGGCTTATTTTCACAGCAGTCACATTCTTAGACTCCTGAATCCTTGCCGAGTCCAACGATACCAAACATGCTAGATTTCAACTTACGGTTTGTGCGGCCGTGTTTTAGCGCTTAAAATACAATTGCATAATATCTTTGAAACCGTTAGTCCGATCGAGACGAAACCACCATAGGAAACACGGAACCTAAGCTGGTTAACTATATGAGAAAGCCCAAATGTCAAAATTTTGATAGGAAGTGGCAAAAAAATCAAAACAAAGTCATCCAGGAGTCATTTTTTATGATCTCTTACATGTAAATGTCTATAACTCCAAAACGAAATGAGATATTTGCACCAAATTTGATACACACATGTATGGGGTCACCCTGAGGACACACAAAAAGTTAGGTGGGATTGTGCCTCTTGGTGGCGCTATAATTGAACAAAACATGAAATTTCCATTAACTACAATACAGTATTATGATATAAAATGCTATATTATAGGAATGCATTGATGTACCATTACGAAACTCAGGATTTGTCATCGGCATCATGCTCTGAAGGTACACAATAAGTTTTGAGACAGCGCCTCCTTGTGGTCAAATTTTATAACGACATATTTAAAAATGCTAATGGCTTTATAAAAATGTGGCCTATTGTAATGAAACTGGTCTTATTAGATTCCGTGGGTCATGCTGAGAACATTGATGCCAATTTTGCCACAGTCAGACAAACTTCCTGTCAGTCATTTTGATTTTCTTTAAAAACATACTTTTCAAACTACTCCTAGACCGTTGCTCCAATTTTCACTAAAATCGAATCGTATCATCTTCAGACCATGCTTGTAAAATGTTATGGATTTCATGTTGATAGACATAACCTTTTTCCCATACTGCAGCAACGAATTGAAGGCATGATGCCAAAATCACTGTTGAGTCTGTATCTCTGCAATGCTTTGAAATATTGACACCAAACTTTGCAAGTGTCATTGTCACCTCACTCTGACCACACCACATTAATATGGTCACAGCGCCACCTATTGGTCGAAAATGATGAACCAGTAAATCCTCATTTTTGATCATTTTTCAGCTCTTTTGCCTAAAATGATCTTAGTAAAATGTTATTGATTTCATGTTGATAGACATAACCTTTTTCCCATACTGCAGCAACGAATTAGAGGCATGATGCCAAAATCACTGTTGAGTCTGTATCTCTGCAATGCTTTGAAATATTGACACCAAACTTTGCAAGTGTCATTGTCATCTCACTCTGACCATACCACATTAATATGGTCACAGCGCCACCTATTGGTCGAAAGTGATGAACCAGTAAATCCTCATTTTTGATCATTTTTCAGCTCTTTTGCCTAAAATGATCTCAATAGGGCTTTAATTGCTCACTGTTGCAGTTGGTCTGATGCTCACAGCCGTATTGGCTGGCTTCTTGTGCCGCTTTTGTGCTTGGCCCCGTAATTGCTGCTTGCAGCTATATTTGTATGTTTGTATGCTTGAGTTGACCATACGTGTCATGCTATTGATTAATTCCTCGGACGTCATAGCAACTAGTCTTGCTGTTTACACTATAACAGTGGAGAGCTGTTTAAAGAAGTGAAGATGTACCACAGTATACACTTCCTCAGCACTTTCTCTAACTGCAGCCACAAACACATAATGCTGGACAGATTGTTAATTCTCACTAAGGCTAATGCTAGTCTTTCCTGAATGTTGGGAGCATTAGCTGAGATTACCTGGCTACATGTATTGTTGGCTAAGCTAATGCTTTAGAAGCTAATCATGTGACTGATGTAAACGTTGATTCACCTGCCTTTGTTGTCACAATAGTCTCACATTGTTTGCCCAGTTGAATTAACCTCTGCTCTTTGGCATCATAACAGTCAAATCAATGACCAGGTCATATACAGTGTACGTCACTAAGCACTCCAAGATTTTACATACAAAGTATTTATATTTTATATATATTTTATATATTTAAAATGCATTTGACAACATATACAGTATATATACACTACCAGTCAAAAGTTTGGACACAAACATTTATTGTGTACAACTGTACAAAATATTTGTGTACAATATTTTTTTCTCAGGATTCTTTGATGAATAGAAAGTTCAAAAGAACAGCATTTATTTGAAATATAATCTTTTGTAACATTATAAATGTCTTTACTGTCACTTTTGATTGATTTAATGCATCCTTGCTGAATAAAAGTATTAATTTCTTTAATTTCTTTTCAAAAAAATAAAAATTCTTACTGACCCCAAACTTTTGAACGGTAGTGTATAATGTTACAAAAGCTTTGTATTTCAGATAAAGCTGTTCTTTTGAACTTCCTATTCATCAAGGAATCCTGAAAAAAAAAAAGTACACAACTGTTTTCAACATTGATAATAATCATAAATGTTTCTTGAGCAGCAGATCAGCATATTAGAATGATTTCTGAAGGATCATGTGACACTGAAGACTGGAGTAATGATGCTGAAAATTCAGCTTTGATCACAGGAATAAATTAATTTATAAAATATATTCAAACAGAAAACAGTTATTTTAAATTGTAATAATATTTCACAATATTACTGGATTTACTGTATTTCTAATTAAATAAATGCAGCCTTGGTGAACAGACGAAACTTCTTTTAAAAACATTAAAAATCTTACCGTGTCCAAACTTTTGACTGGTAGTGTATATTACATGAAATATTTTAATATTTTGTATGTTTTTATACGTTTAATATTTATCTGTACATATACTGAATATTACAAATATTTTAAATATATTTAAATTTTATTTTTATTTATATATATATTATGTACAAAAATATATATTTTCACTTTAAAATGCTGGCTCAAAATCCTTATAATTTACATGTGAGCAAAACCCTGTTAGATTTTGCCTTTTGTAGGTGACAATCAGACTGTTGGCAGTATTTTAGAGCGCTGTTCCATTGATGGACACATTTCCGCAGGATTAGTCCTAATCTGCTCCGGGTGTGTTGACACGAAGGTGGTTTGATCTAATGCTGGTGCCGTTTGTTACTTATTTGACACAGTGACTGGCATTACTAAAACATTCGAAAAGGATAAGCAGAAATGAAACAACCTCTGTACTGAAAGGATGTAACAGTAAAACCTGTTGGGACCCAATAATCTGGAGTGTGTGTGTGTGTGGGCGTTTTTGTGACATATCAGGACACAAATTTGTATAATGACATGGGTATGACATTGAGTATTACAAGGAGAGGGTGACTTATGAGGACATTACCCCATGTCCCCATTTTTCAAAAGGCTTATAAATCATACAGAATGAGTTTTTTTTTTGAGAAAGTAAAAATGCACAGTTTTCTGTGATGGGTAGGTTTAGGGGTAGGGGTAGTGTAGGGGGATAGAAAATACGGTTTGGACAGTATAAAAACCATTACGCCTAATATGGAATGTCCCCACAATTCACAAAAACAAACCTCTGTGTGTGTGTGTGTGTGTGTGTGTGCGTGTGTGTGTCTGTAAGAAGAAGATATATGATCCAGTGACGATGCAAGACAGTATGGGTAACTGAGAATCAGCAGCTATTTGACCCCTGGCACATCACAAACTGTTAAAGGTTAAAGTTCATGGTTGAAAATGCCTGTTTGTTTATCTGAAGCAGAGAGAAGAGAATGAAGGAAACCGTAAAGAAAAATACTGGTCATGTATCTAAACCAAATCACATGCGTGTCCATAATGAAGTAGAAGGTTCACTGTGGGCTAGAGATTCACTTTCAGTTGTTTGACCTGCACAGACCTAGTGACACAGACATTAGATCATTATTCTCTTGATGTGCATTTATTAGGGGTGTAACGATTACAAATCCTGACGCTGCATTGATCTTGAAACATGGATTTTTTAATTGTGAATTGTTTGTTTAGGTCAATATTCAATTTAAAATGCTAAGAATATATCCTAATGAATCACGATTCGATAGTGATTTGATGCTTTAAAATATATAAGCATTCCAATATTACATGCACGAATTAATGGAGATGTTGTGTGGCGTCCTTCGTGCCCTCACAGCTCTCCCTCACAGATACACGCTGTGCTCTTTCCTGCCTTTCGTCCATAGCTTTTAAAGACACATTTTTTTCAGCAGCCCATGTTTGATCTCTCCTCAGGACGGCCACTGTCATCACATGAGCAGATGACAGCTCTCTCATAATAGCGCCATAGTCTATAGCCTTTTGTCTCGGGTAGTCTTTCCACTGGAAGCATTAATGGCTCTGGGACACTATAATAAGGTTGTGTAACCTATACATTAACACAATAGTTAACATAAACTATTAAATACTTTTAAAGCCTTTTTAATTCTTGGTTTATGTGAATTTCTACATATACCAATTTTTATAGGCTATTAAATACAGTGATGTAGCATCATTGAGAACTAACATCAACTAACATCTAACAATGAACAAAAGGTTGTGAATGACTTAATACAGAATCAAATCGAATTTAATCTCATTGTGAATCGTCTCAAATTGAATTGTTCTGAATTTGCAAAGAAAAGTTTCTTTGTTTCATAGCTCTTTTTATTCTATTGCATTTATCTGTGCTGTTGTTTGCAATTTGTTTATTTGTTTATTATTTATTATTATTTTATTTACTTTTTACTTGTGTTTTTTTATGAAAATAAAACTTTGCGTTGAAGAAAGATAGATTTTTGTTTTTATATGCTGTCAATTATAGAAAATCTGAATTGGCAAAAATCGGCATTGGCAGAGCACACTAACAAAAACAGCGGAAATCGGCATTGGCCAAGAAGATACAGGGTGTGCTCCATTCAGAAGTGTTCATTCCTATGCAGTGTTCTTTCTGAGGGCTTCATCCTCCACAGTGGGAGCTTCAGGGGTCAGAAATAACAGGCATTCAGAACGCAAGACAAAGGAGCCGCTGTTATTGTCGCACAAAGGCTGATGCTAATGAACACTGGTTGTAGGCTATTTATCTTGAAATCTTTATACATGATTTGGACTCACTAAATAATTTTTAAATGCAAACCAAAAAGAAATGCTTTAAAACTTTCAGACTGCATATACAATGGGTTTGGGACGAAATGATGATTGGAACGACACTAAAGCAATGTCCTTACGAAAATTAACCATGGTTTTATTATAGTAAAAGTATAGTAATTTTTTTTGGCAGATTGATTACCATTTGTTGGGTAGTGTAGCAAAACCATGGTTTAATTTTCGTAAGGGTGAAGTGCCCTATGTACAGCAAAAAGATGGAGATCAGCATGCATTGTGCTTTTGTAATTACTGTACATGTGTGTGCGTGTTTTTAATGCCCACATGTTGTGTGTTTGAAAACAGACAGTATTTAGATGGATTCTAAATGAACACAGATTAAGCTGTCTGTGAAAGTGCTGTCTATAGATTCACTTGTACTAAGTCAAACCTGAAGAACCAGTACTGCATGTGTGGGGGCTATAATAATAATACGGGTATGTTTATTTTTTTATGTATGTGTGCTTGATATTCTGTATGATATATATTTTTACTGATTTCACACCAGATTAAATTCTGAAGGGATACTCATATTATGCTGCTGTGAAACTCGTCTAGAGCTGTCAGATAAACCTGAATAACCAGTGCTGACTGTTTTTATCTTTGTATCGGTGCTTACAAGTTTGTGTGCATGCATGTGTTTGAAAACAGGCAACTGTTTTGTTCTAATTCTTTTTTTGTTGGACTTTTTTAAATAGCTGAGTTTTATTGATTTCACTCTGTTGAATGACCACAAATTATTCCTTGTCAGAATGTTATTGAGTTTTCACTCTTAATATTGTAATCAGAATAACCTGTGCTACTATATTGAACCCATGCAGTGACAGTTACATGGACATAATTGATCACAACATTTGCTCCAGAGAGACTTAATTACATCTTAAAGTATAATGTTAAAGGAATAGTTCACCCAAAAATGAAAATTATTCCATGATTTACTTACCCTCAAGCCACCCTAGGTGACTATATTCTTTCACACAAACAGAATTGAAGATATATATCCTTAGTACTGCAAGGTTTATAATAGTTGTGAATGGGGGCCCAAATTCTTAAGACAAAAAAAAAAAAATTGCATCCATCCATAAAAAAATGAATCCATACGACTCCAGGGGGTTAATAAAGGCCTTCTGAAGTGAATCGATGCGCTTATGTAAAACAAGTATCCTTATTTAAAACTTTAAAGTAAAATAATGAGCTTCCGACACGACAGCCATACGCATTTGATGTACATCCAAAAAACGTTAACTTCCTCGACGTAGTACACAATGCCATGACGTTCTATACTACGCTATGATGTGTAATGCATAGTACGTCATGTCATTGTGTAGAATGTCATGGCATTGTGGCATGTTATTTTTGGATGCATTTTTTGGTCTTCAGAATTTGGGCCCCCATTCACAACCATTATAAACCTTGGAGGACTTAGGATATTTTTAAATATATCTCTGATTGTGTTCATCTGAAAGAAGATATACACCTAGGATAACTTGAGGGTGAGTAAATCATGGGATAGTTTTCATTTTTGGGTGAACTATCCCTTTAAATTTGTGATTTCAATAGTTTTATTTAGCACAATAATAATGCGTTAACATGTCTAAACATGAAGCTCAGTTTGATAATGAACTTCATGCACAACTGATTTGAATATTTTCTTAGAAATTTTCACCTCAGATGATAAAAATGCACCTACGATCTCAGTTTAATGTGCAGAGTGAACTATAAATAAGCGGAATGTGGCTCTGTGGTGTTTGCTTGAGGCCAATGACATGAGTTTGGAGTAGAACAACATGTTTGGCTAGGCCTGTCACGATAACTGCTTTTTGTTGTGCGATATATTGCCCCAGAAATAATTGCGATATGCGATATTATTGTCATTTTAAGACCATTTTATGCCACTGAATATATAAATCATAATATAACAGCATAATAATACAAGTAGGCCTACACACTTTCAAATGACAATGAACTTAACTCTTAAGAATATTTAGATAGTGGAATTGAAGCGTCAAAAAAAAAAATAATGTTGAATAAATAATAATTAAACCTTTGCTAACAAAAACTGCAAAATAACAAGTAGAAAAAAAAACACTTGCAAATGCACAAGGCACTTATATGGAGATTTTCCTTACCTTATTTTCACAGTAAAGTAAGGGTGCACGCTATTGTCAGATGTCCATATGAACAAAGACACAGATTTAGCAGTCAGATATGACTTCCTTTCTAGAGGCGTGTTTGAAAAACAAACACGTTTCCATGGAAAACCGGCGCAGTGAAATGCAAAAACGCGTTCTCTATGAAAACAAACTAGACACTCGCGACTGCCACGTCCTGTGTGAAATTAGCTGTAAGCGTGCACCTTTTCGCGCTGTCATGTCTTTATATTTGCACCAGTGGATTGCGGAAACTGAGTGCATTTGCACTTATTCTTCCAAACTGCCTGTAGTTGTAAGGAAAACACTATGACGACTCGAATGGCGCATTTTTCCGCCTGTCGATGTCAGCTCTGTGTATGAAGGAGCTGCCTGAGCCCCGCTTTTGCCTCAGAGAGCAGACGAGATGACAGAGGCAGCACGATTGGCAAAATGTCGGTGACGTTTATTTTTGTGTAAACATAATGGGAAATATATCGCGTCAGCAAAAATTATCGAGGTCTTGTCCATATATCGTGCGATAAGTCGATATATCGACTATCGCAACAGGCCTATGTTTGACAAAACAATGACAGATGGGAGGACCTACTTTCTTATTTTTCTAATGTTTGGTGCCGTTAGTGAAGCAAAATTACATTTTTTATTAGACTAAAATAGGATTGTAGTATCAACCACCAGTGCAAGTTACAACAAGACATTATCGACAACGGGACGACAGACAGAAACTAAGGATCTGTTGGAGTTCAGCTATTCAAGGCCTGACAGATCACTTTCACTTCAGAAATCTTTAGACACATCTGTATTAGAACTTTTTAGTGAATATTGAAACTCCACTTTTCATTTATTAATGAAAAGTAAGATTTTTTTCCATTACCTTTTATTTTTACTTAACAATACAGAGGTCAAGTATGTAGTCCAGCTCATCTATGAGATAATAGATGAATATTGCAATATTGATATCATATTGAAATCATGTTCACTATTTAACAAGATATAACATACTATATATATGGAAATGTAGTAGGTTTACAGATCAGTGTTCAGATCTGACTGTAAGTTTGGGGCAAAAAGACACGTTTAACAGGCTTTTACCTGTTTGAAATAATATCAGGGGCTAAAACTAAAGCAAGTAATGAGAAATGTGTATTTAATGTGAGCTCTTTCCACTCTCTCAAGACAAATGAGGTGCAGAGAGCGTAAAATACAGTGCATTTATTGGTAATAGATTGAGAGTCTGTTGACCTCTGCATAGGATTATACTTGAGTTGCCGTCTGTTCAAGGCTCCCAGGCAAGAAACCCGACAGCATTGTTCATTAGTCTTAATTAGGTCTTCCTCTGTTAGCTCTGCCTCCTCTCTGGCACTTCAACCTCACGGGTCCTTGTTACCACACGCATTGGTGTGTGAGAGAGAGCAAAGACTTAAAGGATAATCTTGAAGGTCCTTGTTGGCCTATTTGTATAAGCATGTAAAGTTTGACAGGATTTGAATCCTATGGGCCCTTGTTACTATCATGTCCTCTGGGCCTTTTTTCAGTGCACCTGAAAGTCACCTAAAGGTCAGTGTACTCTCTTGTGTGTGTGTGCTTCCAGGTAATGTCTCCAGTTCACTGTTGATACATAAACTGATCTACTGGTCACAGTTGGAAGAATATTTGCAAATATATTCACATTATTTTGGGCTACCTTAGTGCTTAATCCTATTATGGTTTTTATGCAGACAGTAATAGGTCAAAATACAGTCGTTAAAATTCATCAAAGTCTTTTAGCTGTCAAATGCCGGTATATTGAATCTGCTGACTGCTGACTTGAACAGTTTCATTATGTCTCAGAAGTTCAGCCAGTTTCTGTGAAACTGTGTCACATCTATTAGAGTTTGAAGCATCATTTTTATCACTAACAGTGCTGACCTGGGCCCTGAATGTCTTTCTGTTTGTAATGAATTTCTTGAATAAATGTCTCAATTACAGTAGGCCTACTGATAACACTTTAAAGCAATATTTAGTAGGCTAAATGTGACTTTTTTGCTGAGGTCATCCATACATATCCACTTCACTATGATTAGATGATTTCTTAACTGCTGTTTTCTCATTGCTGTTATTTTTGTTGTATGTTTATTTTGTTATTGAGAGCAAAGTGTGCAGCACATATTTTACATATTCGCCTAAACGGCACTCTCAACAGGGATGTCGGGATGTTCGTTAACAGTATAAGCGCTGCAAAGGTATTTCAAACTAATTTTTTATCCAAGAGCAAAAAAAAAAACGAAAAAGAACTTCGCTGTTAGTATATCACAAAATGTATCTTTGCTAATTTTCTCCACACTCCCTTTCAGTTTCTTCTTCTTCATTCTTAACTTTGATGTTTACTGTGCATTTATGCTATGTATAAGGTCTGCAACTTCATTAAAACAATATCTGAACTCCATAACCTTAGACCTATTGCTTATTTCACATGAACCAGCATATCACAAAGAGCATTCTAGATTGAGCGTGCAGCCCTGAGCAGACTGAGTATCTCCAGTACACTGCATCACTGCAGTATCTCCAGTATTCTCCGCTCCAGAGGAAATATTACTTCTACGCTTACATGCTCTGATCCAGTTATGACGTTATGAATTGTTCACAATAAGGTCTAATCAGAGGCTTGATTTTAGCGAACTTGAATCATTGAAAAAAGAAATGTTTCCTTTTTGATAAACAAGGGATTTTAGTGTCTTTCAGACTGTGGTTTGCTGGCCATGTTACCTCTTGTAAACTCTGAATCCCTGCATGCCGAGATAACCAAGGAGAGGAAAATAGAGATTATACTCTTTTTTTTGTTGTTGTTTTCTTTCTCAGATCTTGCTTGTTTGCAGCATGATTGTGTTTTCAAGTTGTTTTGCAAACCAGGCCTACCAGAGAACCTTACTGAAATTCAATAGGCCTTGAAAATAACATCTATGAGGAGATGGGGCCCTTGTGAACCAGCCCTTTCCAAAGTGATTTGTGTTCATGTGACTGCATTTGTGTGTGTGTGTGAGCATACATACTAGCGTGCTCAAGCACTGAACAGTAAACCCTCCTTATATGTGAGATGGGTAAAATAGAAAAACAATGACTAGAGATTAGTTCCTATTCACTTACATTCCTCTCATAGAGACATTTATTCTCTTTTGATTATGTTTCTTTGCATGTAGCCTTTATACTGTTGAAAAATATGTAAGATACGCATGCAGAGGCTGATTTAGAAATCAAATGTTGCTTTGTAATACTGTCAGAGTGTTAAAGTATAACTTCTACGATATCAAAAAAATATAGAATATAGAAATAGAATAAAAAAACATGTTGATGAATCATTTTGTATTTAATTTTTGTTTGTGTGTAAGTGTGTGTGCATTTTGAGTAAGCATGGGTTATGATAATCACCTAACTGACTAATAAATTAATTACTGTAGTTGACTATCATGACTCATTTCTTCTCAAAACACACACATGCATGAATAAAAACAAAAAATATATGCAACCTGTTCCAAAAATTCTCTTCAGCATTCATAGCCTGAGGACAAAACAACAAATCGTGTTCATTATATGCACACGCTAAAAGGGTTGGACAGTCTTTTAGCACCAGAACCTCAGCTGTCTCTCTATCTGTGTTTTTAGAGGCAATGTGTGTATGTGTGTGTGTGTATGTGTGTGTGTCGTTGGCCCCTCTGCTTTTTTGTTATATAAGAAGATTAACACACTGCTCTCTCCCTCTCTTGTGGCACACACTCGCTCACACACAAATCACTCATGCGCTTGTTGGTACTGTTCCCCTGCCTCTTCTAATGAAGTTCATTTCAGGTGACAAGGGGAAAATCAAAAGAATCCGGGACCCCCTTCTCAACAGGGATGTGCACCGTACAGAAGTGAATTAAGAATGTCTTTTAAATTCTCATTCAGTTCCAGAATTTAAATTGAATTTGAGTTGATACATAAATCAGGATGCTGAATTGTAATTTGATTTTGATGAGCTAGAAGAATTAAAATGAACTAAAATTCTAAGAAATTATAAATAATTGCCCTTTTGTAGTTTTAAATAATATATTTCATGTTCCAGTATGAATTGTTCATAATATTATTAGAATTTTAGTCTAATCAATCATACAATAACAGGAAATTAGACATGGAGAATTAATGGGGCATAGTTAGTTCAAATGAATTATGGAATTATTTATGTTCTATCTGAAAACAGATTCCAGTTTAGAATCCAATTCAACATGCTGTGGGTCAATTCAAATTACAGCTCATAACTGAAAAGGAGCCAATTTTTCCATTCTGTCCCAGTCAAACTGAGCTTACACCAGTGGTGAGGCCAGAAATTTTAAAGTGAGTGGATGTTGGTGGAATAGCGTGGACCTTAATGCCTACTCTCAAATTACATTCTTGAACGCAATGGCCAATCAGAGGTGTTTAGGTTAGAATCCACTCACCGCTCGAAGTCGGATTTTTTGTCCGGAGCTGAGTTCTGCATACAAATTCTCGCAAAGTAAGACATTCACTGTGAGATCGTAGCATCACGATGAACTAAAATAAGTGACAGCTTTTTAGTTATTAAAAAAGGTAACTCTCTTTGCATGCTTTCTAGACGAATTGATATATAATCAATTCAGAATTTGAATAAAACTTGGATCAATGAATACGCAAATTAGCCCCTCCTCCATTCACTCGCACAAGCTCAGAGATCCACTCTGTCAACTTACTGAGGTAAAGGCTGCACAATGGTATCGCTCTTTACAATATCAAACACATAACGGTAATTAATATGATTAGCCTTTTGCTTGACTATGTTATCAAACAGCTAATAATGTGTAGCTAATGCTCAAGTGTTGCTAATGGTCAAGCATGAAAAACTTGGCCACTGGTCAAGTGGCCACATACCCTCTGCAAAGTTTCAGGAGTGACTTCTATATTGATATATATGATAAGATATTATCATATATCTACCTTTTCTTTACATTCTTAATATGGTAAATGTTGTTTGTTTGTGTTAGCCGGCATCTCACTGTTGCTCTTTGGGTATTAGCTTAAATAGGCATTTACTAGTGTAATAATCTGTTTTGTGAGGGAGTGTTTGTTTTCTAACTGTTCTGTTGATGTTCCAGGACATGGTGAGTTGTTTTCCAGTATAAATTCCTGGGAACAGTAGCCTGGCCAGATGGCCTTTGAAGTCAGTAACTCCCAGAAACCTTAACAAGGTGTGCACGTGTGTGTGTGAGGGGAGATTTAAATGGGAATCAGGTCAAATCACAGAAAAGGGTTAAATCCAGTTTATCCAAGCAGATCAGCCCAGTTTCCTGGCACACTGTGAATATGCTTTATGTATCAAATTCATGAGTTTATGTCAGTGTTCTGTTTAGGGCTCCTTATAGGAACCACACACACAAAACAAACAAACAAACAAAAAACAGGCTATTTTACTGACAAAGTTATAATTACGTAGTGAATGAGTAGGTTAAAGTGAAGCTGTCTTAGAAATGGTTCAATGCTTTCAGGTCAGGTTAGTCAAGTCAGGGAAATCACTAACTAAAATGGAACCAGTTTAGACCCACTCCTACATCCACTGGGATAGAATTTCAGTTTTTAATCTTGTTTATATGTCTGTGTGGTGTTTTTAATATACAAACCGTGTGCAAATTATTGTCAACACCATTGCTGAGTATTTTCTCCTTAAAACTGCAGTGAAAAAAAGACAGTCTCAAACCCGCGGTTTGAAATCGCTGATGTCCGTGACGTCACAAACTACCTTGTAATCAATCACATCAACGTGCTGTCGGACTTTAGCATATAATTAACACTGAACTAGCAGGGGGAGTCTTGAGAGAAACCAGGTTATCCCAGTATATTTTTCTGTTGATATGAAAAATCGTGTAGATTTAGCAATATGGTGGGTGTATGGAAAACGGGAACATGGTTTGTGTAACATCAGCAACACATTATTAGCTGTTTGATAACATAAGCCCTATTCGGACGGGATTCGTTTTACATGGGGAGGTGGGGTAAAGTAATTATTACCAGAACTTCTCAGTGATTTTAGTCCTGTCCGAATGTGCCATCTCAGTAATCATTACGGACAATGTCAGTAAAGATTACGGCGACTTTTATCTTCTGCAAAAAGGTCCGGAAAAATTACCTCAGGTAATACTAATCCCGTTCGAATAGACCCGCTGTAAATATGTACGGTAAAATTCCGTCATTTCCTGTTTAAAAGTAGTTTTCCGTGCATTTTTCAAGCATGGAAGCACTTGAAGAAACATTCAGTTGTGTTGTAGGTGGTGGGACAAGTCTGTGGCAAACCAAGTATTTTCCACATACCATTCAGAGCAAAAAGAAGATCGAAAGCACTTGTCAGAGGCACAAAACTAATTTTAGCTTTAGCTAAGTGCCTATTACCATCTTAATCCAATCATAATTTAATTAATAAATCGTTTGACCGGACCTAACTGTTATATATAGTTCATATATTTAGATTATATGTGTTTGCGCACATGGTATCAGGAAGCAACGTATACCCACATGACGACAGGGAGGTAAATCGAGTTACCCCTCCCACTTCTGCTAGTTTTACTGAGATGTCTTATCCCGTGCAAATTGGCCATTAATATTACAGACGTCCTGAGGTAAAATTACATTACTGTCACAGTCTGTTTAGTTTCAGTTTCAGTTTATGGACTTTCTGTTTGTTTCCATGATCACATGTTCTGTTTCCCGCCTTCATTATTAGTTCATTAGTATCACCTGTGTCTTATTAATCATCCTTGTTATGTTTGCTATTTAGTTTCCCCCCTGTTCACTCAGTCTTTGTCCGTTCACCGTTTGAGCAAGTTGTGTTGTGTTTCCATGCCTGTTACCCTGTGACTAACGTCATTAAACTAGTATTTGGATTTATTCTCTTCGTCTGTGCTCCTTCCTGCAACCAACCGTAACAGATGAACGGACCGCCCAACTTTGATGAACGGGCTAAGTTCATCACCGTGGCCCGGGAAAGCCATGATTTTTTTTCATTTGCCACAAACTTTTGTTTTTTGGCCAGGCAGTGCTCATTGGAGGATGAACACCTCAAGGACCTTTTCTGGATCGGGGCCAACCTCTACCATGCCACCCACCTTCCAGACACCACCGGACTTAGTTGGAGGAAGCCGTATTTTGGTGTCTGGAAAGCGTGCGGTCCCGATCCAGAAACCGGCCAGACCCAGAGCCCAGCTCGTCACCACCGCGATCGACGACGCCTGAGCCCCCCGCAGACTGGAAGCTTCCGCCTGCCGCGACGCTAGAGCCTACACCCGAGGACAAAGGGGTGGAGCTCAACATCGCCCCGGAGCCGAAGCACCGCCATGAGTCTGACCAGGGGTGTGAGCTAACGTCATCGTCCATCGCCGTGGGAGTCCTCGTGGAGTTCGAGGGGATGGATGCGAGCCCCGCCCAAATCCCCGCCACTGAGAGCGAGCACAAGATGGACTTATTGGACAGTTTTATTGAGTGTGGTGAGATAAATACTTTGTATCCCTGCAATTCTTATGAATCTGAGTCTTCTACAGTTCTGTCATCCCCACCCAACCTCCCTCTCCCACCACCTCAAATTACTGCTATTAAGGACACTTTATCTTTGGTTTCCTGTGCCATTCTTCACGACCAGATCATCACCAAGCCTGTCACCCAGCCATCGTCGCCTCCCATCAGTCCCGTCGATTCACCTCATCCTCCTCTCAGTGGCGAGGCTTCATCGTGGTCCTGCTGGGAGCCTACTCTTCCTGGGCGTCAGGAGCCCGTGGCTTCGCCTCCTGCCTCGTCATGCTCTGTCCTGCCTCGACCCGTCGACCTGGCTCCTGCGCCTACACTCCTCCTCCCCTCGACTCCGGCTTCGACCATCGAGCATTCAGACTCGCCGGGCTCCCTCGGAACGTCGGCTCCCCCTGGGTCGGACGTCACCAAGCCTCCGCTGCGGACTTGCGGGCCGTACGCTGCTCTCCAGCCCTCCACCCCTTCAGCTTCGGCAAGCTCCGCCCTCCCTCAGGCTCCACCTCCGCCCTCGGGTGCACCAGCTCGTCCTCTGCCCTCCGGATCTCCACCTCCGCCTCGAAGAGTCGTCGTTGCGGCTTCGTCGCGGTTGCCTAGGTCATCGGCATCCCATCACCGCCTCGGACTTCCGTCTGCGCGGTGGACTCCACCTTGGATCATCGCCTTGGCTGAGCTCTGGGTCACATCCACCTGGCCACTCCTACCTCCTCCAATCCCGCCCTGGTCGTCGTCCTCCATCCATCTGCCTGCCTCTGGTTTTTACCCCTGGCCACACCCTCGTCCTCCTCCCAAGCCACCTCCATTCTCCTTACACGGCGTGAGGACACGCCTTTTCGGAGGGGGGCGTAATGTCACAGTCTGTTTAGTTTCAGTTTCAGTTTATGGACTTTCTGTTTGTTTCCATGATCACATGTTCTGTTTCCCGCCTTCATTATTAGTTCATTAGTATCACCTGTGTCTTATTAATCATCCTTGTTATGTTTGCTATTTAGTTTCCCCCCTGTTCACTCAGTCTTTGTCCGTTCACCGTTTGAGCAAGTTGTGTTGTGTTTCCATGCCTGTTACCCTGTGACTAACGTCATTAAACTAGTATTTGGATTTATTCTCTTCGTCTGTGCTCCTTCATGCAACCAACCGTAACAATTACTCCACCTCCCCATGTAAAATGAATCCCGTCCGAATAGGGCTATAGTCAAGTAAAAGGCAAATCATATTAATTACCAATATGTGTCCAACTTTGTAAAGAGCGATGCCATTGTGCAGCGTTTACCTCAGTAAGTTGACCGAATGGATCTCTGAGCTGGTGTGAGCGAGTGGAGGCGGGGCTAATTTGCGTATTCATTGATCCATGTATATTAAATGAGGCAAGGGTGACAAAAAAAGAGTTACATTTAAGCTATTTTAAGGGATGAAGGAAAAATATTTAAATATGTCATTTTGGTAATCAAAGATGAGTTTTAAGGGATAAGGTGGACTTTAAGATACAAACAGAAAATAAAGGACATATGTACACAAAATGTTAAAAGAAAAAGAGCAAAATGGCTTCAGTATTTAGTGTGACCTCCTGAACTTCCAGTTTGTCAAAGAAAATTTTGAGAAACTTCTCATCATATTTTGAAAGTTTTCTTGGCCTTCTAGTCCTTTTCCATTACATTTAGGTTTAAGAGATCCGGTTCCTGCTATTCCTCAAGTGTAATGGGAAGTCACTAAAACTTGCCACTTTAGCCAATAGAAGACTTTTTTTTAAATACAGCATACAAATTTCCTATATTTTCTGGTTATAGTATAATAAAGATACTGAGAAATAATTATATATGGTCATTATACCATTGCTAAAACAACATCTAATGGTGGCCTAAGACTTTTGGTCAGATATTTGTCGCTCAGACCACCTCACGCTCAGACCATCTCACTTAAGGAAAAAAAGAAGCGTGGAACATAACCTTATGCTCCTGTTGTGTGACCTCTGTGTTGTTTTACTGTAAATCATTCAGTGATTTATTAATATAAGAGTCTTTTGCAGTGGACAAACTGCATACAGACACATGCTCACTCTATCAAATGGAGTGTAAACGTTGTTTGCTCACGCTCCTGGCTGTTTAGCACTTTTGCTTGTCTCTGTAGCCCTTCTGTGCTTCACATTCATTTAGATCTGAGAGCAACACCACTCTTTTCCCACAAAAAAGGGGATTTTTGATTTCCAGTGAGCAGTGTCATGTGAAAATAAGAATCTGCCCTGTTGTGCAAGTTGTTTTGAGAATGCCTCATCTCTTTGACATGCTCCCTTAGGACAGATTTTTTATGCATGTTAGGGAATTTTGTTAGGAACACACTTCACAGATTTTCTCTTTTACAATAATCATAGTTTAAGGAATGCTTGTAGTTGTTAATTTTCATGAAAAAGATGCATGTGGTCATCTCTTGCAACAGTGATGTCCTTATGAAAGGATAAATAAGGTATCATGATTCATGACATACATTACAACTCGATTTTGATATTTTTTGAAGAAAATATCAAGGGTGCCTGCCAATGCAAAACCTTGAAGGCAAGTCAGTTCAATTTATATTTTTAAGTAGGTAATGTTAGCATACAATTACAGCTTTAATGTATTTGAACAGGGAAAGTCTGAAACTCTCCAAAATCTGTTATGATTAAGTGTTAATAACATGACATCAATACATTTAGTGACGCAGAGCTTAGAAAATACCACTTAAATGCTTATGAATTCATTTGATTTGCCAAAAAAATTGACACAAGGCAGAGTGAGACTTTAGTTCTTAACAAGAAGATCACATTAGAATCTCAGCAGAAGATAAACCAAAATCCAGTACCTTAAGTAACACTATATTCTGATATTTGCACATGAAAAAATGTTGTAAAATCTCAACAAATGATCTATCAGGAAGTTATTGGGAAATGCAGGATCATTTGCATAATGACTACTGCCCAAAGGAAATTGGGCAACTGTTGTACTTGTTTGGCCAAGCTGTACTGTTACTCAGTCCCCCTCTGATACTGTTTTTCTGATTACACAGCAACCAGATGTTATGAAAAATGTGTGTTCAGTATTGGCTCACTCCTCATAGATGTGTATTTTTTACAGGGTACACTTTGACCGAGCGAAACATTGTTTTTTTTTTTTTTTTTTTTTTTAATGTGAATGATGTAACCAGGGTCCAAGGTCTAAAAATTTAGCTTTACACTATCTGGTTTAAGTTCTGATGAAGACTCAAACTCCAGCATTGCACCAGGTGCAAAGAGCTTTTGATGTTTATTTTTCTGGGTTTGCTATGAGGGATTCTTGATGGGTCTGGTGGCTACATGACTGTTTTGTAATAAATGTGGTCATAATTTCCAAATGCTGTCTCCCTACTATCACACTAACGGATTCCTGAAACTTCAACAACCAGTTTGTGGATTACCAAAATCACATCCCAAAAACAGCAGAAGATGACTCAGAATGTGTGTAAGCCATTGAATGATGATGTACATTTGTAAAGTGCCAACATTTCTGTGTCACAACTTGTAGCCTTGATCTTCTCAGTATCGTTTTTAGGAATTTATGAGAACATTCACAACCCTAATGAGAAATGGGAAGGGGTATTCGTTGGGTAATTTTTGTGTCAGTTTAGGTTTTCAGCATTCAATATTTTAAGGGAACTGCACTTATAAAAATATGTTTTCTAACTAAGGAAAAAATAGTCTTTGTTGGACAGCATTAGATAATATATTGCCAAGGTTAACAGCGGTAGATGGACTATTTCATCACAGCTTCTGGCACAACTGTAGCCTGTAAAAAAAAAATACTGGAACTAATATCACAGAATGACAACTGCATTGCCCAATAACTGGCCACGATCAAAGTTTTACACAACTGACAAACATTGTAACACCAGACAGGATTTATTGTATGAAACTAAGCCAATTTCAATCTGACTGGGAAGTGCATTAATCTACAGTGCATCCGGAAAGTATTTACAGCGCTTCACTTTTTCCACATTTTGTTATGTTACACCTTATTCCAAAAGGGATTAAATTCATTGTTTTCCTCAAAATTCTACAAACAACACCCCATAATGACAATGTGAAAAGTTAGTTTGAAATCTTTGCAAATTTATAAAAAAAAAAAAAATCACATGTACATAAGTATTCACAGCTTTTGCTCAATACTTTGTTGAAGCACCTTTGGCACCAATTCCAGCCTCAAGTCTTTTTGAGTATGATGCTACAAGCTTGGCACACCTATTTTTGGGCAGTTTCTCCCATTCTTCTTTGCAGGACCTTTCAAGCTCCATCAGGTTGGATGGGGAGCGTCGGTGCACAGTCATTTTCAGATCTCTCCAGAGATGTTCAATCAGGTTCAAGTCTGGACTCTGGCTGGGCCACTCAAGGACATTCACAGAGTTGTCCCGTAGCCACTCCTTTGTTATCTTGGCTGTGTGCTTACGGTCGTTGTCCTGTTGGAAGATGAACCTTCGCCCCAGTCTGAGGTCCAGAGCGCTCTGGAGCAGGTTTTCATCAAGGATGTGTCTGTACATTGCTGCATTCATCTTTCCCTTGATCCTGACTAGTCTCCCAGTTCCTGCTGCTAAAAAACATCCGCACAGCACCATGCTTCACTGTAGGGATGGTATTGGCCAGGTGATGAGCGGTGCCTGGTTTCCTCCAGACATCAGTTCAATCTTTGTTTCATCAGACCAGAGAATTTTGTTTCTCATGGTCTGAGAGTCCTCCAGGCGGGCTGTCATGTGCTTTTTACTGAGGAGTGGCTTCCGTCTGGCCACTCTACCATACAGGCCTGATTGGTGGAGTGCTGCAGAGATGGTTTTTCTTCTGGAAGGATCTCCTGTCTCCACAGAGAAACGCTGGAGCTCTGTCAGAGTGACCATCGGGTTCTTGGTCACTTCCCTGACTAAGGTCCCTCTCCCCAGTCGCTCAGTTTGGCCAGGCGGCCCGCTCTAGGAAGTGTCCTGGTGGTTCCAAACTTCTTCCATTTACGGATGATGGAGGCCACTGTGCTCATTGGGACCTTCAATGCTACAGAAATTTTTCTGTACCCTTCCCCAGATCTGTGCCACGATACAATCCTGTCTCGGAGGTCTACAGACAATTCCTTGGACTTCATGGCTTGGTTTGTGCTCTGATATGCTCTGTTAACTGTGGGACCTTATATAGACAGGTGTGTGCCTTTCCAAATCATGTCCAATCAACTGAATTTACCACAGGTGGACTCCAATCAAGTTGTAGAAACATCTCAAGGATGATCAGTGGAAACAGGATGCACCTGAGGTCAATTTTGAGTGTCATGGCAAAGGCTGTGAATACTTATGTACATGTGTGGGTTTTTTTTTTCCGTTTTTTATTTTTAATAAATTTGCAAAGATTTCAAACAAACTTATTTCACGTTGTCATTATGGGGTGTTGTTTGTAGAATTTTTAGGAAAATAATGAATGTAATCCCTTTTGGAATAAGGTTGTAACATAACAAAATGTGAAAAAAAAGTGAAGTGCTGTGAATACTTTCCGGATGCGCTGTACGGGAAATAATATTTTATCATGGTTTCATTAGTAAATATTTAGTTGATACTTCTAAGCAAGTATTCCTGTAACCGCACCTTACTTTTCACTACCATTCTGGGTGAGTGCTATAGTGGGCACTCACCCAGCACAAGTTTTCTTTTTCAGTTTGCATGTTTTTAGCAGGCTAGGTGAATAATAACACATTTGGTTTGATGACGCGAACATTTCAAGATAGCGTTGTCGCCCCCTTGAGCTCAGTGCTTTGTTACCGCTACAGTAACTCAAGAATGCACATAAAATAGTAAATACAAAACCACTCCAATGCAATGCATTGCTAACATTTGCTTTCTGTTTTGTGTAATTCCAGAGCCACTAGTGGCACCAAACGGAACTGCAATCTGTTTGTTTGACTTAGCAATATGTGCTTAACCAACAGTGTTAGTTTGGTGAATGACTACCTGTTTTTCTGAAGAGTGGCATGAACTTGTTTGAAAACAGACATTATTTTTGCAGTTCTGCTTGGTGTCAGTGGTGTTGCTAGAAAAAAAGTGACGTGTAATCTAATTCACCTGTACATTTGATTATATGTAAAAGATTCCTCAATTATGTAAGTTTAATATTTTACACTCTATAGTATGGATGCACAGCATGCAGTCTAAGTTATAGCCTGCTGCGCCTGTGGATTCTCTAGTCTGTCATCAGTCAGGTGCTGTTGCATTCTGGGTGATTTACAGGGTGACAGACCTTTAATGGATCATGGGTCTCGGTCTGGCTGGATTAAAGTGCGTCTGGAATTTGATGACTTAGCATATGGTGGCAGGCGCTCCCTGCTTCAAGGCAGTTGTTTAATACATGGCCTCATGTTAAACTGGTCAGGATTTTGCCCTGGGATGTTTCTGTCAGTTAATTTTGCTGCAAGGTGTCTTTCTCTACTTCAGCCTGTTTAAAGAGAATGAAGGAGAGTGGAAAACAACAACCTTACAGAATGCTGGATTTTGACATTTCCTATAATTAAAGGCTTTTGTGTAATTTTACAGTTTCAACCAGAAAAGATTTAAAAGGGAAGTGTATTTTTCCTATATCCCTAAATGAAATTGCATGAAATCAAACAGGTTTTTCTAACACTTCCTTTCTGCCATTTCTCAAACAAATATATTATCCCGCTCCACAATCTCACATCATTGGTTGAGACCATGCAGGCCAGGACTCAAGTAGTGATTGAATACCGTAAAAAGTTATTGTTATATAGTAGCTGAATAGTTAGAGATGCCTTACATCAAATTGATTTAGATATAGTGTGTATTTATATACTTTATTGCACTTTCTATTTAGGTTGAAATCACACCAGAATCACATAATTAATTTCATAGCTGACTCATAGTGACCAAGAAAATTACATACTGTGTTGTGAAAATGTGTGCTACCTAAAATCCTAATTAATAATACACTGTTAAAGAGGTGTCTAATTAAAAAGTATGCCCTTTTTGTAATGAAATTTTTTCAATTACATTTATTATATTGGATAGATGCCATCTAAAGCAACCTATAAATGAGAAGAAGTGTGATTGTAATTGCTGCTTTGCAAAATTTCAAATGTTGACCTAAAAGTTCACCTACTACACAGCTTAATTAACTTGACTTAATTATCTCTTTAGTCAGGCACCTTTATATAATTATATTAGTTCATCAGCAACCACTGTACACTTAGTAGTGCACTTTTATAGCAGTACTATAGTAGGACAGACTGTACTATAAAAAGTACACTAATATAAAAAGCGGTCCTTTTTTTCCTGTATGGCAAAACATTACATAAATATATTTTTAAAGTATAAGTGTTAATTACTTATATTTACTAATATATTTTGCTGCCCTTTTTAAGTAAATGTTTTCATTCTAAATTTCAAACCCAAATTGTACTTTAAAATTGAGAATGTATTTTCATGCCCCTTATTTTGCAATTTGAAGGTTTAAACAAAATATACTTTCAATTAAAAAAATCTTATATATTTGAAATATATATTTGGCCAGAATATGGTTTGCCTCTACTTTTTATCTTTTTCTTGGTGCAAAATGTTGTCTCTATTCAAGCATGCTGATGGCTATATCATGGTGTCATATAGCAAAAAAAAAAAAAGTCACCAGAAGAGAAGTATCAGTTGTACTGTACTACTGAATGATCCTTTAGCTTATAATTAGTTCACGTAATTGCTGCCAGCATGCTATATTGATCCTCTTACAGTATTAGCTGGTGTACATCTAGAAACTTGCTTCTCTCTTTTAGATTGACCTCTTTTTGACGATACTCTCCTTACGGCAGCAGCGGTCACAGGTGCTAGCATTCATCAGCAGATGACATGTGGTTCACAGCACTAGCACTGACCTGCCCTGAGCCTTGAACCTGCGATTTGTTAGCAGGCCAGCCACACTCTTACACCTTTACTTTACAAGCACTGTACCTCACTCTGCAAGTGTCAAGTTGCAAGCTGTTAGTCCTTTATTGTAAATTTAGGTGCACTGATGAGTTGCCTGAACCTGCACTCTCCCTCATTATGTTGAAACTCATCAAACTCAAACGTTTGTAACCCATATTTAAGTAAATGAAACCCATAATTTCTGATGTTTTACAAGCACCTTCCAAGCATTTCATACTGATGTAATGGTGTTATGCCTGGTCTAAAGATGTATCTTTACAAGTGTTGGGTTACTAGGTTAAAATAGACTTGTGGTCTGCAGAAAGAAACTGTCTGTCTGATTTGTGTGTGTGTGTGTGTGTGTTCTTGTATACATGGTTTATGAGGACACAAATGTGTATAATGACATGGGTATTGCAAAGTAAACATAGTTTATGAGGACACTTCTGGTGAAATGGCTTAAAAAACATACTAAACAGTGTTTTTTTGAAATTCAAAAAATGCACACCGTTTTCTGTGATGGGTATGTTTAGAGGTAGGGGTAGTGTAGGGGATAGAGTGTACAGTTTGTACAGTATAAAAACCATTACACCTATGGAGAGTCCTCACTTTGATAGCAAAACAAACCTGTGTGTGTGTGTGTGTGTGTGTGTGTGTGAAATGAGATGTATCACTATTATTACTATTATTTGTACAAACAATCCATAACTATTAAACTTACACTACAGTTCAAAGGTTTGTTGTCGGTAAGATTTTTTAAATGTTTTTAAAAGAAGTTTCTTATGCTGGGCCAAAACTGTATTTATCAGTAAAACACACACACACACACACACACACATATATATATATATATATATATATATTGTATATATTATTTTGAAATATTATTTGAAATGTTTTATATATGCTGTATTTTCAGCATCATTACTCCAGTCTTCAGTGTCATATGATCCGTCAGAAATTATTCTAAAATTATGATTTGCTGCTCAAGAAACATTTCTTATTATTATTAATGTTGAAAACAGTTGTGCTGCTTAATATTTTTGTGGAAACTGAAGTACATCAATTCAGGATTCAAAAGAACAGCATTTATTTGAAATAGAAATAATGTGTAACAATATAAAAATCTTTACTATCACTTTTGATCAGTTTAATGCAGCTTAACGTTAGTGTATCACATCCTGCATCATTTGTGCAATGCACATGAATAATAACACAAAGGTTGTGCTATTATATTGCTAAGTTTTTGGTTTTCACATGGTGTGAGATAAAAAAAAAAAAATCCTTTGACTTTTAAAAGAACTCAAAACATATCTAGAGACTAGAATATCATAAGTATGTGCTCTCTTGGCTTAAGCCAGTAAGAAAGCACATAGTAACCACTGAAAACACCATAGCAACTGATCATGTTAACAACCACCCAGAAGACCCTATAGCATTGTGAAATTGAGTTTTACACACTCAAGCATGACACACCACCTTTTCTTCTCACAAATGTAAATTTGTTTAGTATCTTTTCAACATTTTTGCATATACAGTTGCAAATGCTTGTAAAGTCACCTAATCAAGTCAGTGTCTTTGCTTCTTGCTGACTAAAATGTTTGTGGTCTGGGAGCCTCAAATCTAGATTTGCTTTGTTTCTTCTTTACATAACAACAATTCATGATACTGTTAGATTAAATACAATGTCATGGACAGTAATGCTGAAAAAGACATACCATTTCATGAATTATCAGTTATGCAAATCAGTTGTTTATGTGGAGTTCCTGTTGACTATGGGTGTATAATAACAACACATATGGTGAAAAGTTTAAATTAAACAATGTATCTCAGATTGTATTAGTATTTGGTTTGTCCTCTTTTGCAGCACTTGAGCTGCATGAACTCCATGTTTGTGTCAAACCTGATGATTTGAGAAGATGCAAAGAGCATCTTGAGCTTTAATGGAAGCAAGAATGTCTGAGCGTCTGTACAATCGTGATCAAGTTACTTTCTCTTTAAATTCTGTTATTTATTTTAGATTTTCATTGTGGTCTCAGACGTTTGGATCCCATGTGTCTGTTTTAGCCTTAACTGAAAGTTGGTTATCAGTCTTACGAATGTGTAGTACTGTAAGTGTTATCTTCCTTTTAACACACTCTGAAAAGCTTCTTTTTCTTTTCACACACCAAAGTTGAAGGAGGATGTGGAAGATACTAAGACTGCTAAGATACTGCTTCTTTCAGTCATTCTGCAGAGATTTGATTGGATTGAATGAATGGGTTTTGCCACTACGGTTGGAAGTATATTGTGGTGCATGTGTATTTCTCATTTTAAACATTTTTCAATAAAAATTCAGACTCATTTGGTTTGCCTATAGGCTAATTAATAGCTTAGCATTTTATGTATGGTAAATACAAAATATCAGACATGCTCTTCACTAACACAGATGTCTGTTTAATAAACAAGTACAGTAACTTTTAATAAAGCTGTTCAATTATTTAAATTGTTCATTTTAGCAGAAATAATGCCACAACTGTGTGACAGTCGTAGTTTAAATGTACTCATTCATATTTTTTGAAGGCTCTTCAGAGTTTAAGATTAAAATTCTGGGAAATTTGCTTAAGATGTAGGAAAAATAAATTATGAAATCTGTTATTTTTAATAAAAATCAAGCCCTGAAACATAAAAGTGATCAACACTAATGATATCTCTCTGTATATGTGTGTGTGTCAGTCAGTATGTTAGTTTCTCTATCTGTCTGTGTCTCCGGCACGCTTTATAGAGTTTTCTATGGCAACCAGTAGTTTTGAAGTTACTTATTGATCATTTCATCTTAACAGCTCTCATTCCACTCATTCCACCAGTGTTCAGCCTGTTTCTACACCTCACATGTCCAGACAGCACAATTTCAGCTCTCTTCTCTATTTTTAACATCCATTCGCTACAATCTTCCCCAGTCTGTCTTTGTATGTTCTTTTCGAAAAATGGGTGTAGTGCACCTTTGTTAAAAATGTATGTGTGTAGAAATGTGTACAGGACAGTTGTATTTTTCATGGAACAGAACTGGACCGTCTGTCCATAGTTCAATACCGTTGCTCTGGAATGAAACACAATGAAATCCTCAGTTTGTCTTGAATGCATTTATAAGATGCTTTACTAACAGGTTGCTACACCTGCAGACTGATCTAATTCGATGGAAGTTCAATACCATACACATCTACTTGTCCCCCTCACACACAGAAACATGATCTGATGTCGTGCATTTAAAAAGTGCGTGAGGTTTAAAATAAGCTTCACAAAGGACCTGTTAATAGATCAGCAGACACAAATGCACAGAGACACACACCACATACCAGTCTTGCTAAATATCTGTCGTTGTTGTCCCACCCAGAACACTAAATTTAGAGTTAATGAAGATAATTTGGCTATTAAGTATTGAAGTTCCACAGCTTTTGGCACAGTCAGTCTCAGCATCCCAATAAACAGTATGATGGGTCTCATAAACGTCACTGGAATGCTGCTCATTTGACCGAGGCCCTTCCTGCTAGACAGATAACAGCTTGCTTCAAGTTGCTCATCCACATTCATTGACATTTTCTGAATTTATAGAACTCAATTACATTCTTGACCTGATGCCTAAAACATGCTTCTGTTTAAAAAGAAACTCAAATATTGAGTAAAAGGCAATTTAAGAATAATAATGAATTATTTTTATTTTATATTTGTATTTTATTTTATCATAAATTATTTTTAGTCGAAGTATTAGTAAGCTTGTGATTTATTTAGTGACTTTCACTAGGTAACTAATCTTCAGCTTGCTTAAAGACATTCTATACTAAGAACTAAAGGGTTTTGATACATTTTTGATATTCAACATGACAAAGCTGTAAATAATGACAGTACTTATGTTTTCTTGAATTCATTTTATTGATCCTAACAGAAAGTGCTAGAGTAGCCTACCGTTTCTATGGTTACCTCCGTAGGCGAATGCTACTTCTCTTTGCTGTGTTTAGTGCACTCTAAGTAGTGTGTATGTATGTGTATATATATATATATATATATACACACACACACACACACACACACACATATATATGTGGGTCAATGACGTGAAGGGTCATTTTTTTTGTCCAAAGGCCTTAATAATAATTAAAAAAAAAAAACAAAGATTTGACATACAAAGTATGTAAGGTAGTACAACTAGATCTATTTCATTGAATCCAGAAGGTTTTAATTATATTTTGCTACATATAAAGGTATTTTAAAGATTTTGAAGTGTCAAAAGGTCATTCGGTTTAACCGTCCAAAGGCCAATACAGCCATTTCATTGGTGATTAACATATCTTAAAATGTAATAAATGTATATATTTTTTATTCTGGCATGATTTTATATCATTATATATCAACATAATGCAAAATGATATAAAAATTATGTGTAGAAGTCGTTGCCTTGTTATGAGAAAGAATGTCTGGAAAAATTAATTTTATTGATGTAATTCGGAGTAACCAATATAAAGGGACCATTTTGGATCAAGTCATGCGGTCAATATCATGTGACAGGATGTGACATAATTCAGACACCTGCAAAGGACCACACGGTCGTGAAGCAAAGTAACTAACTCTCTATACTTTGATAGCATTGCCTTAGCAGAAACCCTCCACCTTCCCCAGCTCCACCTGTATAGATCTGCTATGGGTAATTCATGTATGCTATATTGTACAGCAGCAGCATGTCTTGCTCACAGCAGCGTGTAGTGTATGTATTGGCAGTAGCAAGTCCCGTACTTGCTCAACGGCAGCAGCAGCAATAAAAGCAGCAACAGTACTATTCTGCCAAGACCAAACATATCAGCATTGTCATACCATGCCAAACACTCTGAGAGTTGTCGTGACAGAAATATTTTTAACCTGTATTTTGTTTAGTAATGTGCCGAAAAATGCAAAAGTTTGTTGTTGTTTGCAGATGCTGGGATGAGTGTACAAGGTCTGTCATGATGGTGGTTTGTGTTATTAATGGTGATAACGAGACAGATACTATATGAAAGATATTTGTGTCCACCCAGTTTCAAGCACTGTGATGTTGCTGTCCACCTAGTCTCAAGAAAACAATCCATTCGCTAGACTAATTACATGAATGAATGAGCATCCCTATTACAGTTACTTTGGCCTTGGTCTTAATAGGGCCCAAGAGAGCCCTTATTGTACACGTTCTCTATAAAGCGTTACAGATGAACTGGGGAATAGCGCAGTGGAATCAATGTGTCAACGTACAAATCTCTGAATAACTTTGCTTAGCTAGATAGTCATTAATCATTGATCATTTAGAATATCCTTTTTGTGAGTTTTGTGAATTTAGTATTTTTTCATGTCATTACATTGTTTATGACATGAAAATGTTTTTGACAAATGATATTTTATTCATATGTTATGCTTTGTCCTCTGTGGAGGACACCATGACTCAATTTAAAAAAAATAAAAAGACGTGAGTAGACATGATAGGCAAAAACAATGGGATTTAAATCACCAATCAATTTTTATGTTTCAGAATATTTTATAACAAGCTTTGTATAAAGATGATTGTCAACTATCTTATGAAAGATAATTTTGCTTTATGCAATATGCGTGTGAAATTTTAAAAAATACGTGTTTTCCCATTATATACAATGCATCTATACGCTGTATCTAATTTACATATTAATGTGTTCTTGGGGCAACATGTAATGAAAAAAAGTAATAATGGAAGTAATAATTGGCAAGATTTTCAGAATAATATCTAATATTTGATAGGAATATAAAAATATAATTTCTTTGGTAACACTTTAGTATATGGAACACATATTCACTATTAACTATGATTTTTCTCTCAATAAACTCCTAATTTACTGCTTATTAATAATTAGTAAGTTAGTTGTTAAGTTTAGGTATTGGGTAGGATTAAGAATGTAGAATAATGTCATGCAGAATAAGGCATTAATATGTGCTAATAAACAGCCAATATTCTAGTAATATGCATGCTAATAAGCAACTAGCAACAATACCTTAAAATAAAGTGTTACCTTTTTTTCCCCCTGTTCACTTGTTGTGTCTCCTAAAATGCATAATAAACATGTTGTAAGTCCTGATGTCTTCTACAGTGGACATGTATGAAATCAACATCCTGTTTCATAACAGAAAGTCATATTTTGATTAGAAACCCCATAACATTTGAACAATTGTTGATTTATGACAAACAATTTGAAAAGTAGTCAGATTTAAATGATAATAACAAAATAATATTTCCATAAGAGTGTTAAATTTGATCACTAAATGAATGTCAGTCATTTTTAAAAACCAAGGAGAGGAAATTGTCATTGTGAAACTTCCGAACATTTGGAATCTCTAAAAAAAAAAAGCCCTGAATGTGCACTTTACAGGACATTCAGACTTAAAACTGTGACATGTATGTTGTCAGAGAAATTCACAAAAATATAATGTCCACTGCAGAGGACGAAAGTCTATTCCTGGGTCCCAATAGGATATTAGGCTAATAATTTCCCCATTTTGGCTATATTTCATGTGTTTCTGTGTTGATTACAGGGAATGAATAACCGTGATGTCCTTCAGATTCAGTAAAAGAGTGAATGAGACATCTGTTGTTTTGTGTTCCTCCTGTGCTTTAATGTAATCACTTCACAGAACACTTCAAGCCATTCATACTGTGTTGTGTGTGTGCGTCTGTCTGTCTATCTGGGGATCACTGAGTTTAAACACTTAACCTTCAGACTTCCATGTTCTCTGTCATTTTCCCAGTTAATTATCCATCCATCCATCCATCCATCCATCCATCCATCCATCCATCCATCCATCCATCCATCCATCCATCCATCCATCCATTCATTCATTCATTCATTCATTCATTCATTCATCCAACCAACCAACCAACCAACCAACCAACCATCCATCCATCCATCCATTCATCCATCCATCCATCCATCCATCCATCCATCCATCCATGAAGCACAAATGTATGTTTTTCACCACAGATGGAAAGTTTTTCATCTCAGTCCTTCTCTGCATGCTTTAAGCATTTGCATAAAAATGTGAAAAGCAGGTTCCATACTGTGTGCTAATGGATATAAGATCAGGTAATCAGGGCAGGTTCATTAAAACATGATAATATGTCTTTTTTTTTCATTCGCATCCTAGAAACAAACTGCCTGTAAGTGTTCATGTTTTCTTGTGTGTGTGTGTTGTTTTCTTAGCGAGTTAGTGTGACCGGATGATAGCCTCTAGGCCTAATGCACCTTTCACAAGCACTACATCGTCATGGCAACCGGAGGTTAGTGGTAGGCGTGGCGATTACAGCGGTTGAGTCGTTTGCTATTGTTACCTGCACAGGAAGTTTGATGCTTGCATTATCTTCTCACAGAATAATCTGCCACAGATGTGTGACATATACATTCCTGTGTGTTGATTTTCTGATTTTTTTCTTTTCAATCTAGGAAATAATCTTGCTTGTATATTGTTTTAGGGTATTTTAGAGACCAAGGTATTTATAGATGTCATGAGGGCCTCTCTGGAGGGTTTGTCTAACTTGATCAGATATGCAATGGCAGATGGCATGCAAACACACACACACACACACACATCAGCTAACACACAGGCATGAGTCACTGCCTGTGTTCGCTCAGATAGACTGACCTTTTAATCAGGATTTAGACTAATGATACTGAACACACACAAACAGACACAGATTCTGTTCTGACGAGTTTTATAAATTGTAACCAGTAAATAAACTGTCTTCATATCTTCCACAGGGAATTTCTGGTTGATTAAATTTTATAGAAGCTCAAAAATGATATGGATTTTAACTTTTCCTTTGTCTGGTTGTGTCATGAACTTACTTTCTAATGATTTCAACATAGCAATCTTGTTTTACTGCTTTGTTCTGCTTTTCACTTTAACATGTTTGATGTGGAAGAAGTCTGCATGAAGTCAGATCAACAGTAGTGCTTGAGCACATTCATATAAATTGTTTTGTTTCTATGGTCATTTTCCTTCCTGGTAACCTGACTTCTTGTAATGGAGGGCTGTGAGACCGAGGCTTTCGGTTAATTTGGTTATTCTCATAATCCTTCTGTCATTCAAAAAAAAAAACAACAAAAAAAAAAACATGACTCTAGCTGTTTGCTCAGTTTATTTAAATAAAATAAGCTGAACCAACACAAATCTTTCTAGTTTCTGGATTTCTAGTTCCCAGCATGCTTTGCATAGGGATAGATCAGGAGATTAAATGTTGAAATTAAGTGCTGTTTAAAGTGTTTGTTTGTTTTTTTTAGTAAAGGGAAAGGCTCGTTAGTGTTTAATGTTCAGTTATGCAAGACGTAAAAGATTGGGTGGCGACATTAAACTATCGTGCATGTTGATTTACTCATTGAGTCATAGCTTTGTTGGCATCAATGCAGTGAAAGGTAACTTCTTGTTCATTATCACATGCTATAGCTATAAAAAGTTACATACAACAAGACTACAATAAATTATTCCAAACTGATTATTTTTTGTTGGAAAAATATAAATCAATTTCATGGAAAATTACTTGTTCCTTACTTTAATTAAGTTCACTCAACAAATTCTTGAAAAGAACCTAAATTGATTAAGTTTGTTCAACAAACTATTATTTGTTTAAATGGACTTATTGTAGTCTTGTTGTATGAACCAGGGCTGTAACCACCATAGACATTGAGGGGGACAAGTCCCCCTTAATAATTAGAAATGACCAAATTGTCCCCCTCCCCCCCAATATTTGATATTATTGATGCTGCTCTGCTGTACTCCATTATGCACCGCTCTCTTTGTTGTTAGGATGACAAAAAAAGTTTTAAAAGTTACATTTTTAGGCTGGTCTGCCTCAGCGGTCTAACAGTGCTCATCACTGTCAGAATAAGTGAGCTGGCCAATCAAATCAAAGAAGGCGGGGCTTACTGTTCACTGAAGGAAGAAGAGTAGCTAAACATTTAATAATTGACGACTGTTTTATGATTGAAATATTTAGCAACTGACAGTAATATCCAGTGATGCAAATTTGTATGAAATTTTGCCATTTTGAGTTGAAAACATGCTATTATTTGATTAACATGATATGATTAATGTGATTTATAACTGAATGTGACGAGACAAGAAATGTTTTGCGTTTATATAAGAGATACAAAAAAGAGTGAATATGTTTTTTTTTTTAAAAAACATTTGCAAATAGTTTAAATTGATTACACAAAGGAAGATATTTTAAAGAATGTGGGAAACTGAACAGTTCTGGGGCACCATTGACTTCCATAGTATTTTTTTTTCCTATTATGGAAGTCAATGGTGCCCCAAAGCTGCCTGGTTACAAACTTTATTCAAAATATCTTCCTTTGTGTTCAACAAAACAAAGAAATTTTTACAGGTTTGGAACAACATGACGGTGAGTAAATGATGACAGAATTTTCATTTTTGGGTGAACTATCCCTTTAATAACTATAGACATGGAGCTTTTACTGTTCTTATTTCTTTTTTCGTTGTTCCCTTAAATCCCTTTTAATCCTTTAATTTATTTAATTCCATTTAATAAAGGAACCCCCCCCCCCTCCCCCAGAAAAAAATCATGGTCCCCCCCAATTTTCAAGACATGGTTACGGCCTTGATATGAACGTATCTTAATTGTGTGGAAAAGTTTTCCTTAATTCAATTATGTTCAATAAACAAACAATATGTGGGACTATAAGATTCAGTAGTTCAAGTACCACTTTTGATTGTTTTTTAGGATGAAGTCAAACAAAATGCTGTGATTCATATTCCATTTATTAGAGTAGAACTTGGGTGCTGAATTAATTGTACTGTATCATTTTCGTGTCCATGTTTATTTATTACAGTGCTCTGTTGTCCCTTTAACTGGGATGGTTTGTTTTTATATGTGGTCAATAGATTTTTCATTTAAAAAATTGGTTCACCCTGAAAATGAAATTCTTTCATCATTTACCCTCATGTCTTTCTAAACTTGTATGACATTCTTTCTTCCATGCAACCGCAAAAGGAGATGCTTTGCAGAATGCTCACTCTATTATATTCATATAATAAACATGAATGGTGACAAAAAGCACCAGAAAATTATCATAACAGTAGCTCATTTGACTGCTACGCTGTATTCAACGTAGTCAAAATTTAATTTAATTAATTATTTACTAATAAACACATCTTCCATATTCATAATTGAATTGCACTATTGAAATTAAGCTAATGTGGAAGGATTTTCCGTATGTTAAATTTAATTTTAGCATGTTGGCTACCAAATTACTTAAAAAGATGACACACCTTTATGCTATTTTTATGTTACTTTTTTGTCTTTTTGAAGCTTAGCTGCTGGCCACTATTCACATTCACTGTATGGAAAAGATCTCCTTTGGTGGTCCATGGAAGAAAGAACATCAAACGGTTTCAGATACGAGTAAATAACAGCTGAATAATTTCTTTAAAGAGTAAAGTACTCTTTTATTGATTCACTCTTCTTTTATTCTTTGCACCATTAGTTTAATTTCTGTCATCAGAAATGGCTCATTTGCTCCCAGAATGCAAGAGCTACATCTGAAAAAAACTGAGCTTGGAATGTGCGTATACAATTTTGTTGTTGTTGGTGCATAAGGTCAGCTGGCACCTGTCCCTCTCTGCTGTCAGGATTTCTATATCCTCACCAGCCATAAATATGCTTTTATTCATCCTCCCATAGAGAAAGCGAGTGTTAGTCAGTGTGGAAATGGTGGCGGGTTCATTTGGTGTTGGTTCATCATATTAGCCTTTATAGCTGGAGGGATGGAAGAGCGTAGGAGAGAGAGGAATGCTCTTTTGGATATCAGCTCGAAAGTATTTGCGCAGTTTGAGTGACGCGACAGCTTCAGGGTTGTCTTTGTGTGGCCGTCAATAAATGCACACACAGATGGTGTGTGTGTATGTGTGTGTTTTTGGTAGTTTGAACATTGCCCCTTAAGAAAATTGCCCTCAGCCCCTCCAGCAGCCTGTGAAGTGTCGGATGAGTGTTTTTGTGTTAATATGTGTGACAGTTCACTCTGTATAAACTGGTCACCATATGACACTACATACAAATGGCACTTTTCCATCTAAAGCAGTGTTTGTATTATCTCCTGCTTATCTGTTCCTCCTCACAAGCACTCACACACATAAATGTTTATGTTTGTTTTCTTCTCTCTGTGCTATCACATCAGATCACGCACAAACTTCCCCTCCTCGCCTCATTAACATCTGTTGTGCATGGTTTTCTACATGGATTCCCTCTTATCTTACCATGGCCTCTGTCACGAGAGAGTTTCTCTTTAAGATTACATAATCCTTCCCATGAGGTCTAACCCTGGCTGGCTTTCTAAAGTCAGTTGTGTTGAAAATGTGCAAGAATCTGTACCTTTGGGTTTCATGTCCAAAGGGATAGATGTTGACTGAATTGTCGATAGCTGTTGATCAAAACATTATTGGAGTTATCTATAGATGAATGTCCTGAGAGATAAAACTGCACACAAACTTCATTGATTCTCACAGTGTCACTCACTTGCAGTGTATTTTTAACTGTATTTTGAATTATTTTTATATAATATATTTGAAATAGATTTTGACTGATTATGTAGTTTCCTTGTACTCTATATGTTAGTGACAAACTGCGCAGGTAATTGTGTCACTTGCTGCATCGTAAACAAGCTAGTGACAGCTCCATCTGTCAGTGAAATTGCACAAAAAAGTAAAGAAGACACATTGTGATTTTTTTCCACGTATGCATAGCCACATTAAGTTCTGGAGAAAAAATGACTCAAGGCATCCTAGAAGAAGGCACATGTGTTTTCTTCAGCAGAGTGTTTCATTTGAATCAAGCATGTCTCTTACATAAGCGAGGGTTGAATCTCATTCTTACCATGTGATTTAAACCATGCCGTTTCAAATAAAATTATCTGCCAATTGGCGAGCAACTTTATTTACTATTGGTGCTTGGCAAGTGTTCGTTTTGAACCCTGCTCTCATCTGGTGCAGTGCAGACAAAATACACGGCCAAAACTGACTGAAGCTGGTCATATTTTTGATTTAGAAGAGATAAGTCATAGTCTTAGTTCATGGCAGACACTCAGGCGATTTTCAGGGTTCATTCCAGAATGCACTAAATCCTACACTGCTGGGTTTTTTTTTCGTTTTGTTTTTTTGTTTTTTTGGAAAAGAACCACATTTTGCATTTATTCAAGTGATTCAATTTGAGTGTTCATTTTGCATATGTTCAGTTGTCCAATCAGTTGATTATTCTCTTTCCAGAGGATGTGTGTGTCCTTCAGTTTCCCTATTCGGCGTCTGTGGGTTGTGAATGCACCCAGTAACTGTAGATCAAGATTTAATGCTTCACATTTAATGCTTCAACTGTCAGTGGACATATTCCTTTTTTTTTCTCTCTCTCTCTCTCTCTCTCTCTCTTCTTTCTCTCTGTCTCTCTCTTAGATTTTCTTTCCCTCTGAGAAAAGAACAACAGACTGAGAGGAAGTAACAGTCTTGCAGACCTTAAAGCGTTAGTTCACCCTGTCATTATTTACTCACCCTCATGTCATTCCACACCCATAAGACCTTCGTTCATCTTCAGAACACAAATTAAGATATTTTTGATAAAATCCGATGGCTCAGTGAGGCCTCCATTGCCAACAAGATAATTAATACTGTCAATGCCCAGAAAGCTACTAAAGACATATTTAAAACAGTTCATGTGACTACAGTGGTTCAACCTTAATGTTATGAAGTGACGAGAATACTTTTTGTGCACCAAAAAAACTAAATAACGACTTTATCAAACTGCCAAAGTCATGTGATTTCAGTAAACGAGGCTTCATTGCGAAATTTTAATGGTTCATGTGACTTTGGCACATGAACCATTTGGCACATTTTTTTATTTGATACACACTTCTAACCATTGATTCAAAACAAAAGATTCGTAAAGCTTCGAAGTGTTTTGAAATATTGTTGAATAAAGTTTTTTTTTTTTTTTTTTTTTTTGGTGCACAAAAAGTATTCTCATCGCTTAATAACACTAAGGTTGAAGCACTGTAGTCACATGAACTGTTTTAAATATGTCTTTAGTAGCTTTCTGGGCATCTGAAAGTGTTAATTAACTTGCTGTCAATGCAGGCCTCACTGAGCCATCAGATTTTATCAAAAATATCCTAATTTGTGTTCTGAAGATGAACGAAGGTCTTACGGGTGTGGAACGACATGAGGGTGAGTAATTAATCACTAAATTTTTATTTTTGGGTGAACTAACCCTTTAAACTCTTGTATTCTTACCTCACATTTTCAGTGTGTGTATCTCTGTTCAATTAAATAGGACTGTTGCATTGTGAACTTCTTCGTACAGAAATGTATACTTCTCAATGTTTTTTTTTTCTTTGCTCAAAACTGTACATGCTAAGACAAAAGGGTTCATACAGTTCTCTCCTTCTCTCTTTCTGTCTCTCTACCATGCAGGTTTTCCGGGTTTCCTCTCCAGAAGTTCCTGTTCTTAGATGGTAACAGAGAGCTTGAGATAAGAGGTAAAATAAACGTCTGCATATGGGTCAATGACATGACATGCATATTTTTGACATGAAGTGCATTATTTTTGTTTTAAAATAATTTGATAAATTATGACATGTATCACTTTATTCCATAAAACCTATTTAGTTTGAATTCATTTTCAGTACGTTCAAATAATAAATATTTTTCTATGTTTTGGTATCTTAAAGCCCCAAAATGTCAGGGTGGCACAACTGCAAACATGGGTCTTTTAATATGAATTGACAAGGTAATAACAGTAAGCATGATAATGCAGCATCCAGAGGACCCCAATTGATCCTTGTTGCAGAGAGAAAAGGTTTGTAGATCTTTCTCAAATACTGATAAAAATAGCTACTTTCAAGCATGAGTAGGTTGGTATACTTTCCATGTCAGGTGGTACAACCAATGTGAAACTAGGAAAATGTTATTATATCATAAATCTTTTTTATTGTATTTAGAAATTCTCTGTATGAACTTGCTAGCATAAGCAAAAGCTAGTACAGGCATCCAAGTAGAAGCCTGTTCAGTGTATAATTAGCTGTCAGGTGGTGCAACTGCAATGAATAACCCTATATGAATAAAAACATTATTTAAGCTAAATAAATAATAAATTTAAGCTAATATTGTCTATTATTCTATTTTTTTATTATTGCTCTAAAATGTTAGTTTAAATTAAAGTTCTTTTACACTTTCAATTATTTTCATGATAATTTTTAAATAATTTTAGATGCCACTATCATATCAAGTAAAGAAAAATTGGTCACTTTATATTAGGATGTCTTTGACTACTATGTACTCGCATAAAAAAGTAAGGTATGATGTATTTGCTCATGTTGTTTTGCAAATTACTTTTGCTGATATTGATATGGGATACGGGTAAGGTTAGGACGTGTTTAGTGATATGTGTAGGTATAAGGGGTAAGGGAAGGGTCAAAAGTGTAATTATAGACATCATTACAGAAATTAATTACAGATGTAATATGCAGGCATTTTTAAAAAAAATATAAGTACAATGTTAAATGCATATGTACACAATAAGTGCACTGTATAAAATGATAAATTTAAATGTTAGTACATAGTAGCATTTGTACATGGCACATTAAATTTGATCCGACTGCAAGAAAAGCATATCTTGAAAAAGAGAGAAAAAAGAGAGGTGATGAATCTTGTTTAGCAGTCATTTTATAGTGTTCCATTAAAGTTGCTATGCATTTAATGTTTTAAACATTTTGATGAATGCATTTTTTATTTTTAATTTAAAATTCCTTAATTCAAATTCTCTCTGTATCGATATAAAACATGATTTTGTTGTTATTCAATCACAATCAATTACAGTGTTTATAACAAATCCTATGTTCCAGTTCCTATGTTTTGAATGTGATGTCATGAGATTTATTCTGTTTTTGATCATTTTATTACTTTTACTTCAATAGACACTGTTGACTAAAACACTTGTATTTTTTTTTTTTTTTGTATGTAATTGAAATGAAAAAAAAAAAAAAAAAATCCAGTATTTAGCATATTCCCTGTCATTACTAATGTTGTCAGGTGGCACAACTGATAATTATGTAAATTATTGATTTAAACCAACCAATAATAAGTCAAAGTGAAGAAATAGCTGAAAACTAGTTTGTGAATAGTTATAGTATTGAATGCATTTACTGGCATACTTATACATATGATTATTTTTCTGTCCTTAAAAAAGTAAAATCGCATGCTAAAGATACTTCATAAATACCTGGTCACGAATGCAATAATTATAAATTAATATGAATAAAATACACAAACACAAAATAATAATGTGTTAGGCACTGTAGACACTCTAACTTTGAGGGTTACTTTGCTAAGATTTTACTTATAAATTAAATTAATTTACAAATATTTGGTTATACCACCTGACAGTAAAACAGTCAAAAATTTAAACACTTTGAAACGTTATTTAACAACTGAAACTTGTTTAAACACATTGTTCCTGACTCAAAAATATGCATTTAAATCCACTTTGAAAAGATAAAAAAAAAAAATAAAAAAAATCTGAAGCTTTATTTGTCAGTGACCCATATGTGTGTGTGATTGGTTGTCTTGTTTATTTTGGTGTGATTATAATTGCAATGTGACTCCTATTGTGATGTGATTGCTATTGGTTTTTGTTGCTGTTATTATGATGTAATGATGCAGAAAACATATCTGGATACTAAACACAACCTCATTTGCAATGTCTGAAGCTGAGGAGAAAGGTGTTTCCCCATAGCGTCAGCTTCTGACGTAATGTCGAAGTGACCAAAATCGAAACCTAAAACTGTTATCTTGAGTTAGTTGGAAGGGATAATGAGTTACTTCTCGCATAGCAGTTTACACGTTTTAATTAATTTTAACACTTTTAATAGACAATTACATTTCATCTACATGTTATTGTGATTCAGGAACAAACTGTTTTTTTGTTTTTTTTTTTGGTTGTTTTTTTTTCATAAAATAATTATCTCAAAATGGCACTAAGTAGTAAGATTATCACGATAATACTTAAAGATTCATTAAATATTAATATATCAGTTATTAAATATAATTATTGTGAATTATAAGATTATAAAAATTAAAGAATGCACCAATTTGGCCATGTTTAAAATAAAATAAAATAACACAAAACAAAACAAGTATCAGTATCAACCAAAAATGCCCAAATCGATGCATCATTTTAGATTATGGCTAAAACAGATTCCAAAATATTATATTATTATATTGTAAAATGAAGTAAATGAAAATAGAAAATTATCTATGTATCTATAAAATGTTATGATAAAATACAATACCATTTAATGCCCATTGGCATTGGCACACATTATAACCCATAAGACAAATACTAGACAAAGCATAATTAAGTATCATAGTCACAGAGCCTCATTAAATCAGGACTGACAATATGCACTCAGTTTCCCCATGGTGCACCTCCCCTCACAGAGACCAGCATTGTCCTTATTTAAAGGCTTACAGCTACAGGAATGAAAAAATGCCTTTGTAATTTGTTTTTACTGAGAGGAGGAATTATCTATCTCCTCCCTGAAGGTGGAGGTTCAAGGTATTTGAGAAGTGTACTATTTGTGTATTTTATTTTCTTAGCCTCCTCCACAGCTAAGAGGTCGTAAAGGTCATGAAGCCAAGGAAGGCCACAGGGCTTGATACACTGCCTAACTTTTACTCATAATTATTTAGTTACGGTTCATTTATTTGTTTACTTACATTTTCACTCCGTTTGAGCCTTAAAAGTGTGTTTTGTTTTGTTTTTGTTTGCTTGTTTTGTGTTCCTTGAGTGTAAGCTTCGTATTTTTTGGCAGTTTACTTTTTGAGACTAGTTTTTGGGACTTTTTGATTTGCTTTTATACATTGTTCATATTATAGATTTACAGATATTGGCATTTACCTGTATGTTTACTAACACTGTTCCCCAACCAGAATTTACAGTGGCAAGCAATTTGTTTGTCCACAGTGAACATGAAACCGTGTGATGCAACACAGTTGCAGATAATCAGAATATATTTGATGTTTAATATACAGCTATGTGTTGTGGGACTTTCAACTGATGAGATTTTACTGTAGGCAGAGCTACAAAGTGTGATTCTGCAGAAATAGAAACCAAGAGGTCAATAAAAGGTCATTTTAGTTGCCGCTGCTTATCCAGAACTCTATGCTCCACCCCCCAGAGGACTGTTGCTGAAGCTAACAAACTCTGAGTTTCAGAGTAGGTTTAGAGTTGACAAAACCATACAAATTCAACCTGGTTTATATCAGGTTCAGTGGGCTCACAATGCTCAGTATAATCGTTCTGTCAACTCAGGGTTTGATCCTGAGTTTGTGATTAACTCTAGAGCACATGCACCTGAAAGTGTGAAAAGCAGCGAACATGGAGAGCTTCAGCAAAGCCACTTGAAGGCAAGCCTGCAAGGTTAGCAAAAAATAGTGTAACACTGTGGTATGCAGGGAAGGAGACTAGAGGCCGTTCTTTTTAATGGATGTCAATGGAGGAGAGGCTTCACTACTCTGAATAAACTGCTTTTGTGGGAAAATGGCTTATCATTTAATGAATCGACATCGCATCGGCTAAACTTCAACATGTTTGCTCTTAAACATTAGAGTTTGCACCGAAAAAAATGTTGTTTTATAAGAGAAATCACAGACAATTGCATGACAGGTAGGATTCAGTTTATGGTTCTCATTCATTTCTATGGTATCTGCAAACCGTGATTGACTGTCGCACAGCTCCGAATGAAATTCAGTGACATCAAGGCTGTAATGTGATTGGTTATCAAGGAACACGTGATCCTAGTTAGCCACTACTCCAATTGTAGAGCCAAGGACCCTCGTATCTCCCAGTAATAAGACCATCTCTGACGTCACTTTGATTCACTTCTCGCGAGAGAGGAGTTGCAATTCACTTCTCTGTTGAAGATTAAGAGATTGTTATAAAGAATATCAAGAATTTATAAATGTAAATACAAGGCAGGAATAAACACTGCTGCTGCAGCAAGAGTTTGAGAAGGCAGCTGAATGAAAATATAAATGCATGTATCAACTGAATTTAAATAATAATTTATTTAGATAATTTATTAGGTTCTCAAAGAGCTCAGACGAATACACGTAAGCTTAGTCTGTTGAAAAACTTTATATATTAAAGATTTTATTTATATATTTATATTAATTTAAATGCAAAATGTAATATTAATTGTCAATGTAAATGTAAATATATTATTTGAATATACATAATTTTAATTCATATAATATAAATAAAATAAAAATTAGCAGCAAAAGACAAGCAATTTTGTCTCTAAAATTTTTTTTACTATAAACTGCTTTAATTTGGAGGGAGGAGTGGCTTTATTGCATCAGATATGTGTCACTTTGCTCACAATTGATTGGTCTAGTTTTGGTTTGTGATCTCTAACCCAGAATAAAACCTGCTTAGCCTTTTTGAGCCTGAAAAAACCAACATGTTCTCCAACCAATACGCCCATATAGGTTGTTTGTCACTTCCCTGAAATACGATCCATAGGACCGTTTACTAAAGTTGCGCCCCTATTGACAACAGGACACTTTCATTTTAATGCATTGTACCTTTTTATCTGCGTCATATTTCGGGTTTCGAGTAGCTCAATTGGTAGAGCGTTGCGATATACAATGCAGTCATGTGATCATGCGATCGTGGGTGCGATTCCAGGGATCTCATGTGCTTATAAAGTATCTATGCACTATAAATCACTAAAGGCAGGTTTAGGGTTGGGGTAGGTGTAGTCATTAATTAAAAAAAAAGAGTTTTGCTAAATGGAAATAGGACAAATGGCGGGTAAGGGGCCGTGTAAAAAGTCCACACATTGCATTTAAATGAACACACATTTTGAACATGTCATTTCATGACGACAGACGTAACATGACACTGTCATTATTTATACGCCAGCTAGAGGCCGCATGACTTAAAACGTAAATATAGGTCATAATAAGGTGCTTGAAAAAACAACCTATAGGGTCGTTTGTTCAAATTAATCTCAAACTTACCTGGGGTACTTTTCCCAAAAGCATCGTTAGTCAACTGATTGGAAGTTTTATTGAATTGTATCAGTAACAACAAAACTTGCTACCATAGTTGGCTTCTATCATCTACAATTTAACCGTTCTTATCTGAATTCCTCATATTATGTGTACTTACTGACAATAGCACTGGGAGGATCACAGTTCCTTGAGGAGCCCCAGTGGAAACAAACAAGCATGAGATGGTAGTTTCTGTTGTTTTAAACATACTGCTCTCAGCAGGAGAGAAAGTCCAGAATTCACAATGTGATGGAATCACAGCTTGATCTGTGTTTAAGCCTCAAGGGAACAAGGTACTGTAGTTAAATGCAGATGAGAAGTCTAGAAGAGTATCTTCGTGTAAAAGGGCTTCTTCAGATGTATTATGTATGATGTTCAGAGCTCCACTGAAAACCTTATAATCTCAAAGCTCTGACCTTAGGTCTACATGTGTGGTCACATTCTGTGTGCGATGCTGCGTTATGTGACACTATGATTAAAGGACATGCAGACAAACATGGATTTATCCGATTAATTGTGATTAATTTGCATCTCTGTGAGGATTATTTTTAGTTTATTTGTCTTTTTGTTCTTGTGTTTTGGTTTTTTGTTTGTTATTTTTCTTGGTTACTCATTTAGTCCCCTTGTGTATATATATCAGTTCTTTGGTGGTTATCGTCTTTGATTTGCTGTGTGATTCGTGTAGATATTTCTCTTGCGTGTTTTCTTTGTTTATTAAAGGCCCACTGAAGTGCCTTGAGACACGAAGCTTTATTCAAAGTGTTGACGAAACAGGAAGACAGGGGCAGGACATATTGAACAGCTCCTCCCCTTTTTTAAATGGCCAATAGCTTTTTGTTTATATCACAGCTTGGCCAGAGCCGTTGAGCTTGGTTTTAATTTAATTTGCCCCAATGGACAGCATATTTACACTGTCTAAATCATTCCCCATCCCCTATATAGTGCACTGTTTTAGCCGCAGCTTCATTGTCTATCTATAATGTAGGGGGCGGGACGCTTTAAATTCTAGAGAGCATCAGAAAATCTGATGAGAAGATGAAGTGCATTGTGATGTGTGAAGTTTTAAATGCTTATATCTTCTAAATGCAAATTTTGTCATTGTTTTAGTGAACACTAGCTTATAGATAACAGTAAGGCTAACATATTCATACTAAAATGCAAAAAACTTCCATTTTGATTTCATGGGGAATGACTATTAAAGACTATTTAATAATATTGCCTTCTTCATGCAACAGATGTGACACAAACATGTAATTCAATCAAACGAATGAATCGATTGATATTCCAAATTAAAACACAACAAGAAAAATACCTATATTATTTACATGGCCTGACTTTACAAGAAAAAAGTCTAAAATACTGTATATACATGGCCTGATTTTATTAATAAATTTAATTACAATTCATTTACAATGATATAATGACTTGAAAAAGAATTGTAATTAATTTAATTAATTTGCACAACATGTTATTAATGCAATTAAACAACTTAATTTGCATAATTTGACAAAGACGAAGAAGACTATACCTTTTTCCCAACAAACAAACTCATATGAAACTTTTTATGCATTTGCTGCTAATGTTGAGCACACAACTCTCGCTGACATGTACTTTTCTAAAGAGAAAGACCTCTATGGCAAATCTTTGCCATAATCTATTGCTATCTCTTTAGGTTAGTGCTAGAGGATGATGATCTAAATGCTAAAATGTGTGGAAACAATTCATACACTCTTAAAGGGTTAGTTCACCCAAAAATGAAAATTCAGTCATTAATTACTCACCCTCATGTCGTTCCAAACAAGTAAAACCTTCGTTCATCTTCAGAACACAAATGAAGATATTTTTGATGAAATCCAAGAGGTATCTGAACCACACATAGGCAGCAATGACATAGCACCTTTTTACATCCAGAAAGGTAATTGAAAACATGGTTAAAATAGTCATGTGACTACAGTGGTTCAATCTTAATGTTATGAAGCAACGAGAATACTTTTTCTGCGCAAAAACAAAACAAAAATAATGACTTTATTCAACAATTTGAACCGTTGTCATATGTAGTGAATGAGCTGGCATTTGGATGTAAACAAGAAAGCCTGCACTGAGTTCACTACATATGACAATGGTTGAACCACTGTAGTCACTATTTTAACCATGTTTTCAACTACCTTTCTGGATGTCAAAAGGTACAATGACGTTGCTGCCTATGTGTGGATCAGATACCCTCGAATTTCATCAAAAAAATCTTAATTTGTGTTTTAAAGATGAACGAAGGTTTTACTTGTTTGGAACGACATGAGGGTGAGTAATTAATGACTGAATTTTCATTTTTGGGTGAACTAACCCTTTAAAATAAAGGGTCTTTATTGGCCATGATGGAACATTTAAATTGTCAAAAGGTTCTTCATAGTGTAATAGATCAGGGGTGTCCAAACTCGTTCCTGGAGGGCCACTTTCCTGCAGAACTAGCCTAGAAGTTTCTAGTATGCCTTGATTAGCTGGTTCAGGTGTGTTTAATTGGTGTTGGAGCTGAACTTTGCAGCTCAGTGGCCCTCTAGGAGCAGGACTGGACACCCCTGCTTTAGATTATTAAAATGTTCTTTACTCTAAGAAAAAAAAAGTTTATTTCAAGAACTGTTCACTGCAAGATTCTTTGGAAGAAGCAAAAATTGTTCTTCTACGGCTTCGCTGTGAAAAGCTCCTTTTGCAACCTGTGTTTTTACGAGTGTATCAGCAACCAACAAATATTCAATAGGATTGATAGAGTGGTGAAGAGGGCAGGTTTGAGAGGAAGTGTTAATGGGTACAGTGAGCTGTCGTGGTCAAGAATGCTTCGTAAGATCAGAGAGACATCTGACCTGATTTCAGCAGAAGCAACCATCCAAATTACATCAAACATCAGTCTCCTTGATCCATCACATCAACCGGAATCAAATGTTTGTCTTTGTGGTTAGTTGACTGGCAATGAGTGGCTTTTGTGTCTGCCTTCTTTATAAGTGTAGTGTTCGTGTGTGTGGTAAGCTGACTGGAAATCAGTGGTTTTTGTGTCTCTGTGTAGGTGTGCAGCTTTCAATTTATGTACATGTCTGTGTGGTTGCACTGCTTGGAAACACACACATGTTCACGCAAATGTGAACACACACACAACGAGTGGGACAGGAAGAGGCGGGAGAACTCTCTTCTCTTCCGTTTTGAGTGAAAGCTCATATGCTCAGAGGTGACAGCTCAAGCGAATCAAATGCAGAGGTTTCTCACATGGCTCATTTTAATTGCTGCTTTGTCTTACACGTTTATGTTTTTTGAAGACACTTTCTTACCACAGTGACTTCCGAGCAGTGGTTTTCAAACTGAAGTCCAGGGACCCAACCGATTCTGATACGATTTAGTTTCATTTTCACTTTTTTTTAAAAAGATAAGATAAACATCAATAAAAACACAATAATTATTTAATTAGTAATTTTTATTAATTAATTAAGATTATTAAAATCTAGATTATATTACTAATTATATCAAGGTTAACACACAATAATTGCATAATTAATGTGCATTAATAATTCATAACCAGAATGAAATAACCAAGATTAATAATCAGGATTAATCTCAAAATAATTTTTAAAAAAATGTAGTCTGATCAAATTAATACATATTTATAGATTAATATAGATTATTATAGATTAATATAGATTTCTAATTTATTTTTGTTATTAATTATGTATGATTATTAAAGTCCCCGTGAACCGGAGGTTGCAAACAACTTTTCTCCAGTGTTGTGATGTATTTCCAAGTGAAACAGAATATTGAATAGAGGGCAGGGTTTTACTTTAGCGCTCCTCCTCTCCATCTCTGGCTCATAGCAGACTAACGGTTGCAGGGAGTGGTTTAAGCATTTTCAACCCAAGCTGACGTCATCTGAGAAGGAACGCCATTCCAGACTGGAAGTAACTTTTCAGATTTTGATTAAAGATTACCACGACAAACAATTTTTTTCTGTGTATTAACTTGCACGGATTAATTGTTCACCACAAGACTAGTAATATGCACTAACAAAGTAAATAGGGTCAATTTTGATTTCATGCCGACTTTAATAATTAAATAATTAGGATTATTGATCTTCATATATTTTATATTTTATTTTGATATTAATCTTGTGAATTTCTATTGAAAATTACTTTATTTACAGCCGTGTGTGTGTGTGTATGTAGTGTGTGTGTGTATATATGTATATACACACACGTGAACTTTAGCGGAAAAAATAAAATGCTACTGAAGTGTAAAATATGTCCCCTTTAACGAATTATGCTTCAGTCTAACATCACTGGTTGTTTTCAGCCTGTGCAGTCATCACCATAAAACTGTGAGTGGACTCATCAGATAACCCTGCCGGGAGGGATGGTTGAATATGTAGTTTTGAGTGTGTTTATGCGCATAGAATTTGATGTTTTATGCAGTGCCTGTATTTGAAAGACAAGGAAGTTGGGGGGATGTTATATTGATGGCTTAAACAAATTATATTAACACAAAGACAAGCCAGCACTTCTGCACACACACAAATGACTGGTGGTCAACCAAAATATGAACCAATTTATGAAGATTAATAATCATTTTAATACTATTATAGTACTTTATCAAATGGCATCTTCTTTCTCTGTGCTTCTCAGTTTTTTGTTCCTCTCATCTCTTGCTTAATGCTCAATTAAGCTTTCTTATTTTCCCTGTTTTTTTGTTTGTTTTTTTGTGGTACTTTAAATATAAAGTAGAATAAATTAGAGAGTGTGGGCATGTTAGTGTGTCTGTGTCTATCTGAGGACTTTTTCATTTCCTGTCTATCTGAGATTTAAAATTCATTTCCTTCCTCTTCACATTTTCTTCTTGGCAGCAAACGGTCTTTGTTGACACAACACATCCAGAAAGTGAAGCTGTGAAACTTCTCATTATGTTCAGAGTGTTTGATCTGAAGACAAATCAAACATGTTCCTGTCAGTGTTAGCTTCATGACCTAATGGTCACTGCCTAGGCTTCAAAGTGTTGATCATGTCACAATCAGTAAAATGGGTGGAGCTTTTTTTTTTTTTTTTGAATAGTTATATTATTTTTATTACAGTTAATCACACATTTTATGTCACACTCTCATTATGACAATGGATCTGGATTTTGTACATATGAGCTTTTTTTTATAATTCATATTATTCACAAAAAAAAAAAAACATCAAATTTACCATTACAGGCATAAATACATTTTAAAGCTACAGTCCGTAACTCTTTTTTTTTTTTTTATCCAAATGATCCAAAATCAATTTTTGAGCAAGTACATAACCAGCCAGTGTTCAAAACTATCTCCTTACCTTAACCTGATTCTCAACGGTAAGCTTGTAATAATGTTTTCTAATTCGGGTGGTACTGGTGGGTTTCCGTGGGAAATTCGGGCAAGCAGCCGTTCATCTTTGCGTCATTGCGTGACGTCTGTTTACATAAAGAACAAGTCCCAGCTAGTACACTATATGGCATGTGAGGATGCTGCAGGCGGCGGATCATTTATAGCGTTTTCTCACAGCAGCTGGAATAAATAAACTATCATTTTGATGGCAGATTGTATGGTATGACAAATTAACGTCAGAGATTAGACTTTACAGAAATTGAAATCTACAGGTAACGCTAATACACACTAAATACACATAGTCACGCAATCCTGATGTTGTTCACATTAAGAACAAAGAACGATTTGTCACCATTGGCAGCTCAATTTATTGTAATGCTTTTTTTTTTTTTCTCAGTTTGTCAGACACGTTACTTGTTCAGATGACATTTTCCGGTGAAAATTATTTTGGTCATACTTCCAAACCACAGAATCTGTGATTCTGAAGTACAGTATCCACACTGATGTGGTGACTGACAGCAAACATTAGATTCATCTGCGCTGAGGAGCCGTGACGATGCACAACCCACGTAAACATGATAATTCCGCAAATAACTGCAATTGCAGGTTTCAAACAGAGATGGCGACAAAGAGGCAAAACATACGGACTGCTGCTTTAAAATATATGAAAATAGAAAACTTTATTTTAAATTATAATTATGTTTCACAAAATTATAATTTTAATCAAATAAATGCAGTATTGGTGAGCAAAAGAAGCTTATTATTAAAATAATTAATAAATCTACACCAACTTCAAACTTTTGAATGGTAGTGTATTTTTGATTAAAGGGGTCATAACATGGATGCACAAAAAAACATATATATGCAGAAAAACTATTATTTTCAACACTCATTTTGACCCTCTGTCTGAAATGATCCGATTTAAAGGGTTTGGTTAATGTCTGTTATGATTGGCTAACGTCATTGCATAGGATCAACGCCCACTCGCTATTGCACATGAGTAAGTGTTTTTGTCATGTACTTACGTATCGTTTGTGACGCTTCTGCTGTCAGATCCAATACAGTTGGCTACTTCAGCTTTCAAAAAAAGTTTCTTCGCAAACTCTCCATTATACTTTTCCTTGTTTACAAAACAAAATGCTCTGAACCAACATATAATTCTCAGACGTAATCCAAGATGCCATTAAAATAAACCATCCACTTGTTTCTGATGCAGAGGTCCTTCTGAAGTCTGTACAGAGACTCAAACGATCTGTTTAAAGCAGACGTGTCAAAGTGAACATTCTTGTAACATCACAAATCCCACAATATACAAATAAGCAGTTTTTGTTAGGGCTGCACGATTTATTGCATGATACGAAAAATAACATTAAAATCGCGCTTAAATGCGATTCTTGGTGCGATTATGAAATCACAAAGGCTGCGATAATTTTTTTTTATGCGCAGCTTGTCAATGAAGTATGGCTCCAAATGCTAATCCATCTGAAAGCACTGCGAGTTTGAGTCGCTTATAATGTACATTTAAAAAATGCAACACGCGTCAAACATCTTTCCAGACATGAGAAGCATTTATTAACATCTTGTCCAACAACAACATTTAATAACATGTTTTCACTCCAAACTCACTTCATAACGACAGTTGAGCATCCTTCTGTGAGATGATGTGGCTTCTTACACAGAATAAGGCAGTCATGTGTTTATTAGTCATGTTTAATCAAAGCGTTTCAATCTTCTGATTATTCAGCTATAGCGATAGTATGACGTCCATTGGGATTTCCTGTAATGACGCGTGTTATCTACTTCTGCGGCAGGGCATATGTGGAGTTTCTGCACAGGAGCGCCCTCTGGCATTCAGATGGAGAAGAATTTACTACTGATCACAGAGCAGTACAGCCCTGACAAGCTGCGCATAATATAATCCCCAGCCTTTGCCAAATCGCGTGCGATAAAATTTGCGATTAAATCACGATATATCTGCCCTAGTTTTGGTGTTTGATTAAATAAATGCTTTATTTATAATGAGGAGGTTGTTTTAGGCTATGAAAATTGCAGGTAGTTTTAATGGTACAAAGATCTCTTATAGGTCAAATGATTAAGGCAAATTTTGATTTCTCATGTCATGACCCTTTTAAATATATAATTATAATATATATAATAATTATTTTGATTAAATTCAAATCAACATGAATTAAACTTAGTATATATGTAAAAAATAGTATATATACTTTAGAATTTAATAAAATAAAATATGAGCAGTGAGTGCCTATATTTTTAAAAAAAATATATATATTATAATGTAAAATATAATAAAATATAATACATAATAATAAAATATAAAAACAATATAGAAAAATGTTTTTATTATAATATAAAAATCTAATAATAATTTTAAGCATTAATGACAAATTGGTTGGTGAGGGTTGCTTAATTATCATTATAATAATGTCACAATTTTAAAAAAATTATATATATATATATATATATATCTTAATTTCTTTATTTTGATTTCGGTGTGAAATGTGACATAAACATGTTCGAGGTAATGTGAGCATCTCTTTGGTTTTCCCTGTTAACCTTTTTCAGCATTTCTCATGTTCCCCAACTCTCACCTGTTTCTTGTACTGTACCTGACGCTAATGTTCGACTGTTTCTCTGTCAGAGTGAAAATGGCAGTGTGGATCCAGGCCCAGCAGCTGCAGGGAGATGCTCTGCACCAGATGCAGTCTCTCTACGGGCAACACTTCCCCATAGAGGTGCGACACTACCTGTCCCAGTGGATCGAGGGACAACCCTGGTATGTGAAGAGTTTGCCTGGGCTAATTTGAACTGCAACTACCATTTTGTCATTTTTTTTAAATACATCAAACTGTGTCTGTGTGTCCTCTGTCAGGGATGCGATAGATTTAGAGAACCCTCAAGAGGAGATTAAAGCCAAGCGTTTATTGGACAGCCTGATCCAGGAACTACAGAAGAAAGCAGAGCATCAAGTGGGAGAGGACGGCTTCTTACTCAAGATCAAATTAGGACATTATGCTTCACAGCTGAAGGTTCGGCTAGTTCTTTGTTTGCTAGTTCAGGAAGGAAGGATGAGTTAAATTAAAGTGATTGCCTGATAAACAGATCAGAGTTTTGATTTTCACACATATTCAAAAGCTCCTGTATAAATGTTTGTACTCACACACTGAAACAGACATACGCAGACTCACACAGATCTCAATGAAATGATTATTTGAGATGTTTCTCTTAAAATATCCTAGGAGAAATAAAAACAGAGAATATAGATAGAGAAATAAAAACTTAATGAGACAGTTGTTGACATAGAGTGCATGATGATAAAGCCATTAAGAACAGGCCAGTCAGGAAAGTGCAGCCACAGTGTTTACTGTCATTACACAGTGTACCTAAGTTAAAGTAAAACATGACAGAGTAGATGGAGGGGTGTGTGTGTGTGCGCGTTTTTGTGACATATCAGGACACAAATTTGTATAATGACATGGGTATGACATAGGTATTACAAGGAGAGGGTGACTTATGAGGACATTACCCCATGTCTCCATTTATCAAAAGGCTTATAAATCATACAGAATGAGTTTTTTTTGAGAAAGTAAAAATGTGCACAGTTTCCTGTGATGGGCAGGTTTAGGGGTAGGGGTAGTGTAGGGCGATAGAAAATACGGTTTGGACAGTATAAAAACCATTACGCCTAATATGGAATGTCCCCACAATTCACAAAAATGTAAATGTATGTGTGTGTGTGTGTGTGTGTGTGTTTTCCTCTAATTCTGATTCTGGATGTGTTTTCAGAGCACATATGACCGCTGTCCCCTGGAGCTGGTGAGATGCATCAAACACATCCTGTACACGGAGCAAAGACTCGTCAGAGAGGCGACTAATGTGAGTGGACACAGAGTAGGCAGTCACTTCATTAGCATAGTTCATTTGTAATAATGCTTGATTTGAAATTAATATTATGTGTGTTCTTTTTTAGAAGTGAAATGTTTTTCTGGTTAAATTCTGCTGTTTGTCATTTTGTTTTTCAAATGAGTTATATATGGGGTTTCCACAGTCATGGGAAAATTTTGATTTCTAGCCCTGGAAAACTGAAATGATTAGATAACAAGCCTCTTGTGCTCAGCAATGCTGCATTTATTTAATTCAAAATACAGTAAAAACAGTAATATTATGAAATATAATTACAATTTAAAACAACTGTTTTCTATTTTAATATATTTTAAAATGTATTTATTCCTGCTAAATTTTCAGCATCATTACTCCAGTCTTCAGTGTCACATGATCCTTCAGAAATCATTCTAATATGATGATTTGGTGCTAAAGAAACATTTATTCTTATCAATGTTGAAAACTGTTTTTCAGGATTCTTTAATGAATAGAAAGTTCAAAAGAACAGGATTTATTTGAAATAGATTTTTTTTGTAACAATATAAAAGATTTTACTGTCCTTTTTTATCAATTTAATGCATCCTTTCTGATTAAAAGTAATAATTTCTTTAAAATTATTGTTCTAAAACTTTTGAACAGTAGTCTATATATTGTGTTTTTGTTACACAGATCAGTGTAAAAGTTATTAATAAATCATTTAATTCCAAGAATTGATACCCGTCATGAAAACTGAAAACTGCCCCGAGATGTCTATAAAATAATGTCTGTAGATAGATTTTTTTTTTTTTTTTAAATGTATAATATTAATCATGAAACCTGGAAAAGTCATGGAAAAATCACAGAATTTCATAGGTCAAAATGTGTGGGAACCCAGATGTGCGAATTGTTCCACTGTATATGATTCCAACATTTTACAGACCTCATAATTTTACTCCCAGAGTTCTCTCTATGTTCGATTGATTTATAAACACTTCATTTGAACAAGCCATTAAAAACAGTTTGTACCATCTCTTTATCTCTTTATAAAAAGAGAGAACTACGGTATGTTGTGTTCTTGATTTAAATCAAGGGCATTGAGTTCAGTGAGTTCAATCAACTCTAAAAAGCATTATGGGTAATAAACAGGGCTGCTGTACATGACTGACTTTTACAATCTTCTAAAATAAAATGTGTGTGTTTACTTTGTGCATGCGTAGATGAACATGCATAGCTAAATATATACACACTACACACAAATACCTGCCAAGTGAGTGCTCAGTTTTATGAGAGTAAAAGAGGAAATTTTAGATTTTATTAACTGAACTGACATCCAATAAAGTCATAAAACTAAAGACGATATCAATAACTCTAGAAGCTCACATACACATTAAAAAATGCTAACTCATACCTTATGTTCTTACACCTGTACTGTACATCCACTCAATGCATAATATTTATGTTCAGATACCATGTATGCACTACACAAACAATATTTAGCTTGCTTATCACACATACATGTGCACCCAGTCTTATGTGGGCGTAGAGGAATAACCTCACCTGTGTTATTCATACACAATGGGCCAGAGATGAAAATGACTTACAGTACATATTGAAACTTTGGTTTGTGGGATTTTAGTAGAACAGTTGATAAAAGAACCTACAAACCCCAATCTTTCTTCATCTTTCTAGTTTATCAAAGCTAAAAAAAAAAATAAAAATAAAATAAAATAGGTAGTTAATTATATCATATTTCCATTCTTTTCTGAAATATTCAGATTGTAATTTTAGTGAAACTGAACATTGAACCATGGTTGTCACTCATGTGTGTCTGTGATTGGCAGTCAAGCTCACCGGTGGGCGGGTTGATGGACAGCATGTCACAGAAGTACCATCAGATAAACCAGGCATTTGAGGAGCTCAGAATATTGACTCAGGACACAGAGAACGACCTCAGAAAACTACAGCACAACCAGGAGTACTTCATTATACAATACCAGGAGAGCCTCAGAATACAGGGTATACTTCCACACACATTTACATTTATACATGGGGCAAAGTAAACTTGCATTCAATGTATACTTTTCATCAGTTCATGTATTCCCTGAAAATCAAACTTTGCCGTTGCTAGTGCCATGCTCTGCTCTGCTGAGCTACAGGACATACAAACACATAAACATACAGTCATATACACAGACTATTTTATCATTCAATACAAAAAATGGCTTTATTAAAACAGTCTGTATGCTTGGATAATTTCTGAGAATACTATTGAATTCCAAATCAAGTCTGTAATTTATAAATAAGCATTATTTGTAAAGATAATTGCAATAAATAACTGAAAATATGCTCAGGAACAAAAACTGTGCTTGCCAGGAATTGCTAGATTAACAACGCACTTTTTTCATACCCAGATGGCTCCTCTATATATACAAGAGTATGGAATGTTTTTTTTCTTTTTTCAAAGATTATGTTTGTGGACTAAATCTTCCTCTCTGTTTTGTGCAGCTCAGTTATCAAGTCTGGCCACGCTGCCACCAGCAGACCGACAGCTACGAGAGCCCAGCTTGCTCAGCAAGAGAGCCACTGTAGAGGCCTGGCTGACCCGAGAGGCCAACACCCTGCAGAAATACAGACTGGTACTCACACATACACGCTCCAGATGAATAGTGTGTATAGCATTAGCATAACATTCAAACTCTAACATTCATAGCGCATGCTTTAAAGAGACATGTCTTAAACATTTATAGCATTATACACTGCTGTTCAAAAGTTTTTTTTTTTTTTTAAATAAATTAATAAATATTATTACAAATTTAAATAACTATTTTCTAGTTTAATATATATCAAAATGAAATTTATTTCTGTGATCAAAGCTGAATTTTCAGCATCATTACTCCAGTCTTCAGTGTCACATGATCCTTCAGAAATCATTCTAATATGATGATTTGCTGCTCAAGAAACATTTCATATTATTATCAATGCTGAAAACAGTTAAAAAAATAATAATGTTTTCAACATTGATAATAATCAGAAATGTTTCCTGAGCATCAAATCATCATATTAAGAATGATTTCTGAAGGATCATGTGACACTGAAGACTGGAGTAAAGAAAACAGTTATTTTAAATTGAATGAATGAATGAATGAAAGTGAAAGTGAAGTGCTCTGCATTTCACCCATCCAAGTGCAAACACAGCAGTGAGTTGTGAACACACTGTGAACACACACCCGGAGCAGTGGGCAGCCATTTTTGCTGCGGGTCCTGGGGAGTGATTGGGGGTTAGGTGCCTTGCTCAAGGGCACATCAGTTGTGGGTAATGAGAGTGAAAGAAACTGTAATAATGTTTCACAATATTACTGTTTTTTTTTTTTTTTTAATCAAATAAATGCAGCCTTGGTGAGCAGAAGAGACTTCTTTTAAAAACATTAAAAATCTTACTGATCCTAAACTTTTGAACGGCAGTGTATATGTAAATGAACTCTGTTTTGATTAGCTAACCTTTTTTTAGGTAAAATGAGGAACACATTCATTTCAAAAGATACTGTTTTCCATTATATGTCTTCTTTAAAATGAAAGCAACACTTCCATTTCAAGTTACCCATTCGTTTTCAAGTACAGTACTAAACTTGAGTGCCGCTGTTATTTACATGAGTACAGTTCACATCTGTTCGTGTGTCATATGAGCTTGTGTGTGTGTGTGTGTGTGTGTGTTCTCAGGGCTTGGCAGAGAAACACCAGAAGACACTGGCATTGCTACGAAAACAGCAGACGGTGATTCTTGACGACGAGTTGATTCAGTGGAAGAGACGTCAGCAGCTGGCTGGCAACGGTGGACCGCCTGAGGGAGGACTGGACATACTACAGTCATGGTGCGCACACACGTTTACTAAGGACGTATCAAATATATGTGTGTGTGTGTGTGTGTGTATATACATATATATATATATGACTTAAACATGACTGACCAAAGTGCTGAACAAAACAGAAAGTGAAGGGAAAAAAAAGAAAATACAAAGCAAACCATACATTCATACCAGAGGCTCACAATGAATTAAAAGCTAAGGGAAAAAATAGGACTATTTAGCTAACTTCTGGGGGCAAATTTGCCCACACTATACACATATAATACACACACTAAGACAGTTATGTAAATAATCAGAGGCATGTGCTTTTGCACAAAACATTTGTGTTTACATTACACATACACAACTTGTTCACACAACAGATCTTTAATTTATGCTTTCGTTACGCATTTCTGCTTGTGTGTATGTGCACAGGTGTGAGAAGCTAGCGGAAACCATTTGGCAGAATCGTCAGCAGATCCGGAGGGCGGAGCATCTGAGACAGCAGCTGCCCATTCCTGGCCCCATCGAAGAGCTGCTGACCGAACTCAACAGCACCATCACGGACATCATCTCAGCTTTAGTCACCAGGTGTGTGTGTGTGAGAGAGAATAGCAGTGCAGTTAAGCTTAAGTGATTGTAAAGTGGAACAACACAACCAATATCCTCCCTGTAATCAACATCATGCATTTTTTCATTTTCAGTGTTGTCTTCACAATGCATTTGAAGGCATCATATTAGCAGCCATGATGACATTGCACCACATTCAAAGACATACATAAGCTTTCTTCTAGTTTTCTGTATGTGTGTATTTTTTTTCCACTAAGTATAGAGCCTACAAGTCTAAGTAGTTATAAATGAAAGGGTTCTTAAAGGGTTAGTTCACCAAAAAATGAAATTTCTGCCATTTATTACTCCCCCTCATGTCGTTCCACACCCATAAGACCTTCGTTCATCTTCAGAACGCAAATGAAACTATTTTTGATGAAATCCGAGAAGTATCTGAACCACACAAAGGCAGTAACGTCATTGCATCTTTCAAGGTTCAGAAAGGTAGCAAAGACATTGTTAAAATAGTCCACGTGAGTACAGTGGTTCAGCTTAATGTTATGAAGCGTCGAGAATAAAAATAACGACTTTATTCAACAATTGCTTCTCTTCCGTGTCAGTCTCTGATGTTGTTTACGTTATATAGACAGTTCAGCGCTTCCAGGTTCTACGTCAGAATGCCAGCTCAGTATTGGCTCAGTTGCTGCCTATGCATGCTTCAGAAACCTCTCGGATTTCATCAAAAATATCTTAATTTTGGTTCTGAAGATGAACAAAGGAGAGTGAGTAATTAATGACAAATAATCTAGAAAGAATTATTAAACTGATAGTTCACCCAAAAAATACTTACTCTCATGCCATTTCAAACCATATGACTTTCTTTCATATATGTAACACAAAATGTGCTGGTCACTTTTTTTCAATGAAATGACAATAAATGGGCACCAGAAAGAATGCAAAAGCATTATAAACATATTTAAGGTGTCCAGAAAATTCATGAGCTAATAGTTTTCTGAAGCCATACAGTACAGTAGCTTTTTGTTTGAAAAAATCATTATTCATAGAAAATATCTCCCCTAGTTCATGAAAGTTCATAAGAGATTATTATTTGATTATTTGATCTGGATCAACTCATTCATTGAAAAGATCTGACTCAAAAGACATGATTCATTCATGAATTGGTCATTGCTGCTTCTATAATGAACCATCATTTATGCACCTTGTAAAAATAAGTGTTTTAATATATTTTACACTGAATTTTCAGCTGCCAAGTCATATGTACCACTTTATGATACTTTTATCATGCTTTTGCATTCTTTTTGAAGCTCGAAATCCCCAGTCCTTTTTTCTTCCAGAAGGAAAGATAGACAACACGTGTATCAGTATCAGTATTTTGGATCCATGCATTATTTCTTAAAATGGGTTTGCAATGGCATGGGGGTGAGTACACCATGACGCAATTTTCCTTTCGGGTGAACTATCCATTCACATCATTCATTCTCACATTTTATGAAATCTCAGTGCCAAATTAATGAGTCTTTATGTATTACTCACCCTGCATGTGGTCTTGTGAATCTGTGAGAAATCAACAGATTCAGTTTCAGTCATCACTTTTGTGGCACACTTAGGATGTCTGCAAACTTCTGCTCTCCTTCACTCTCTTCCTCGTAATATCTCATGCTGTCAGTGTTCACGCCTACAACAGGGGATGAATGTGGAGGTTCATTCGTGTGTGTATTTGGTGCCTCAGGCCAAGCAGTCATTGAGTCAACTGAGCTTAATGGGAACTGTGCTTTTAAAAACCATCAATGTCTGAATGCATCTCCATCAAGTGCGACAAAATGGCTGTGTAGCTATCTAACATGCAAACCCTAACCACATTTCAAAATGAATCCAATTTGAATTAACACAAACTAGTCGGAGATGTGGTCTGGTGAGTAGTGCACTTGCTCTGATATTGCTCAGTGGCACTTGTGCAAATGACTACTGACTAATCTTAACCTTACGCTTAAATCTTTTCATTTTTAGAAAATAAATACATTTATTTATTTATTGTTCCTAAATAAAATAAACAATTTATGAACCATTATGTGTTTAAAAGGGTTCCATCACATTCAGCATACACCTGCATCTTGTGGGTTTCCCCACAAGTTTCTAAATAATGTTCTATTGCACTTTTCCAAATTTAATTTCAGACTTTTTAATTTGAATGGAATGCAGTGAAAATGCTCATATGGGTGACATTAGTTTGAATCCCGCTTGTGACATTTCCTGATCCAGTTCCCCCCTCTTCTCCTCATCATTCCATGTCCTCTCTTTACTAGACTATTAATTGAAAAAGGTATGCGCATACTTTAATATTCTTTAAGATTGTTTAATGTTTTTGAAAGAAGTCTCTTATGCTCACCAAGGCTGCATTTACTTGATCAAAATACAGTAAAAACAGTAACAGAGAGCAATATTATTACAATCTAAAAAAAAAAGTTTCTATTTTAATATATATAATTTTTTTGTAGCAATGTCTTTACTGTAGAGCTGCACGATTCTAGATAAAATGAGAATCACAATCTTTTTGGTTTCAAATAGAGATCACGATTCTCAATATAAACAAAATTTTGTTCTGACAAAATTTTAATTGCTGGACTCTAAATGCTGGAATAATGTTTAATTAATTTGCATGAATAATTTGGAAAAAATGGGGGAAAAAAATGGGTTACACTTTATTTTACAGTGTCGTAGTTACAATGTAATTACTCAAATAAGTACTGAGTACTATTAATTAACTACATGTACTTACTATAGAGTTACAGTTAGGGTTAGGTTTAGGATTAGTTAACAGTAAATTATGCATAATTACAAGTATTACTATAGTAGTAGTAACATGTAACTACAGCACTGTAAAATAAAGTGTTACCAAAAAAGGGTTTGAATGAAAAACTCAGTGACTCATTAATAAATACTTGTTTCATTACTGGATGAAACAATGTTTTTGAACAAATCTTTTGAATGAATGATTCAATGACAAGTACATTTTTAACAGTCACTTAGTAATTGATACAACCGTTATTTGAAGCACCAAGGCCAAGTTAGTTTCAAAAGGTGGTTTGCTCTATTTAGATCTCTATCAATGACATCAGTGTTTATATCCTAAATTGAAACTTTTATCACAGTACTTCTGTGATAATTTGAATATTTGTAACAGAAATAACTACTGTGTGGTGGTTTAAAACCGCTGAACACATTTGAATGTTCCAGTATGATTTTATCATCATTAATAAGATAAGATCGCGTGGGTGTTTGAATTGAGATTTTCGATATTTTTACAATTAATCATGCAGCTCTACTTTACTGTCGCTTTTTTTTTTCTTTTCTTTTTATCAATTTAATGCATCTTTGATGAATAAAGATGTTAATTTCTTAAAAAAAAAAAAAAAAACCTTACTGACCTCAGACTTTAGAACGATGGTGTACATGCGTTTCTTTCTGTTAATATATAGTATTTTTTTGGATAAGGATGTACAGTAAATATATGTATGGGTGTGTGTGTTTTCTCCGCAGTACCTTTATCATCGAAAAGCAGCCTCCTCAGGTGCTGAAAACACAAACTAAATTTGCTGCGACAGTGCGTTTGCTGGTAGGTGGGAAACTCAACGTCCACATGAACCCACCGCAGGTCAAAGCCACCATCATCAGTGAACAACAGGCCAAGGCCCTGCTCAAGAATGAAAACACAAGAAAGTGAGCACAAACACAACACAATGTATTTAGTAACTCCATTGAGTGTGTTGATTACTCATTGTGAATTGGCCCAATATGCCTGGAGCTGCTAAAACGAAGCATCAGGCATCCTACACTCACAAGCACACACAAATTTTTATGCACAAACCCAGTTTTTACCTGCATTTGCCGATTAATGGACTCTGAACTTGGTTAAAATGCATATCTCCATCTTTACATCGACATGGAGAATAATATTCTCTGTATATGTGTCTGTCTAACAGTGATAGCAGTGGCGAGATCTTGAATAACAACTGTGTGATGGAGTACCACCAGACCACAGGCACCCTCAGCGCACACTTTAGAAACATGGTGAGTGTACTATGGCCGTCTAAGGGCTAACTTTAGAGAAAACTTCTGTAAGAGTGTGTGAACCTTTGTTACAATAAGGGGTTTCAGTGTATGCTGTAATCCACCATTTAAGTTTATTTGTAATTTACTCTGCCTATCTACTCTCGGCTACGCATTAACCATGACAAACAATAACAAAATAATAATATTTCTGTACATTTGTACACTGTAATTTATTTAAATCTCACTTTTGTACACTATATTTTATTTGTTTATAATAAAATGAAGTTTAAATGAAAATGTTTTACTTCAAGTTTATTAAAACTTTCTTTATAATAAACACTTGGTATATTTCTCTCTCTCTTTCTCATTTGTCTTGTAGTCTCTGAAGCGGATCAGGCGTTCAGATCGCAGAGGGGCGGAGTCTGTTACAGAGGAGAAGTTCACCATTTTGTTTGAATCACAGTTCAGTGTTGGGGGAAATGAGCTGGTATTTCAGGTTAAGGTGAGATTGAGAAGTCTCTTTAGTAAGTTAGAATGGTTACGAACCGCATACTGGGATTTATCAATAATTATAACTTACACATGTTAGTCATAAAGATTGTCATTAATTTTTAAACATCCATGCCTTAATAAATGACTATGTGAATTTTAGACCAGAGATGCTTTTTGGTTCATTGATTGAAAATTAATGTTTTAGGATATTTAGCAGTACAATTATAGTTGTTATATTTATGCGATACATTATCGTTCAAAAGTTTTTAAAACTTTTTGTTATTTATTTCTTTAATGGCAGCCATTACTCCAGTCTTTGGTGTCACATGATCTTTCAGAAATCATATTGATATGCTGATTTGCTGTGCAAGAAAATTTTTTATTATTATCAGTGTTGAAAACGTCACTTTTGATCAATTTAATGCATTCCTGCTGAACAAATGTATAATTTATTTATTTCTTTCAAAAGAAAAAATCTTACCAACCTCAACCTTTTGAACGGTATTGTACAATGAATATTATTAGAGTAATTATATATAATAAAGTCAATCACAACTGGTTTCATTCAGTTTTCTCATCCACACATTTTTCCCCAGACTCTGTCTTTGCCTGTGGTGGTAATTGTCCATGGAAGTCAAGACAACAATGCTACAGCCACAGTTCTGTGGGACAATGCATTTGCTGAACCGGTTAGTTCCAGTTAACATCAGTGCATCTTTGGGTGGGTGGGTGGGTGGTGTGGTGGTTAAAGTTCAGGCCATCATTATTGTGCCCTTGAGCAAAGTACTCAAAATACCAGGGAGGTTGTCCCTGTAATAAGCTCATGAGTCCGTTGTATGCCGACATCACATGAAAGTAGTGGAAATAAATTCCCAGGTCATGTGGCGATAAATAAAGATCCTGTAACTTAACCGTATTAAACATCAAAGATCAGCCCTGACTTGACAACACACAAGAATAATTCTTCAAACCATACATAATGTAATTTCTCTCCTACTCTCCAGGATCTCGAACTCCCCACAACAAACAAACAAAACTGTCATGGTTCATAGCGTGGGTATTGATTGGATGGCTGATGGCATATGACTAACGTTCCTTTACTGTACCCTTATTCTCCTTAAAGGAAATGGAATTCCTGTCATCATTTATTCACCCTCATGTCATTCCAAACCTGTATTTCTTTTTCTTCTCTGGAACACAAAAGGAGAAGTGAGTGAATGGTGACCAGTGGCTGTCAAACTATAAAAAAGCACAATAAAAGCAAATGTCCATATTAGTCCATACAGGTTTTGCAGGAGATGTCTAGTATCAGATCATCATGAGCAGTGTTGGGGAAAGTTACTTTTGAAAGAAATGCATTACAATATTGCGTTACTCCCTAAAAAAATTAACTAATTAAGTTAGTTACTTTTTATGGAAAGTATGCGTTATGTTACTTTTGTGTTACTTTTTCTCACCTGGGCTGGGCTTGCTTGTTTGTCTTTTAATAACAACAAAAAAGTTCTATTTTTGGCAAATGTAAAGGCCCTTTCACACCAAAAGTGAAATGAATAAGCCTCAGGCTGAAGGAAATGCATATTTATGGCTGTACAGTAGAGGACGCAGCTCAAACAAACCTTTCAGCTGTGCTGACATTTTGGATTAAAGAAGAATAGGATGCAAAGAAAGTTCAAAACTCTTATTTCTAAATCTAATCTAAATTAATTTTTGCTTATTAGTATGGTTGAATTGTATCATTGAAGGTCAGCAGCAAAGACACTTAATAATAAAGTGAGAATAAATACATAAAGTATATCTGTGTAATTTAATATTTTTAATTGCAGGTTTGTGTAAAATTCTGAGATTGCATTTCACTGTTTTTATTTATTTTGAGGAATACTGACTCTGTTTTAGTGCAAGTGAGATGAATAAATGAATGTTCACATTTAGTCTTGAACTACAATAACCATCATGTTTACACAGCGCACACAACACCTCTGCACTTACCCTATTTCTCTCAACATGGGGAGGTCAGTCAATAAATGTGAAAACAAAGTAACTTGCGTTACTTGTTTGAAAAAGTAACTCAGAAATTAAAAAAAGTAATAATGTGTTGCTTTACTAGTTAATTGAAAAAGTAATTTGTAACTCAAGTTACTTGTAATGCGTTACACCCAACACTGTTCATGAGTCACTAGTAAAGTTTTCTTCAGGGCAGTGGCATGCATACAGAACATGTAAGATTGACTTATGCAAATCAAGCAGGATATGATGAGTGAAGGAGTTGATGTATATCCCTCTGATAATAATCCCTTTCCTAAAAAACATCCTTAAAACCAAGGACGTGGTTTGATTTTGACATTGGTCGGGACATTTTTGCACCTTTGACTGCAGTTTCAAGTCATCTAAAGCCTTGTAAACCAACAACATTACAATTTAGCTTTCTGTACTTTATGACAGAATAACGGTAACACTTCAGTATGGGGAACAATTCTCACTTTTAACTAGTTGCTTATTAGCTTGCATATTGGCTGTTTATTAGTACTTATATAGCACATATTAATGCCTTATTCTGCATGACCATATTCTACATCCCTAAATCCTACCCCATACCTAAACTTAAACGCTACAACAACTACCTTACTATCTGTTAATAAGCAGTAAAATAAGAGTTTATTGAGGCAAAAGTTGTAGTTAATAGTGAATATGTTTTCCCCATACCAAAGTGTTACCAGAATATCTAAACAAGCATACATTCATAACAGAAAAACAAAAAAACAAACAGTTAAAAGTCAGTAATGATGTCAAGGACGCAGTTTAACAGATACTTAACTACTTAACTTTAACTTTACTCTGTCCATATAGTGCAATCGTCAACATACGGTACATCAGCATCAGAGTACATATACATAATGTATGTAGAGCACTGGAATTACGGTGTTTTTAGGGGTCGGAGCGTTTTTATTGATGCTGTAGTGTACATTGTTTTAATATTAAAAATAATATTTCAGTGTTGTTTTTAATTTTGTGGATATTTTAGTTTGTTATGTGCATTCAGTTTAACAACATTAAGTTAAAGAGGGTAATCTTTAGCATTCAACTGAACTGTGCACATTTTAAACACTTTGCAAGTTAAAACATTAAATAAAGTTTTTGATAAGTTTTTTCATTCTCTCTCAGGGACGGGTGCCCTTCATTGTGCCTGACAAGGTGTTATGGCCGCAGTTGTGTGAGGCTCTGAATATGAAGTACAAGGCTGAAGTGCAGTCGAATCGTGGTCTGTCCGAGGAGAATCTCGTCTTCCTCGCTCAAAAAGCCTTCAGCAGCTCCAGCGTCAACCCGGAGGACTACCGCAACATGACCATGACCTGGTCACAGTTTAACAGGGTAAATACGCTACTCACTCTCAACCACGGTAATAGACTGAATTTCTGTGTTTAGCAGGTCAACACTCTTCTGTAACATTTGTTTTTCCTTGTCCATCTCTACCAGGGACAAAATACATGGAAGGAAATACCTAATGAAATGAAAACACAAAAAATAAGTGGATAAACAGATAAACAACCTATTTATACCACAGCTATATAACGATAACGGCACAGAAAAACAATATTGCTGGAATCACTTTCAGAACGATTTTATCCAGCTGATGAACGATAAAAACAATGACTGCCAATCACAATCCATCCTGCTGTAATTTAACGATATTGTCCGCTGGCATGGATGCTAATATAGTTAAATTTATAGTTATCATTCTTGGAGTGAACGGGGCTTAAGTCTTTACTGTCACTCAATTTAATACATCCTTGCTGAATAAAAGTATTAATTGTAAAAGTATTATTATTATAAAAAGTATTAACTGACCCCAAACTTTTGAACTATTTTCATTGGCAAAGCAAAAATAGACCAATTGACTGCCAATATTGGGTCCAAAATGTAAGTTGCAATTTTAAATCATCCATTAATCAGTCATAATGATGTGTCCCATGCAGATTTTGAAACCCATATCGAAGTTTCTGCATCCCCTGAATACAGTTGCGCTCCGTCTAGCTGTTCTTGAATACAAGTAGTTTTATACTTCACTATTGTTCATGAAATTACCATTTTGACAGCTTTATATGAGCTTCAGTTAAGCCGAAAGCAACATGGCCTGTTCTTTTGTAACAAATTCTGACCATGACTGTGACCTGCTGCCTGTTACCCAACAGCACTGCCATAATAGAGCAATGTTCTCACAGACGGTTTAATCCTAAACTAGTCTCTCATCATTCTGACTTTGTTTTCTTCATTTTAAGTGGTGATCCGCCGACCCGGGGCAGCATGTTAGCCGATCTGATTGACATTGCTTCTCGTCCATTGCAATAGTTAATGGTTATTCAGGAAGTAAGGTTTGATCGGAGAGCTTTTGATGTGCAGGCAGGCCTAAGGCTGTGGCTGCCTTTGAAAATGGCCATGTGCTGATCTGCTACATTAAGCGGGCAGTGTTCCCAACAGAGGCCTTTGGAATTCAGGCATCGTGTGTGTTTATGGCTTTGTTTATTTACGCTGATACAATACTTGCTATGCACACACTTGCACAGATAGACAACAAGTAATCTTCAAAGCATGCAAATGATTGATGCTTTCATGCAATGGGGTCTAAAAGTCTGAGGACATTAGTGGAAAAGCTTGAACCAAAAGTTAAATGTATATGAAAAAGTTAGGTAACGTTAGTTTATGTATTAACTAACATGAACTAACAATGAGCAATACATTTCTTACAGTATTTATACATTTTTGTTGAATTAAATTGTTAATTGTTAGTTCATGTTAGCTCAGGACTGTTAAATAATATTAATAGATACAATTTTTGATTTTAATAATGTATTAGTAAATGTTGGAATTAACATTTACTGTACTAAAGCATAAAATACCATAATATGTTTGCAGATATTTAGGAATATGCTACGTTCACATACTTGTTTCTCTGAAAAACAACAGCCAATTATTCTACTTTGAAATGTGTTCCGTGTCAGAATGTCTGTTTTTGTTTTGGTCTGTGTGATCCTGTCCACTGACAATTTACCCAATAGTATTTTGACACCCCTGGTTGGCAGTTGGTGGAAAACACAGCATATTGCAGCCATGGAAGCCAGCAAATGAACAGGTTCAGAGATTGCAGATTCTACCTGACCTATGATATTATTACAATTAGCTAATTATCATATTAGTTAATATTACAACAACAGCATATCTTAGATCTGTGAACCAATATTACTCAAATATGGAGCATAACCAATGCAGCCTCGGCATCCATTTTTAGGCTTTTCCACTCTCTCCAGTTCTGGAAAGATTTTCCAACTTTAAAGGATTAGTTCACCCAAAAGTGAAATTTCTGTCATGAATTACTCACCCTCATGTCGTTCCAAAACCATAAGACCTTCATTCATCTTCGGTAGATATTTTTTATGAAATCCGAGAGGTTTTTTGTCTCCCCATATAAGAAAGCAGTATAATTACCTTTATAGTATAATTACCAGTATAATTACCAGTATAATTACACTGCAACAATATTTTTAAAGTACAATTCCAAACTTCTATAAGCAATACCATGCATATTACTGAGGAGATATAGATTTTAACAAATCAAAATTACCATTCATGACCTCTAATGCAAACATTAGCCATTAAAGACATAATTAATAACTAATTACAGCAAACAAATGTCTCTGGAACTATTTTATATATGATCTATTTTATATATATAAATCAGTGTATAATGAATTATGAGCATGCACATTGAAAAAGCAAATGCATGGCTTATAAGTAATTATAATAAGAATATAAATATATTTATAACTGTTCTTATAATGCGGTATAGGTCTTAATGAGGCTTTATAAATATATTTATACAATAGTAATACTTACTTATAAATAAGTATAAATGGGCCTATAAATCATTATAAGCGTGGTCTTCATAGAAAGTGTTACCAAAAACCCTTTGGATTTCATCAAAAACATCTTCATGTGTTTTCCGAAGATGAACGAAGGTCTTACGGGTTTGGAACGACATGAGGGTGTGTAATTAATGACAGAAATTTCATTTTTGGGTGAACTAAACCTTTAACATGGCTCCTAAAGCTCTTACCTGATCGTAACCCTTCTTTTACCAATTATATTCATCTGATCGTTTTCTCTTTGGTAAAATCTCAGCCATCTCTCTTTATACAGTCTTTCTTCAAATCTCCCTCACATGTGGACATGCCCCCTATACTGCTGTTGACAAGATTGTTGTGGTGCTTGATCTGATCCACATTGTTTTTCTCCTATTTACACTGCAGGACTATGTACGAACACACAGTTGTTTTTCAGCACACACACAGAGCATTCATCTAGCAAATATTCACAAAATTGTCTGAGTGTTGATTTCAATTTTCAGCTGCGTTTCTCAGAAATCACTTATTGCACTTTTAACAAATGGAATCTTATTGTAAAATGTTACCAAATATTCTATTTCCATGTTTCAATTAGATTCTAAATTCCAAATTTTCACATCTGAACCACATTGTTTGTGTGCATCCATGTGTTTGTGTGTCTCTGTGTGGTCTGCCATGCTAACTGCTGAAACTGGACACGGGACACCATGTTCTAAGAAATAGCGATTAAACTGAAAGAGATGGAGACAAAGAGACAAACGCTTCCTGTCATCAGTCCTAAGTAATGTGACTTTGCTTGTGGATCACTGATTAAAACAGAATGAACATGAGGCAAAGGACTATGCTGTCATTTAGGCAGTCATGCCTGCATTTCTTAAACCCTGAACATTCACTGTAGCACATGCTCTTCTGTTTACTGTCTGATTCATGTCAACTCCATGTCCATTTCCAATGAACACATCACTCGTGAGGAACACGTACCAGAAATTCAACAGATTAATTTTCATACTTTCATCATTTTTTTCATGTGTGAGAAAACAAACTTCATACAGTACATGTTTTAAAGAGGTTCTAGTCTACAACATGCAAGTCTTATTTAATACTGTATATTTACACACTGTAGATTTATTTTTGTAGATTTAGTCCTACAAAAATAGATGTGGCAAAAAAATGAAGAAAAAAAAGTAAGGTAACAGTTTGCATGGCTTTTTTTCAGTCATGTTCAATTACATAATTATTTTAAGTTAATATTGTGAGTGAACTCACCCTCATGACGTTCCAAACCTGAACAAAACACCAAGAAAGATATTTTAAAGAATGTTGTTAACCAAACAGTTTTGACTCCAAACCAATGACTTCCGTTGTATGTATATATATTTTTTTAATATATTTAAAACCGGATTTTCTTCTTGTCACTGTAGGAGAGTTTACCAGGAAGGAACTTCACATTTTGGCAGTGGTTTGATGGTGTCATGGAGCTTACTAAAAAACACCTGAAGCCTCACTGGAATGATGGGTAAGAAATGACTTCTGTGAGAACACGTACAAATATAAGCATCACACTCCTACAGATTTAATGTTACTGATAACAATTCATCCATGTGTAAAACCTAAAAATCTCTTGTCTTAGTTGCTGCTCAGTCAAAGAACAAACAGACAGAAAAAGAATAAATGCTGTTGCTCCTCAGTGCCCTCACATAACAATGACATCTCTTACACTGAGAAATGTGCCATTTACGCTGACTTAGCAGGGTGAATCTCAGAAAGAAATAACAGTGACATTTGTTCGTTTTTTCCGTTATCTGTGAATTTCGATGGAAAGTGTACTTAATTGACAGGCAAGAAAATACCACAATTGTTTAGGATTTTTGGGTGAAATATAAATTTAACATAAATTATTGAAATATAAACTGGGCGCTTCTGATGGTCTTGGTATGTTTTACCTGGCTGCGCTACTGGAAGATAGTAGTCAAAATGCAGGGGTGTCCAATCCTGCTCCTGCTGGCCACTGTCCTGCAGAGTTCAGCTCCAACCCCAATTAAACACACCCAAACCAGCTAATCAAGGTCTTAATAGGCATACTAGAAACTTCAAGGCAGGTGTATTGAGGCAAGTGGCCCTACAGGAATGATTTTGGAGACCCCTGTCATAAAGTATCACATTCTGGTTGGATTCTGGTTCTTTTGTTCCTTCTTTTTATATATATAATGGATATATTCATTATGAAGTGCTTCTTTGCCATGGCAACTGGCTGATTGAGAGATAGTGCTGGTTAAGACTATACATTAAGGTATTAAACCATGGATGGATTAACAAAGGAGTAAGATCTGTGAGACCTCTTGAGGGGTTGATAAGATCTCGCTCGCTCGCTCTCTCTTTTATTTTCTTATTTTTTTCCTGTGCAACCCCCAGTTGCCCATAACTTGTAATCCTTTGTATACAAATCAGGATAAAACTGAATGGTACACACACGATAACAGCCTCTCGGTCTCTCTGTGTGCAAATGCCCTTTTCTGCATGCATTTGTGTTCACGTGTGTTCGTGTGCTTGTACTTCCCAGGGCAATTCTTGGCTTTGTGAATAAACAGCAAGCTCAGGACATGCTGATGTCCAAACCCAACGGAACCTTCCTGTTGCGCTTCAGTGACTCAGAAATTGGTGGCATCACCATAGCCTGGGTGGCAGAGAACCCTAACAAAGCAGGTAGAACCATTACTTTGCTCCTCCACTGCCTTTTTAATATTCTGATTTATAATACACTCTTAAAAATAAAAGGTTCTTTATGGGCAACAATGGTTCCATGAAGAACCTTTGACATTAATGGAATCGTTCCATTCCACAAAAGGTTCTTTATAGTGGAAAGGGGTTCTTGAGGTTTTTAAAATGTTCAAAAAAAAAAAAACAATGGTTCTTTTGAGAACTGATCACTGAAAGGTTCTTTTGGAACCCCTTTTTTAAGAGTGTAGGGACATTGTATGTGCTGTATTCCAAAAAAAAATCCCATACAGTGGCTTTAAATGCCCTTACAATATATTTGAAAGCTTCTACAAAAGAGTATGTGTGTTCTTCACAGGGGAAAGGATGGTGTGGAACCTCATGCCATACACAACCAAAGACTTCTCTATCCGCTCCCTGGCAGACCGCATCAGTGATCTGAATCATCTCCTGTACCTCTATCCCGACCGGCCCAAAGATGAGGTCTTCTCCAAATACTACACCCCTCCTCTTTGTAAGCTTGATCTTTAATTACATATAGACAGAATTTTAAATAAAATATGAAATTTCATCCTTTTTGACATTGCTGAATTTATTTATACATCGTTCAAAGGTTTGGGGTCAGTATGATTTTTTTTTAAAGAAATTAATACTTTTATTCGGCAAGAAAGCATTAAACTGATCAATTTATTATTAATTATACAATTATAATTAATATAAAAGATTAGTTATAATTATACAAAAGATTTCAATTTCAAATAAATGCTGTTCTTTGAACTTTCTATTTATCGAATAATCCTGAAAAAAAAAATGTATCACGCTTTCCACATAAATATTGAGCAGCACAACTGTTTTCAACATTGATAATAATAAGAACTGTTTTACTGTATTTTTGATTAAATAAATGCAGCCTTGGTGAGCAGAAGAAACTTCTTTCAAAAACATGAAAGCATTTTACCAGTCCCAAACTTTTGAATGGTAGTGTATATTTACTTATTTATTTATTAATATGTTTATTAAAAATTACATATGCACCAATATTGCATTACATACTGCAAAAACTATATTTTAAAACATTAAGAGAATTATGAAGAAGATTTTTGAAGAGAGTTGAGATTTTTTAAAAGATTCATTTAAAAGGACAAAATGAAATGATTCATGAAAATGAATTAAATGTACCAACTTGAATACTGTTTTGCAAGTTTAAATCAGAGATACTATTAAAAAAAATCTGTCTTAACACCTTTATACTCACAAGTCACAAGACAAGGAAGGATTGTGAAATTAGTATAATGACCCAGTCTATAGGAAACTTAATGATCATATTAAAAGCACATTCAAATTCTCACAATATGCACAATGCTGCTTAATTTTATATACCCAGTAAAATCAATAAATACACTGCATGTGCGTGTGTGTGTGTGTGTGTGGTTCAGGTATTTGCTACATTATGGGCACAATTTTTGGGTCCCCATGAAGAAAACAGCTTAAAAATCATACTAAATTATGTTTTTTGAAAATGTAAAAATGCAGCAAGTTTTCTGTGATGGGTAGGTTTAGGGGTAGGGGATAGAATATACAATTTGTACAGTATAAAAATCATTATGTCAATGGAATGTCACCAGAAAACATGGAAACCCAACGTGTGTGTGTTTGTGTTTATATTCTGGGGTTTAAATGAAAGTGTATCAATCTGGGTAATCTAGTGTTTGTCTGTGTGTGTTCTCATTCACATTTGCATTCATGTTTACACAGCAGTGTGAGCCAGTGTTATGTTATGGTTTAGGAATAATCTGTTTATCTTTCCCACTTCTCTAGCTAAAGCTGTGGACGGATACGTCAAACCACAGATCAAACAAGTAGTGCCAGAGTAAGTACACACACACACCTCTGTGCCATGTGTGTTTTTCTGACCTCTCAGTACAGGTCTTTACATCTCTGATATTCAGGAGCTAACCTGTCAGAGCGGTAAACCTAATTGCACGATTGTATATTAGCACTGGCCTGGCTCAGCAGGCAGTTACAGGTTGCCACGGATACTTGAGACTCTGCTCTCATTCCACTCTTCAGAATATACTTAGCTCAGTTAGCCTCATTAGCAGCATTATTTGTCCATAGGTGGACGACCCCGTCTATCTCGTTAGCCAGCCTTCCACTTCGGTCAAACTCAACAGGGAGTAATACACCATCAGACTTGGATAATTCAGTTCTTCTCATTAGCATTCTGAAGGAGTGATTTAATAAACAAGCTCTTACTTTTTACAAGGGTTACCCTCTGACCGCTAGCACTCAACTGGAGTCTGTAGCAAGCTGTGAACTAGAGCTGAACAGAATGAATGTCTTTTGTTAATTATTTCCGGAGCTTTCTGACATTTTATTGAGGAAGAGAGTAGAAAGATGACAGGAAATGTTACAGGAAGCTGTATCAGTACATATTGTAACACAGACTGGATTCAAACTTGTTTCTCAACATTAGATGTAAAACTTAAACTTAAAAAACTATATAAATATTTCACAAGTTTGTTTGCCCATATAATTTGTAAGCTATTAAGGTTAAACGTATTCGGCTTGCTATCCACAGTGGATGAGCTCGAGGAAGCGACTTCTATTTGAGTTTAGATATGCCCCACAGTGGGACTACTAATGCTTGCTAGAAAGATGCCTAAATTATGTTGGTGGAGTTGGGAGGGATGCCAAAACAGCTGATGCCAGAGCCGGAGGTGACCGGCTGCTTATATGCTCCAGCAATTAATTGAAACATTAGATGGGTTCACTCCTCCTTAAATTATGTCTAAGAACTAAAACATTACAAACGTTGCATTAGCAACTAACTGAAATAAAATCATTTTAAGTTGACATACTAAAATGACTAAAACTAATACTGACATGTTTTTTTTTTTTTTTTAATTGACAAAACTGAAATGAAAACTGAAAATATAAAAATAAAATAATTCAAAATTTTAATAAATACACTAATAGTATATAAATAATGCTAAAATAACATGTGATGTTAAATAATTGACTATTGGTGTGTGCATTTCTGTTGATGCAGATTTGCGACACCTAACCCTGACCCTACAGCAAACCCCACCTACATGGACCATGCGGCTTCTCCAGCTGTCAATCCCCAACATGCTTATGGACTCTATCCTCCCATGTGAGTAGTACACAGATATATGTGTGTTTCCGTCTGTCTCTATGTTTCTGCATCAATGTTGGTATTGTTAAAGTGCCCTTATTATGCTATTTTAAAGCTTCCTAATTAAAGGTCTCCTACTATCAATTTTCATGCATCCAAGGTCAAAAAACACTCATAATTTTCTCATAATATACATCGCAGCATCACATCTTTTCTCAAAGTGTCTGAAACACTTCGAGCCTGCTCTGATTGGTCAGATGGCCCAGTCTGTTGTGATACTTAGTGTGTGTCGGAAACGAAACGGCCATTACCATATCTGAATTTCAACTCTGCAGGCTTTCTCAGCACTTGTGATAAGAACAGTAATGATGGCGTCGGTTTTGCCGTATCAATTCGAGCCTGAGTCCTGCAAAGTGGATTTGCTTTCGCAGTGCAGAAAACAGCGCCTTCTCGACATGTTGACATCATAACCCAAACTCTTCCAGGCCTCAGCTACAACTACAGTGTTTGAGGGCGGGTCAAAGTAGACTTTGTTTGTGGGCAGCCAACGTAAACCATTAGCTGGTATTATGCAGATTTGTTACAAACCTACTTGAGTTCATGCAGGAAGTAAGACTGGAATTAATGACGACTTGTTTCAGGCAGTTCAATAACTACATTTATCATGCATTTAGATCTTTGAAACTCCTTTTACACTCACAAACAGCTATATTATAACACACTGCATTAAAGAAAATTTCTGAAAAAGCATAATATGGGCACTTTAAGTAAAACTATTAAAAATAGTTTTAATTAATTGAAATAAAGCTGAAATAAAATAAAATATAAATATTAGATAAAAAACTTGCAAAGTACTAAAATTGTTAAAACTAAAGCTGAAATAAAAAATTAAAACTAAATATAAATATTAAAAAGCAATAAAAATTCAAATGAAAACTGAAAATAAAAGCTTATTCTATTCTAATATACTATTATAGTATATAAATAATGCCACCATAGTTAATTTAATATTTTTGTTAGTTAAGTCATTATGATTTCAGTATGTGTTTAGCACTTTAAAACATTTAAATCAATTCTTCATTTTTTTTCCTTCAAACCAGCACAGAAAATATCTATTGATGTCACCTGGACTAGATAATAACAGCTAATATAGTAAATATTTAATATAATTACCTTCTATAATGTGCTGTATACCATGGAATTGTGTGCGAGTTACCAAGATTCTCTCTCTCTCAGTGGTGATCCTATGCTGGACCCTGATGGCGATTTCGATCTGGACGACACCATGGATGTAGCAAGGCACGTAGAGGAACTGCTCCGTCGACCGATGGAGGGCCAGTGGAGCGGCCAGCAGTCATGACCTCTTGACCTTCGTCATCTGTGACTTTTCTCACTTAATAATGTTTTTTTTTTAATCACATTTTCTTCTCCTCCTCTTAGTGTACTTTCCCCATTTATTTCTGAGTGTGGGTCTTTATGACTTTCGGTTCTTTATCTCTTATTTTTTCCTGTCATCGTACCTCTTATTTTCCCATCCATTGTTTCTATAGAAGAGAAAGGAGCTAATGGAAGGAAAAAAAATACTATGAGCCTTCCTCTAATAAAATACCACCAAACAGTATTGTAGAAAAAAAGAGAGAGATGCATGCTATCTCTTTTCCTTTGTGCGTGTGTTGTTTTTGTTGTTGTTGTTGTTGTTATTTTTCAAATTGACTTTTCACAGAACAAGTCTGTGAAACCCTTAAACCGAAATGTACTACTGTAAGAATCATTTTAATTTTTTTTTTCTTTCAAACTGTTTTATGGTTGTCATTTTATTTTGAGGGTGTTCAGATATCTATTGCATCTGAAGTAAATGCATATTGTCCTTTGCACTCTTAAACGAATGCTTTCTTGCCGACGACGACAACATTATTGTTACCATGGCAATTGCAATGTATTGCTTCTGTACACTAACGAGTGTTTAGGTTGCAAGGCTGTTCAGTGCACCTACATGAGCCCGACAAGCTGAATGGGTCTTATCATCCCTTCACCGTCTGTATTTAATCTGAACCTTGTAACACCCGCATACAACCCAGCAGCACACAACCTGTCACTCACTTCACTGAAACTGAGGCACACGTGGGAAACGCACATACACCCGCTCTCATCCGTCCCATGAAAACTGATGGAAACACATTGGGGAGAGAGAGGTCAGCTGACCATCTCGGCTCACACTACACTACACAGGCCATCACCGCCTCTCTCTGTCTCTCTCCAGCGCAACAGGTGATGACCTCATCTGTTCTCATGCTTTCCTCTCAGAACGTGCAAAACAAGAGAACCTGTTGTCATGGTTACACATGCTGCTCGTATGCTCTTAACTGGCCATCCTATAGGTTAGCTTGTTCCCAACCGGCATCTTTTTTTCTCTCATACTCATACGCCTGCACAAAAGCCTTGCCCACTCAGGACATTGACGTTGAGTTGATGTAAAACACAAATAAGAAATAAATAACAAACCAACGAATTGAAAAGAAAGTACCTATATCCAGATTATATGAATTTATTTTTATGTTAACATATTTCTATTTTATTACTGTAGGACGCTAGATAGCTCCGTCCGTCTGTGTAGTGCAAAATGCTGTGTCCGATTCTCAGTAAAAGCCCTGACGTAATGATCCAAAATCAGTTTCTGCCATCCCCAAAACCTTTATCGGCACAAAGGGGCTGGTCAATGTCATTTCTGTAGTTTCACTTCAAATCTCAGCTGAGTTTTCGCATGAAAGAAGAAGCCAAACAGCGAAGTTAACGTGAAGAGACTGTGTGCTTACTGTATGTTAGTTGCAAACCTGACTTAAGACGCCCACTTTTAGATGCCTGTATCTTGTTCATTCTCAAACGATGGTTTGTTTCTTCTCAGTGGATGTTTTTTATTTTTGAAGTTTCTCTTTTTTCTTCCCACCTCTATTTCTCTGACATGGCAGAGCCGCATAAGAAGTTGTGATTTTTCTTCATCTTTTTTATTGTCTTTGTTTTCAAAGTGATCTGTCATGTTGTTTCACACTGTAGGTGTCAATGTGTGTGTGTGTGTGTGTGTGAGTGTGTGTGGGCATGTTCAGCTCTGCTCTGTTCTGTGTTCGTCATATGTTTGTGGTTTGGCTGTAGAGAAGAGGAATTGAATTGACAATAAAGTTTTTTTTTTAATACTTTGGGCTCCAGCACAAGTGGTGTGAGCACTGTTTTTGTGAGAATGAAATGAACTTGGGTTCATAATTGGTGTGATTATCATTTGGTGCACCGTGACATTTTAAAATTGCAAACCATTTTTTGCCTTTCAGTCTGGATCTTGTAACGCTTTGTGAAAGACTGACTTGAGAGCACATTAATCATTGTGTACTTTGCAACCACTCTTCCTAACAGCATGTTTCTGAGGAAAATCCATTTTTACAAGAGTTTGTCTTTTTCTTTATAAACTAAAAACAGACCGTCCCTTTTATGGGCTCCAGTTGTGGGACTCTTCAAGCTGAGAAGTGGTTTTCTGCAAGAAAATATTCAACATTCAGCAGACCAAGCAAAGTTATAGAATCTGTCAGTGAAAACAAATTTGATTGACTTCATGTAAATGGGAAAGACATTACAACATTGATTTTCAGAGATGTTTTGCTGATTTTGAAGATTCCCATAATGGTGTGAAGTATCATGATGCCGCATCAATGCCGCACTGCAAGAATGGATGCAAAGTGCAAAGTGTGAACATGAATCAACATGCAACAACTGCACCGTCAATTTTGCCAAATCTGAGCCATTCTCTCACACTCAGCATGAAGGTCATGTGTATGCATGAGAGAACACGCAATGACACATAATGAAAATAGTGTTATTATCTGTTTGTTTTTTTGTTGTTGTCGTTGTTTTGTTTTTTTGACATTGAAACACAATAAGGTTGTCTCTGGTTTTGGCAGTTGGGGTCCTAGTATGAATTGTAGCCTACAATATAAATTCAAAAAAGTTTATAAATGTTTTGGTAATGATAAAAGTTAGATTAGTTGGTATGAATAAATATATAGTTTAGCATACACATAAAACTTTAAATGCAATTGCTAGCGATCAAAAGTAGCGTTCGTCGGGGAGGTAACATATTCACAGCAGCGCCATCTTAGTTTTTTAATTTAACGGAATGAAAGCGAGGCTAAGGACTAGGCCTACAGTACCTACTACATGACTACTATTATTTAATGTGTTTTTGGATTGTTCTACTGACGAAACACTGCAAAAAATATATTTCCAAGACATTTCCGGAGACAAAATACCACATGAGCTGTGGAAAAATATAAGTAATATAATTTAGGAGCTTTCTACAGCTTTTTTTTTTTTTTTTTTTTTTTTTTGCCATTGCGGATGCCATTGAAAACAGTGGACCAATCAGAAGAACTCGGAGGCGGGGCAAGCGTTGCGAGCTTCTGTTTACAGTAGCAAGTTGGCATGACAACTGTTTTATTTGACGGCAACATGGCGGAGGAGGCGCTCATTATTATGTTATTTTCTTTTTTTCCATGTCAAAACTCGTATCTATCAATTCTGCTGTTTGCCTATTTCTATTATTTCCGTTACTGGCGTTATTGCATCACGTCTCAAAAGCGCGTCTCGAGACCCTCGCGTTCTACACTGCGCTTTTTTAAAAAACCATTCCCGAGCGTTGCGTCTCGCGTTTTTAGACGCAAAGACGCGCTCTGTGTGAATGGCCCTTAAGTCTGTCCCTCAGAGCTTCGCTTTCATTCATACCTGTAATGGCGCTGTTTCGAGAAACGTCGACAAAACAATAGTGTCATACTCATCCTTTATCACTTTATTCTTCTTTATTCTTTTTTTTTTACATAACAAAAACGGAAGTGTTTTGTTTAAAAAGTCTTGAAGCTTTGCTAACTTAGCTAATGTCGTCGGATCACGCACAAATCATATTTACATTTAATCGTTTAAAATATATCTATATAAGCCGAAATTCCTTTAAAAATAACAGTCAGCCCCAAATGAAAGCGAATAAATCCCACGATACATGCAACATTGATGGTCCTTACAAATGCTTATAGCCTACTACGGTAAGTGAAAATATTTTATATTAATTTTATAAATTGTTGTATAGCCTACACATTTGCCTTTCCTTCTATATAATTAATAGGATAACACAAATACAGATTTGCAATTTATTCACTGAGTCGGACACATGTTCCCTTGAAATGAAGTAAACTTGCCCCCTCTTTTGGTCAAAGTGGATACGAACAATTCTAATGAAAAGCCCTCAACCCCAGCGAGAGAACGAATCAACAAACTTAATAAGCTCAAACCTTCTCTCCTCTCACGGAAATGGTTATCCTTCCAGGCATGGTTTATAAAAACAATATGTAAGTTTACCGTCAGGCAGTAGCACTTGTTTTATTTTCTAATTGCAAAGAGAATATTGCTTGAGGAAAGAGCTCATCTGTTGCTTGGATACGGAAATCTGTGCTTAATAGAGCCATAAATAGAAGAGCAGTTGCCTGAACCATAAGTTAGATCAGAGTCAACTGATCCGTTTGACCTGATGGAGAATCAGCTATTGTGAAACAAATAAATTCAGTGACTCGAAAAATTCAAGCGCAGAAAAGACATTTAAGTATGATTGAGTTAAATGGATCTTTGGCAGTACTTTCTGAAACAATAAGTGCCACTATATTATCTGAATTATATATATTTGATAGGCTACATCAATTACCATTAGGCTACATCTTGAATGATTTTAAACTAGCAATCTGAAATAGGATATACCTTGGACATATTAATGTTATATCAAGCTAAATATAATTATACTGTCTAACCCAAATATTATCCCTAAAAGCAAATTTCTTGCATTTTCAGAATTTTACCTGACTTGAGAATCATTTTTTTTTACTAGTTTTCCATTGTTGTCCTTTTTGTTAAGTTTCAACTTCTATCATATGAAATGGAAATTTATTACCAACAAACACATTTTCTTAGCAATATTGTTTTAATTAGTAATCAATTTCTACAGTTAATTTTCTATCATCCAGCAAGAAGTGACATCATTTTTGGAGGGAAAACAAGTGTCAGTATTAGTATTAGCAATGGATTCTCTTAATTCTGCGATGTTTTGTGGCATAGGCTGGTTTGTTTAAAATAATATAAAAATGAACTTCAAAAATAGCTACTCCCTAATGTAAGCTAACTCTCAAACCCTTACTGAGCAATTACAAACTTTAGCTCTTTATTTCAATCCTGTCTGGTCTAAAACCTGTTAATTTACTTGATCTTGTAAATAATCAACCAATAATCAGTAAAGTTTATCAGCTTGACCAGACCATAATCTGTAAATATAATACATATAATATTTATTTTTAGAAATGGCAGACTTATAAAAGTATACTACATAATATGAATGATCCTCATACCATTTGAGAAATAATTTATTTTATCTAAAATTTATTTTATCACAATATATTGCCTAAGCCCAAACTTATTCATACCCAGGCAAAATTTTGTGTTAAAGTGAAATTTAATTTGGTGTTCCATGTCCAAAATTATACATATCCCAGATCTTATCACAAAATTCTCAGGAAAAGCAATCTTCTGCATCATTCTAAATGCTCCTGGTAACTTCTAGCATGTTCTAGAGCATTCTGATCAGAACAGCTGTTTGCTAGTCAGTTTCTGGTCAATTGAAAGTCATGGTTATAACCAAGGAGCTTTGTGAGGACCTCCTGTTGTTCATTGTGGATGCTCACAAGAAAGGGAAAGGCTACAAAGGTATTCCCATGTTTTCCAGTGGCCACTGTGCAAAGCATTATTAGAAAGATCAAGCATACATAATGCTTTGGGGGTGTTTTTCAGCCAATGGGCCAGGCAACCTTGTAAAAATAAATGGCATCATGAAAAAAGAAGACTACATTAAGATTCTGGAGCAAAACATCGAACAGTCTGCAGAAAAACTTGGCCCTTAAGATGCAGTGCCAAACAAGATAACGATCCAAAACACACAAAAGAGGTCAAATAATGGTTGGCAGAGAACAATATCAATGTTTTGGAGTGGCCAAGCCAGAGTCCAGACCTGAATCCAATTGAGAATTTGTGGAGGGAACCGAAGACCAGAGCAATGGCAAGGAAGCCTTCCAACCTCAAGTACCTGGAGATCTACGCAAAAGAGGAGTGGTCCCTCAGTGGAATCCCAGTGGAAATGTGCAAAAAACTTGTACCAATTATAAAAACTGTTTGACAACTGTGATGAAAAATAAAGGCTTTGCCATTGGCTATTGAGAAAGGGTATGAATAACTGTGGACATGGAATGTTTTGTCAAAATGAAAGCTAATATTATTTGTTAATAACACAGTGTCTTACTTTCTTTTGTCACATTTTTGTGTCATTTCCAGCCAGAAGATGCCTATTTGTCAAATAAAAATTCACCATAATTAAAAATTTGGCTTGGGTATGATTAATACTATATGAATAATAATATATGTAATATGCCACACGATGATATTGTGGACAATGGTAAGAAATGAATAGCCTATAAGATTTGCTAAAAGAGATAAAAGTGATTTTCTCTCTTTATCTGTATTTTTTCCTATCTGCCTCATTCAAATGGGTGAATGCTGTGTATGTACGCCTTTTTACCACCAGATGTCGCTGAAACATTACTTGAGAGTGAACTGATAATATTCGTTAAATTTCATGAGCTGTAGCCGTTCAGCGTCTACCCGCAAAAGAATGATCGCATATCCTTGTACCAATCAAATTAATATCTAAATATAAAATATTGCATAGTGTTGAAGATTGCTTCGGGTTATAAAGTTTCTTTGGTATTCTGACGTCTCTATTATCGTCTTTATTTCTCCTCTCAGTTTTGCTAGATTTCCAAGGACAGATTTGTGAAAGATTGTGTTGCTTTCGATTCCTCATTCTGTGATGAGCAGATGACACAAACAGGAAATTACAGTTTTTTTCTCACTACGTTCTTTCTTTTCCACTTTTGCTTTTCAGTAGTACAGTTAATTTTATCAGTTAAAGGCACAATACATAATATTTTTGGATTAAAATATCCAAAAACCACTAGAACGATGTTATATATTTTGTTGACTTGTGTACTTACATTATCCAAATGTTTCGAAGAATGTTTAAATCCAGAGAAGTAAGCAATTTTAACCAGGACACAGACTAATACCCATCAATTATCCTCAATTTTTTATTTTGTAGAAACCATGGAAACACCAAAGACACTTTAATATATATTATGTGTTTTATTAAACAGGTGTGCAACTGTTTAGATACATTCATTGAAAAAGTAATAATTGTTATAAAGCTCAACACAGTAGGCCTAAGTCTTATTGTTTAAATCTCATTTTCTTGATTTACCACAAGTACCATGTTTTACCATGCCTAATATTGATCTAGCTTACTGCAGTGTGCAGTAAGTGTCTCATAGTAGCCACTGAGTGAATGCAGAGTAGCACTGTAACAACACACAAATGTATCTAATATGATAAAACAGCTATGTGTTACCCCACATACACATGGGACAATAAATCGATTCATCTCGATTCGTGTATCGATTCTGAGATTTTCTGAATGCATTGCAATTCTCTCTAGAGTCAATTCTGAGCTTAGTTTTTAACAACAGATGACGCTCTAGGCTAGTTTTTACCCGCACGCTCAAATGCTCATGAAGAAGAGTGCTGGTGCCTTCGGCCATGTACTTGCACCTCAGAATGCTTTTGTGACGCGAGATTCATGTAAACAGCCCACTGCAAACAACTTATTATTTTTATTAAAGATACACTATGTAAAATTTTGGCCTTCTAGCGGTTAAAAAACAAAACTGCATGAATTTTGCGAAAGAACAGTCCACTTTCAAGGCCCAGAAAGGTTGCAAAGAAATTGTTAAAATAGTCCATGTGACTACAGTGGTTCAAACTTAATGTTATGAAGTGATGAGAATACTTTGTGCGCAAAAAAAAAAAAAAAAATAATAATGACTTTATTCAACAAATTTCTTCTCTTCCATGTCAGTCTCCTATGCTGTTTACGTGGTAGAGACAGTGGAGAGCTTCCGGGTTGTACGTCAGAACGCTGTCTCAGTATTGGCTGGCTTCTGTGTCAACATCACACGCATGCATTGTTCTGCTCACTTGAACAGCGCTGGCCAATACTGCATTCTGACGTAGAACCAGGAAGCGCTGGACTGTGTGTACAACGTAAATAGTGTAGGAGACTGACATGGAAGAGAAGAAATTGTTGAATAAAGTCATTATTTTTGTTTGTCATTTGGACTATTTTAACAATGTCTTTACTACCTCTCTGGGCCTTGAAAGTGGAAATAATGTTGCAGTCTGTTGAAGGCCAAAAAGCTCACAGATTTCATCAAAAATATCTTAATTTGTGTTCCAAAGATGAACCATAGATTGTAAAAAAAAAAAAAAAAAAAGATGGATGACGCACCTTCACTCTCTTCCAGTATAGAAAAGTAAAGCCGCCAATGTCCCAATATGGCGCTGACATCTTGCGCTGAATCAGGGCAGCTGAGTCACACTCCTGTTTTTATAGGATCAAAGTAACTAACAAAAACCAAACTTATTTTAAAAAAAACGAACACTTGAACTTACATCAGCATGATAAAAAACTACCTAAAATGACAGAAACCATCTTTGGAAAAAATTTTATTTGAAGCTTAATTTATTTGTTTAGTTTGTCTCACATCCTATGAGATTACATGGAGAGGGCGGGTTTATGACGTATACTGGGACCAGCCACCTGGGGACGATCGAAACGTTTTGGCTTCACTTTTCAGGACTTTTCAGGTACACTTGAGATGAACGAAGGTCTTACGTGTTTGGAATTACATGAGGGTAAGTATTTAATGACAGGTTTTTCATTTTTGGGTGAACTAACCCTTTAAGAGAAATAACCAGTTTAGATGGAAAGGATCTCAAGCTGACTAGCTGAAGACGTTAGACATAGTACTTCCTTGAAAATAAATTCCAGAACAGCGCTACAACAACCATAATGAAATGGCCCTTCACAGTAGATCATGTTTTACAATCTTAGAGTGCTACAGGCAATTTATCTGTTCAATAAAATAGCTTACTCACCCGCTTTTACAACATTTCAAATCCCCCAGTTCTCGCCATCTCCGAAAAGCCAAGCCGATCTTGATTCTCATTTTATGTCAACTTTAAGCCACTTTTCTCTTTTTACGGATATGAGGAGGCACTCATGAGGATGTGATATACGTACACAATTTCGTGCGAAAATCATCCCGCTGGGTCTAAAATATAAACACTTACAATGGGCTTACCATAGTAAATTAGGGTCAGACAAAAACACGTTTTGGAATTAAGATTGATGGTGCATTGACTCATTTAAATTTTGTTAATTTTGAAAAAAAAAAAAAAAAAAAAGTTACATAGTGCACCTTTAATATTAGGCTATATGTATGTTGTGCATTTTAGACTTAAATTACTCATTGGTGTGTAGTTGTAGTTTATGAATGTAGTTTTTTTTTTGATCATATGATTTTCATATGTAAATGTTTAGTGTTGAGTTTGAATGAGTCTTTGCATGACAGGTTCAGGGTGGTATTTATCAGTACAATTCAGCCCTTTACCACCTCCTCTCCATCAAAAAACAATCATTTCAGTTACACAGACACTTTTAAATAACCTGTTTTAAAGTTGTCATGAAATCAAAATTGACCCTATTTACTTTGTTAGCGCATATTACTGGTACTGTGGTGAACAATTCATCGATGCAAGTTACAGTTTTTTCAATTGCAAACATACTTTTGTCCAATCTGTAGACACATTTTCAAAACTCTAAATACATTTAGCAGAACATCTGTCTGTTGTGACCATACCATTAACACAATTCATGTCGTTTTCACACAAAATGCAGTCAATTAACACGTTTCTAAAATGATTAAATTTTCTTTTCACATAAGCTTACCCCATACCAAAATCTTGGATCTTTCTCATCTTATTTGCAAATGCTTAAACACAGCAAGTCAGAAATGAAGACCAAATGTTCCAATCATTAAATATAGTATCAAACCTATACGTTTGCAACAACAGCAGCTCAAATGTATTGAAAAAATATATAAAACAAATACTGAAACAATTGATAAGCATTTTTAATTGGCAGATCACTGAAATATTAAGAAATAGCAGATTTTCAGTTGGAGGCATAGTCAGGTGTTGAAGTTCTTTTCATTACATGAACAGTAAAATAGGACTCTTTTATGTCAAAAGTAACGACTTCGGTACCAATCAGTACTGAGATTTTAAAAATGTGATGCTTTGAGTGCTGTGGAGTGGATTCGTAAACACCTCTGATTGGCCATTGTGTTCATGCACTCATCAGATATGTCTGTGATTGGCTACAATGATCAACGCACGGGAGCGTTTGGAAGCACACGGAAGTGTTTGAATTTGAAAGCGTTTTGAAAGTGTCCGCTGATAGATGCCTGCTTTCAAACGCTTCCGTGTGTATCTGTGCAAGCGCTCGGTGAAGAGCGTCATTGATGACTATTTACAACGTTTTTGAAGCATTGATCATTGAAGCCAATCACAGACATATCTGATGAACGCGACAACACAAAATGTTTATGAATCCACTCAACAGCACTCAAAGCGTTACATTTTTTACATTTCAGTACCGGCTTGGTACAGAAGTCGGTACTTTTGACAACTCTAGTCAAAACTTTAAAAGAAAATTGAAATGTGCATGGATTAATGGTTCACAATAAGATTTATAACATGCATTTAAAAAAAAAAAAAGATTTTCATTTTATTTTATGCCGACTTTAACTTGTCCTCACTTGCTGTGTGATTACAAATAGCCTGATGTCACTTTTACATGGTACCTATTATGCAAAATTCACTTTTACATGATGTTAGAACATAAATGTGTGTTGGCTGTATGTGTACACAATGACCCTATAATACCAGTTTAGTAAGAACCCCTGGAAAAGGCATACGATCTGTATATTTCTTTACTGTTAGTTGTAGTGTTTTTGTGTAATTCGCTGTGTATGTTGATGATAATGCAAGGGAGAGAGAGAGTTTATGGTAGAGACTTTAATGCGCACTTCTTGTACTGCGTTTTATTAAGCTCTTACTGTGATTTTCTGGAGTGAAAATGGACGCTTCATCTTTTGTGTGATGTACAATAAATTTCATAAAACTCATCAGTAAAGTTTTGGCCATCATTCGGACGGGGTCCGCTACAACAGGCTTCTACTAACATGGATAAAAGCAAGATGAAAACATAATTTATAACCATAATTAAACTAAACTATACCTGTTCTATCTCCATGCAGCATATTCTCTGGCTCTGTAGGCATCATTGTCCGACTCCGGTTTAAACTGAACACAGCTGCCGACAGTTTCGGACATTTTCAGTGCATGAGATTGTCCTGTTTGTTTGTTGCATGAGCTCTTGAAGCCCCTCCCTCTTCTTGAAAGGGGGCCGGTAGCAGCAGCTCATTTGCATTTAAAGGGACACACACAAAAACAGCGTGTTTTTGCTCACCCCAAAAAGTGGCAATTTTAACATACTATAAAAAATTATCTGTGATTTATTTAACACAGGAAATCACTGCTAATGTATCAAAGATGTGCAAGATAAAATTTAAAAGGTTCAGACTAAACATTTTCCGAGCAAATGGAGAAAAATTGTTGTGTTAGTATTATCCCTGCTCTGTCCCTGCCCGACATCTCTACTCTCTATCTAAAGTTATGCTTAAGAGCAAAACCCCTTCAGACCATACTGTGGCCTGCTGGAGGCAAATCTATACTAAGAGATGTTTTCTTTCATTCTCCCCAATTAAAAACGAGTGGGGTTCTGTATGTCATAAACTTCCTGGTTTTCTCTCTCCAGTCTCCCTTCATCAGTCTCTCTTCAGTATTCTCACACCAAGACAACCACATCATTCAATAAATCACTGCATTTCTTAGAGAACTCCTAATGAATCTTTACACTGCATGATAGTGGGGGTGGAGTGTCATCCGCAAGGATGTTTTGGGGTCATGGCAAGTCTGGTGTCCTCATTCAGCACTAGAGAAAGAAAAAAGTAGATGAAACTAAAGCATTTTTCAGCCTTATTAGAACAGAAGGGCTTCATTGTGAAAGGAAACATGACGTCAAACCCTGGCCAGAGAATAGTTTCTCAGAAGAAATGGATTCCAGGCAGTGTTTTGATGGCATCAACTGATTGTGCTGAGGGAATTATGGGCTTTTGTTCTTGAGGCAATTCCTTATCCATCACCCCGATGTCTTAATCTGACAATAAATAAATGATACATTTGTCTTGCATCATCTTCCAAAGCACAAGAACATCAGATTTTGTGTATGCTGAAAGCTGATGTTATATGTTCCTCAACTCCAACAGTTGACGACTTTGCCACATTCTTCATAAATAAAGCAACAGCCTTCAGCGGCCAGTTCTTCACACCACAAACTGACATACTCATCTTAACAGCAAACACACACACTCTCCCTGCCTTCTCTCCACTCTTGGAGGCAGAAGTCTCCAAACTCCTCCTTTCCAGTCACCCTACTACATGTCCGCTTGATCCTATCCCTACTCATCTCCTTCAAGCCATTTCTTCTTTAGTTGTATCTGCACTCAAATCATCAACAGGTCTCTTCACACTGGTTTTCCCACAGCATTTAAGCAGGCTCAGATACCTCCACTGCTTAAGAAACCCACTCTAAATCCAGCACTTTTAGAAAACTACAGACTGGCATCCCTTCTTCCATTTATTGCTAAGACACTTGAGTGAGTCATGTTTAACCAAGTCTCTACCTTTCTCACACAGAACAACCTCCTGAACAACCAGTCTGGCTTGTTATCGAAGCTCTAAGACTGGCAAAAGAAGCTTCCAAAACATCAGTACTTATCTTGCCGGATTTGTCTGATGCTTTTGACATGGTTAACAGCCAGATCCTCCTGTCAACCCTTATGACAATGGGCATCTCAGGAACTGCACTCCAGTGGTTCAAGTTGTACCTCTCATATAGGTTCTTCAGTGTGTTTTGGAAGGGTGAAGTGTTTAAGTCGCAACATCTAGCTACTGGGGTGCCTCAGGGCTCAGTGCTTGGACCGCTTCTCTTCTCCATCTGCATGACATCACTAGGATCTGTCATCCAGAAAAATTTTCCTATCACTGCTATGCTGATATCACACAACTCCACCTCTCATTCCAGCCAGATGATTCGATGGTAGCTGCTCGCATCTCAGCCTGCCTGACAGACATTTCAGTCTGGGTGAAGGATCACCACCTTCAACTCAACCTTGCAAAGACAGAATTGCTTGTGATCTCGGCCAACCCAACATTTCATCACAACTTCTCCATTCAGCTAGGTTTTTCATCCATAACCCCTTCCAGGACAGCCAGAGTTGTGATTGATAATCAGTTAAAATTCACCGACCACATTGCTAGAATGGCCCGGTCCTACAGATTTGCCTTATACAACATTAGGATGATCAGGCCCTTCCTAATGGAGCATGCTACACAACTCCTTGTCCAAGCTCTTGTTCTATCCTGACTGGACTATATTGTAATCCTCTCTTGGCAGGCCGTCCACCATGTACTGTTAAACCTCTACAACCTCTTCATCAATTTCCACTGGTAGCCAATAGCCGCTTGCATCAAATTCAAAGCACTGCTGTTTGCCTACAGAACGACCACTGACTCTGCACCCCCATACCTAAACTCACTACTTCTTATGTGCCCTCCAGAAGCTTGCGTTCTGCAAGGGAACGAAAAGAGGCACAAAATCACTTTCACGGACCTTTACATGGACTGTTCCCTGCTGGTGGAATGACCTAACTCAACCCGAGCAGCTTTAGCCACTTTCAAGAAACGGCTAAAGACGCAACTTTTTCGTCAACACCTGACCACTACCACTATTCTATTATATTTCTATTCTATATTTTTTTTTTTATGAAAAAAGAAAACCTTGCTACATGTACTGTGTTAGACTAACTGGGACTTGTCACAGCACATGCATATTGTTGCCCTATTGTTGATTTAATTTCTTCTATTATTCTCATTTGTATATCGCTTTGGATAAAAGTGTCTGCTAAATGATTAAAAGTAAATGTAAACATGCCAAGCAGTTTTGTAGGAGTATGAGCCAATGGCGCTCTGGTCAGCTGTTAATGACCTTGTTCTGAGTTATATTGCTCTTGTCTGGCCTTAATGCCCCAGCTCGGCGTTTGATTGCAGCAGTCTGAAAGTGATGAATCATGCTGTAATGGCTGCTCGGGCAGAGGAGCATATGATTTCTATCATGCCATCACCAGCTAATGTGATTTGGCTTTTCTGGAGGATATAATTTGACAGTATAATATTTCCTCTCTTTCTGTCTGTCCTTTTTTTTTTTTTTTTTTTTGTCTATGTGCACACAGTTGCCTATACAGTATATGTGCATGATAAATGTGTGGGGGTTAAATAATATAATTAAAATGTAAAAATGCAAAAAGGTTTGTGTGAAGGTCAGGTTCAGGGTTAAGGGATAGAGAATATTATTAGCTTTGAATAAAAACAACAGAGGTCAAATGAAAGTCCAGTGTGTTTCAGTGTTCTGAGGAAAAATCAATATAATGTATATATCTATGCAAGAATAAATGAAAAGATCTTTCATGAAGTGTTTCAATATGAACTCAAGCATTTATGATAAAAAACTAAAAATACAATTTTTTAACTAAGTTATCTTACCATATATGGTGACAATTTGTAATTGGTCTAACACTAACAACTAATTTTAATGTAAAAAAAACTCCTAAATGTATAGTTTTTGCCAGCAAAAAACTATGAATTAATGTATAATTTTTGGTGAAAAACAGTAAAAAGACATTTCCTGCATGATGAATCACAAATGATTATATTTTAAATAAATAATTTTAATATTTTTTTTTATTTTTGTTATCAGTAATGTATACATTAAGGTGGTTTGTGTTACAATTTATGTTATTTAGTTAATATTGCATTATTTTTTAGTGTCATGTCATATCATGACTTTGTGTATGGCCCTGTGCACCATAGGCCACATAAATTATTTTTTATAGTGTAATCTATAAAATGTATTTTTTGTATATTTTATATATGACACTTTGAATATATATCCATGTATATATGAAGAGTTCCATTGCAAAAACCTCTAAGTGCATCTGAAATTTTCTTCTAAATCATGATTATTTTTATCAGGATCCTATGTTTATGTGAAAATAACTTATTGATTGAAAATAAAGTGGAATTACTGAACCTAAACATAGGAGCCTGAAAAAAAATGCTCATTTTTTGAGCGTTTTGTATCTTAAGTCTTCATATAGATAGATAGATAGATAGATAGACAGATAGATAGATACAAAGAGTCACTCTTTCATATAAGAGCCACGCTTTCAAAAAAAAGCAACACGATTTTCACAACACAACAATCTGTCTTTATAGTTATGTAATAAAAATTTATTTATATTATACTTTTATTTTCCCCATGCAATTAGGCATGTATTTACAAATCAAAACATTTATGGCTGCCTCTTTAAAAGGGGCAATTACTGGATAATTTCATGGTGTAGGCTACTTACGTGTAACACAGGCGGAGGCATTGTGTTTGTTTATCATTTTCAGGCAGGCTGGAAGTCGTTGAGTAGCACGTTTATGTAAATCAGCTCGTGTTTATGGCTTTGAATGGTTCAGTTTAAATGAGATGGGATAGTTTGCAAATCAAGTGGCAGGACCTGACTCGCCAAATGTGTTTTTAATCCAGTCACAACCATCTTCAGTCATCCTTGATTGGTTACACATAAGACGCTGGAGGGACAGTACCGAAGTGACTGAACGCGTACTGACACAACATCGAGGCAGCAGAAATCCTTCCATCAATGCTTACAGGGCGTCTGACAATCAAGGGACAGAACGGGTCTAATTGGCCCTCATAACCCTGTATTATCTCGGTAGTTACGGACGCCTACCCGCAGAACACGGCGCGAGCGCCATCTGTGCGCTTTATTTTCTCCTAGTGGCGACGAGGGGGTGAGAGGGAGGGCGACGAGGGGGTGAGAAGGAGGGAGGAGAGGGGAGTTTGAATCTATCCGCCCGCACAATCTATTCACCACCAAGGCTGGCAGAGAACGTGCGGTGCCTTCGCTGTTCATGGATTTTACGGTTTCACGAGGACGCACCGGACTCCGATGGCTGTTTGTCTCGCCGTGGGTTCTTAAAATCACAGGCTCACTCACTCAGATGGTGAGTTTTTTGGCGTAGCTAACGGCAGAGCGCACGATGGCTGAGCCGCAGGCTTCCGAATCCGTGGCGGGACCCTTATATGAGCTCGTCTCCGAGGCGACCACCCCGACCCGGGACGCGGCGGCGGCGGCGGCACTGAGCATCAGCGATACCTACCAGACATACCTGGACGTGTCGGCGGCTGCGCACCCAGTGTATGGGGCCGAAGGGGTATACTCTAACGGACGGTACAGGGAGCACAGCAGCCCGCGGATCGGTACCCGGAACCGCGACAGTTCTGCAGAGAGGTGCACCGGTACCGGGAATCCACCTTGCGGTATTATGAAGGTGAGTGAGTGTCATCACTTTGTTATTGACTGAGGACTTTCAGAGCTCTGCAGCGATGCAAATGCTCATGGAACCGTCCACTGCTGGAAACACATTGTGTAGTAGCATTACTTAACTGTTTCTATAGGATATTTGGTGTGTCCTCCTCCCCTGTTTTGGACTGTCTTTATACGCTGGCTCAAAATCAAGTGAGATGCCTATCTAGACCATTTTGGAATATCTTATGGACATCTTATGCCCTCTAAGAGATTGACAATTATTAGATAACTGACACACAATCATTAGGCTGCAGCAATAAAAACATACTGTTCATTATGAATATTTTTAAGTGTTTAATTAGTATTATTTTGCCATTTATATTCATGCATGTTTCTTTTGCTATTTAAATGCATGTACCTATAGGACTATTTTGAATTATGTCAAAGCTTAAAAATGGCAATGACAAAGAACGGCTGTAATGTGAAAAGTATTTCCTAATTAAATTGTAATTTCATATTCTGTTGTTAAACTAAACAAGTAAGCTATCCTTTTAGGTAAGCACCAAATTGCGACACTTATCGTTATGTTAAAGAACTAAAGTATTGATCTATATTGATCAAACTAATTATCCAGCCCATTCTCATGATAAAACAGAACTTTATTACGAGGTGCCAATTTGTATAATGTGATTTGTAGAAACATGATTTTGAGGGAAAAAATTAAGCATGAAATTCCACCCCTAAACAAACCGTCAGTGGGATGTAAGTCATATGAAAATGTGCGAATAAGATTACAGTTTCATGTAAATTAGTTACTGATTCACCCACTGCATCAAAAATGCTGTCTAGGTAGGCATCTCATCAGATTTTGTCTGTCAGTGTATTTGCATGACCGACGTCCTGATTACAGTCTTGGATCATAACGTTTTTTTATTATTTTACTGACGTCTGTTAAGGTACTCAGAAACATATTTACCTGACAGCTTTATAGTACAGGTGACAGTGCAGTGCACTTAAGCCAAACCTTAAGCAACTCAACGGCTGGAAGGACAGCTGTCAAGTGGTGTTTTAATTGAAAACAATATTCGTTATAGTTTACAGAGGGCCTGAATCGCACAATCAGTTGAGTTTTAATGGATGTCATTGCAAATCAAAGGCTTTGGGTTGGATCAATGAATCTATACAAATGATTGGTTGTCATTTGGAAACTGTCAATAATAGATGGAGTGGCTTAGTTGTCAAAGCACAATGCTGTTAGAAATCACTGCACATTGACCTATCACGACAAGATTGTTCTCAGGTCACAGAAGAGATAGAAGGATAAAAAAGGTAAAGAATAAGACGGTTTGAGTACAGTTCAAGACACTAAATTTAATTCACCCCTTTGTGTGTGTTGTTGTGGGTCAGTGCTGCTGTTTGAGATGAACCAAGAGCTGAACGTCAAATTTGTCATTGGGTTGATTCACTTTGCTTAGCAACTGACACAAAACAGCGTGGTACTCTCCCATTCCCTCGCTTTATTGAATTCCTATGCGACTGTGTGGGTGTCTTGGCACCCACGAGAGGACCAGTGTGACAGGGAAACAAGCGAAATGTTCAACGTGCCGACATCTGAGCACTCAAAGTAGACTTGGTGTGAGTTTGTGGTGGTTGTGTAGAAGATTTAGCTCACTGGAAGTAAACAGTCTTTACTCAAGAAACCCATTAAACATTGAATTTAAGTGTCATCATATGGAGAATCAACTTTCATATCAATCTCCATTATCCAGTTGTTAGAAATCGACTAGCTGTCTAATTGCCATAGGGTTTGGCCTGAGTGCTCTTTTGCTTAGGAATACTGTAACATGTCATGTATCAAACCTATTTCGTCCCTGGTTTAAAGTGCCCCATTATGCTTTTTTGGAAATTTCCTTTTATGCAGTGTATTATAATATAGCTGTTTGTGAGTGTAAAAGATCTGCAAAGTTTTAAAGCTCTAAGAGAATGATAAATTTAGTTATTGAACTGCTTGAAATGAGTCATCAGTAATTCCAGTCTTACTTCCTGCATGAATCCAAGTAGGTTTTTAACAAATTTGCATAATGCCAGCCTATATGGTTTTCATTGGCTGCCTGCGAACGAGGTCTACTTTGATCCGCCCTCAAACACTCTAGTTGTAGCTGAGGCCTGGAAAAGTTTGTCATGTCAAATTCAAATATGGCAATGGCCGTTTCGTTTCCGACAGACGCTGTAAGCGGTAGACCAATCACAACAGACTGGGCCATCTGACCAATCAGAGCAGGCTCTCAGGAAAGGAAGAGTTTAGAGAGACTGAATACTTTATTGAACCATTTCAGACACTGTGAGAAAAGATGTGATGCTGCAATGTATATTATGAGAAAATTAAAGAAAATTATATTTTTTTTTTACCTTGGATGCAGATAAACTCATTGTAGGAGTCCTCCAAAACAAAATTAGGAAGCTTTAAAATAGTATAATGGGGCACAAAAGCATAAAATAGCATAATAGGGGCAAAAGATGATTTTCCATCTATGCTTACAGGTTGCAGAGAGTGTTTCCAGGTGTCATGCAGTATGCTTTCATATAGAATGAGACGTTAAAAGTCACAGTCTAGCAGCATAACTTGTCCTTACAGCTAAAACTCTGTTGGTAGCACTTTATTTTATAGCCCTATTCCTCATGTACATAATGTACTTATTACAATAACAGGGTTTTAAGGTACTAACCCTGAACCTACCCCTAAACCTAACCTTAACCATGTAGTTATTAGGGCTGTCGTACGATGAGAAAAATAACATGTGATGATGTGGCGTCTTACACAGAATAAGGCAGTCATGTGTTTATCAGTCATGTTTAATCAAAGCGTTTCAATCTTCTGTTTATTCTGCTACAGCGATAGTATTACGTCCACTGGGATTTCCTGGAATGACTAGGGCTGCAACAAACGATTATTTTGATAATCGATTAATCTACCAGTTATTGGAACGATTAATCGACTAATCATCTATTATTATACTGAACAATCAGTATGCTTTGTTCGATTATTCCACTAGCAATTAGTTAAAATACTTTAACTAATAATTAAATCAAGGAAATCACTTCAGCTTTCAGATTTTTTGAGTGTTTTTATTAAATCTGGGAATTGTAATAACTTTTTAATAAGAGTAAAAACATGAATATGTAATGTTGTGCAAAAATTTCTGAAAAATGCTCCTCTCTAGATTTCTTCTTTTTCTTTTTCTTTTTACAAACTATCGAGTTTATGGTCACTGAATGGCTTTCCTGAGGTAAATGTAACATTTTGTGACATATTTGTTTGCAAGCTGTTTCATTGCGGTCTTTCTGTGGTTGAAACTCTGATTAAGTGAACATGCTACAACAGATCCTACAGTCAAACCACCCAGGGCCAAAGTAATCCAGCAATCCAGAGAGGAGAATCTGGGTGCGTCTCAATCAGCTCCCTAGTTCAGTAGTCAGGAGGACACTGATCAGGGAATCAGCCACATTCATTTACATGATATACTGATTCACGACCTAGGGAGCTGATTGAGACGCAGGGTCTGTCTTGCTTTTCAGCTTTCCTTCTCCTCACCTCTGCTCTTGAGTCTCGCCTTCTTGTCTTTTTAGGCCCAAGGCTTTAGCTTTGGTCTTACTAGTAATGGGATTAGGTTACTATAACCTGTGAGGGCAGTTATCCTGACTAAGACTGTAGAAGTTTTTTAGAAAGGAGATAGATGCATCATCCTTCAAGAATAATGTCTGATGGCTATAAATCTCACAGTGTCAGTCACTCACAAATGTGTCAAAAAGTCACTGCTCAAAAAACAAACCTGCATTAGTGACATTTCTGTTGGTAATCAATTCACTATCTTTCTTATGAGTTCATATTGCCACCCAGAGAATAGTGGTGGGTGATTTTTATCAATAGTATGCGAGAAAGGGAGAAAGTGAAGGAGAGAGGGTTGCGTGTGGGTTGTTGTGCGCTTGGTTGAGTGAACACAGGAGCATTTAATCAAATCAGATGCTGTTAAACCGAGCAAATGTCATTGACAAATGGAAAAATATCTAGACTCGGTAGCAACGTGCACGCCTCTGCATGTTAGGAAAAAACAGGTGAAGTCAGGCCACGGCATACTAATAAATGTGACATTTTCTGATTATGTTATTACAAATCACACATTTTATATTATAGTTTATTTATATAATTGAGTTGGTGTCGAGCGGACATTAATTATGACATTGATAAATGGTTGGCTTATGGCTGTATAAGGCTTTAGGCTGTAGTTTATATTGTTCACATATGTTAATGTACCTGTGCATTGACTACCTATAGGAGGGAAAATCACAAATGTGTCTAATGTGTCAAATGTGTTGTCTAGACAGTTGTGTTGAGTTGTGTTGTCTATCAGTTGTGATAAACAGAAGCTCAAGCATTGGTTCTTTGCGTGTGAGAACCAATGAGGTTCATTCTCATGTGTTACACAGCACGTTTAAGCTTCCGGAAGAGGTTTGTTCTCGCACATCATTCGGGTTCGGTTGAGCGATGTTTAAATGTGAATAAAAGCCTAAATTAAATCTGCTCACCATAAAAAGAGATCGAGTATCTTCAGAAAATTTGGACTAAACCGCTTAATTCACATGGATTAGTTTTACGATCTCTTTATGAACTTTTTGAAGCGTCAAAGTGTCAGCTGCGTAGGCTGTCTATTGAGGGACAGAAAGCTCTCAGATTTCATCAAAAGATCTTTGTGTGTTCTGAAGATGAACGAAAGTCTTACGGGTGTGGAACGACATGAGGGTGAGTATTTAATGACAGAGTTTTCATTTTGCGGTGAACTCATCAAATTTTTCCAATATATTTTTTTTTTTTATCTGTTTTTATTTATTTTGTTATTGTTCTGTGTGCTTCAGTATTAGTTCAATATTATTTATAGTTTTTAATCATCTCTTGAATTAGCTTTCATTTTTGTATTTTCAGCTTTTGTTTCGGTTTTATTCAGCTTTATTTCAGTTAACAAAAATGTTTTTAATAGTTTTATTTAATGAAAATAAGTCAAATAACAAAATTCCAGTCCTGAGAATAAATGCACTGCTGGTATAAACAGTCCACTCAAATCCATGCTGCATCATTGATTTTCTTCAGTGTGGTAATGGGTTTGGGCCATAGACGGCTCTCCTTTTTGGTCTCATCTGGGGAGAGAAATGCTCAGGTCGGCTGTCTGGAGGTTTTGAGATTAAAATGGCTAGAGGAATTTGCTTGTTGGAGAAATCGCCCTCTGCTGATTCTAATGTGGGTGAGTTGAGGTAGTCTGCGGGGCCACACCGTGTGTGAGACTGTGTGATAATGCTGCCTCACGCAGGCTTCCGCTAAGCTAATTTGTGCAGAGTACCACTCCATCTGCCCTGCACATAATGGGGTTTGACTTCAGTGTTGTTAGGCTGTCTCTGTTCATGTTCATTGTAAGTACAGAGTCCATATGAAAGTGACATTTGGAAAACACACATAGATGCTGAATAAGAGTATGCTGGGAATCTGGGTCACTGGTCTCTGGAGTTCACACATACGCTTTAGTGGAGACATCAAATGCACTCAGACTTTTTGCAAGTGCGTGAAGCTTCGTCTAGTCATGGATTTCCATGATCAAACATGTTAGTCCATATATTAGTCTTGTTATCATAATCAGTGTGCAGGATTTAAAGACCATATATTAAGCATATATGTGTGTTATGTCTCAATGGTAACGGTCCAGTCGATCCACATTTACAATTTGCTGTCACCAGGCTCCAAAAAGTTGCCAGAAGGATGTGTTCACTTGTCAGCATTACATAACACCTGAATCTTGGACAGCTGCAGAGTCCAGGCTTCAGTGTGTGTGTGTGCATAATTGGGTGTGGGCATTTTTTTGTGTGTGTAATGTATATGAATATGAGTATATAAAAATGGCAACTGACATGAAATAATTTTGAGTAGTTGACATACAATATATTCCATCTAATTCTATGTAAACTGATTTTTCTAATTCTTTTTATAATTTAAACAATATTTTTTAAAAAAGAAATAACACTTTAATATTTAAGCAAGGACACATTAAATTGATCAAAAATATACATATTTATAATGTTATTTCTGTTTATAATAAATACTGTTCTTTTAAACTTTCTATTTATCAATGAATCCTGACTGAGAAAAGTGAATCAAGATTTTAAAAAAAAATAAGCAGCACAACTGTTTTAAATACTGATATTAATAATAATAATAATAATAATAAATGATTATTGAGCAGCAAATCATCATATTAGAATGATTTCTGAAGGATCATGTGACACTGAAGACTGGAGTAATGATGCTGAAAATTCAGCTTTGTCATCACAAGAATAAATTACAAAAATATACAAAATATATAAAATAGAAAACAATTATTCTGTTCACAATATGACTGTTTTTGCAGCATTTTTGATCAAATTTATGTAGCCCTGGTGAGCATAAGTTTCTTTCAAAAACTTTTTTAAAAAATCATATAGCGCCCTAACTTTTGAAACATATTTTTCATAAAATAAAATAAAAAAACATTTATATTTAAAATGTCATTAGAATGTCGATGGACACATTATGCATACTACCGGTTTAAATTCCTTTCTCACGTTTCCCTTTTATGCATCAGCAGCACACCTTTTTTATTTTTTTATTTTTTTGAGTTAGAGAGAGAGAGAGAGAGAAAGACAGACAGACAAAGTGCATCTGTGAGTCTGTTGTTCATGGTGTGAAATCTGGGCATACTCTCTCTCCTCTTCTCAGAAATGACCTCATGTGTACCAGATTAGGACCCTTCTTTCTTTCTCTTTTTCTCCTCTCACCTCCCCCCACGAAGCGTGTTTCCCCTCACCCCCTCTCAGAAAGTGGCTCTGTCATCCCAAAGCTATACTTTCAGTCTAGTATCCCAGAGACCAGTGTGGCCGTGATGAAACTGGATACTCATCTAGCTGGAGTGAAACACTGTTCCAATGACAGTGTTTTTGTCACTCATAATGCTTTTTCATCTGGTGTGTGTTAGTTAGATGTTGTTCTGGCAAACTAGCATTTGCATTATGCCAAGACAAATCCACGTCCTTGATGGCAAACAAGGCTTAAACCAGCTTAAGGTGGTTTTGCTGATCTAGCTGGTCTCATAGCCTATCCAAGCTGCCAAACCCCGCTATGCCAAACCAGACCAGTGTAACTATAGGCTGGTTAAGCTTTTTTTTTTCTTTAATCAAGGTTTGCACCAAGTATGTACTTGTCTTAAAGCCACAGACCCATTTATTGCACACTATTTGCATTTGCAAAGTATGTGTTAGCATAAAGCTATAATCGTTAGCTTAAAATTAAATATTACTTTAAGTATGCACTTAGGGCCCTATTTTAACAATCTAAGCGCATGGTCTAAAGCGCACGGCGCAGGTGCACTTAGGGCGTGTCCGAATCCACTTTTGCTAGTTTAATGACAGGAAAAATGGTTGGCGCATGGTCTAAAAGGGTCGTCCCTATTCTCTTAATGAGTCATGGGTGTGTTTTGGGCATAACATGCAATAAACCAATTAGAGTCTCATCTCGCTAAAACATGTTGTGCCTGGTGCTGCATTGCGCCGGATGTATGATAGGGCCCTCAGTATGCACTGAAATTCTGGCCTAATAAGCTGATAATTATTTTTTAATGTTATTGCCATTGAAAAGGGTGATATTAAAATGTCTAAATAAATAAAAAATAAAAAAATAAAATCAGTCACTGTAAATGAAATGTAAGTGACACATTCCCTAAAGAGATTTCTTGCCTTTTGAAGTGCAGGATATTATGGAAAAAATGCATGCATGCATGCAAAAAAAAAAAGCATATACTGTTTATACTGTTTATACTTATATATGTTTATACTTATATATTTGTAATAGTATACCATTTGGGTATTTTTTCATATACTGTGATTTAAGGTACTTTTTTCAATTTTGTGTACTACAGTATGGATAGTGTGCAAAGTGGTCCACAGTCCACAGCCATAGTCTTGAATTCAGTTAAGGTGGTCTTGAAATTCTCGAAGAGTCATTTAGCTGCTCAGTAGTTTCATTTAACAGCATGAGCACTTTTACACCACGTCCTGGATGCTTTCTTTCTGTTCTTGTCTGTGTTCCCATCTTTGATTCTCAGGAAGGCAGGTAGATGAGATATCTGCTGCTGGTGTAAACTCATACCAGTCATTGTGCCCTTATTTCATGCATACATGACTGAAAGGTAATTCAAGAAACCCATTTTCCCCTCTTTTCAAGCCTGTCCTCTTTTTGCCTGCCCCTCCTGGCAGCAGGTAAGGCAGCTGGCTGCAGGCCCAGTTTGTGGCACTTTTTCATCGGCTCTGATTCTCTGTGTGAAGCTCAGTATATCACATGCTACAAATTACCACAGTGACTTCATTGAAAAGGCAGGAGCTGTTTACATCTATTGTACATCTATTGGGCTGACCACACATCTGTCATCTCCTCAACCAGCGGACTGGGCATATGAAGACTGTGAGACTGTTCCACTGTGAGAGACTGTGGGATTTCATCACTATTGGTAGACAATTATATTGCAGTCATGAAGATTCAGTCAGTGTAGAGCAGTGTATTAGATTATCACCTGAAACTGATTGCTTTGGCAAACTTTAGGTTCTGTGACTGAGATGTTTTGATTTTTTTAAATAATTCTTTTTTTTTGTCATTGTGACTTTATTTCGTATTTAAAACCTAATATTTACCTTTTTTATTTTTACTCTGATGCTTTAATGGGCTTCCATATAATGCACATATAGAATGTATTCCTCTTAAAATGTGTCCCATAACATTGAATTTATTTAAGTGAATCAGTTAAAGGATTAATTCACTTCTGATGAAAATTTCCTGATAATTTACTCACCCCCATGTCATCCAAAATGTTCATGACTTTCTTTCTTCAGTCGAAAAGAAATTAAGGTTTTTGAGGAAAACATTCCAGGATTTTTCTCCATATTTCTTCAGTGGGGTACAATGAGTGGAAGGTCCAAATTGCAGTTTCAGGAATAAGGGTAGCAAAACGATTGGTCATTTAAAAAAAAAAAAAAAAAAAAAAAGATATACTTTTTAACCACAAATGCTCTTCTTGCACTGCTCTGCGATGCGCCACGCATTACATTGACAGGTGATGCATGACGTAGGCGGAAGTACCGCAGTAGGGCGAAAACTCTGTAGATACTGGATCAGTAGTTCCACCTACACCACGCATGACCTATGTAACGTGACTATGTCATGCGTGCAGATCGCAGAGTAGTGCAAGACGAGCATTTGTGGTTAAAAAGTACTTTTTTTTTTTGAAAATGACCGAATGTTTCGCTAGATGACCCTTATTCCTCGTCTGGGATCGTGTAGAGCCCTCTGAAGCTGCATTGAAACTGCAATTTGGACCTTCAACCGGTTGTACCCCACTGAAGTCCACTATATGGAGAAAAATCCTGGAATGTTTTCCTCAAATACCTTAATTTCTTTTCGACTGAAGAAAGAAAGACATGAACATCTTGGATGACATGGGAGTGAGTAAATTATCAGGAAATTTTCATTCAGAAGTGAATTAATCCTTTAATGAACTGATTTAAAAAAAGAACATTTCTAACTTGATGTTGTATGTCAAAATATTTAGCTGCAGATCATTGCCATGATGCTTGATTAGCAAAAAAAGATGAACCACTTTTTAATGAATCAGTCAAAAAGATTTACAAAACTCAACTAATGCAGCGGTCACATCAATCTTCTATTGGTCACACGTCTTCACTTGATACGACTTTGCAGGTCAGTCTTCAACAAACTTGATCTTTGAAATATAGTGAAATCTGAAACTTCTTTGCATGAGCTTGTGTTTCCTGTCTCCCGCATTCACATGCATTTTAATGCAAGTCAGTATAACGAAAAGTGTAGTATTGTTATCGCCACTTTAGTCATTCGAATCAGTCTTACTCAGTGAGTTAATCAGGACTAAGTTCACGTCCGACTCCCTCACTGATATAATCTCGAGTTATCTATTAAGGTGTATCCTAGTTTTTGTAGTTGTTTTCTTTCATGTAAATTTATCTGTTGAAGTTTAGTACTGTAACCCTTATTATTTTTGTGCCACAGAAATATGACTATATATTATTGGATGGATATATGTTTGAAAAGATATTGATCCCTTACAGTAGATACCTTCATGTCTGTCCGACTCTTAAAAGAAAGACCATTGTCTCTGGCAGTGTTAAATGTTTTTCAATCAGAATCTCAGCATAAAATTCAGTGAATCGTTCATCAATTTTATACATACATAATTATATCCATCCATCAAGTTCTGTGACAGAAAGTCAGGTGTCAGTAAATAGTGAGAGAACATGATGACAGAGAGAGAGAATCTCTAGAAAGGGAACAGATCCTCTTTTATCCTCTTTCATTACAACCCCATCTAATGTTCCATCTGATTGGTATGTTTACTTTGACTGCTCATGCATTTGCATCTTCTCTCATTTTGTCCCCGTCATTCTGTCACATGATGAAGTCTTGCCTGGATGAGGAGTGCATGAGGCATGGAGGAAGTTGGCTGGCTTTCAAAAAGAAAAAAACAGGAAATGAAAGTTATCAGCACAGATCATGTTTCAGCACTGTATGTGTTTGTGGTTGTTACATGCATGAGAAATCAGTATATCTTTGCCTGTAGGCTACCTGTAGATCTGTTTTATTTATGTCTTATTAGCATTGTAGATGCTTCTTGAAAGTTACATCACTGCTTTAGCAATAGTTCACCCCAAAATGGAAGTCATGTTACTTTAGAAATGTTAAAGCAGGGATCCAGACTGTGAATAAAATGGTTGCAAATGCAACAAAAAAATAAACATTTGCAGCAATAATTTAAAATCTAGTTGCTATCGGCAGTCCCGTGAGGTGGCGCCCCGTGAGTGTGTGCCAGTGTTTCCTTAACACATGAACACATCTGAGGGCATTACGTCCAATTCTAAAAAAAATGAACTGGTTCTTTATAACGAGTCTGTGAGAAAGATTCGCAAAACAATCTCAAACTGAGTTATTGATTTGAATGTGTCACTCAGTGGTTGAATCGCTCAGAGCCCTCACAAAACAATCTCTCTCGTGAATTAGCAGTTTGAATCTGAGTCAGTGAACTCTTCAGAGACCCTCATTCACTATTACTCCACAAATATAGTCCACTTAAAGGAAATAAATGAAAACGAGTGAGTGAATTCGGACACTGAGGGTGCCAAAAAGGCTGCTGCTTTTGCATCGTTTGTGCTTGCTGTTTAATAATCATTTGACACTTAGCAAACTGGCAGCTCCAGTAGTAAGATGGTACGATTTATCTTGAACTTAGTCATTGAAACTAGCATGTATAAACCCAAATTAAACAATTTAATAATCAATTCAAAATAAATTTATACCTGTATGATATTACGCTATAGCCACATTGGACCAGCGGTTTAGAAAAAGGGATGGATGGATGGATGATTCAGCTGCAGGCGCCATCTTCTGGCAAGGTGCGGGAATTCGTTCGGCATGTGACTCTCAAAGTGGGTATTATTGGGATTCTCTAGCTATTGAGTGTACAGCCGTTGTACACTTGTTATTCCGGTGCATTGAGAGAGTGCACTCGATAACATCCACTATGGTTTCGGACATCACTACAAATGGCTGTCCCCTCCCTAGTCTTTTTTTTTTTTTTTTTTTTTTTTTTTGAGGGCGAAAAAGCTGCTCTGACCAACAGAAAGCTGCTTGGTTTGAAAGTGACTTCTGTAACACTTACAACAAGGTTTCATTTGTTAACACTATATTAGTTAAAGGAGTACTTCACCGCTGGTGAAACGGGCTTTCAATAAAACTTGGCTGCCAATACAGCAAAAAGGTGATTATTTATTTATTTTTTATTTTTAAAAAAATCTGTGCTACCTGACTAGAGAAAAAAGGCTGTTGTCTTCCCTTTTGCCAAATAGGTAGGAAAACTTCAACACCCATAATGCACTTAGCATTTTGCTATCCAAGGCCACCCCCACCAGTCTGCTATGCTATGCTTACCAGAGTCAAATTACCACCTTGCTTTAGTAGGAAATACTTCTTAGCAAACTTTTAGTCATTATGGTTGTATTGTTCCCAGGTGCAAGAATTCAAAGAGTAAACATTTAGCAGGAGTGAGTTACTCTTAGTTTCCAGTGAAGGATCCAGCATGTTGTAGGCAGTGGATGAAAGCTGTGTTTGTAGTCAACATTTCAAACTGGATAACCACGAACATAGTGTTTTAGGCTAAATGGAGGGAGAAAACTGATAAATGTGAATTTCTCGGTCCAGGTAACATGGAGAAGGAGTAAACATTGTTCATTTACATATGCTACCAACAATGTAACAATACAAAGCGAACAATGAACAATACTTTCGCTGCGTTTATTAATCTTTGTCAATGATCATTTCAACATTACTAATATATCTTTAAAATCCAAAATTGTATTTGTTAACATTTGTTAATGCACTGTGAACTAAGAAGTTTAATAAATGCTTTTAAATGTATTGCTCATTGTTAGTTCATGTTAGCTAATGCATTGATCAATGTTCACAAATCTTATTGTAAAGCATTACAGTGACTTCTGTGTAAGCAATGATTCATACATTTCTACACTATTGACAATGGACGTTTTTTGCATGCAAAATTTGGCTGAAATTTCACTAATGTGACCACACCTTAAAGAGACAGTTCACCCAAAACTGAAAGCTGTCATCATTGACTTGTTTCAAATACAATTTTGTAAGAAGTCCTGCATGGATTTGTAGTTATTTACCCTTAACCGATGACCGAACATGCATACACACATATGGGTGAATTCATCATTAAAAAATCTCCCCAGATCAGTAGCTGCAGGGTAAGTTTATCTGTGCTGTGTAGACTCTTGGCTGCGTCCCCTAAAGACATTTGTTCCCACAAGGTAGAGTAAAGAACAGCGGGAACACTCAAACACTCTTTAAAAGTCACGAAGACACAATCTTGATAGTACGCCAACCCTCTCAGCCAGGCGTCTGGCTCAAATTCAGACTAAGCAGGTAGTGAATGAGGTTGTGGTGAGTAGACTGGTCTCAGAACAGATCTGCAGATGGTTTTTAATGTGAGTTGTCGTGATTAAGGTTGGGTCAGGATGATCAATCACCATTCACCAACCTGACAACCTCAACGTGAATTCCCTGTTTATGTGTGTATTTATATATTGTAGTTGGCACTGTGCTAGAATGAACACTGTTCCCATGTTAGTAATAAGGCACTGTTTGTGTCTGTGTGCCTGATATAGAGTAGACATAAATACCTTTAATGTTTTATTACCTAAGGTTTTATTAGTAATAAATTTGCCCTGCTCTCCTTGTGTTTGCAGGCTGTGTGACGATCGCATTAGACTTGGTTGTTCCACTGTTATATAAATGTTTCCCAAAACAGTCCACTATAGTTTTGCTCTGTTTTTGAACTAAAAAAAACATCCACCAGAGCAGTAAACAACTAATGAAATTAAAAAATACATGAAGGAGGATCAAACTTCAAAACACCTCAAAACAAGGCATCATTACTCCAGTCTTCAGTGTCACATGATCCTCCAGAAATCACTCTAATATGCTGCTTTGCTGCTCAAGAAGCATTTCTTATTATTTTTATCAATGTTGTAAACAGCTGTGCTATTTTTGTAGAAATGGTGATACTTTTTTCAGGAATCTTTGATTAATGGAAAGTTCAATGAACAGTATTTATTAAATATTTATTAAATAGATATCTTTTGTAACATTAAAATGTCTTCACTGTCTCTTTAGATCAATTTAATGCACCCTTAATGAATAAAAGTATTAATTTCAATAAAGGGTTAGTTCACCCAAAAATGAACATTCTGTCATTAATTATTCACCCTCATGACGTTCCACACCCGTAAGACCTTCATTCATCTTTGGAACACAAATTAAGATATTTTTGATGAAATCCGATGGCTCAGTGAGGCCTCCATCGCCAGCAAGACGATTAACACTTTCAATGCCCAGAATGTATTTAAAACAGTTCATGTGACTACAGTGGTTCAACCTTAATGTTATGAAGTAACGAGAATACCAAAATAGCGACTTTATTCAACAATATCTAGTGATGGGTGATTTCAAAACACTGCTTCGTGAAGCTTCGAAGCTTTATGAATCCTTTGTTTCAAATCAGTGGTTCGGAGTGCGTGTCAAACAGACAAAGTCACGCCCCCCAGTGGTGAACCATTGAAATTTCGAAACACTTATTATGTAACAAAGCCTTGTTTACTGAAATCACATGACTTTGTCAGTTTAATACGCGCTCCGAACCACTGATTCGAAACAAAAGATTTGTAAAGCTTCGAAGCTTCATGAAGCAGTGCTTTGAAATTGTCCATCACTAGATATTTTTGAATAAAGTTGTTATTTTGTTTTTTTATTTTTTTGGTGCACAGAAAGTATTCTCGTCGCTTCATAACATTAAGGTTGAACCACTGTAGTCACATGATCTGTTTTAAATACATATTTAGTAGCTTTCTGGGCACCTGAAAGTGTTAATTATCTTGCTGGCAATGCAAGCCTCACTAAGCCAACAGATTTTATGAAAAATATCTTAATTTGTGTTCTGAAGATAAACAAAGGTCTTACGGGTGTGGGACGACATGAGGGTGAGTAATTAATGACTGAATTTTTATTTTTGGGTGAACTAACCCTTTAAATTACATTAGACAGACAGACAGACAGACAGATAGATAGATAGATAGATAGATAGTGTAATTGAGAAGGAATGCCTAATAACAGCCAACATTGCCGAAGACTTAATGACTGCCAATTTGCTAGATGACTAAATAAAAATCTTGATAAATAATGCCTTTAACACCTTATAAACCTCTCAGCTTTCCTTTCGGTAGTTTGCTTTAAAGTGCAAGAGTTCTAAATGAGTCTCTGGTATTACAATTGGCTGTAGTTAAGCTTGGTGCTTTGTTGCCAAAGCAGAGCCAGCTCTATCCTCGCTTTCTCTCTACTCAAGGTGCCAGTACTGCTGGTACACAGATGGCTTCGATACGATGGCAACTAGTGCCATGAAAGTAGAGGAGGCATGTACAGTGTGTGTTTGTGTGCTGTGTGTGTGTGGACGCATTGTGTGTAGGATTTGGTCGTGTGCAAATGGAAATAGCATCCTTGTTTTGGGCTGTCATGTTGATTCAATCTGTTGCTCAAGGTTTTTGCTGAGATCCTGTGCTGTGAGCCTTGTTTATGTGTGTGTGAGAGTTTCCCTTCAGCAGTGCAGTGAAATTATTCCATATAGGCTTGGAATCTGGAGCTAAACTGTGCCAGTACTGATCTCAAGACAGTTCCTAAAAATTTTCTGAGAGACCCTCCACAGTGAACTACCTGAGGGGTAGGATACTGTTGGTAGATCAGCCGCAGGTTTCTGGAACATTTCTCGTGCTGAGCCCTATGCTGCCGGTTGGCTTTTGGTGCTGTTTATACTAGTTAAATTAATCAGATTTCAGAACACTTGCAGTTTTCTTTTTAGGATATTTGCTGTTATTGCTAGATAACGCTAATGTCTTTGAAGTCATTTTGTAGGAATTTAATGTGACACAGCTGCACTGATGTTAAAATACTGGCTCATATACTGATAATTATTTTCATGTTATGGCTAAAAACTGATAAATGGAGGAGGAGGAGGAGGTAGTGACTGGTCATTGTTCCATTAGTGCTTTTATTTCCATTTGCAAAACATATTGACCTTAGTGACACATCCTGCCACTGAGAGACTGAGTATGTGCTGTCAACTTCATGCATCAATGTCTCACTGTCTTTCTATTTCTGTCCTCTGCAGTGTAATGTTAATAAGGCAATTCTAGACCTATGTACAGTCTGGATATCTTAATACTTTACAGTATTTTCAGCATTCAATATTTATCTTGTTGCTTAATTGCTCTAAAGTATTGTATTTTTTTTTTTTTTAATGTGACTGTTGCTAATTGGAAGATGTAAAATACTGTGAAAATGTATCTAAAAACAATTCCATGCATACTATCACAGAAGTAAAAATGATATTTAATATTTTTGATATTTAAAGAATTTTTTGATATTTAAAGAAAAGATTATTGCAGCATGGCCTTTCCTGCCTTTTATTTCTGAGTAGAATAGTTTGTTGTTGTTGTTTTCTTCTATTTGTTGCGTGAGTAACAACAGCCTCACCTCCCCTGCTCCCCGTCAGCCTTCTGTATGTGTGTGTGTGTTTAGTGGGAAGGATGTTATCCTGAGGGATCTCAGCTGCATTCCAGCCTTTATCCCAGCATCTCTATGTGTGTGTGTGTGTGTGTGTGAAAAATGTGTAAAAGTGGAGAACTTGAGGTATTGTTGATGAGGATGCTGACTGTAGGCATTTGTGTATGTGTGTTTGTTTGCTTCAGAGATGTATTTGTTATTGTGTGATCTCTTTGGGCTGAACAGTGATTCAGATCTTTCTAAGACGCACACACACACATACACACACACGTTTGTGGGTGTTTGTAGATGATTGTCTCAGGCAGAAGCAACTGAGGATCAATTTAAACAGCAAAAGATGTATGAACCTCCTGTCCTCTTTTTTAAAAGCTGTAGGGCTCTGAAAATGACTGTAATTATTATAATGAGAGCGAGAAAGAGATTGTGCACTAGGTATGTTTTATTTTGTTAATTTCCTTGACCACAAATAATGTCATAAGCAGGCATGCATGGAATCTGCACACACAGATTTTCATAGAGTCAGAATGCCGTCATTTACAAAGTTGTACACATCTCCAGCCCCTTGTGGGTTCATTTATTAAAAATTTCAGCCGATTTGTTTGTGTTTTCTACTATTCCTGTAAGAGCTCTTTTTAACACATTTTACCTTGTTTAAAGCATTCAGCATAATTTTCTCCCAGAATCAGTATTCAGACACATGCAAAGCCGTTGGATAGCTGTCAGAGAGCAAGAGAATATGCGAGATGAAGAACAGACAACTGGCAGGTTTGTTTTTGTGAATTGTGGGGACATTCCATAGGCATAATGGTTTTTATACTGTACAAACCGTATTTTCTATCGCCCTACACCAACCCTATTCCTCAAAACTTTCTCAAAAAAACTCATTCTGTATGATTTATAAGCCTTTTGAAAAATGGGGACATGGAGTAATGTCCTCATAAGTCACCCTCTCCTTGTAATACCTATGTCATACCCATGTCATTATACAAATTTGTGTCCTGAGATGTCACAAAAACATGCGCACACACACACACACACACACACACACACACACATACGTGTTTGTTATAAATTGGCTTTTGTTTGATCCCAACAAGTAGTATGTGTGTGAACTGGAAAGTAAAAATGAATAATGGTGACCTGTAATCAGAATATCCCCTTGCACGCACACGTACCATCTGTTTAATCTTCTCCTTAGTTTGTATATGATGAATATTCACGTTTAGACAGATGTCAACTGTACATGGAGGGAGGTGTCCTGACAGACAGAGGAAAGGAGACAAGATGAGGGAAGTGAGAGAGCGAGTTAGAGAAATCAAAGGGGAAGGATGTTAAATTAGAGGATAAACATGATTAAATCAGATTAGGGAGCCATTTATCAAACATTAGTGCAAATACACTCACTAAACACACTTAGTGCAGATTGCCCTGAATTGGGGTTGCATTGTATATGAAAAAGTATGGCGTTTTATCATCATTTTGCAAATTTCAGTACCTGACCGGACAGCATAGTTCAGCAGCCAAAAGTTAAGGGTTGACATCTAATACTTACTGCCATATTTACATTGCCATTCAAAAGTTTGGAGTCTGTAAGATTTTTTAATGTTTTTGAAAGAATGCTCACCAAGTCTGCATTTTTTTTATTTTTTTATTTTTTTCAAAAACACAGTAAAAACAGTAATAATGTTTATTATTATTATAATTTAAAATAACTGTTTTCTATTTTAATAAATTTTAAAATTTAATTTATTCCTGTGATGGCAAAGCTGAATTTTCAGCATCATCACTCCAGTCTTCAGTGTCACATGATCCTTCAGAAATCAGTCTAATATGGTTATTTGCTGCTCAAGAAACATTTCTTATCAGAAGTTGAATAATCAGAAGTTTTTTCAAGGTTCTTGATCGAATCAGATTGATGAATGGAAAGTTTCAATGTTAAAAGCCTTTACTGTCACTTTTAATGATTCCTTGCTCAATAAAAAATATTAATTTCTTTAAAAGAATGTTCTGACCCCAAACTTTTGAACGGTAGTGTGTATAACTGCTTCATTTTGTAATTGAGTTAAATCAAATCCAGAAAGCGTGTTTTACAAAACTAAAGTTTACTCTCTTTCTGGTGTAATTTAATAAGCATCAAAGATTAACAATTATGAAATGTTGTGTTTTTGTACTCATACTTATGTAGACTCTTGCTTTATTATTACCACAGTAGAGGAAAAGTCATTTCAGCTCTTGTAAATGAGAAACATTTGTATGTGTAAATGCATGTGTGTGTGTGTGTGTGTGTGTGTAATTGTGAGTGGTTGTGAACATTAGCAGTGACATACACGGCTTTTCCAGATACTATTTCCCTAGATATTGCTGATCTATACGTCATCAGGCAGTGAAAGCATCTCCTACCAACATATAATCTGTCCCTTCAGAGTCCTTGACTCTTGGAAATGTGGCCCCGGCTGTCTAATGACTAAATTGAATGGGTTTTCTATTGAATCTGGCCACAGCAATCCAGATGGCCCTGAGATACCCAATAGGTTTGTGGGTAACCTCGTTTGGCTTGCCACTTCATGAAATGATTTTTCTCTTTCTCTTTCTTCTTCTTTCTTTCTTTCTTTCTTTCTTTCTTTCTTTCTTTCTTTCTTTCACTAATAGGAAGTGCATCCTGTCTCTATCACACTGAGTTGATAGTAAGTGTTTGATTGAGTCTTTCACTGAAGGCTTGGACCAATATCAACAAATCAGTCTTTTGAATTATTCAGCCTTAACAAAGTACCAATGGCTCCAGTGAGAGGCAATAATAGATTGTGTGTGTGTGTGTGTGTGTGTGTGTGTGTGTGTGTTTCTACATTGTGTGGACCAAATGTTATAAGGATAACAACACCTGAAATCATTGTTGGGACCAGGCAATGGTCTCCATGAAGTAATGTCTTAATGAAAATATAAAAATGCTAAAAGGTTTTTGTGAGAGTTAGGTTTAAGGTTAGGCAATAGAAAATATCATTAGTTCAGTACAACAACAGTAGAAATCAAGGAAAGTCCCCACCTTAATAGAAAAACAACTATGACTGTGTGGGCGTGAGTATTTGAGGGTGTATATGATATGAAAGTTGAAACAGAAGAGACGGGAAATCAAATGTGATCTGATAAACTGTTTTGTAGCCTGGGAGTTTCAGTCTGAGAATAGCTCAACTGTTGAAAAGCTACAGTGTAGGATAAAAACAAACACATACACATAGACATATAGATGCCTATACATGCATAGAGACTCAAACATCCATACAGACATGTATATTTATGTATAAGTGTTTAAAAATCCTTCTCATTGCCAAAGATGAGGGCATTTTATATGACGATCAGAAACTTTTTGCAAACATTTTGCATGTTTGTATGTATGCACCTTTCTTTGTACATGTCCAGCATGTCTGTACCAACGTTTGATTGAGAGTTTGACTCTGTGGGCAGATGAGGTCAGGATTCCTCTGCTATCCTGCTGACCCAGCACACAAGGCCAGAGAAACAGATCCATCCCCTGCCGGGCAGCTGATTCCTGTCTGTGCTGCATTCCAGAGCCTCAGGTCTTCCCTTAAGCCACAGTCTCATTATGTGTGGACTGTGGACAATATATATTCCTGTCAACAGTGGAAAACTGTGTCAGTATGATGGCTCCCTTTGGGAATTACAGTCATTAGGATCTGTTTCAGCCCTTCACATTTGTCAATCCAAGTTTTACCAGAACTGTTGGGATAGAAAACATATTGTACAAGCTTTCTATTGCATTTTTAAAGCAGAATATAAGGCCAAAGAAGTTTCAAAAATATAAAATTAATGGTGATTAGTGTCTAATGTGCATCTTTGCATGTTCCCATTCACACTTACTATGGTATAATGCATTTCTCAATGAGAGTGGCTTGCACTTATTGCACTTCCTGCAAGTTGCGAGGCATCTGCAACAGACAAGTTTTACAGTTAAACTGGCATCTTCTCCTTCTGAGTCATTACTCCGCTACGGTGATAAACAAGTGGTAGGATGTCATAGTAACATGACCCAAATACAAAGGCCCTCGTTTATCAAACGAACGTAGAAACCAGCGCGCATCTGAATGAAAAAATCAGCTTACGACAACGCTCACGTGTGATTCATTAAACTTTCGTATGCGGCCAATTCCGTCGCACGAATGAACGGGTGTTGATAAATGTGGCGGCTAAAAGCAATCGTCATTTAAATATCACGCCCCAAATTTTAGAATCCTCGCCCTATAGTTTACGACACAGAGAACCGTAACCTGGCCATGAAGAGGAAGTAATCTCATGAAAAATAAATTTATCTTACTCTAAAAACACCTCTCAACCTCGTAAATATTTAACAAACAATAAAATTAATTTAAATATAAATACCGGTAAATAACACTCCACAGAAAATCCTTTAAATTTATTTTATTCAGAACAAGAACGAAAAATAAGTAGCTATATATTATAAATTGAAACACAAATTAGGCTATAGTGGCATTTATTATAAAGCAGAAATGAATTTATTTAAAGCAAAACTGAATTGGGCTCACATATAGCCTAGCCTACCTCTCTCATTCGGGAAGAATCCAAATGTTTCCATATTCGCGATGTAACATTTATTTGTTGCTGAACTACTGTTCATTATGTAAACTAAGGCTTTGTATTTCACTCTTGTTTCAATATCCACGTAAAACATCATCCTTCGTTTGCGCAAAAATGTGTTTGGTTGGGCGTTGTGCGCGCCGACTGGTACAGATATACTCCTATAGCGAACCCTTTAAACTGAGCAGTGTTTTCTCTGCATTTTAGTTTGCTGATAAATGGCTGAAATGTAAAGTTAGCGATGCTAGAACTGATACGTAGCGTATGCGTGTGTGAGTGAGGCGCCTGCGCGATCAATTGGATTTAATAAAATAAAGAAAACGAATACAATGCGTCAAATGAGCGTAGCCTGTACTAGCCCTACTTGATGCAGTTTTTCTCTTTTGTTTTGTTAATCTGTTAATTATTTCAGTGAAATATATATTTCCTGTAGTCCTATTATTTTATTCCTTGTATAGCCTATTATTCTGTTTTTCTCTGCATTGCAGGTGCATGACGTGTGAATCCTAATGTTCTGTTGATGTTGCCATTTGTGCATGCAAAGCGAAATCCCTGGAAAGAGAAAAAAAAACATTTGTGGTATTTTAAGACACGCATCTATTCTAATTTAATTTTAATTTGACATTTTAATCGTGTAGTTTAATGGTTAATGATCGTTAGTGAGTGATTGTCGGTCAGCAAAATAAACTAAATGTTCTCATAACAGTTCTCCACCAGATTTATTATGCTGCACACAAGTTCCCGCTGACTCAAAAACTTTCATACACGAGCTGAGACCTGACATGAGGTTTAATTGTAACCACCGCTCACGCTCATATTGATAAATGCCAAATTTTGCGTGGAAACGAGCATACGCACAGTTTTCTGGCGTATGATCGTTTGATAAATGAGAGCCATTGTGAAAAGAAATCGGTTTCAGTTTGCAAGTAATCAAACATCACTATTTTAATTAATGATTCAGGCCACCAGCTTAGTAGTAGAGTTTTCAATGAGCTTAACTGGATGTGTATTCTATTGCACAGTGACACTAAAATCCGAGTATTGTTGTGTGTGTTGCGTGCAGGTGAAGGCTGGTTTTGTTGCACTTACTCTTTGTACTGAGAACAAGGGGAACGTCTGAGGGAGGAGTCTTTGACCTTGCCATGTCAACCATGTTTTAAAAGACATCGTCATATTGCCTAGCAACCAGCCTTTTCTGTACTTCCTCTGGCCACAATAGAAAGTACGCAAAGCTGCTGAAATGCTGTCCATCACTGACTCCCTGAAAGACATCGATTTGACAGCACTAATATATATATATATATAAAGATAGATAGATAGATAGATTTTTGAAGTCAAGAAGGTTTTTTGTGATGGTGGGGAAAATATCTTTAGCATTTTTGTAGCTGTAATGTTAGCATGTCTATAAAGCCTGAAACTGCTGTCAATGTGGACAGCTCTCTATGGTTTGAGACACCGTGTCTGACATCCATCACACCTCTAGCTCTAAAGCATTCTTGTCCAGCATTCATGATTAGTACTTAACACTTTAATGTGATTGAGAGCTTCTCATGATGCAGATTTCCTGTGTCCCTTCTCTCCATGGCCTGTTTTTGTCAGTAGGTAATTTATAGCAGGACAATGAGGCCTTGACTCCATTGAGTCGCTTTCTGTTCCTGTTTAACTCCTCAAAGTCAAAAGTCTTGAATAACTCTATTACCTAAAGTCAACATAAAATCAAAATTGACCCTATTTACTTTTCTTACTGTGCATAATTCTTTGGTCCATGTAAATAACAAATAAGGCCAAAAATCTAAATCTAATATCTTGCTCTGAATCTTGCTGACAACTTGCTTGACAAATTTGCTTTTTGTTTGATTTAATCAGTTTCTGATAGACAAAATCTGTTTTAGATTTTGTCTGGTTGAAAATATGTCAGCTTACCAAAGTAAAATGGGTTATGAATGGCTTATTTGTGTAAAGACTATTAAAGGGATAGTTCACTCAAAAATGAAAATCTGATGTTTATCTGCTTACCCCCAGGGCATCCAAGATGTAGGTGACTTTGTTTCTTCAGTAGAACACAAATGATGCTTTTTAACTCCAACCGTTGCCGTCTGTCAGTCGTATAATGCATGGTAAAGGTAACAAAATCTATGAGAGTAAAAAAAACATGCACAGACTATTCTGAATTAAACCCTGTGGCTCCTGACGACACATTGATGTCCTAAGACACGAAACGATCGGTTTGTGCGAGAAACCGAACAGTATTTATATAATTTTTTACCTCTAATACACCACTATGTCCAACTGCCTTGAGCGCACGGCATCCAGTGTGTGAGGTGTGTATGCGCTCTGGCGTAGTTTACACAAGCGCCGGAATGGATCTCTCGCACGTATACGTCACTCATTGTTTACACAGAGCACAAACATTGTAGGTACGATTGCTAATCAAAATGGTACTTACTTGCGCTTATCCGGATTGTTCAAACCAACTTAAAACTAAAAGATTACGTTCTCTCGCGCGAACTCATTCGGGAGTGGTGACTTTCCACATATTCCCAACTTCTGAGCCGGCTCGCCTGAAGTTATGGTTGATTGCTCTTCGGCTGGATGTTTTTTTTACTCTCATAGATTTTGTTACCATTGGCATGCATTATATGACTGACAGACGGCAACGGTTGAAGTTAAAAATCATCATTTGTGTTCTACTGAAGAAACAAAGTCACCTACATCTTGGATGCCCTGGAGGTAAGCAGATAAACATCAAATTTTCATTTTTGGGTGAACTATCCCTTTAAGGGAACACAACAATATGTTGACTTTACACTGGTATTATGAGCTAATCTGGTATTATGATTCAGCTCGTTAATTAGCTCAGCATTCAATTGACCGGCTAATTGGGTATGGCAAATGGTTAATAATCTAATTCAGTGTCAATATCAGCATGCACAATTAGCAGAGAGATTACTGACTCTTGAGGTCGTTTAGTGCGGTGGTGTAGTCCTTAGATGTGTTGTGTGTGTGGGTTTACATGGCTTCATTTTGGTGAAAATGAATTTGAAAAAACTTTATTGGGTTTAGAATAGTCTATAGCAGTTAGAAATATATATATATATATAAAACAATAGAAGTATACAGTATGTCCTCACTTTGATAGCTTTGATAGATAAATGTGTGTGTGGGTAACTCATTCATTCATTCATTCATTGTGGTGACCAAAGGTCCACTTATAATGTTAGCAAGATTTTTACATCAAAAAACATCCTAATTTAGGAGTAATAGAATAGTTTTCTTTCCTATTTTTGACCCTCTTTTTGAAACACATTTTGATAGGTGTGCCACATTCAAGACTTGGAAGTAAATGGCCACTGCTATGATTGGTTTTGCATATTAAAATAATTGTCAATGTCCATTATGCGTGTGAATTTGTTTTGAAAACTTCCGATGTTGAAAAATCATTCTGGAACTATATTAGAAATCAGTGTTGTGCGGTGGTGTTTTAAATTGAGGAGGCAAAGTCCTCATTTATGTCCCTGTTACACAATTTTAAGTTAACATTACATAAAAAGAGAGACCAAATACAATTCTGTTTTGTTATTTTTACACTATGTAATGTTCTGTTTATTAAAACCAAGTATAAATTTCACCAGGTTAGTTTTTTTTTACTCATTTTTACATTTATTCCAAAATAATAACTAAAGGCAGTAACAAACATTTAAGGCATTTAAACAATATATATTATTTATATTATTATTAACAAATATTTAGCTTTTCTTAATAGTCAGTTTATTTTCAGCAGTCATCAAGCTTGTACACACTGATCAGTGGTCACAAACACGAAGATGTACCTTTAATTTTACCACGGTGATTGCTCACTAAAAACCCCCTGAGTCATCATGTTTTCAGGCAGTTTCGAGTTTGATGAAATATGAAATAAAGCGGTGATATCTAAGTGACAGTTGTTTACTTACTTTTTAATTAGTCTTCCCATTAACGCCACCATCACTGTCTTCATTCAGGCCGATTCGACGAGAACGCGCACGAAAACAAGAGGCGGGATTTATCGCACGAACCAATCATGTCCAATCATAACCGATCATATCCAATCATAGCGCGATGGAGGCACTGCCTCCTCTCACGTGACTTTCCCCCATTCATTCTCAATTACCCCCCACTAAACCCACCGCACGCTTTGGGGGCTCTGCTTTATTTCTATGAGCTGAAGGGAGGCAAAAGAGACTGCTGTAACTTCACCTGCGGGTGTCACTGTTTGACAGTGTTTCTTTAAAAAAACGAGTGACTTTTACACTTTCTACTGTCAAATTTTGTAACATTTGCATTGTTTTATTTTTGTAATATAGATTATTTTCTCATCCAGTTTTTTTGAGGAGGCACTGCCTCCCTTGCCTCCTTGGAGGAAGAAATACAGTTCATCCATGCTTTCATAATGTTAAGATCACAAGCAAGGCATTGCAAAGACTGTGTTTTTCTACAACTTGGTACTTCAAAATGTCTTGTAATTCTTAGGGGCTGTTTACATGACACAGTTTTCAACTAAAAACTTAAAACTTTTTATGCGTTTTGGCCGTTCATTTACATGACAGTGGCGTTTTGGGTGCCTGAAAACGCAAACTTTTGAAAACGGGTTTCAAAGTACAAGTTTTTGAAAACGGTCTCTGTGTAAACTACAAAAAAAACGCAAATCTGTGAAAATGATGACATCATGCACATGCGCATTACATGTTCAGTCTATAGTGTTTCATCGCCATCTAATGGCCTGACAGCAGAATACAGCATTTTTAGTCATTTTCGCGGATCAGTGTGAATAGGGAGCGTTTTAACAACGGTGTTGTCTGTACACGGAAAATTGAAAAGGAAAACTTCTCAGAGATTCAGCCAACAGGTGTTATGTCCATTTCTTTCATTTGGAATTGATAGGGCAAAAACACTTTGCATTCTTATTGGCTGCTAGTAGAAAATTGCTGTAGTTATAAAAAATAAATAAATATATGATGAACGCTGTTTTTTTTTTTTTCTTTATTATTTGAATATTTTGAAAAATATACACTGAAATATTTCCCTAATGTTATTCCAAGCACGCATCCTTATTAGGACTGTTATTATTACTTTGTCAAATGGCTGAATTCATTGGCTGTTTGTGGCCTCTGGAGGGACATTTTTTAAAAGCTTTTCTGCCTTTGGCTAATCTCAGATGCCTTTTTTTTTACTTTTAATATTCAAAGACTTATTATCCTCTGTCAAACCTGCTGAATGCACATGCCTGCAAAAGGTTGACAGAATTCAGCTATACGGCTCATATGACAGATGTGTCCTAATTGAGATGAGCAGATTGATGGTTACAAACTGCTCATGTTTTATAACAGTGATATGCTTGATAGGGAGAGAAGGAAGGAAGGAAGGAGATAGGAAAGAAAGAAAGAAAGAAATGGGTGAGTTTATGGGCGATTTAAAGGGATTGAGAGCGCCCCATAGGCTCCATCATTGATTTATCATCCTTTAGTCTGATTCTTTCACTTTATCTCTTTCACTTTTGCCTTGCTTCAATGTCACTTAAACATTTGGAGGACATTAGAGGGGAGGTTGTTGAAACGTTTGCAGAACATTAGTATGGAGTTTCTTCCTGCATTAATCAATTCTACTGTTCTACTCAAATAAGCCTCCGTCAGGCCCAGATTTACAACATTACAGATGACAGCGGGCCCTCAGTCTCCCTAAGCATGATATGGCTGTGCATGCATGGATGACCTTGTGTGGAATAGATCAAAAAAAAAAGATATTGGAAATAATTCTGATAGCCGCAGGATGGTAGGTCTCTAGGACTTTTTAGCATAACCTAATGTTACTAGTGTAACCTGCTTCATAGGAGCAGTGTTAAATTTGTTCAATTAATGTCAATGATACATTTTTTTTGTTTTAATTGATGTAAAATAATTAGTGCTGTCAAATCGATTAATCGTGAATAATCACATCTAACATAAGTTTCTAAATATATATATGTATGTGTGTGTGTATGTATACATACACTACCAGTCAAAAGTTTGGAATTGGTAAGATTTTTAATGTTTTTAAAAGAAGTTTCGTCTGCTCACCAAGGCTGCATTTATTTAATTAAAAATACAGTAAAAACAGTAATATTGTGAAATATTATTACAATTTAAAATAACTGTGTTCTATTTGAATATATTTTATGAAGTAATTTATTCCTGTGATCAAAGCTGAATTTTCAGCATCATTACTCCAGTCTTCAGTGTCACATGATCCTTCAGAAATCATTCTAATATGCTGATCTGCTGCTCAAGAAACATTATCAATGTTGAAAACAGTTGTGTACTTTTTTTTTTCAGGATTCCTTGATGAATAGAAAGTTCAAAAGAACAGCATTTATCTGAAATACAAAGCTTTTGTAACATTATACACTACCGTTCAAAAGTTTGGGGTCAGTAAGAATTTTTATTTTAATTTTTTTGAAAAGAAATTAAAGAAATGAATACTTTTATTCAGCAAGGACGCATTAAATCGATCAAAAGTGACAGTAAAGACATTTATAATGTTACAAAAGATTATATTTCAAATAAATGCTGTTCTTTTGAACTTTCTATTCATCAAAGAATCCTGAATAAAAATATTGTACACAAATATTTTGTACAATTGTACACAATAAGTGTTTCTTGAGCAGCAGATCATCATATTAGAATGATTTCTGAAGGATCATGTGACACTGAAGACTGGAGTAATGATGCTGAAAATTCAGCTTTGATCACAGGAATAAATTACTTTATAAAATATATTCAAACAGAAAACAGTTATTTTAAATTGTAATAATATTTCACAATATTACTTTTTTTACTGTATTTTTAATTAAATAAATGCAGCGTTGTTGAGCAGACGAAACTTCTTTTAAAAACATTAAAAATCTTACCATGTCCAAACTTTTGACTGGTAGTATACGTATAATTTTTGTAACTTTCTAGGCATTTAATTTAGATTTTAAGTAACCTAAACATGCAAAGAGGCATGTCATGATTTGCATTTATTCACTTATCATTTATGGTTTAATTCAGTTACTTACAAATGAGCAATACTTTGAAGTGCAACGATTTGATGATGGATGAACCGGGCTCTACAGTGCGAGCATTTCGCTCGCATTTGCGCCTGAAAATAACTGTGTGGGAGTGTGAAAAAATATTTAGGTGCACTGGTGCGAGTGACCCGATCGATTCTCATGAATTGAACTATAATACAGTCGGAACAAAAAGTACACCTCCTAAAATGCATCTACACTGAAGAAGAGTTATGTTTCGCACGGCAATGGGCTGCTTTTCATGCTTTTATTCAAAGACGCTGCTTCAGTCAGCAGAGCAAGTGCAAAAGACGCGATGGACTACACTCCAAATATTGTTTACAAGGTGAAACGAGACAGTCTCATGCTGCTGATGTTTCAGCCAAATTAACTGGAAATACTAAATTTGGATTATCATAAGCAAGGTCGGAAATTAACGGGGGCTTGAGGGAAAAAATGCCACCAAAAATGAATAAAAACATTTTACTTTTGCTTTTAAAGTAGCGTCAATTCGGAGGCGGCAATTGCTTGAATGGTGGGTGGGTTCATTATTACTCTTAATGAAAAAACACAACAAAAAAACAATACAATGACAAACTCGCTTAAATTTGCTTTTACATTTCGCTTTGCAACCAAATCTTCATCCATCATCATTCAGAGAAGTGAGGCGAAATGGCCGAAGTGAGGTGAAATCTGACTCCTGCTGCGACTCTCCTTCAGCTCTCACTGAATTGAGCAGACGCGTTCAGTTTTTGACTGTATCTGTTCTCTAACTAAACTAAATAATTTTTCTTACTATAAAAAATCAAAATGAAGGTGGGGGCGATGCCGCGGTCACGGTGGGCAAGTGATGTAACCGGTGTTGCGGCTGAACACCGGTAACACCGTCGCAGCAAGCCTAATATGTAGCCTAAAGTTAAGTAATATCACATGAGTAGACTCCTGTTTCTCAGAGTATTGGCATGATTGCAAATGTGATACTTACTGATCTGATTGAAATTGATGAAATATGACGCATACATTTAATAAGATTAGAAAAAAAATGCTCTTATAATGGTAAAAATGCCTGAGGAAATTAATTTAAAGGGGCAAATATCGCCCTGTAATAGGAAAGTTAGTGTCTGTTATTGATCAGAAAGTCCTCCTAAATTTTTGACTGTGCTCCTAAAATATTTTTATTTTAGAAAAATGTTAGCGTAGAGCCCTGATGAATAAAAGCATGGAAATAAAGATCTATTGTCTATTGTCAACAGTGTATGAAGCACAGCTCACATAGAAGTCACTTTCAAACCAAGAAGATTTCTGTTGATCAATATAGAAGACCAACTTGAACACAAGCAATACCTGTGCGAGGAACATTTCCGCCCTCACGTGAAACTCCAAATGAGGCAGATTCCTATTTAAAAGAAAGAAATTTCACCAAATAACAGTAAGTGTGACTGCACCTTTAGAACAAGTTTCCTGAAGCCTGATCGGAAAACAAAAGGCAGTGTTTGTGTGTGGTAGTAGCCTTGGACCTGCCTGTCTAAAAATACCCATAAACCGACAGACTCTTGACAGGAAAAGACCTCTGGCAAATATATAAGCAAATATTATTATTTCTACTGCAGAAAGCTGATGTGTGTGGGGGGGTGAGGGGGAGAGCTAGCACAGCTGTAGGCAGTTTTGTCTGTGGTGTTGAGAGAAGAGGTCACACCGTGTGGAGAAAGCAAAAAAGTGCATTTGTGTTCAGTGGAAGGCTGGCAGCATCTCAAAGCTTTAGTACACAACACCTACGCACAATCACTCAAATCACTCTCTTTCTCGCTTCTTCTAAATAAGCTGTGGCAAAAAATGCTGTTTGAGGAAAAAAGGTTCAGGGATGGTACCTTAAAGGTTTTACTACAGATATTTACTACTCAGATAAATATCTGTAGTACTACTCATACTCAGATACAAATGTATAGTATAATGCAATGTAAGTCGCTTTGGATAAAAGCGTCTGCCAAATGCATAAATGTAAATGTAAATGTACTACAGGTTTACTACAGATAATAGCTAATGAAAGAACATCAAGAGTTCATTGAATTTAATGTGTACTTGCATTATTGTGGTGGTAACTCCAAAACTCCAGGGGGCGATAGTTACTCCAAATTTCTGAGCTGTTAAACTGGATTTGTTGTTATTCTGGTAGTTAGCTATGTTGACTTTCCAAACGGGATATATCGCCCTCCGAAGGGCACTTCAGAGTGAAAACAATCATGGCCGCGATATTGAAGGGTTGTTTCAAAGTGAAGTGATCAAAACTGGCCACTTCAAAGGGCCCTTCGGAATGAAGGATTTCGAAGGGTACAACTGATGGACATTTCAGGCCCCCATGATCCTTTGCACAGGGAAGTTGTTTGACGTCACAGAATGGGTACAGGAGGCTCGGAGTTCGATTTTACCTATAAATGTATGTATAGTATTTTTCTATACTACTGTAATATTTATACGAGTTAGATTTGGTACGTTATTATGGTCAAAATGACATTGTACTTCAAAAAAATACTTTACAGCTCCCTTTATCAGTCCATTCAAATGTTTCAAATACATAGACACAATATACATTATATTTAACGTAAAAAAAGACCAGCAGTAGCTTATAATGTTACTACAGTAAATGAATGCGTATTAACACAAAGAGTAAACCAGGGGAAAAAAGACGAAGGCGCCTCCTTGATTGTTACGTTAAGATGACGCAGAAGTGCGTTCCAAAAAAAAGAGTTTTTTTGACCCCTACACCCTTCATCCCTTCGAAGCTCTCACTCCGGAGGGTAAACCCTCTGAAGGGATTAGGGCATAGGGATGAGCCCTTCCAAATGGAACACAGGGTCTAACTAACTTGCTCAGCAAGACTCTCTTCAAACAACTGAACACTGCATGACTGAAAGAGAAAAACTAAGTAGACAGTTTATCTGATATGCTAATTTTTTCCTTGCAGCAACACTGCTATGCAATGTGTAGCATTATTAATTGCAAAATGATGACACATTTTGAAAGGCAACAATGTATGGAATTGAGTTTGCTTAGCTAGAAGAGTTAGCATTCATGTTAATAAGTTTTGGGGTCATTAAGACCTTTTTATAAGAAGTCTCTTACGCTCACCAATGCTGCATTTGTTCGATTAAAACTACAGTAAAAACTGTTGTTCAGTATTATTAGTTTAAAATAACTGTTTTCTGTTTTAATGTTTCAAAACATAATTTATTCTTATGATGGCATTACTCCAGTCTTTAGTGTCACATGATCCTTCAGAAATCAATCTGATGATTTGGTGCTTAAGAAACATTTCTTATTATTATCAATGTTGAAAACAGTTGTGCTGCTTAATATTTTTGTGAAAACTGTGATTGTTTTTTTCAGGATTCTTTGTTGAATAAAAAGTTCAAAAGAACAGCATTTATTTGAATTAGTTGTCTTTTGTGGCATTATAAATGTCTGTACTGTTTAATTTTAAGCAATTTAATGCATCCTTGGTGAATTAATTTATTAAAAAAACATAACCTCAAACTTGTATACAGTAGCGTAATTTGGTGCAGTGTGTTTTGGACTTATGTACGAGCAATGTAAAAGAAATTCCATAATACTGTAAGCAAGTAGACGTTCGATATTCGGTAATGCGATATATCACGATAATGAATATGCACAATATTGTTATCATGGGCACTTCAAAATACTGTAAATAATAATTTATTACCAATTATTAAAATTTTTATAATGCATTTAAGAATACTTTCCCCATCAACTGTATAAAATGCACAACACCGCTGTATTCTGTGTCAAAGGGACACGCGCTCAGATGTAAACAAGCCCAACGTGCATGAGAAGCACATGGCGGAACGAGTGAAGGAGACGCGCTGAATGAAAGTGCGCGTTCACTCTCTGACAGCAGAGAGCGCTGATGGAACAGCAGAATGCAGCGGTTACCCCGGAAACCCCGCAAACAAAGCAACTGCGCTAGTAAAGTTTTTAAAATGCTTCAAACAGCCATTCATTTTTTTTGTAATCTCAATGTTGTTCATCACAGCACCAAATACTTAATACTTAAAGACTTAATAGGCTATTTATTTTCAAACTTAAACATTTTATATTTTAATCTGGACTACAACATGCCCTAATGATTAGAAATGTTCTGATTATTTGTTATTGTTCAGTAAAACTTTGAGACATACGGCTTCATTAGTTAACATGTTAATTCATTATTACCAAACTTACAATGAAAAATATTATAAAGCATTAATTATTCTTAGTTAATGTTAATTTCTTAGTTACTGTTTAATAACATTACTAAAATCAAAAGAACTTATTTAATGGACCCGAGATAAAACTAACAATGATCAGTTGTATTTCTTAACTAACATTAATAAAAAATAATACTTTCTGTAACAAATGTAGCTATTGCTCAATCTTAGTTAATGCATTAAATAATGAGACCTTATTGTAAAGTGTTACCAATTGTACTTTATATATTTTTGTGTATTGTATTAATGTATTTAGAGTTCTTACAGAGTTCTTTTTGTTATTACAAAATAGTTCTTAAACCTATTATACCATGACAACACTTTTTTTGCAACTTATTTCAATATCGTGATAATACCGTATACCGTGATAAAAGCTTCAGCAATTAATCGTAACATGAAAATTTGATACCGTCACATGCCTGTAGGCAAGTATACAAATTCAGATGTGAACTCAATTTCATTGAACACACTTAAAGGGATAGTTCAACCAAAAAAGAAAATTATGTAATTTACTCACCCCAATCCTTTATGTTTTTCTTTCTTCTACTGGACACAAAAGAAGATATTTTGAAGAAACAGCTGAAAGTAGCCATTAACTTCCATAGTATGGAAAAATGCCACTCCTTTAAATAAAGCTACTATAAAGCTAGCTATAAACATGTCAACTGGATCTAGTCCATAACACTAGTTCAACTGACAGTAAAAAAAAAAGAGTAGAAAAGGCTGTTTATGTCAACAACCACTTAGTGTGTCTCTTGAGGCAATACAGAGAATGCAGTGCATACTTGTGTCATGTAATTAACTCCATTCTGACACATTTGAAAACATTGTATAAAATCACAATTAGAAGCATTTGCAGTCACATACTAGCATAAAGTATATATTTTGGGCCTAAGTAGTAATATATATTTTTTGACAAATATGTATTGAATTGATGAACATATATGTTGGGTTGAGTGGTGGATTGTTCCAGAACATGTTTTCCACTCATCCGCACTCTTCATTCAATAGCAGACAATGACGTACAGGTGCTTTTTGGAAAGTTCGTACAGCTTTGCTAATACTGCACAGCCCTCCTCCCCCAGACTGAGCGCTGCCGTCCACTCGACACACACCTCAGCTGAAAGACCATTATTAAATGCAGCTTCACCACAGTTTTTATTAGTCAAAGTATGGCCATTTACCTTTTGAAACATACAAACAGGTCCTTCTCTTTCCCTGGAGAGCTCTGACTAATGCTGTACTTCACTGTGTGAATGTGTGTGTATGAAGAAGAATACTTCGTACATGTTTATATCAGGCTCTTTGTGCTATTCCAGAGTTTCATTTCTCTTTGCTGTCTCTATATCTATCCGAATGTATTTTGTGTTCTTCACAGAGTGAGATCTCGTTCTGAGAACGAGAAAGCACCCACTGACTTTTGTAAGTCACACTGTGCTTCAGTGCTTGTGTTCACTATGTGATACAGAGCTGCATGGTAAGCAGTTCTGTTTATCAAAAGCTGGTGGCTTGGATTTTTTTTCTCCCACTTTAGAGTGGTGTTGTGAACTTTAGGACCTGTGAGAGTTCTATTGCTCCAACTCATATTGTGAAGTATGTGTGTCTTTGTTGTTCCATTGAATGGAAGGAAAATTGCTGCTGTTGACTCTGTAAACAAAGGCCCTTATTGTGAAGGGCCTATTCATTTAAATTATTACTTTGCTCGAAATGCAGCTGTTTGCATGCTGTTTAAATCTGATGGTTAAACTTATTGTACAGGCATAGACATACAAGCATATGTGAATGTCTTTGAATGCTATATCTAGATCTGGAAAGCTGCTGATGATATCCTTGAATCATTAGTCCATGTTAACCCGGGTTCTCCTTCAGTTCGGCCTGCATATGTTGCTGTATGGAAACTGCGAAACTGAATTCAGGTCAGATAGACTTTGCGCTGTTTGTTCTCTTGTGTCGACCCCTTGGGAAACAAGGTGGGAAGAGTTGTTTCCGCTTCTGCAGAGGTACTTACCAAGCATCCACTCCTCCTTCTCCCAAAGGAAGTAGCAAGTATACGTGCAGGGCTATCCAGCGTCCTACTTCCACAGGGTAGGTGGCCTTGATATGTGACTACAGTGCATTCTGGGTAATCAGCAGGTCACCTTTACTGTATGTGGATGCTGAGCAGTTTAAAGCGGCCAAAATGCTTCATTCAGACTTGTGTTCTGATGTGATTAAGATTCTTCATAATCTTCATAATCTAATTTACTAACTTTTAAAGTCTATAATACTAAAATTAATTAAAATGATTGGTTTGATACATTTTTTATATTTTTTTGCATAATTAATAAATGGTTAAAATCTGTTAAAACCTTTAGAAATAGCACCCAACATTACATCACTATGCTTTTAATAGGAAACTTAATATTGTATGTTGCTTGCATAAATTATTGAATATTTTTACTCATATTCAATGCAATATTTGTCTCATAAAGGAGGTTGTTCACCTTTATTAGATTTAGTCATTGTGTCAAAAATCAGAAATGGAACAATACATCATTTTAAATGCTTTTTTCTCCAGCTTTAAATTCTATTCTTCAAAACAAGCTCTCTCACAATCCTGCTCAAACTTCAGGCTTCTGGAGACATATTGTTCATGCAGAAATACTTCAGAATTTAAGAGCAGTGCTTTCAAACTCTGTGGAACATCAGGTACAAAAGAATAACAATATCAAACAGCGAGCGCACATGGCGTAATCAAGACAACAGAGTGCAGTGACATGCAGTTTACATAGTGCATCTGTCAAATCAGAGTCAAGTTGGGTTTATTCTTTGCTCTTCTGCCTAGAAAAGAAACCAAATACTGTAGCCTTTGCATTTTGGCAGCAAGACAAAGAAAAAGCCTTTTTTGCTTTGAGGCCTAAAGTTCTGGTCCATTGGAGCGTCAGGAGAGATCCAAAGGCTCAGAGGTGCTCAGTGGGCTGAGCAGCTTTATAGCAGTGCACCCGTGCTGGGTGTATTTATAGCAGTGTGTGGGTTATGCCATTGCAGGGGCGGCCCGCGTCACATGCCAGAGGAACCCTCACGTAGCAGAACCAAGCCAAGACTTCTGTGCTAAATAAAGAGATGCTTTCATACATTTCCACTTTTACGAACACAGAGATAAAGACTATCTCTGTCTCTCGCTCTCTATCTATTTATCTATAAATCACACATCAGGTAAGAGAGCATTTGAACATCTTTTAAAAAGCAGTGACACTGATTATTTAAATCAATATTGATTAATTAAATAAAATTTTGAAAATTTGAAAAGTAACATTTTTAACAATATCTCAAAGAACACAAAAACAATTTCCAAAATGTTGACAAGACTAAGTTTTATATAACATCTGTTTAACTTATAACATGAAAGTAAGGTTAATAATATAACTTGGATTACACATTTTTCAGTTTTACTCAAATTAGGGTGATGCAAAAATGAGTACACCCCACTGAAAGTCTCTGGAGCAAAGCTACATTTTAGACTACAAATGTCTAATTTAACAAGAATTCAACCACAGGTGAGTCTAATTATTCATTACACAGGTGTCCAGCAGACAGTTGACTATAAAAAGGTGTTAAAACCCATTCCCATTTCATGCTGTCAGCAATGGCACCACATGGAAGAGAAATGGGAAAGAAAATAATTTCTTTACACCAGAAAGGTGAAGGCTACTGTAGCAAAAAAACTGCAACCATCTCACAGAGACGTCCAGGTCATCCACGGAAGTTAACACCTCGACAGGAGCATCTTCTGATGAGAAGGGTCGAAGCAAATTGGCATGCAAGTTCACTGCGGTTATCTAAAGAAGTAGAAAGCCAAACTGGGGTGACTATTTCCTGTGACACAATACGGCGTACACTGCAGAGGAATGGCATGCATGGATGCCGTCCACGAAAGAAGCCTCTCCTAAAGCCCAGGCACAAAAAAGCCCACCTAGAGTTTGCCAGGGCCCATGCTGACAAAGATGAAGACTACTGGGACTCTATACTCTGGAGTGATGAGACCACGATACATGTTTTTGGAACTGATGGCTTCAAAACTGTTTGGCGTCGCAAAGGTGAGGAAGACAAAGAAAAATGCATGGTGCCTACAGTGAAACATGGTGGTGTCAGTGTCCTTATGTGGGGCTGCTGGTGTCGGGGAGCTGTATTTCATTGATGGCATCTTGAATTCACAGATGTACTGCTCTATACTGAAAGAGAAGATGCTACCATCACTCCGTGCCCTTGGTCGTCGTGCACTTTTCCAACATGACAATGATCCTAAACACACATCTGGGTGAAAATGATTCAGTGGCTCCTGATCTGAACCCAATCGAACACCTATGGGGAATTCTGAAGAGACAAGTTGAGCATCACGCTCCATCCAGCATCCAGTCTCTAAAAGAGGTCATTCTTGAAGAATGGAAAAAGATAGATGTTGCAAAATGTTGCCAACTTGTTCATTCCATGCCTAGAAGACTTGGTGCTGTCATTAAAAATCATGGAGGCCATACAAAGTACTAGATGTAGTAGTTTTTGTTGTGGGGTGTACTTATTTTTGCATCACCCTAATTTGAGTAAAACTTAAAAATGTGTAATCTAAGTTATATTATTAACCTTACTTTAATGTTATAAGTTAAACAAATATTATATAAAACTTAGTCTTGTCAACATTTTGGAAATTGTTTTTGTGTTCATTGAGATATTGTTTTAAATGTTACTTTTCAAAGGGGGTGTACTCATTTACGCTGAGCACTGTACATGCGCACTCATACACACACACACACACATAAGTGCATTAGAAGTACAGCAGAATTGGTTTGTCTGCCACCTGTCAGGTGCGGTGAGATGACATAAGAGGAGTTGAATAGCGTCTGACTGACCTGTACAGCTGTTTTCCTTTAATCAGAAAGGATCTGCAGGTATAAGTGGAGAATGAGTTATAAATTGTACATTCTGCAGGATATTAGTCTTATGTACGTAGTATAATGCTGTATAATTATATAATGCTGTTATACTGTTATAATGCTGTTATCTTGGAATATGAATAGTTTTGTTTTTGTTCAAGCTGAGATATTTTTTTTTTAATTTTTTTTTTTTATACAGTTGTTAATAAGAAATATGTATTGAACACAGGATAATAAATGAACATTTTCAGTGCTTGACATCAATTCCATTCCCTCTCTTTATCTCCCACCGTGTTCTCTCTTTCACTCACTCTAGCTCTCTCTTCCCCTCTTTCTTTCAGCCGGTCGGTCTGCAGTCTGGGATTGTGTTTCATTTCCTCAGTCTGTAATTTTAGCAGAGTGAGTTTGCTAAAACTGGCTCTCTTACATTTTTAACATACACACAAACTTGAGAACACAATGTGCGGTCACATGCACATAAAAAGGAAATGTTTAATTCATTGGGCAAACAACTACTAAACCCAATTACAAATAATTACTGTGTGTCTCTGTAGTACTGTATGTTACAGCAAGGAAAGTTCACACGTGCCTGTGCTTTAATAAATGTCTGATAGATCAAGTGGTCTGTGTGCACACATATGGGTGTAAGCATGTATTGGCATATTGCTTTTACAAAATGACAGCAACAGCAATATGACGAAATATATCAGTGTTCTTCAAAAGAAATGGTGACATTTATTATTAATATTAATATTTAGATCAACAGTTTCTACCATATAATATAGATAATTAATCACTGTAGGCTTTATGTTGTTGCCAAGAAACAAAAATCGGGCACATTTCCCAGGTGAAAAAAGTGCACTTCCATAATGTACTTAAAGTGCTCTATTTTCGCGTACTAATTTTGTACTTAATATACTAAAAATTCTTCTTTAGTACTTAAGGTAATCTTAAGAACATCTAAAGGCTGGTTCACACTGTGCGATTTTGGCTACGATTTGGTCGTCTGAGACAAATTTAGCAAATCCTGAAAGATTCCTATAATCCTAGCCTAAAATCTGTAGTCTTTGATCGCTAGTTTGACATGTTCACAGACAGCCGATTAATGACCGCTGCGATCAAATTTTACCTCCGACGAAATTCTGGCAGTGTCAGAAGATTTGGCACACAGTCCTCCAGTGTGACTAATCCTACGACGAACGTCAAATTGTCTTCATTTTTCAAGACAAGCCGTGATCAAAATTAGCGATAGAGATGTCTTTGTTAGCCACCATTTTAGTCCCACGTGTAATGCAGCTCACAGTCATCGAACGTGTATGGGTTGATGATGTAAAACTCGTCCGTTTTTAACGCGTCTTGACTGTCGTACAGTCTGACATAAATGACAGCTGATATCCCACAGTGTGACATGAGGATCATGTTCATACAGTCTGACAAGCAACCATCGTAAAGAACTATTATAAATCGCACAGTGTGCACCCAGCTTAAGTGTGTTATTTTGAGGCACCATGAATATGAACTAAAATGTGCTTTTAACATACTATCTCTTTATGAAAAGATGGATTCACTGTACGAAAGATGGGTTCAAGTGTGCTACAAGTGGTAACTAAATGGTGAACCCCACTGAAGTCCACTATATGGAGAAAATAGGAATGTTTTTGTCAAAAACTTTAATTTCTTTTCGACTGAAGAAAGTCATGAACATCTTGGATGACATGGGGGTGAGTAAATTATCAGGAAATTTTCATTCAGAAGTGAACTAATCCTTTAAGAAGTACTAAAAAATATTTTTTTTAAGTACAAAATTAGTGTGCGAAAATAGAGCACTTTAAGTACATTATGGAAGTGTATTTTTTTTTGACCTGGGTTCAATTGAATGATTTCAGCCTAATTACAATTTAGAGTCAAAACCATATGCATAGATGTTGAAAAACTGCTTTTTAAAAATAAAGTTTTAGTATAGCTTTGCTGTAGCTCAAACATAATGACATTAAGAATGCAAAGGTCATGGGTTTGATTCCCAGAAAATGCATGAACTGATAAAAATGCATACCTTGAATGCACTTTGGATAAAAACATCTACCAAATGCATAAATGCATTATGCAATATAAATGTCAGGTCAAACCCCATACCATTACAGCTTTGGCTTTCAGAAGTGACACATTCTCTATAAAGCAAACCCACGCACCGAGACCATGCTTAGATCCATTTACATAGACCAGACCAGACCAGTCATTTGCCTCCTGAGGAGTGATTGCATTATAATGCATATGAGTTCAAACCTTCTGACCAATCATAAGAATCCAATATATAGTACTGAATTTGGGACCTGGTTGATCATCTCTAACAAGCTTTCACTTATACCAGTTTTCTGAGGAATGACCTCTCATAAGTGCCTGATTGACTAAAGCATAACATAAGCATATTCTTTGTAGGTAATTACTGATTCAGAACAGGTGCTCAGTTTATTATGTGTTAATTAACGTAATTCTAATATATTACAGAATGCACAACTAATTAAAGCACTGCTAAACTGAATGGTTAAGTGTTTTTTACTTAATTGGCCATTGAAAGAGAAATTTCACAGAATGTTGTGGGGAAAACAATCACAGGTATGTTCTAGTTATATTGGCTGTCTAAACAAAACATGTCAGTGAGACATTTGCAACTAATGGAGGAAAATAGGAGAGAGAGTAAAAAGAGTGTAAATACACCACGTTGAGAGACAGAGACCTGTTAAAAGATTTATATTATGGGTTGGATGAGTAATATGCATTGCCTATACCCCCGCAGAAACCTTGACTGCAACCTGAATTGCAGTTGACAGAGAAATATCACACTCTCACACACAAAGACGAATGATTTACAGGCACTGAGACATGTAGCACATACTGACTGCACGCCGTACACATACATTAATGCTCGTACACATGCAGTTGAGCTGGTATGACCAGTGAAGTATTACAGATGGCACTCTAATTGGTCCCTTTGGAGTAGATGCACGCCCAAGCTGGAAAAATATAAAAATAATCACAGAGTGCACAGCAGATAACACCAAGGAAACCCTTCCTGTTCTCTTCAACATACACATGCATGTATGCTTAGTTCTGTGAACATTCACTGTTTTTATGTGAATGTGTTTAATAGTTTTTAATGTTTTTCAGTCTGAGCAGTTCCTACGCAGGGGTCAACAGTTATATGAAGTCTTCTGATTTTTGCTGTCGTGACAGTATATGCGTGTTTATTCTTGTAACATTACCAATATCATTTCAAAGCGCAGACATCAGAATCACTTATGCTTTCATGTATGCTTTTTTTTTAACAACATGATAAATTAACCTCTTTGAACTTCATCGTAATATGTGTCCTCGCAAAGTAATACCATTCGTTGTCTATTTTTTAATCCTCTGCCGTCATGGGTCATAGAAAAGGGGTGGATAGACACATATTAGAAGGAACAGACTATTTGATAAGGATATGTTTGTGTATTCCTTTAGCAGACACACAGACAGGGTGACACCTGGACTAGTGCAAATAGCTGAGTGAAGACAGTCCTGCACCTTCTCATGTCTTGTATGTTTGTGTTTGTGTAGACGTATGTTCTGTTATCCTTTTAAATGACAGAGATCAGGGCACAATCATTCTCTGTCAACTTGGTGTACTCTGACCCTTAACCTCTCTGTCTTTTTCTCTCAGTTACTCCTCATCCCATGGAGATCCATTCAAACATGCGCTGACGTTGTCATTCTCTCTTAGGAGCAATCTGATTCTGAATACAGACACCCTTCAGCAGTTCAGTGCAAACACGGCTGTGTTATGAAACCAGGCTAACGTGCAGACGACCCTCATGGATCTGCTCCCAGTAACATGCACATGGCTTGGTGAAATAACTTCCTGTGCAGCGATGCCCAAATAATCCAAGTGCCCAAATAAGCATAGAATTTTCCAGGAAATGAAACACAACCCTCAGCCTTGGTACTTGGTAGTTGCCTGGTAGCTGCCTGGCCTTTATTTTGCTAATATCATCCGGTTTCTAGCACAATACATCACAAGTTTGAATGTAAATTGTAAATACACACACATTACTTGAAGTGTTCGATGTTGAAATCATTTGACTGTTTCAAGTATGTGTTTGTTTGAGCATTTCAACCATTTCAGCCTGACAGAGCAACATTGGTTTAACCAATAGTGGGAGTTTGGGATGAGACGGTATTTTAAAATAAAAATAAAATATAAATATATAAAATATGATGTTGCAAATTCTCATCTAATCTCATCTGTGCAAAACATGCTTCATTTTGAGATGGACATCATTGAAAGTAATGATATCTTGCTGTTCAGTTAGTGAGTCAGATGTTGATTTATTAGCCACTCTGACTGATTCAGTGAGTTGATTCAGTGAAGGATTTGTCATGTTCGACTTCATGCAGCACTGCGCCGACCGATCTGTGTATTACATCAAAGTACTGTGAGAACGATTGGAAAGCAGATGACATGTGACCCTGGACCACGAAACCAGTCACACGGGTATATTTGTAGCAATAGCCAAACGATACATTGTATGGGTAAAAATTATCGATTTTTCTTTTATGCCAAAATTCATTAGGATATTAAGTAAAGTTCATGTTCCATGAAGATATTTTGTAAATTTTCTACTGTAAATATATCAAAAATGTATTTTTGTGAGTGGATATGCATTGCTAAGAACTTAATTTGGACAACATTATAGGCGATTTTCTCAATATTTTGATTTTTTTTTTGCACCCTCAGATTCAAGATTTTCAAATAGTTGTATCTCGGCCAAATATGATGATTCTGGTTTTGTGGTCCAGAGTCACATATGCTTTCAAATCGTTCTCATGGTACTTTGACCTATCGGTCTGCGCAAGTCCAACACACCTTATGTATTTTTTTGAATAATTCATTAAAATAATCCATTTATAAGAATCATTAGTTCATGACTATTTGTTGCACAGTATGTTTTTGATTCACTAAATATAATTGGCTCATGAGAGTCATTTGTTTGTTCATTCTCTAGCACTCAATAGAAAGACATTTTCTTGCAAACTGCATTTTTTTTTATCTCATTAATTCACGATCACAGCCTTTAAACAGTGTAGTATGACATTGTGCATGCTTTTGTATATGTGTGTCTAGCGTATGTAAAGCTCAGCTGTTATAACAGTCCTCTTTATCAGAGGTGGGTAGCTGTGATATGAGCTTGATATGGTTTTGATCCAGCTGAAGATTTCCCTGGTAATTCTCTCTACATGTGCTTTGACTTGGAAAGATTCCAGAGCAGGAGTTCATATTTTAATCAAGTAATCAGATCTGTTTTGATGTTTCCTTTGGCAGCGAACATATTCATATCTCTGATCTTCTGTGTATGCATGCTGTTTTTGCTGGTTTGAGATTGATAGTGTTTGGATGTGTTAGATTTATCTTCTACAAAGAAACTTAGATTTCTTTTTATTGCTGAAGAGAACAACTTTTGACTGTGCTCTCTATATTTCTTTCTTTTATGTGCCTTAAAGCATGAATGTATGTGTAGGTGTAACTGTTTTCCTAAAAAAAAGGGCACCCGATAAGTGTCTTATCTGGCATTGACTGCTCTTTCCTGTCTGTTTTATATTGATTACTGTGTGATGGATTACATTGACCTGTGATAAAATGGGTACTTTAGATTTCTAGCTGAGATAGCTGTAGATAGAAATGTATGTTAGTTTCCTTATATTTATCCATGCCATAGCTTTCCTTCCTTTTTTACTTTGATACATGTCTGTGCTTTGTCTCTCACCGTTTATTTTATTTGCCTAATGTATATTTGTAAATTAGTTTTTTGTTTTGTTCTTTTTTTTTTGTTCTTTTTTTTTTTATTATTCAAAAAGGTAACAAAAGATAACATGTGAAAAGATAACGTGTGATTGCCATGCTCCTTGCAAAGGGTTGTCACAATCCCTATATTTTAGTAAAGTCGATACCAGTGAAATTTTCTGATACTCATTATCAGTATATTAATACCACAGTTACATTCACTATTCAACTAATGTGACATTAATATGATAATGTGATGAATGACATGCTTGTTTATTCTAATTAATGAAATTTAAATAAATACCAATAAATTCAATTACAACAATGACATGTATTTTTCAGTTAAGTAAATGTTGCATCGTGTTCAATTCAAGTAATTATTCAATTATTCAGTGAGTAAAAAAAACAAATAAAAGGAGCAGTGATTAGTTTTATTTTTTCTAGTCAATACTTGTTGACTATGTATTGGTATGTAGGGACTCTAGGGAGAGGTATATTTTGTAGAGTAATCATTTATTGAAATTTACTGTTTCATTATTATGTTATTATAAAATAATTCTTGCTCTTTTCACCTTTGTCCCCAGCATTGTAAAGCTCTAACATGTTCTGTTATCTTTGATAATATAAGAAACCATTTTATGTAATGTTTTTGACATTTTTAGATTGTCTATTTCAGCTATACTTACCAGGCTTCTTTGTGCTCTTTCTGCAGGATGGATCAAAGCAGAGACAGGCAAGGAAGAAAACTGTCTCATTCAGCTCCATGCCAAGTGACCGCAAGATGAACAGCACAGCTGCCTGCATGGCCTTCATGATGGAAGGCTGTGAGATGAAGAAAGTTCGCTCCAATTCTCGCATGTACAATCGTTACTTCCTATTGGACCCTGACATGCGCTGGCTCCGCTGGGAGCCATCGAAGAAAGACTCAGAGAAAGCCAAGCTTGAGATCAAGAGCATCAAAGAAGTTCGGTTGGGAAAGAAAACACCCGTCCTACGCAGCAACGGCCTTTCGGATCAGTTCCCAGATGAGTGTGCTTTCTCAATTATATATGGAGACAACTATGAGTCTCTGGATCTGGTCGCAAGCACGGCAGAAGTGGTTAGCACCTGGGTGATGGGACTGCGGTACCTGGTCTCATATGGGCGGCACATGGTGGGCGTAGTCGAACCCACTCAACCTAGTGTAAGGACATCCTGGATTGGGTCAGTGTTCGAGCTAGCTGATCCAGAAAGACAAGGACATATTGACCTATTCCGAGCCACCCAAATCATCAAGGGTCTCAATCCTGGCATGAGGGAGTCTCGCATTGAACTGAAGTTCAAAGAGCTACAAAAGGCCAAGGACTGCTATGGGGAAGGCATTGATTTAGACACTTTTGTAGAAGCCTACTGTGAACTGTGCACACGTTCTGAGATCTTTTTCTTGCTGGTGCAGTTCTCTAGCAACAAAGAGTACCTGGACTCCAAAGACTTGATGCTTTTTGTGGAGGTGGAGCAGGGAGTGGAGGGAGTCACAGAGGAAATGTGTCGAGAGATTGTGCACAAGTATGAACCCTCTGCTGAAGGACGTAACAGTGGCTACTTGTCCATAGATGGCTTCACACACTACCTCCTGTCATCCGAGTGCCACATTTTTGACCCGCAGCACAAGCATGTTTGTCAGGATATGACGCAGCCCCTTTCACACTACTACATCAACTCTTCCCACAACGCCTCACTTTTGGAAGATCACTATTGGGGCTCATCGGACCTCAGCAGCTACGTTAGGGCACTACGCATGGGTTGTCGAAGCATTGAGGTTGTAGTGTGGGATGGCCCTGACTGTGAGCCTGTAGTCTATGTTGGTAGCTCTGTTGCATCCCAGCTGGCCTTCTGTAAAGTTCTAGATGTCATTAACCAGTATGCCTTCGAGGGTTCAGAGTATCCACTAATCCTCTGTCTTGTCACACACTGCAGTGTTCCCCAGCAGAGGGTCATGGCTCAACACCTGAAGAAGATTCTTGGGGACAAACTGCACATTGAGCCTCCTAATATGGAGGACCATTACTTGCCCTCCCCTGAGAAACTCAAGGGAAAGATACTCATAAAAGGGAAGCGCCTGCCTACAGACTCACAAGAGTCTGAAGGGGAGGTCACGGATGAAGAAGAAGGCTTTGAGATGTCCAGGAGAATGATGGGTGTAGACGATAAGGACCAGCTCAATGGGATTGGCTGCAAACGATTACGATTCTGCAAAGAACTTTCTGACTTAGTCACCCTCTGCAAGTCTGTGCAGTTCCGTGACTTTGAGACGTCGAAACGGGAACAGAGGTATTGGGAGATTTGCTCCTTTAATGAGGTTGACGCCAACCACTTTGCCAACGAGTTTCCTGAGGACTTTGTCTCTTACAATAAGCGATTTCTGTCACGGGTGTACCCAACGCCCATGCGCATTGATGCTAGCAACATGAATCCACAGGACTTCTGGAAGTGTGGTTGTCAAATTGTGGCAATGAATTACCAGACTCCAGGTTTGATGATGGATTTGAACCTTGGCTGGTTTAGGCAAAACGGCAACTGTGGCTACGTCCTGCGTCCGGCAATAATGCGTGAGGAGGTGTCGTATTTCAGTGCCAATGCTCGTGACTCACTTCCTGGAGTCTCAGCCCAGCTCCTCCACATCAAGGTGATCAGTGGTCAAAATCTACCAAAGCCTCGAGGCTCTGCTGCTAAAGGTGACGTGGTAGAGCCGTACATCTATGTGGAGATCCATGGAATTCCTGCAGACTGCACAGAACAACGCACAAAAACTGTCTCGCAAAATGGTGACAATCCGATTTTTGACGAAAGCTTTGAGTTCCAGATCAACCTTCCCGAACTGGCTGCTTTGCGTTTTGTTGTCCTTGATGATGACTACATTGGCGATGAATTTATTGGCCAGTACACCATTCCTTTTGAGTGCCTGCTTCCTGGCTACCGGCATGTACCATTGCAGTCACTTACAGGGGAGTTTTTGCCTAACACCACATTGTTTGTTCATGTTGCCATTACAAACCGGCGAGGTGGGGGTAAGGCCCATAAGAGGGGTCTCTCTGTGAGAAAGGGCCGCAAAGCAAGGGAATACACCTCTACTAAGACCACAGGGATCAAAGTAGTAGATGAGCTCTTCAGGGCATCAACCCAGCCACTACGGGAAGCAACAGATCTACGGGAAAACGTACAGGTAGGGTCTTTTCACGTTCAATGTTTTTAAGATTTGGTTGTTGAGTCTGTTTGCTCTCAATCTCGAGTCTTTTGAGAAATTAATGTTCTGACAGCAAGCATTGATATTGATATACAAGTATTAATGATATTTGTATAGCTTGAGGAATCAGGAGTAATCAATAATAGTAGTGACTGTTCAGATTGTAGATTCCCTCTTCACATTTAAATAAAAAAAAAAAAATGTTGTGTCAAAGCACAAAATATATTTGGTTTGAAAAGTGAAATGTGCTTGCAATGCCATGTGGAAAAAATTAAAAATTCCTCCACTGAGGAATGGCATCAGCTGTCACTTTTAGTATTGAAATCTGCCTTGGCCCTAGAGGCAGTTCAAGGGAGGTAAAGGGGATGTAACAAGGATTATGACAACACAGTATTGAAAACACACGCTTAAAATTACCTGTGAAGTCAGGGACAGGTAGAAAGTGAGAGAGTTAATGATGCAAGAAAGATCTAGAGAGGAAGTTTTGTTGTTGAGCTCATTAGTAATGCCCTTAAAACTGGTTTTGTTTCTAAAGATGTTTTTTCATCTTTCACAAAATGTGTTTTTATAGATGAGAGAACTCGCAAGAGAAGATTACAGATGTTTCTCAAATGCTAGAATATTAATCATGCTTTGTCACTGAATACTAGGAGTAGGAGTAAAATTGCATGGTTATAAAGGCAATACATCATTCCAGTTCATGTCGTGAAAGCTTGGGTGGAAGATGCAAATAATATTGGTTTCAAATGACTTTTGCTCAGCAGATTTAACATGCTGCGCTCTAGCGCATGGTCCTAATTTAAGAAGACTAAAACCTCAAAGGACATCCCATTAGATGATTAGAGACAGAAAACATATGGCCAGCTTGAGCTGTCCTTCTGCTCTGGGTCTCTCCCCTTGTCTTTAAATGTGTGCACGTATGTGTGTAATTGTGTTATTTCATTTCTGCTGTTAGTCTCATTTTCTTGGATTGTCCATTTCTCTGGTGTTCACACAGCTGACCTATTTTTTATATTAAAATATGTTTCTAGTCATTTACTTGGTGTAATTAAAGCTTACATTTACATTTATTCATTTGGCAGATGCTTTTATCCAAAGCTTCTTACAGTGCATTTAATGTGTCCATAATATCAGTTCTTGCATTCCCTGACCTCATCCAAACTGACCTTATGACACTGCTAGCGCCATGCTCTACTGTATGAGCTGCAGCCGATATTGGATTTCCATTTGTTACAAATTTATTTAAAACTTCTTTAAGAAAGCCAGAATTTAGCCTCCTAAAAGTCACTGTGCAATTCAAACATCCGTTTCCTATTAGCCAGTTTCTCCACTGATTACTAATTGGAGAAACTGATGCATGTCCACTAAAAAGGAGAGGGGAGGGCGGTGTACAGGAAAACACTCCTTTCATGCAAACGGTTAAAGGAAACACATTGAACAACACCAGTCACACACTGCAGAATGTGTATAGGTTTTAATGCTGCTATTAAGAATTCATGTGTTGTGTAACACTTTATTTCATCCTGCTGTATCTTGGAATAAAATCAGGGAAGATGAGGGCAGAGCACCAGTATCAAGTGCCAAGTGATCCTGTTGTTGTTGGCAGGATGTTATTCTGCTCAATTACTTATATAGTTTTAACATCAAGCTGTCTGCTGCTTAGTTTTTCTCCATGCCTCTCTTATACACTTAAACAGCATGGTCTTCATGGTCTCCATAGTGTCATAGCAATCCCACAGGAAGCACTGTTTGTGTAGAATGATCTGTCACTTCTGTGAATCGCTCTCCCTCACACTAATGAAATCAACTTCAGCACAGACTCACATAGACCAATGTGAATATGCAGATGATTAGATTATGCTTCTCTGGTATGGATACTTTTACATACAGCACATCTTGAACTATTTTAGTCTCACAAAGCCATTTTTAAATGTGGGTTGCCTGTCAGTTTTAAATTGGATACTATCGGTCTATCATGAGAAAGTAATCTTTCAGTACAGACAAAAAAATCCCTAGTCAGGCTTGTATTGCAACCATATTGAAGCCTGATCTAAATCTGCTTTGCTTTAAATATGGACGTATTGGCGTGCATGAGTCAGCACTTTTTGCTTGCATAACATCCTGTCTAAACTTAACGTGTCTGCTCTAGACTGAGCTTTATGATTGTGTCTAAAGCACAGAGCCAGTAAGTGGATGAATTAGACTTGTGCTGCTGCAGCGTTTAATGGGTAAATATGAGTATTTCATGGCCACGGAGCGACAGATTTATGCCACTATGACAATAATAAATCACAGCTGTCTTAGCACGAGAACTTTAAGATCATCAGTGGAGTTTCATGATAATGTACTTCTGCTTTAACTAGGAAAATGTTGCTCAAATGTTTCTTTTTATAGTCCTGAAGATAGATGAAGTTGTTGTTTGTTTCACTGTAGCATCAACTTAGGATTTTCTAAATTCTAAACTCATGTGATTTTTTTTCTTTCATGGAATATCAGATGATTCATTGAAAGGATCTGACTCAAAAAAACAATTTGTTCATCACTACATTACTAATTCTCTTGAACATGCCAAGGAGAGCAAAATTCAAAATGTTCTGTGGACTCATGGACTTCTTTTATGATGCTTTGATGTTTTGTTTTTATGTTAAAAGCTCCAGTCCCTATTTATTTCAATTTACAGTCTTTTTTTATTATTTTACCTGTCAAAAAAAAAAAAAGCATTAATCTCATGATTTCTGACCACCAGTGTTTAAAAAGTGAAATATTGACAAAACTTATTAATGTATTCAGTTGTTTATTTGTTTATTCTCTTATTTTAAAATTTAAAATTTCACTTTAAATTATTATTATTATTATTTTTTTTTTTCATTCTTTTCCCCTAGCACCCCCTTGTGGCCCCAGTTTAAAACCCCTGTTCAAGATTACTCCTTTTGTGTTCCATAAAAGAAAGTCATCTGAGTTTTGGACAACAAGAAGGAGAAGTAAATTAATGTACTTACATTCACTTACAGTACATTCAAATTTGCACAATTTACATTCTCAATAGATCTTTTTGTGATTTTTATTTGTTTATTTTTTCCTGTATTGGCTCATGTAGTAATTCAAATTCCACTTAATCCAAAATATTTTTCATGTTCTCAATTACTTACAGGCTTGTACAATTACAATTTGCACCCAGATCTATAATCACGATAGCCTGTTTTTACATTATATTTTTGATCCATTTTCACATTATAGCTCAGCTAGTGTGACCCAGACCCCCCGCCCCCCACTCTTCCTGACCCATGCAAACACAAACACCCTTGTTTTCACAAACACAGGACGAAGTGTCTGGAACACATTATCCGAGCGTTTGCCGGAAGCGGCTCTTTCCCGCGCTCTCCTGGCCTGAGCCACGCTGTTTGTGTGTGAATTCAATTGTGGAATTTGGATAATGCAGTAAAGAGTTCATTAAACTGAAAATAACAAAAATGAATGATAAATGGGGGGAAAAATTGTGCATTAGACAGATAAAGGAGCTCTTCTTGTGTATATGTGTGGGTGGGTGTGTGAGACCGCTGATGGCTGATGGCTATGAGCAAATTGTCCAAATCTCTTCATAAACATCTATGTTTAAACACTCCAGTAATTTCCCTTACACACAAGCATCTGTCTTAGTTATACACAGTTGTCATTTTGCTGCCCAAGGTAGTAGGTAGGTGGGTGTGTATGTGAGCATGTTTTGGTATTCCTGTGGGGAGCTTTTTTCTGAAAATGTCCCAAGAGAATAGCCAATCCTGTTGAAAGCATCTTACAGGGGTCATCTCCAAAGGGAAGACAGATTAATAAATGTGCTAAATATAAATTCTCGTGTGTGAAAGAGTATGTGACTGCATGTGTCTGGAAATGGTTGTCGGCTTGACAAATGCTATCATGAGACCAAAAGAGTATTGTTAAAGAGTGAGTTCCCCAAAAAATGAAACATCTGTCATCATTTACTCACCCTCATGTTGTTTCAAACATGTATGACTTTCTTTCCTCTGTGGAACAAAAAGTAAGATATTTTGAAGAAACGTTTTTGTCCATACATTGGGTCTATTGTTGTTCTTTTTTTGTGTCCCACAGAACATCATCTTTTGTGTACTTTACTTTTACATTTGATAAATAGATGTGCACTCTGATGAGGTCTGGGTGTTTCTCTAATTATCAAGTTTCTAGCATACTGTACATGTAGACGCAAAATGCACTCACAGTTGGGGTACGAGGTGCTCAAGGGCTGCACAATTTGAGGGGGAAAATTGAATTGCGACTTATCTGATGAAAATTGCAATTGCAAATTTAAAATGCTTTTTTTTTTTTAAAGTTTGCAGTTCTTCTTTGTAGAGCTGAACAATTTGGTCAAAATTTTATTATAAAGCAATATAATTATAAATTAATATTATTATTAGTAGCAGAAGTTGTAGTAATATTACATTAAAATACTACTATTCTAAAAAAATACTGTGAAATAAGTAAGCAATAAGGTTCGAGAGGCTGTGCTGTATTGTGAATCAGTCACGGCTGAAGGGCGTGGTTAGGCATGAAGCGGTGTCTGCAACCCCTTCAGCTGTGACTTATTCACGATACAGCACTAGCCTCAAGTACCTTATTGCTTTTATAAAACGGTTACCACACAATACAAATATTAAAGCCAAAAATATGTATCAATGCAACTTTCATGAAGTAAACTTTTTCTAAAAGCCTTCCTTCCGCCAGAAAAAATAGTCCCTGACCGTGAACAGCAGCAGAAGTTACATTTTCACGCCATTAGATGGCGGCAAAGGCTGTCTTTATGAGTGTGTCAGTCAGTAGCGAAGACTTTTATATTGAAAAGACTGAATTGTTGTGAACACGGAACAAGACGCAACTGACAAATGCTTTGACTAGCGCTGTCAGTCATGGGAAAACCCCTTAACTGTTAAAAGGACAAGATAATACATCAGACATTTAAACTGATGTTTTATTATGAACATAGGACTGACCTGAAGGAAAGTGCTAAATCTGAATGCAGGTAATAAACTCGCCCACTCAATCTCTTTCTCACAATACTCTTCTACATAATACAGTAAGATTCAATGAACAATATCAATTGAGAACATAGAGTTTACGTTGCTAAAAGTGGTTGCTAAGGGTGTTGTTTAGTGATACACAGAAGCGGTCATAGCCGTGTTTTATCATGAATAAAACACAGCTATTGACCAGTCAGAATCAAGTATTTAAGTAAAATTACAATACTAATATTTATAGCTAATGGCTAATATAATAATTTCTTAATTTTAAAAATGTTAAACCATCTAGCTTTTATTTTGTTGGAAACCTGCAGGGAAATCTTAAAGCTCCTCTTTTGTTGATGACAGCTGGTTAAAGTGCTTCTCATTCTAAGTTTGGGAATATGGTTGCTGTATGTTGCTTTCCCAAACACACGTCACAAGCGACCAAAACAGCTGATGCTTAATGTGGAGCAGCACTTACTGCAAACCATGCCACTCTGAGACATTAAAAACACCAGATCATGATTTGCTCATGTGTAAAAGGACACAGTTACATAATTGCACTAAGCCATATCGCAATTTTGGTTTTAATCCTATCAATTGTGAAGCCCTAAGGTCTCTATGTGTGTCAGGAGACCAGGAAAACAGCATTGTTATTGTATGATCTGTGTCAAAAGCTTACAAGCAGCTTTCCACCCTCTCACTCATAAATCAAAACTCTTGCTTACTTGATACTCTTCTTAATACACACAGAAACACAGCATCAGACTGCAAACAATCCAAAAGCCAAGTGGTCTGAGATCTTAATGTCATGGGAACTTAAACCATGCTGCTCTTCTCTCAAAGACCTTCTGTGTTTACAGAACTCTCATAGAAACATCATTTTTCTCAGATGGGTATGATATCATCCCTAATAATTTCCTGAACTAAGGCAACATTGTTGGCAAGAGCAGTTCTTAGAGTCTTAGTGGTGATTTAGCATTAGTTACTAGAAGGCAAAGCTTTGTCCTTTCTTTATCACTCTGGGATTCGATGTGCTGAATGCGCTTTCATTACGATCTAGTGCGTGACTTTGATCTGGCCTCCAACTTCACTGAGTGCTGTGTCCTCTTGTGCACATTCAACAACTACTGAGCGAAAACAGAGAGGAAAGTTTAATTCCCTTGGCTGAGGTAAACATGAGCTTCTCCATGGCCAAAGGTAGATGTATTTGAACAGAATCACACTGTGTTGCTGTTGCTGTGATTAATCGCACATTTATCTTGAATGTGAAACTGATCTGCAGTTTTTCATATAGGTCTCTAAAGCTAATGTCTGCTCTGCTGTCTTTTTCTCCAGAATGCCATGGTGTCGTTCAAGGAGCTCTGCGGTCTGACTCCGGCAGCTAACATGAAACAGTGTATCCTGACTGTGTCCTCCTGGCTGATGAACAGCGAGCGAGCGCTACGGGTAATGGTAAATCTCAGCGAGGCCTATCCCACCATGGAAGCCCATGGCCCCATTCCAGAGCTACTGCGTAAAGTGCTCACCGCTTATGACACGGTAGGGTGAAATTCAACAGCGTGACCCTAAGAGTACAAATGTGAACCATAAAAATATGTTAGGCTTTGGCAAAATACTGTAGGACACAACATGTAATGCATGATAGTTCAGCTCGAATATTACATTAACTTATTTAGTAGTTGTAGTGCAGAAATGAACAAAAACAAGAAACAAGCATATTAAACTTATAATGAATAATAATATGGCTGAATTAACGAATGCAGTTCTAGCAAATCTTGTTGTATTTATAATCTTAGAAATAATCTTAGAAATGTTAGAAGTAATGAATTTATTTTTGTAAATCTGAAAATATAGTTGTCAATATAATTAAATTTTCAATTCAATTCACATTTATTTGTATAGCACTTTTCACGATACATATCGATTCAAAGCAGCTTTACAGAAAATGCATGTCAACATTACAATTTAGAGTAATCTGTTATCAGAGGTGACTGTGTCCAAATTATGTAATTTCAGAAATGTACATATACAAATCACACAGTTTGCTAACAATGTATTAATTTATGCAATGTATTAATTTAAGGCAGAAACAATGAGCTCATTGAAGTAATGAATACATGTTAACAATGATTAGGATATATAGCAAAATTTGCATTTGTGCAAAAATGTATAATCAGAAATACTGAATATATATATATAGAGAGAGAGAGAGAGTTCCAAATCTGAATATAATGTCATAAATCCTGAATATACTGTTTAAATATAAATTTATTTATATAAATCCTGCATATATAGTTGTATATAGCTGCAAATCTTAATATACTGTCATATAGTTGTATATGTATGAATAATCATATAAACTGAATATATAGTAAAATAAATATAATGTCATAATATACTGTATATCATATATGTAAATCCAGAATACATCATAAATCCTGAATATGTAGTTGTAAATATGAATATACAGTCATATATCCTGAGTATATTGTTGTAAATCTATATATACAGTCAAACCAAAAATTATTCAGACATTTTTTATATTTTTGATATATTTTTACTAGTGGGTGCAGGGGACACTATAGTTCATTTATGTAAGTGAGGATAGCAACATAAAGTAAACTGACATATTATACCCAAAAATTCTTCATACAGTGGACTACCAGTAAAATTGATAAAAATTTAGAACCAAAAATTATTCAGACACTTTGACCTGACCATGTTTTGCTTAAGTGTTATCTGACATAATTAAGATGAATATTTTCTGACACAGTTTAACTCTGAACTCTTATCATATTTTATTACCATTTTTTTAAACTATAGTGAATAAACTGTATTAATGAATGAAATGTTCAAGGTGTCTGAATAAATTTTGGTTTGACTGTATATGTTGTCATAAATTCATAATATATACTTGTAAATATGAATATATAATTATATATCCTGAATATATAGTTGACAATCTGAATATGTCATAAATCCTGAATATATTGTTGTAAATTTAAATTTTATGTCGGAAATCTTAAATTGTAGTTGTGAATAAGAATATTTAGTCATAAATCCTGAATAGAATGTTTTCTATATGTATTTGTTTTATATTTTTATTAATTTGATTTATACTGTACTTAATTATGAAGCAAGATCTGCCTTTTTTTTACTTGGATTTTTTTTAATCCAAATATTTATTTATATAGTTATACCTTACATCAGTACCTGTGTAGATTAACTGGAGCTGCGTTTATGAATTCAGTCATAGCCTACAGCAGAATAACTGCAGCATTCTGCTCTGTCTTGCTTGTTCCTTTATAATGGGACTTTACTACAACAGATTAAATTCTGCAGTGACGTGAGAGTGTGTTTGATTGTATTACACACACATATCCCATCCTGCTCTATCACACCCTGCTGTGTATTTTCTCTTTCAATGCACAATTCCATTTTGATATGAGCAGACATCCTCATATATAATGTATGCAGAAATATAGTGTGTGTGTGTGTGTGTGTGTGTGTGTGATTGGCTGTGTAGGATTTCCACTTTGTATTAGGCCTCCTTCAGGGTCAAATTAACTATGATTTGTCAGGTGTCAAAATGTTTTGTTAGACTCTGAATAAGGAATGTAGAGCCCTGTCTCACAGTAGCAATTTTGAAAATTTTATTTGACAAATCTCTGACAACACCAGCTTAGACCAGCATGAATTTCTGTGTTGGTCCAAGCTGGTTTACAGTGTTTAGTGCATTCAGTTTCATGACATACTGATTCACATCATAAAGAAACTCAATGCCTAAGCAGTTTGACAAATGTGCGTGCAAATACCGTACAGTACATTAATGCGAGTATGTTCTTACTTGATTCTAAATGTAGCTATAAACAGCATCATTGCACTAGTAGCAATAACAGAAGTGAAAGGGCTGCAAGAAGCACATCTCATCTGGCCTGTGGAATGCAGCTCAATCTCTTCTGTCAATATGGCTTATTACTGAGTGTGTGTGTGTGTGTGTGTGTGTGTGTGAGTTTGAGCTTCTCTGGGGAGGGCATGCCTGATCTGGAAGACTCACTTCCTGCTGAGACCTGACTTCCTGTTTCCTGTTTTTGGTTTCTTATAGATGATCCAGACAAGTCGTACACTGATCGAATCAGCCGATGGCGTGTACTCTAAACTTACACAAGCACAGCGAGCAGGTATCGTTGCACAAACACACATACAGTACACATACAGTATTAGCAGTAAGATTAACAGTGCAAGCACAACAATGCTTGATCATTTACAGTACTTCACAATAACAATTAGGCATTGTTAATGGCTGTATGTTTTGTCTGTTTACTCATGGAGCAACAGGAAGCATAAACTCTTGCATACACACGCACACATATTTTCTTGCACAGTTAATAATTAGTGTACCCCTTAATAATCTATTTTGTAGCTGAAGTGAAATTGTTTTCCTTTTCGTCTCCTTTTGCATGTTTTGAAAACTTTTAATCATCTGACCTTGTGGACAGTATTTAATAGCCTGGGGGCTTTTTTCTTTTTTACCAATTTTTGGCATAAAACACACATACCAACAGACACAATTGTCCATTATTTTTTTTAAGTGATGCAAGGGGGCTTGTGCCCTAAGGCCTTCTACTGTGTTCACATAGATAAAGCTAAGATTTGAGCAAGAGAGAGAGAAAATGTTAATATGACAGGATGTTTATTTGAAACACATAACTTGTTATTAATTATTTTTTTATCATAAATTAATAAAGTGATACACCAAGAGGGCTCTTGAGATGCAGTGATTTTACAGTGGAAAAGGCCCAGAATCACATTAGACTTTAAAAATGCAAACATTTTTAAGACAACACAGAGAATAGGATATGAAATCACTCTTTAGGGCTTCTGTTTAAAAAAAAAAATGAAAATATTAGCACATTACAGTTTAAAAAAGAAAAGGCTGCATTTATTTGATCAAAAATACAGTGAAAACAGTAGAAATTGTGAAATATTATGACAGTTTAAAATAAAATAACTGTTTTCCATTTTTATGTATTTTCATTTTTATATTTGTAATTTATTCTTGTGATGACAAAGCTGAATTTTCAGCATCATTACTCCAGTCTTCAGTGTCACATGATCCTTCAGAAATCATTCTGATACACTGATTTGCTGCTCAAGAAACTTCTTATATTTTCATTATTTATTATCTTATTATCATCAACACTGAAAACAGTTGTGCTTTTTGATGAAACCATATGTTTTTTCATGATTCTTTGATGAATAAAAAGTTTAAAAGAATAACATTTATTTGCAATAGAATTTTTTCTTTACTGTCACTTTTGATCAATTTAATATGCAAGTTTGTTTACGCCACTGAATAAAAAATAATAAAGGTAATTGCGAATTTTTATCTCACAATTCTGACTTTATTTCTCACAATTGCGAGTTTATATCCCGCAATTCTGACATTATAACTCGAAATTCTGACATTATAACACAATTGCAAGTTTATATCCTGTCATTCTGAGAAAAGAAGTCAGATTTGCTAGATGTAATTACCTTTTTTTGTTTTTTATTTAGTGGTGGAAACAAGCTTCCATAATGTAATGCATCCTTCCTGAAAAGTAAAAAAAAAAAACTTACTGACCCCAAATTTTAGAATGGTTTTACTTATTCAAAATGTGAAAATATATCATCTACTCCAAGTTTGTGTCAGTCTGTGACATTTAGATTTATTCCTGTCATGCAAATTCGCTGGTCAAAGTTCACCAAATTTTAACTGTTGTACACACAAAACGTCATACTTCTGTACGTGAGATTGTGTCGCTGGTCTCTGACGTCCACATGCTTATAAATGGAAGTCAATTGAGTGCAACATCTAGTGTGACCTTAGGCACAATTAAGTCTGTAATTATTATTGATAAAAATGTGAATAAACAAAAATCTTCCGCCAAGAACTATAGTTCATTGTTGTAACCTCAAGCTATTTGTGGTTGCCAAGCAACATAATGCATTAATACAGAATGTGTGCATTAATATGTGTGAATGTGTGTTTATAGTCATTTTACAGCAGCCTCGAATGCAGCCTACCCAATCAGAATCTAAAGACGGAACAATCAGTTTTATAACGTTCTGTCAGAATCCCTGGTCGGCTATGTGTCACCATGTTAATGGAGAAATCTGCTTCAGAGAGCAATAGAGTGTCAGTAAATAAACAAGGTTGGCGTGCTCTAGCGCTGTCTCCTCGCCCACTCTTTCTCATCTCGTGTTCTTCCACCTCCCTCCATCTATCTCGCGCCGGTGGAGAGGTTGAATCATGGCTTTGCTAATGACCTTCTCTGCTCTTACTGGTTTGGGCTAAAAAATAAACACGTTTCTATAGCACTTGCCGTCTCTCACATTCTGCCGTGCGGATCTGGACTTGTCCAGCTGAGTGTCACAGCTGCCGATCTGAACCTTAATTAGCAGTGTGAGGGGAGGGGGGCAGCTGTTTGAGAGAGATGGAGAGCTGTGGAAGGCGCTGATAGCCTTGTCCAGCACCTCTCCATTCTAATAAACACTTCGGTCAAACTCTGCTAATTAAAAGTGAGTTAAGTAATTAAGATTGAGAGGACTGAGAGTTAGGACAAGTATAAATGTCCATTCCTGCTCACATCTTCAGATAATTATCGTGTCCCATGGATGCTTAAAGGTTTAGTTCACCCAAAAATAAAAATAATGTCATTTATTACTTACCCTCATGTCGTTCTACACCTGTAAGACCTTAAATTAAGATATTTTTCATGAAATCCGATGGCCTCCATTGACAGCAAGATAATTAACACTTTCAGATGCCCAGAAAGCTAGTGAAGACATATTTAAAGGGGACCTATTATGCAAAATTCACTTTTGCATGGTGTTTGGCTATAAATGTGTGTTGGCAGTGTGTGTACACAACCACCCTATAATGATAAAAATCCAACCACTGCTTTTTTTTTAATCCCCATAAATCATAAGCAGTGTCTCAGAACAAGCCGTTTGCAGGTTCCTGGCAGTGTGACGTCACATTAGCCACAGGCCCCGCCCACGAATGTTGACAGACGCTGCCGTTTTAACATAGAACCGCCCTGAGCAAGTTGACAGCGAGTTTACACAGTCCGCCATTGCTGCACTGACGAGAACGTTTTCCAAGCGTTTTAGGCGTTAGGTGTTCTGTAGCTGGATGGATTATTCCACATAGCTCTCTCCATTTACTCCCGAAATCTGAGTCGCTGAAGACGAGGTGGATTAATTTTGTGTTTTTGAAGAAAATGCTCCCTTAACTCTACTGAAATTCGTTTATGTCTGCGCGAATCATTTCACACCGGACTGCTTTGTGTTCAATATGTCACCTTTATTTATATAGCGCTTTTTACAATGCAGATTGTGTCAAAGCAGCTTTACATTGATAACTGGTATATAATTTTGGCTGCACAGCAGCTCTTAAAGAATAGTGTCAATGTCGGCAGATCAAAGCACTGTTGAATATCAAATGTCAATACAAAGGGACAATACAAAACAGAGCTTGTGCTAAAAATTTGTTACTCAAGGATAGATCAGTACAAACTGTTCATGATCCAATTTACAGTCTACAGAGTGATACTGGATATGGCAGTAATAAAGGTGAGAGCACTTATTACAGTTCATCGGAGTTGATTTACGGACATAAAGTTTGCCAGTTTATTAAGCACCACCCAAAAAGGCATAAGGTCTTCTTTATATATTTGTTTACTGTTAGTTGTAGCGAGTATTTCTATGTACTTCACTATGTATGTTGATGATAATGCAAGGGAGAGAGAGAAAGTTTGTGGATAATATTTTAATGCACACTTGCACTGTTTTATTAAGCTCTTACAGTGATTTTCTAGAGTGAAAACAGACGCTTCATATTTTGTGTGAAGTTCAATAAACGTTATAAATCTCATCGGTAAACTGGCTTGTACTAATATAGTGGATAAAAACAAGAAGGCAACATAAGTTATAACCGTAATTAAACTAAAGTATACCTGTTCTATCTCCATGCAGTATATATTCGCAGTTTCTGCATCCTGACTGACTCCTGACCCCGGAGAATGAGCTCTTGAAGCTCCGCCCTCTTAGGCCGAGTGCAGCAGCTCATTTGCATTTAAAGGGCACACACTGGCGTGTTTTTGCTCAACCCCAAAAAGTGGCAATTTTAACATGCTATAAAAAATTATCTGTGGGGTATTTTGAGCTAAAACTTCACATACACACTCTGGGGACATCAGAGACCTATTTTACATCTTGTAAAAGTGGGCAAAATAGGTCCCCTTTAAAACAGTTGATGTGACTACAGTAGTTCAACCTTAATGTTATGAAGCGACGATAATACTTTTTTGCGCCAAAAACAAAAATTTATTCAACAATATCTACTTTATTCAACAATATCTAGTGATGGGCTATTTCAAAACACTGCTTCATGAAGCTTTGAAGCTTTACGAATCTTTTATTTCGAATCAGTGATTCGGAGCATGTATCAAACTTTCAAAGTCACGCCCCCCAGTGGTGAACCAATGACATTTCTAAACACTTATAATGTAACAAAGCCTCGTTTACTGAAATCACGTTTGATACGCGCTCTGAACCACTAATTCGAAACAAAAGATTCGTAAAGCTCCGAAGATGATTGAAGATCTTACGGGTGTGGAACGACTTGAGGGTGAGTAATTGATGACAGAATTTTTATTTTTGGGTGAACTAACCCTTTAATGCAAGGGTCTTCAACTGGGGGTCCGCGACCCCTAAGGGTCCACAGTGGTAATGCAGGGGGTCCACCAATTAATGAAAAAAAAAACATTACAAAATCAAATTCTAAGCACCCTCAAATGAAAGCAAGAGCACCTTCAGTTGATACTGTAACAATATCATATTGGAGAAACAGATTTGGCAAACAATCGCCTAGGGGTCCTTGCCCTGAAAAGCATTGAAGACCCCTGACTTAAAGCAAAAAATAAACTCATCTGTATGTTTACATGCAGTTTAGTCAGACTAAAACAATACTTTGCCTTTTGTCATTAAATTGTTTAAAACCAAAATTATCTATTCTAAAAATGTTGTTAATGTTACTATGAACTGCTTAGGCCCACCCAACTATATGAAAAATATTAACATAACATAAACAGAATTATTATTATTATTATTATTATTTTTTGTGAACAGCAAAGTTGTGATTTACCACATTAAACAAAAATTTAAATTAGTATTAACCACAATACCAGATTTTTTTTTTCTACAAAAATACCAGTTTCTCTTGAATTTGCATTTACCTTTGTTTTCCCTGGTGTTTGTGATTCATCAAAATAGATCTGTGACCTATTTGTGCTACAACGTGTCGGATGGATGAATGTAGGGATGGCTAGATGGATAAATGGATGTTTCAGGCCTAACTCAAACACTTACTGGAAATTCATATGTGTCTATATGCATTTAAACACACTCATGCATGAATCTAAATATAACTGCATAACTGCGTGCAGTTTAAATTCATAATAATCTACTTGACATAACGATAGTCCCTTTGCAAGGACTTCATCATTTACACATTGAGACGGCTATTCAATAGTGCCCGTAACTAACACAATCTTTTTCAATTCATCGCAGTTGCTCAATCCTGTACTTTATCCTGTTACTTCAGCCCCGTCCTTCATTTTTTCCCTTAATCCTTTTCTTCATCCAACTCTTTTTCTCTTGCCTTCATCATGACACCTCCGACTCAAAGATTCCATCCCACACGCAAACATGTCACAACCGATCATCCAATCAGGAGGCAACCTTTTCTAAGAGGATCAATCATACATCACCATTGCCATAGCAACCACATTAATTTAAATGTAACAAGGCAACTTTGTCTGTCATTAAACACGCTCTCATCTGTATCGAACTTCAAAGGCTCTCAGACACAAACACATGTAGCTGTCCTCTCATTTGGTGACAGCTCAGAAAGGTACATTGTGAGAAAATGATGGTTTTCCTGGCAAATCTCTTGCCATTTGCAGCCCTATTACTCCTTCCTTTTCGCAAGCCCTTCCTCGCTCTGTGCCCTTGAAAATGTGGAGCTGCAGATGAGCTCATTTAGATAACAATGTTGTCAGAACACTGACATAGTAAGAAAATAAATTTGAGCGAACATAGCTGTTCTTGTTTACAGCTGTGGCCTCGGGGCCTGTGTAAAATCATATGAATGCTGAGCAACTACAGCCGATTTTACTTAAAACGATTTATGACTAGCTAGCCTTGCAGTAGCAGCATCTCTTGGCATAAATTCGGCTTTGGCTGCGGAGATGAGAGGAGCTGTTCTTGGAATGATTCCCAGCTGAGCGAAGTGGACGGTGGGCAGGTGTTAGGGAACGTTTTGACACCTTCAGGCTTAGCGCCCGGAGAGAGTACGTCTGAACTTACACAAATACGCTCTCAGACATTTCTCTTAGACATGTGCACTAGCTGCTGCAGCTGATAGCCCACATCTTATCTACCATTTCATTCAGGATGTCACAAGTTTATGTTCTGCAGGTTTTTTGGGGGGGTTATCCATGAAAGAGAGTGTGAAAAGGTCAAAAAGGCAGGGCATTCACGAAAGGAAGTGTGAAATGTGTGTGTGATTGCAGCACCACTTTGCTGTTGCTTCTTTTAATCTTTGTCATATTTATGGAAGCCTGTTTCCACCTCACTGTAAAAAAATAAGCAATAGATGGAGCTGATAGCCTCGTGGGCAGGTGTCCAACATAAGCTCGACGAGTCCTGGCTCGCGGACCTTTCCCAAACCCGTCCCCCTCTCTCTCCCACTTCTCTTCCTGTCTACTCGATACTATCTCAATGAAGGGAAAAACGCCAAAAGTAAATATAAAAAAAGAAGCAGGTAATAGTCAGATTTTGAGATATAACGTCGCAATTGCAAGATGTAAACTGAAAGATAATTGTGACAGAATTCACCAACAGAAAGTACCATGGTATTCTTTGAAGTACTTTGGAGTACCATGTAAATACCAGTAATCATTTCATTCCATGGTATATATCAAAGTACCATGGTATTGACATCTGATACCTTCACATGTGCTGCCAGTCATAAGGGATTGATGGCTGTTGATACAAAATTGGCTTTTGTTTACATCTTTTTTGATAGAGTGTCGTCTGATATAAACTGTTATACTTGAGCAAGCATTTGTGCCACTTTTGTTAGACAGATTTTGTCAACATAAGCAGCGTCTCTTCATCTGCCTTCAGATTGGCTTACTTTCTGTCACTGAGATGCTGTTAACAAACATTTCTGAATTGTACAGTTCTATTGTTTGAAGTGGATACTTTTTATTTTCACATACTGTTTAGTACATCCATCTGTCCATCCATCCATTCGCCACAGTGCTCTGTTTGTTTTTTCCTGTCTCCGTGGCTGTTTCTGCTATGAATGATATATGGAGTGAGTCACGACTGTGATTTGGTTGCCCTGTGGCAGCGTGTCAGGAAAAAAAACAGCTTCTAACAATAACAATACACCCATATTACTCTGTGATGTCTTTGCCCATATGTTTTTACTAAGCATATTCTCAAGATTCACGTTATGCTGGCTAAAAATTATTGTCTGTATCTTTCATAAATACTATAACAAATGTTGCTTTATTGGACTTTCAGGATTGGACTTTCATGAGGATCTGCATCGAATCGGGGCAAGAGAAGGATTGAAAGGGAGGAAGTTACAGAAGGCCATGGAGAGTTATGCTTGGAACATCACTGTGCTGAAGGTTTGTGCCTTTTCTTTATATTATGGACTAAGGGATGTATATACCAGGTACACTTTTGTATTGGGGATAATAATTACAGGGTTGCTAATAGGTTTGCTTTAAGTGCTACTACTCAAAGTGTTTCCTGGCAGGCAGCTCAACCACAACCAATCAGATTTCATACTAGTCGAGGCCACAATTAAATAGCTTTTGTCCTGATATCGTTGTGTACTTTACAATGTAGATGATCCATAAACCTGCACTATGAAGCCAGGGAATTACGAAACATGATCATTTATAAAAAATTAATAATGTGTAGATTTTTATGAAAGACAGTTTATTATGAAAATCAGTGCAAATTGCATTCATATCAATGTTTAATATTATTGCTCATACAAATGTTTAGACAAGTATAGTATTGTCCTTAATATAGGATCTCCATATTGAAGGATCTCCATATTAATTAAAATATATAGTGTATGTATGTATGTATGTGTATACTGTGTGTGTATGTGTGTATATATATATATATATATATATATATATATAAATACACACACTACCAGTCAAAAGTTTGGAATCGGTAAGATTTTTAATGTTTTTAAAAGAAGTTTCGTCTGCTAACCAAGGCTGCATTTATTTAAATAAAAATACAATAAAAACAGTAATATTGTGAAATATTATTACAATTTAAAATAACTGTTTTCTGTTTGAATATATTTTATAAAGTAATTTATTCCTGTGATCAAAGCTGAATTTTCAGCATCATTACTCCAGTCTTCAGTGTCACATGATCCTTCCTTTTTTTCTTTCAGGATTCCTTGATGAATAGAAAGTTCAAAAGAACAGCATTTATCTGAAATACAAAGCTTTTGTAACATTATACACTACCATTCAAAAATTTGGAGTCAGTAAGAATTTTTATTTTAATTTTTTTTTAAAGAAATTAAAGAAATTAATACTTTTATTCAGCAAGGGTGCATTAAATCAATCAAAAGTGACAGTAAAGACATTTATAATGTTACAAAATATTATATTTCAAATAAATGCTGTTCTTTTGAACTTTCTATTCATCATAGAATCCTGAAAAAAAAATATTGTACACAAATATTTTGTACAATTGTACACAATAAATGTTTCTTGAGCAGCAAATCATCATATTAGAATGGTTTCTGAAGGATCATGTGACACTGAAGACTGGAGTAATGATGCTGAAAATTCAGCTTTGATCACAGGAATAAATTACTTTATAAAATATATTCAAACAGAAAACAGTTATTTTAAATTGTAATAATATTTCACAATATTACTGTTTTTACTGTATTTTTAATTAAATAAATGCAGCCTTGGTGAGCAGACGAAACTTCTTTTGAAAACATTAAAAATCTTACCGATTCCAAACTTTTGACTGGTATTGTGTAAAATATATATATATATATATATATACACTTCTGTTTTAAAGTTTAGGGTCAGTAAGACTTTTTTGGGGGGGTAAAATAAATGCTGTTTTCTAACTTTAACCTCAGCAAAGAATCTTGAAAAAATGTATTACAGTTTCCACAGAAAACGTTAAGCAGCATAACTGATACTACTACTACTACTACTAATAGTTTCTTGAGCATCAAATCAGCATATTAGAATGATTTCTGAAGGATCATGTGACACTGAAGACTGGAGTAACGATGCTGAAAATTCAGCTTTTGACATCACAGGAATAAATTACATTTTAAAATATATTACAATAGAAATAGAAAGAGCGGTGCAAATTAGCGTCTATTTTAAGACATGAAAAAGACAAATTGACTAGCACATGTAGTATATCACCTTGTATGGTTCATATATATACTTTCCTCCCATACATTTTGCATCTAAAAGGGAAACTCCTACAAATGCGTATGCAATAAGGTCAGCTGCAATAATACCCGCCCACGCCTTTTCAGTGCTAATATTTCACTGCTTGTCTTTAGTTAATCCTGACAATAGTTTTTTAATGTCAAAAGAGGGTTTGCGCTGGCGCAAACTGTTATTAAATATGGCCCTAAAAGTGTAGTGTGTGTGTATAAGCATATATTATTAGTTTTTGAACATTAGATGACTGAAATGCATTGCGATATATTGTTTATCTCTAAACCAAATCAACCAGCAATGATGTTCAAGAACCTTTCCAGTCTTACCCATTTTCCTCCAACGCTGTGATAGTTCATTTGTGCACATTGCTAACAACATAATCAGACATTTTTATTTGTAGTCCTGGCTAAAACATTAGATCACCATAAAGTGAAAATATCCTCTCTCCCCTCTGTTTAATCACGCTTGCTCTCTCTTTATCTCTCTGCAGATGTGTTGATATATTTGTGGTGTTCATGATAAGATAAGCTTCGCTAAAGTGCCATGTTTTCTAACAGATTAATTGTGTCCATACTTATGTAAACAGATAAACCGGACACAGTGGGAACAAAGATTAGATGTCACCTTTAGTGTGCGATAGTGTTAATGAAAGTGTCAAATTGCGGAACAACAATACGGATGGGTCTCTGGTCTAGTTGTGGATTTAATTGCACTGTCAATGGCAATTTGTTCTTGTTGAAATCTCTAGATTTTAGAATATTTTTGTGGTAGATTTAATAGATATTTTATGTATTTATATTAATGTAGAGAGCTTTTTTTGTGAAAATAGGTTTGTGTGCCATTGCAGAACAGGTATGTTGCACAACTGTGGGGCAGATTGTTGTCTTAATTAAGCCTTTAATATAATTAGATGACTAAAGACTAAAGCACTAAAGAGGCCTAAAAGGGATAGGCCTATATATCTCACATAAACCTTCCTGTTTGTGTGTCCTAGTGTGCATGAGCTGATTTATTTACTTCCGTTTCACATCCACAGGGCTGAATGCAGTTATATACATTCTTAAGCCAAACTTGAAATGTATGACTGTTCCTGCTTTAGAGCAGGATTTCTCAAACCTTACCTAAAGTATAAAGGCAGCAATATATTTTCTTGGATAAAGATTGATGTGTAAAATCCATGTATACTGAGTGAAAAGAATATTATATTATATTATTATAATATTAATGTGATATTATAAATTAGAGATGCACCAATAAATAAATTTCTCCACCGATACTGATAGCCGATTATTCAGAATAATATCTGCCGATACCAATAATGATACCGACAGTTTGGGGGTTCTGCCTTTTACACCCTTTTTTAAGTTAATGATAATTTCATTATAATTAATAATTAATCATTATATTTTTAATTATTATTGAAAGAAATGCAAATAAAAACTTTATTCTCTCCATTTCATCCACTTGTTTCAGAGTAACTGGTATCAGTTATAAACAAACTCATTACTCAGATTAATATTAGCACACATTAACTAAATTCTGAAGATTAGATTAAACTTTCTGAATGTTATTAATTCATATAATTACTATTAATATTAAACATCAAACTGGTTTCTTAGCATTTTCTTTACACAAATACAAATTCAGTGCATTTTCCTGCCCTCTTTTGATTGACAGGATATATCGGCCCTGACTATCGGCTGTTTTTAAACTATCGGCCGATAGTGTGAAAATTTGCTTTTATCAGCCGATACCGATTATTCACTGATATATCGGTGCATCTCTATTGTAAATATAATATGTTAAATATGCAAAATAAATAATTTGATTTTATACTGTTACTGCACAACAGCAATTATTAAAATATTAGTAAGCAGTGTATTAAAAAATAATGCATTAATTACGTAACTCAAGTTACTTGTAATGCGTTACCCCCAAGACTGTGACCACTACTTTTGACCACTACCGGTCAAAAGTTTGGAAACATTACTATTTTTAATGTTTTTGAACGAAGTCTCTTATGTTCATTAAGGCTGCATTTATTTCATAATAAATACAGAAAAAAACAATAATATTGTGAAATATTATTACAATTTAAAATTATGGTTTTCTATTTTATTATACTTTAAAGGTGCTCTGAATGACAGCTTTTTTTTCTTTTCTTTTTTTTTTTTTTGAAAGAAATTAATACTTTTATTCAGCACGGATGTGTTAAATTGATAAAAAGTGATAGTAAAGATTTATATTGTTAGAAAAGATTTATATTTTGAATAAATGCTGTTCTTTTTAACCTTTTATTCATCAATGAATCCTGGAAAAAGTATCACAGGTTCCAAAAAAATATTAAGCAACACAACTGTTTTCAACACTGATAATAACTGAGTATCAAATCATCATATTAGAATGATTTCTGAAGGATCATGTGACACTGAAGACTGGAGTAATGATGCTGAAAATTCAGCTTTGCATCACAGAAATAAATTATATTTTAAAGTATATTAAAATAGAAAACCATAATTTTAAATTGTAATAATATTTCACAATATTATTGTTTTTTCTGTGTTTATTATGAAATAAATGCAGCCTTAATGAGCATAAGAGACTTCGTTCAAAAACAAAATAGTAATGTTTCCAAACTTTTGACCGGTAGTGTATATATATTTCCTCTCTCAAATTTTGTATAGACCCCTTGCACTTTGTGACCACCAGTTTGACAACCCTTGAATTACACAGCAAAATATCAAAGCCAAGTGGTATTTTTTTTGCCAAGTAAGCAAGCATTGGTGTGTTTTTGTGTTTTTTTTTAAGCAAAAGGTTTTTTATTTACTAATTACATTTGAAATACTTTGTGCTTCGTAGTGCTCATAAACCACTTCATGCTATGCTTAATTTGACCTTGTGACACATTTGGATGAGTTAGACGAGTCCATCAAACTGTGGACCATCAACCCAGTACACAGAAGTGTTTCACCCAGGCTTTATAAAGTATGTACCACCTTGTCTTGCTGCAGTGCTCTTAGCCTCTCTTCTCCTCACAGTCTAAGAGTCTATATGCGTCATGACTGTATGCATAATTCATCCGTTTTAAAATATATCACTTATTTATGGCAAAAGACTCCTCTATCCAGGTCAAGGAGCCTCTTCACAGCGCTGGGCACCCATGCAGGTGTCCTCCGAGAATCCATACTGAAGCACATGCAGGAAAAGTATCCAGCCGCATGTACTAGTCTCACCTGTCCTGTCTGTTTCACATCAGAGCGCGTAAAAGAGCATCACTGCAGTCTGAATGAGTAAAAACGCAGTGCAGCTGATGTTGCAGTGCTCTACTTGGGAGTTGTCGTCATGTTGAGTAAAGTTAAGTTTGTTTTATTCTGGTAGTCCAATAGGAACGCTAGGTGACCTCATGATGCAGTTTTCCTCTGTGTCCTAAAAGCGCTTCATCAGCTGGTTCATGTTTGAATCATAAATGATAACTCAAAGGAAGTCATTTTGAGAAATTATTTTGGTTACATTTGGATTTTAACTGCTGAAATAGACAAATAAGCTTCACTCGATCATATCTAATCATTTCTTTTCCAGTCATTTGACAGGGAAAACGCTAGTTTTGTCATAAAACAAGGCTGGGAAGAACGGGTGTCCTTGTGAGAGAGATAAAAAGCAAATTTATGTGTGGTTATGCATGTTTTGCAGGTGAAGGTTTGCGTGATTTGGTAATATGTCCTTGTATGTTAGCATTTATTTATTATGTCCCTTCAAAATGTCTTCTCACACACATAAATACATATATACAAGCTTATACATATACCTTGCTGGCACACTGATTTAAGGGACACACAGGATGAGGAGACATACTGTCCTTATCCTCCTACCCCTCCCTTCCCTGTCCCATCCACTTACACTGTCTCTGTCCCCTTCATCCAGTCCCCTCTGGGACGCTTCCAGAAAGAGATGAAGGGAAGAGCGTTGATATACATAAGGTATTGGGAATATTCTAGCTGTGCTGTGTTGTGCATGCAGTGCCACCTTGTGTTAGACTGACCCCTGCAGGCTGGATCCTTACAGTGCATATAAGGATTATATATGACAGATTCATTCTCAGTATTTTCATTTAGCACTTCTGTCAAAAATGTTTTTTTTTCGTTTGTTTTTTTATTATTAAAAATTAACTTTAAATATACACTATATTGCCAAAAGTTTTGGGACGCCTGCCTTTACGTGCACATGAACTTTAATGACATCCCATTCTTAATCCGTAGGGTTTAATACAAAGTTGGCCCACCCTTTGCAGCTATAACAGCTTCAACTATTCTGGGAAGGCTTTCCACAAGGTTTAGGAGTGTGTTTATGGGAATTTTTGACCATTCTTCTAAAAGCGCATTTGTGAGGTCAGGCAGTGATGTTGGCGAGAAGGCCTGGCTCGCAGTCTCCGCTCTAATACATCCCAAATGTGTTCTATCGGGTTGAGGTCAGGACTGGCCAGTCAAGTTCCTCCACATCAAACTCGCTCATTCATGTCTTTATGGACCTTGCTTTGTGCACTGGTGCGCAGTCATGTTGGAACAGGAAGGGCCATCCCCAAAGTGTTCCCACAAAGTTGGGAGCACCAAATTGTCCAAAATGTATTGGTATGCTGAAGCATTAAGAGTTCCTTTCAGTGGAACTAAGGGGTCAAGCCCAACCCCTGAAAAACAACCCCACACCATAATCCCCCCTCCACCAAACTTTACACTTGGCACAATGCAGTCAGGCAAGTACCGTTCTCCTGGCAACCACCAAACCCAGACTCGTCCTTTGGATTGCCAGACAGAGAAGCGTGAGTCGTCACTCCAGAGAACACATCTCCACTGCTCTAGAGTCCAGTGTCGGCATGCTTTACACCACTGCATCCGACGCTTTGCATTGCACTTGGTGATGTAAGGCTTGGATGCAGCTGCTCGGCTATGGAAACACATTCCATGAAGCTCTCTACACACTGTTCTTGAGCTAATCTGAAGGCCACACGAAGTTTGGAGGTCTGTAGCTATTGACTCTGCAGAAAGTTGGCGACTTCTGCACACTGTGCGCCTCAGCATGCGCTGACCCCGCTCTGTGATTTTACGTGGCCTGTTGTTGCTGTTGTTCCCAATTGCTTCCACTTTGTTATGATACCACTAACAGTTGACCGTGGAATATTTAGTAGTGAGGAAATTTCACGAATGGACTTAGTGCACAGGTGGCAACCTATCACAGTACCACGCTTGAATTCACTGAGCTCCTGAGAGCGACCCATTCTTTCACAAATGTTTGTAGAAGCAGTCTGCATGCCTAGGTGCTTGATTTTATACACCCGTGGCCATGGAAGTTGTTGGAACACCTGAATTCAATGATTTGGCAATATAGTGTATTTTCACATCTTGTTCTGGCGTGATGGCCAATGTTCTGACTAACATCTTGTTTCTATTGTGCAGACCCTTCGGTCATCTGACCCCTATGTAAACAGAACCATTGCAGAACAGTTCAGTTTTTGGTCATAGGGTGTTTTATTTGCAATTATAGTCATGCTATGTAAAATATGATTGTATTATTTAATTCATTTATGAATGTATTTTATAACATTTTTATTATTAATTTAATCAAAATAATTTAAAATGTATTTTTAAAAAATGTAATGAAACTTCTCCCTTTTTCTATCTTTTAGGGCCAGGCAGACCTGTTGAAGCACGCGAAAGGAGAAGCGGTAGACACTTTGAGACAGATTCAATGTGCTGCGCACTCGTGTGGCTTAGCCAAGAATGGAGCCTCCACGTCTCCTGCCTCTCCTCTACTGCCGCCTCATGCGCGGCCCCTCCACACCATCCACGAGACTGAGACGGACAGCACCACCCTGCACTGAGAGAGAGAAAGAAAAAAATAGTTTTTTTCTTCACATTGTGAAGAAGGTGGTATTAGCTCCTTAGTCCAGAGAAAGGGAGCAGTAAAGGAAATAGTCAGGTGTGTTGAGCCAGTGAAGGACACACTGGAGACAGTTTAGCTTTACTCTCTTCCCAGCTCCACATTGCCAGCCGGGCTCGGGTCTTAAATTTGTATCCCCACTGTGGAGTCGTGTTTTAAAGGATTCTGTGACACAGCTGCTGTTGAAAATTAGCTGTGATCACCTTCTCTAGCCATGACTCCCATAAACTTCAAATCTCAATTGAATGCACTCATTTAAAGGGATAATTCACCTAAAAATGAAAATTCTGTCATTATTTACTCTCCCTCTTGTTGTTCTAAACCTTTATGACCTTTATGGAACACATAAGAAGATATGTTGAAAAATAATTGTTTTTGTGGTTTTTGTTCATACAATGAAAGTCAATGGGGTCCAAAGCTGTTATGGAGACCACTGACTTTCATTACATGGATAAACAGTTGAAACATTCTTCAAAATATCTTCTTTTGTGAAATTTAAAGTTAGCCTGCAGTAAATCTGCAATAAAGTCTAAAATGGGATGAAACCACATGGAGGGTATTGATCTTAAACCTCCAAATTGAGCAAGATTTTTCAAAAAGTGCAAAACTACTCGGCTGAAAGAGCAGTAAAGCATTTTGAGCTAACAGAGAGATCAAAGAAAGCTTCAGGAAACGGAACAAAACAGAAAATAGAATGTAAATGGGAACTCAGTTTACACCAACATAGAACTGAAGACTCTCTCACTCCCCCTGCTGGCTTCTCCATGCATTTTTATTAATTTAAAAAACTGTCAGCTCAGTACACCTTGGTCCTAAAACAGCCTTTCTCCAGGGTCATGTGTTTGTGTGTGTGTGTGTGTGTGTGTGTGTGTGTGTATGTATGTATGTATATATATATATATATATATATATATATATGTATGTATGTGTGTGTGTGTGTGTGTGTGTGTGTGATGCGTATGTTGTGTATTTTCAGAAAAGTATGTATATCGTTTCTAAACTGGAAACTGGACACATCCCATTGAGATAGACTCTACTGGTAGAAACTCTGGGAAAATACGGATCTCAGTCGCTGAGAAAAGCACCACTGATGATCAGAAAAGCAAATAAATATTTCAATAAATGAAGAATTAATAATTTTAAGTCAAAGTAAAGACACTTGACCATCTCATTAAGAACACATCACACCCAATAATACACTCTGTTCATGAATATTGTTATTACTGCTGTTAATATTGTGGGTAGGTGTTAATTAAAATGGAGGTTATTTTATATTTGTGTAAACAGGTGTCATTCTGTACAATTTTTCTTTGGTGGAAACCTCACAGGAACAGGAAATGTGAATGTCGGGGAGACAAGCGGGTGGGAAATATAGTTTGGGTCAAAGAATTTGGGTGTTTACTGTCACATTAATGTCAAATAACATCTGACTGAGATGATGTCTGTCATTTATAAAGCCCACATGATATCAGAAATGTCTCCAGGTCATTTATTTTAATACTTGTGTTGTATTACATTTTTAGAAAATCAAAGGACATACACTTAAAAGTTTGGGTGGATAAGATTTTTTTTTCTCTCATGTTCACCAAGGCAGCATTAATTTGATCAAAGATACAGACTATGGTGATGTTGTTAACATTAACAATTTGAGAACAAAGTATAACAATAATAATAATAATCCAGAAAAGTCCAAATGACAATCATCAGTGACTGACAACTGGAGATTCACCCGTAGTCAAAAGCAAAAGACTTCGGACTGCGGAGTGGCAACAGAAATTGAAATCTACAGGTAACACTAATACACACTAAATACTATAGGGGTGCAACGGTTCAGATTACTCACGGTTCGGTTTGTATCACGGTTTTAGGCTCACGGTTTTAGGCTCGCGGTTTCGGTACGGTTCGGTATGTCAAATAAAAATAAAGAAAATAAGAACAAATAAACAGCACAAATAAATTCAGTAAAGCAAGATACAAATAAAGCTTTTCAGGTTTTTCATGTATCCAGTTTTAAGGTACAGAAATTGAATAAAGTAGCTAATAAAATGTAAAACAACATTGCATGTAATCTTCACTGTATAAATTAAATAAAGATCAATCATTATTAATTATTAAGTTACTATTCAGTCATGAGCAATGAGTGATTTCCTTGTCTTTTGTTGTTTGATTAACATTAAAAACACATTCAGACAGCAGGAATGCAAGGGCTGCTGTCTCTTTAAGACATAATACAGGGATCAGTACACTGATACTGAACATATGCGTTCTTTCTCGAGTGTATAAGTTCACTTAAGACATAACCGACAATGCTTGCTAGGATACTCGCTAAGACGGGCATGTTGAAATAATTTTGTGTGAATTTGTTGAATTTCAAACACAAGATTTGAAAGAGACCTCAATATTTGCGCGCTGTACACGCGCTTCGGATGAGTGCACAAATCTTCTCACAGCGCGCGCGTAAGTTCTCTTTTGCGGCTTGCACTCGAATGTTTAAATTGGCAAGGCTTAAATTAGTTTAGTTTAAACGCAGATAGCAACGTGTGCTGTTCTGGTCTCACCTGCGCTCGCGCGCTATCAACACCCGGGTGATGACGGCGTAAATGACTTGTCATAAAAAGCATACGGCACTCGCATTGAACAAAGTTTAGGGGAAGCCAGAATGCATATCCATCGACAGAAACATACATTAGCCTAACTCTGTTTGTCTGTTTTATTTATTTTCTACAAACCATATTATAGATGCGTATGCGTAAATACACAACCCACGTAAAGATGATAATTCCACAAATAACAATTGCAGGTTTTAAACAGAGATTGCGTCGAAGAGGCAAAACTTACGGACTGCAGCTTTAAAATAACTTTTCTATTGTAATATATTTTAAAATGTCATTTATTCCTGTTATGTCAAAGCTGAATTTTCAGCATCATTACTCCAGTCTTCAGTGTCACATGATCCTTCAGAAATCAATCTAATATAATGATTTTGTGCTCAAGAGACATTTCTTATGTTTAAAAACAGTTGTGCTGCTTAATATTTTTGAGGAAATTGATACATTTTTTCTCAGGATTCTTTTATTAGAAAGTTTTTCATTTATTTGAAATATCTTTTGTAACATATGTATTTACTGTCAATTTAATGTCAATTTTACTCAATTTAATGCTTTTCTTTAAAAAAAAAAAAAACTTACTGACCCTAAACTTTTAAACATTAGAGTAGATTACTATGCATTCATGAAAATCATTTTGTCAGTGTGTCCCCTGGGAATCAAACCCAAGACTTTGGCATTACTATCTTGAGAGAAAACCACTAAGATCCACAGTCACATGACGTTGGTACAAACCATTACAAACATTAATATACAGACATTTGCAACTAAGATGATATTTGTGGCATAATTTTTGAATTCCTTCATGTTTACATTTCTCTACACATTTCTTTATAATTAACTGTCTGAAAGACTCCAGAATACATCCAAAGACATCCATTTTACATATAATGTGAATACCATTATTCATGCAATCCACAACATATAAAGTGATCTTCCTCTGTGGTGTAATGCTGGTGTATCTGTATGTGTTCAGAGTCTCTGTCATCATTAACTGACTGCTCTCTGACCTTCTGCTTCACATAAAGGCATCTTGCCATCCATATTCCCCTTCTTTATTTGTTAGTGACGCTGCTGCTCTTTTGTTCCATTCAGGCTTTTGTTACTGTCAGGACCCTCTACATTTGCAGCTAATTAAGTCAAGGCCTTGTCACACTCATTCTGTTGGCATTCACTAACGAAGCTTGTCTGCCCTTCCATAATAGTCTTAAAAAAACTCACTTTACAATTCCATGGATACAAGCAATCCTAGTTACACGCTAATGACAAAATGCTAACAACCCTAGCAATTCTTTATTGTATCATAATCCAGCTTCAAATAAGAATGAGAATAATTAACTTCAGAGGATGGAGCAGTGGGTGGCATGTCTCTATAAAAACACTGGTCCCGTCTCAGAAAGCTAAAGGACCATCGACTTTAAACATCAAGTCCATCAGATACACGACATTTGTCTTCAACAAGACTCATGGACTGCACAGCCAAGGTAAGAGTCAGAGACTGAGTTCATGCATTATTTCAGAAATTTGAACTGAAGGCTAAGGTTACATCTGGATTATACAGTTTAAATTGTAATGATATTCTGATCATAAAGTGTCATTGACACCAAATAATTATAAAACCATTGCTAAGCTTAACCGAACAGTTTAAAACATTTTATTAAAAGTTAACTGAAATTCGGTGAGACTTTTTCACAAATTAATTGAACGTCAGAAATTATTCCACAAGACAGCTCATAGTACTTAAAACTCAATTCTTGGAATAAACAAGATTTTTTATGCACTATATATATATATATATATATATATATATATATATATATTATTCAATTTTGGGTGAAAGTATTCTATTTTTATCAGGTAATGGAAAATAATGAAAAAATATATTTTTTCTAATACAAATAAACAATTACAGTTGCAATATTTAAAATAAATATTGATGGTTGGTCATATATATGTGTGTGTGTGTGTGTGTGTGTGTGTGTGTGTGTGTGTGTGTGTGTGATGTGATCTGCGAAAAACCCATCACATGGTGAAATTTTACCTATTACATGTTTCAATACCATATGAAATCTGGACTAGATCCATTTCCAAACCTGTTTTTACTTCTTTCATAGCTTGTCTGTAACAAAAGTTATGGTTATCTGAAGTTGGCTGATCGCTCTGATTTTCAGGAACAGAATTCTGAGAAAAACAGGTTTAAATAACTGTCGCCCCCTTTTTTTCACACAGACATGAAAATGCACATCTAAACATAAATGGTTGTAATTCAAGAATGCTTTGGAATATAGACCTAAGGTTGGTCTCGTTTTAAAGAAGACACTTGTCAGATTATTGTAGAAGTGAAATAAATCATGAAAGTGAAATAAAAGTTTATGAAAATGTAAAAATATAATTGTTTATATTTTATAATAATATATTACAAAGCATGTTTTACTCTTAAACTGAAAGAAGATAAAAGCCAAAAATGTCAACATTCCAAATTTTAGGTTGATATATTTCAAAAATGAGCTTTCAGTAAGATTTTGTTTGGACGCAGTACCAAACTTTTTCACTAGATGACACCCAAGCTCCATATCTGACCATTTCAGTGCGCCTCCATTTATGAGTAATCTGAACCATTTATTTCCATATTTTCATACATTTTACGAAGTAGACATCCTATTCAGAAGTAGTATGGGCAGTTTGGCAGTATTTGATTTGAATTCAACCTCTAATAAACACATAATTAGAACGTGTGTTCATTATAGCTCAGTTGTTCTCTTGTGCTCCGCCTCCTCGCGATAACGTCTTAGAAAAAAAAAAATCTTTGCGTAGCGTAGTTTATACAGGACTGGCGGGAAATTTGCTTTAATACACCTTCATTCTACACGTTATGTGAAATTAAATAAATAAATTTCATTCGTAACAATGAGATAAAGGAATAGTAATCAGTTGCACTGTTTAAAATGAACCCATTTTAGCTGATTGGTATTATTTTAATTTAGTGTGGTAAAGGTTTTCATGTCTAGCCTAATGAGTAATGGTATAAAAATACAATTCATTTTCAGTAATAAATATCAGATAGGCCTACAAGTTACCATACAAAATCATTTGCATTGTGATTATATGTTATTATCTAAAAACGTTTTCATATATTTATATAGCCTATGATATGATATTCAGCATTTATTGAATGCATTCTCTCTTTACAACAGAGAGTTCAACTGCTCCTCTTCACGGCGCTGTTGGCACACCTGGCGCGAGACGCTGAGGGCGTGGCCACCTGCTGCACGAGCTCTTCTGGATCCTGCAAAATGTACGAGTTTCTGTGTCGCGCGGGACGCCGAAACGATACTTCCGTGGCCAGGCATTTCGGTCGCTTTAATAACGACGCTGCTGTCGGGATTCTAACACTTGGCAAACGCAAAGTGGGCGAGAGACGCGTCGAAGACCGCCTGCAACAACTCCTGCACGGCTCACGGAATCAAGCAGCGGGAATCCTGACTATGGGAAAGAGATTCGAGGATGGCGGGCACCTGCCGCTCGTGCACGAGGGAGGGACAGGGTCCGAGAGCGCGCCCGTGAGACTCGGACTGGAGCGTCCGATGAAATATCTGATGCCCACGGTACTAGAAGATTATGAAAAACGATGACACTTGTCGCTTTTTTACAACCACAGTAGAGCTGTTCATTCGTGACGTCAATTGCCAAAACGGAAAGCTATTCTTAATGAGTATTTTGAAATAGCGTTTTTGATTTAAGTAAAAACTGTTTGTGGTTATCATTACTAGAAGAGACTTTAACGGGTTTTTTTTTTTTTTTTTTTTTTTCAAAATATAAATCACATGTAGTCATACCTCAGATGTTATTTGTGTGTGTGTGTGTGTCTTTTATAAAAGATTGTACATAATTTTACGTAAATAAATGTTCATTTTAAAAACCCATTAAAACTACTGAGGGAATTTTCCCCTTTAAAATTATCCTGAGGCTTTCTCAAAAATGCTAAATCCTTTCCCTAGTTAACAGTTAGGCTACCTGTCACAGTGGGCTTTGTGAAATAGTAGCCTATACGATTTCTCGTTAATAAAACAATTACATTTAATATAGGGTGAAGTCAACTAAAATGGGCTATCAGGTAAAATGGGCAAAATAAGCTTGTAGCGTCATATCTCTTTAAATTTTTACAGCTAATCACAATAACTGATCCTGTATTGTTGCTTCAACACTAGTTGACATGTAACAATTGACTGGTCTGAGTTTTTTAAGGGGGGCAGGGCAGTGTTGATGAAGCTTGTCAGAGAAATTGTAAGGAAAGTGAGCCTGACAGTAAATTTCATTCATCACTCATAAGGGTAGCCTACTAAAGCAATTATAAGTAAGCTTACCAACAAAGCAAAGGTTTATGAACAATGTTTTGACATGCTCTTTCAAATAAAAAAAGTTTAATTTAAAAAAGAAACTTCAATTTTTATGAAAAAGGTAATTTTAGTTAGAAATGGGTTGCATACACACACACACACACACACAAACTTTTACACAGAAATTGAGGGTGAAAATAGGTTTATAGGCCTAGATGTATCCATACAAAATCTTAACAGTCTTTTAAAAAAAAATGCATTGCAGACAGTATAGCAGGAGGACAAGCAAAGGAAGGAAACAGAGAGATAAGAAGAGAAAGGGAAAGAAAGGAAGATGTCGGTACAGTACAATGTTAAGACCTATAGCTACAGGAAATGTTAAAGTGATTTTTTTTTTTTTTTTGTCAAAGATGTTCTAATCTTTAACAAAACGTTTGACATATATTTGACAAGCGTATACACATACATGCACACAAAAGACATCAATGCACAGAAACACACCTATACAACATGATCAGTTCATTTTTAATTGTATTTTTTAATGAAATATTCGTTCAACTTTCTATTTAATGAAATAAATTTATAGTGTTGTTGCTATGGCACACTAAAGACAATAGTGTCAATTTACTGTTAAAAATAAAATGATTTCAGCCGAAATTACCTGTGTTGTTCTCTTTTTATATTGGCCCATTTTACCTGAATGTTGTGCCGTGGCTCAAGAAGGGACCTGCTAGCTGTGTTAGTAATGCACATTTTATTATAGTAGCCTATTATTTATATTATATTCATGGTCAGGGTGGAATCTAGATTTATAAACATGAGTTGTTGTATTTCAGTAATGTGTAGTATGCTTTGTGGTCAGCAGATGGCAGATGATGTAAATACTGTAAAATAACACTTAACAATAAAGTTCAGAAAAAAAAAATGTTGGAAATACAATAAAAACTCACAAAGCTTAAGCGGTGAGAAACAAGAATGTAACTCTTCCACAACATATCTGTATTTCAAATATAAAGCCTATGTGATATTTAATGGATTATCTGATGTATTCATACTTGTTTACTTTTAACTTAATTTTATTGCCGTGAAAGTTTTCTATTTTTACAGGTATATTTATCAGGTAATGGAAAATATATAAAAAATAACAGACATTCATTTGCAATAATTAAAATAACATGAAATGTTATCTTTAAAAAAAAACTTACACCACATATCTGCAGGCCTATTTAAAATATATAAGGCCTATATGTGATATTTAATACAGTCACAGCTTGTACAGCAAAACAATAATAAACACAAAATAGTTCATGAATCATACACAAACATAAGTGACAACTTGCCCCACTATCACTGTGACAGCTTGCCTCAACCTGATGCTTTTTGGGAGACAATTAGTGCCCATGCTTTTATCTCTCCACTCCCACTGCCTGTGAAAACAACACATTTTTGGATTGTTCCTGTTGCCCTGCCACTTAGTATTGACCCAGAGCTGTATCCTTTCAAATTTCACCCTTATAGAAATTCCTGTGTGTGTTGTGGGAGATGTTGCTTTTGTCTGGTAATATATGTAAATATCTGCTCAGCACAGATGGCTGTTCTGCTTTCCCTTTCACACCATCTCTCTCTCTTTCTCTCCACCTAATTCTTGTGCTTCTAGTAATGTCACTGTCTCTTTAAACCCACTTCAGCCCTTAAAATCTTTTTATTTGTGGTTTTAAGACTCCATACTGCTCCCATTACAGCCTCTATAACTGTCACTCTGTCACTAGAGAGATCTGCTTGTGCCACATTAATATGGTCGTATGAAAAATATTTTTTTTGCAGGCTTTCAGGCAGATTATTGTCTCACATACAAAGACATAATAGCATCCACTCAGCAATTCTTCAATGTTAAGGTAAATTCAATCATTGTTTATTATTATATAATAATTATTAATTAACTATTATACAGTTTACCATACACTTGTGTGTGCGTATATGTTCCATATATATATATATATATATATATATATATATATATGTTCCAATCATTCTCAGATAAAGAAAAATAATTTAATAAAAAAATATAAAGTACATTTTGTATGTCTTTTTGACAAACCATTTTCACTGTGATATAATTGAGCCAGTTTTCTTGTTACTCTTTGTGCTTCTTCGTTTTGAAAGAGAGTGGGAGAAAGAACGAGAGAGAAAGAGGGAGGGACAGAAGAGTAGAGAGATAGCAGTGAGTGGAAGAGATGCAGTAGAGATTGTGCACCTGCCTCAGAGAGGACACAACTGATGAAAAGAAAGGGAAGGACGAAAAGAATCATCTGACCTTCTATTAGGACCTAAGAAATCAACAAAGAAAACAAATTAAAAGAAAAAAATGAGTTGTGGACTGTCAGCTGTGTGAAGACTGAAGCGAGGCATTGAAGAGACAGAGACTGAATGCAAGCAACAAAGGAAAGAGGTGAAGGCTATGTTTTGAGCCTGTTTTTGAGAGAAGAAGACAAAACCATACTTTTATTGAAGAGAGAGTGCAGAACAGCTTGTATCAAACTGATGGGCTGTAGGGAGTAAGTGCAATATTCCCACAAACTTAACCATCTGGACATACACTGCTGGACGACAAGAACGCATCATCCTTAGTGTAGCATGTGATTGCTGAAGTGCGGAGACATGGAGGAATGAAGTGAAACTGCTTTAGAAGGCTTTCCACTGAACTGATGTGGTTCTTAACAAGCAGCCATTCACTCCTTGTATAATCCAGACACCAACACAGTTTGAACCTCGGACAAAATCACCTCAGCTCTCTCCTCTCTACTCTCTCTCGCTGTCGCTTTTATTTCTTGTTCTGTATGCGATGAAGGTCTGAGGATTGGTCATCATGCCAGTGATGAAAGGGCTCCTGGCCCCTCAGAACACCTTTCTCGACACCATCGCCAAGCGCTTTGATGGCACACGTGAGTAATTCTGCTTTTCTCCAACCTCTGTCTAAGTTTTCATCCTCTTTCTCTGCAGCTTCTGACTTACAATAATGTTTAAAAGAGGCTGAAAGGAGTTTGAAGTCTGTGTTTTTTTTTTTTTTTTTTAGCATTATTCATATATTATTGGAGTATCAATAGCTTTTTATTTTTTCATTTTCAGTTTTCATTTTAGTTTAAGTTTTAGTATGAGCTTTTGTCATTGATGTTAGTTTTATTTAGCCATAATATATTTTTAATGTTTTAGTAATTTTATTAATTACAATTATTTAATTCAGTCAGTTGCCAAAGCAACACTTCAAGTTTAAGTTTACATTTTCCATCTTTATTTTATATTAATTCAAGTATATTTTAATTACTTTTTGATAGTTTTAGTTTAACACTCTATCGAGTTCTCAAGAAATTATGTAGAATTGTTCATTTCTAAGTCTGTGAAAGCTAGACTCCATTTTATTAAAAAATCATTTTTGTTCATGAAATATTTTTCACAACAATATTTTAAGTATAAAGTTAAAAAGAAATCCTCAAGAGAAAAGATTAAAGTCAGAATGTCTAGCAGATTCTATTTGCTCTGTGATTTAAGATCTTCCTCCATTGTGCTCTTTTCATGTTCATAGCTTACAGTTTATACCTTCGTTCAGAGAAAGCTATTGGAGTCTTGTATTTTGTGACAAATTTAGTGTACAAGAAGATCTTTACGCTTAAATTAAAAAAAAGTAGAAAGTGATGTGACATGTGGCCAAGTATGATGTCCCATACTCAGAATTTGTGGGCAGCCATTTTTGCTGCGGCGCCTGGGGAGCGATTGGGGGTTTGGTGCCTTGCTCAAGGGTGCCTCAGTTGTGAGTAATGGGAGTGTTCATTCACTCCCCCCACCTACATTTCCTGCCAGAACTGAGACTTGAACCCGCAAACTTCGACTCTCTAACCATTAGGCCACAACTGCCAGTACAGTATGAGAATTGTAATGTTTACAATGGGGTAATTCACCATCAGTTTCACTTCATGAAGCAGGCAAAAAATGTTGCCATCCTTAATGGTTGAATGTCTTATTTTAGTGTCAGTAGGTCAGATGAGGAATTATATTCGGCATTGCTCTGGAGTAGTGATATTTTGCAATGTGCATGAATCATGGCTGAACTGTTTGTATTTGAGTGTTTGTGTGTTTACATTTGAGAGAAGAACTACTTGAAAAACCCTTGAAGTGTTATTCATTGCAAGAACGCCACTTAATGTTCAGTAGTGTGGGAGTTATGCTCTACAGTTCTGTGCAAATACGAGCGAACAAAAGATGGAGGCCAATAGATGATGGGATCATTTTGTATAAGTGGTCCTCACTCCTCTCTACCTGCCATCATGTCTGTTGAGAGAACTCAAAGTGTACTAAAGCCATGACGGTGAGCATGACTAAACCGTGAAAGTGCGATACTGTGCTGAACTGTTGAACTTGCCCTATCTGCTCGAAACTGACAGACACAATGGCATTAGTCAGTGTGTTACAGTCTGATCCGTCAATACATGAGATGAATGAACCTCATGAACCAGATGTTTATTCACCTCATATAGTCATGTATAAGGCCCGTTGACTCCAAGAACGATAACTATAACAATAACTATATTAGCATACACACCAATGGATAATAACATTCTGTGGTTATGACGTATACCACTTTAAAGGGTTAGTTCACCCAAAAATGAAATTTCTGTCATTAAGTACTCACCCTCATGTTGTTCAACACCCGTAAGACATCTTCAGAACACAAATTAAGATATTTTTGATGAAATCTAAGAGGTATCTAAACCATGCTGTGTGATGCAGCAACATCATTGGCCCAGAAATGTAGCAAAGTCATCATTAAAATAGTCCACATGACTGCAGTGGTTCAACCTTAATGTTATGAAGAGAGGAGAATACTTTCTGTGTGCAAAAACAAAAGAAAAATAATGACTTTATTCAACAATTTCTTCTCTCCCCTGTCATTCTCCTACACTGTTTACGTTGTTTAGACAGTGCAGGCTTCCAGGTTGTACGTCAGAACACCGACTCATTATTGGCCGGCTCCTGCGTCAGCATCACACGCATATGGCGTGCTGCTCACATGAACAACGTCGGCCAATACTGAACCAGTTCAGACCTTTAGTCAAAGCTTTGGTCAGCTGCACCGAATTCCGACTCATTTTTTAAAATCCAGTCTTTAAAAATGACTGAGAAGGGATGAAATTAGATGTATTTTTTCAGTCAATGTGAATTTGTACACGGTATACTTTGTCAATATTCAGTATTATGGATTGCGTTTTGTGAAATGCAGGGGGTGAAAAAACACTTGAAATCCAGTTCCTACCATTCTAACTGAAGAGTATCGATTTCAAACCACACATGAATGGTTTGTAAGACTTGTTTTATTTATACAGTTTTTACTGTTCACACTACAAACAACTAAATTGATTCGAAACTGTTACGGCCTAAACTGTTCTCCTGCACGTCTCTACTTATCGTTCTCTCTAATGAGTCTGATTGTTTAGGTCCGCCCCTGTGCACCCGCATCTCATGGCATGAGTGCTGATTAACTATATTAAGGATGCTGAGGCGGAGCATGGCAAGGGAAGGAGATTCACCAGCAAACAAGCTTTATTACCCTTTTTTTTTCTTTCTTAATTTTGGTTTGTTAATTTTTGTTGCCTTTATACTTTGGAGTTGTTCCGTTGTTTGTGCTTCCATTGTGTTATGTTTAGTTTTGCTATCTAAATTATTATTATTATTTTAATTTTTTTTTTTTTTTTTTTTGCATTGTATTTTGGATTCACGTGTCCTTCTTTATATTGCGTTCCCCTTTCTGGCTAATTTAAATAGGGGTTCGTAACATAAATTGGGGGCTCGTCCGGGATAACTTTGTTTAATTTTGTTTTGTTGAGCAGATAATAATAATGGTGCGAAGCGATCTCTGGGTAGGTAGAGTAATTTGAATTGGATTCACTCTGAAATATTAAAGTGGCTCATTACACCATCTGCTGTAACATGGTGAATTTGCCGTTTCACTGTTGGTGTGAACACACCATTAGTCTGTGGTTCGTTTAGCTTTTTCGCATCAAGTTTGGTCTGACAAGAGACTTTTAACCTTATGATCATGTAATTTACGATTCCTGGGAACGGTTTTCCATTTCAAACAGACAGTCACTAAGAACCATGTTCTGGTCTAATAAGAGCTCACACCAACCGGCCCGAATATCGGATAGATTGAAGCATCTGGTGTCAGTCTCCTAGTTAGACAGAAAGGAGTCTCTTAATGAGCTCTCAGGAGAATTCACCAGTAGCCTTTCACCTTCTGTGCGATGAGGCTATTAAAACAAGAAAAATTACAAACCAATGACAGCATCAACACAACAAGCAGAAATATTGATTAACTAAAACATGCTTTCTCTTGTCCTCTCCTCCTTAGCTATTGTTTTTTTTGTTTTGTTTTTTGTGCAAGGAGATGTTCTGGGGGACGTAGAGGGAAATTGTCTCTGTGTGATGCTCTTTAATAAGAGCAATGTCCTTAACTCGCTGTACAGCCAATCATATAAATCATATGAATCATTCCCTCTGTCATTCCTGGGGACAGATTTTCACACTATGAAATGTCACGCTGACCATTTGCTCTCTCACTTTTTAGAACAACCTCCTGCTATCGTGTCACACCCGTCCTAAGCAACACTGGCTGTCTAAATTTGAGTGTCAGTATGTGCATGTGTGAGTGAGAGACGTGACGTTGAGTATGTGTATGCCTCGGCATCACCACTCCTCTCTCTCTTGTTTTTTTTTTTCCTTCATAATCACTTAAATCACTTTTAATTAGCTGTGGCAGACTAAAGATCTGGAGAGGCTTATTAGAACAGAGAGGTGCTTGACAAGGCCTTAATGTCAAGGCCCTAATGTTGATGTTGTGTTTCTCAGCCAGTACTTCATTAAAACTGTTGTATTGATCAGACATAAATGTTTTTCAACCTTTCACTTAGACCTGAATACAGTCAAGTTAAAATCAAAGAAAATCAAATCAAAGTGTGGAAGTTTGCAAATGGTATGTATTGTGGCAAAAAAAAAAAAAAATTACATCTAATAATTGTGTTCTGCAAAACTTTGAGCATGATTTGAATCACCATAATATACATGAAGGCACATGTGATGCATGTGTAACAGTTTATTTAAATTTTTCTTTTAAAAAAAATACACTATACAGTACTCTGCGGTTGGTAAGATTTATTTATGTTTTTCAAAAACTATCTTAGGCTAGTATCAAGTGTAGTATCAAAGTATCAAGGCTACATTTATTTGATTAAAATACAGTAAAACAGTAATATTGCTACAATGTAAAATAACTTATTTCTATTTTATATATTTTATATTTATATTTTAAAATGTAATTTATTTCTGTGATGCAAAGCTGAATTTTCAGCATCATTACTCCAGTCTTCAGTGTCACATGGTCCTTCAGAAATCATTCTAATATGCTGATTTTTTTGCTAAAGAAACATTTATTATTATTATCAATGTTGAAAACAGTTGTGCTGCTTGATAGTTTTGTGGAAATAGGATTTTTTCAAAATATAAGGTTCAAAAGAACAGCATTTACAATATTTAAAATAGACATCTTTTGTAACATTATAAATGACTATTTATATTTACTGTATTTACTGAAACTTTTGGTCTCCATGTTAAATAAAAGTATTGATTTCTTTCAAAAAAAAAAAAAAAAAAAAAAAAAAAAAAACCTATCTTGGGCCTGGTTTCACAGACAGGGCTTAGATTAAGCCATGATTAGGCCTTAATTCAATTAGGACATTTAAGTAGCTTTTATAAACATGCCTTAGAAAAAAAAACATTACTGGTGTGCATCTTAAGACAAAACAATGGCTCTGACATATTTTAAAATATCTCAGTGCAAGCTGCTTTCAGTTAAAACAGCTCAAACATCCATTTTAGTCTGGGACTAAGGATTGGTTCACTTTAAAATGAAAATTACCCCAAGCTTTACTCACCCTCAAGCCATCCTAGGTGTATATGAATTTCTTCTTTCTGATGAACACAATCGGTGTACAATCCGTACGGCTGTACGCGCTGTGCGTACCATGAGAGGGCGCTAATTAATGTTTTTATTTTTTTTATTTTTTACTTTTTTACATAACTTTTAAATGTATTATTAAAATCTATCTGCGTACACTCATAACATATTAAGAGAGCAAGAGAGAATGAGAATAAATAAAGGTGTACGTTTGTGTGTTGTAAAGTCAAATGTGTGTATGTGCGTGCATGGGTGGGCGTGGGGATATGGGTGACAAGAAATCTGATTGGCTAGTTTAGTTTCGTTGGTTTTTCCACACATGAAAAATGATATTACAGATAGTTAATGTTTAAAAACAGGCTCAAAATGAGTAAACGCTCTCTGAAACAGCTAAATTCGACTGAAACATTTTCAAAAAGGCCTAAAACTATTGAGTAGGGATGGAGAACTGAAGCCTCTTAAATCTTTGAAGCTTTTCTCTAAATGTTTCGGGAAAAGTTTCAAAGCATCAAGAGTGTCGAAAACAGTGCCATCTTGTGGCAGGTAAAATTTACAGCAGCCATAAACCTGAGTGCGCAGCTCCGTTGTTTTATCCATTAAGCATAAAAGCCTGAAACCGCTAAATGTGTTTAGTTTTCTGATAATATAATTCACATATTAAAGTGTGGCAATAAATTAAATGTAACAACAAAAACAATAATTATAATAATACTAATAATACCTATTGAGTTGTTTGAGGCAAGTAAATTGTGCTGTTATTTTATTGTTTTTATAGCTACTGGTTATATGACAGAACATATGATAATGTAATTTATGCTACAGGCTTATATATTTAAAAAGTTAGTAAATGGACTTGAACTGAACTTCCATATACTTCTAAAGTAGGCTATGGTCTGGGTTCAAACATTCCGACGCGCAAAGTGAAGCATTCATGTGACTGGAAAGAAAGTGAGGCTTCTTTTTTCGTTAATCACAATGTTTCTCTGAAAACAGAGATAACAGCTAACTACACAACCACATCAGGGTGCTGTTAGGTGCATCAGATTTTCTAAGTGCGTGAACAGGAAAAAGACAGTCGAACAGTCGATTTGTACAGCATGAGATCGCTCCCACTAAATGCAATAATTGATTTAATTGCTTTTTGCGGACAGAACTTGTACCTTGAGATAAAATCCTGCAGGCGCCCCTGCTTCCATCCACATCCATCCATCATAAACGTGTATTTCACAAGGCTCCGAGGGGTAATAAAGTCCTTCTGAAGTGAAGCGATGCATTTGTGTAAAAAAACAAAAAAAACATATTTAACAAGTTATGAAGTAAAATATGGAGCTTCCGCCAGACCGCCTTACGTATTCAAGTTACATAGAAAGTGTAAACTGGCGTCGCGTCAGTTAAGTTTTTTTGTTGAATAGGGAAGGTGTAGGACGTAGCATAAGCTTTTTGAACTGCAAGAGTTTTACACTTTCTTCGTAAGTAGGATACGTAAGTCGGTCTGGCAGAAGCTAGATATTTTACTTGTTAAATATGGATATTTTTTACACAGTCGCATCGCTTCGTATCAGAAGGACTTTATTAACCCCCGGAGCCGTGTGGAGTACGTTTATGATGGATGGATGTGGATGGAAGCATTTTCTTCGGCTCATGTTTACTGCCATTATAAAGCTCGGATGCGTCAGGATATTTATTAATATAACTCAGATTGTGTTCATCAGAAAGTAGAAAGTCATATACACCTAGGATGGCTTGAGGGTGAGTAAAGCTTGGGGTAATTTTCATTTGAAAGTGAACATCCTTTTACGACTTATCTGTGAAATCTGCTGTTGGTGATCCTACATTTTTACCAGTTATTTGTGTATTGCACTGTCAGCCAGTGTTGAAGAAAGAGCATAAAAGTAAGTGTAAATGTCACAGGAAGTATTTTTAAAAAACCAACTTCTTTATGTGCGGGTGTATATTTTCCATTAGATTGCATGGGAATGAACCTGTTTTTTACAGTTTCTAATAAAAATAAACTGTAGACAGTTTCTTGGTAACCTCAGCGACAGAAATAAGCACACTGACATATGGTTTTTTTAAATATATATTTCCATAGCAACCAGATACCAAGAACATCATGCCTTTATATCACAGCACATAATAATAGTTTTCTTAGCCGTCAGTTACACGGTATCATTTCACCATCTTGGAAAGCTGAATCTTTTTAAAACCACTGGCTTCTGTGGCATTAACAGAGTCTATTTCAATGGACTGATAGGGAAAGACTGTATGCGTGAATAAGCACACATACACACATGGTTTGAACACCAGCTTTAGTCTCTCTATATAACTTGTGAATACAGTGGCAAGTTTACATATGCAGCATGTGTGTGTACTGTTAATGTACTGTGTGTGTTAATACAACATTTTAAAAGTATTTTCATTGAATATGAAATTTTTATATTTTACAATTTCAAATACTTATAGTTCTGCATTACATGGTCATTTACACTGAGAAATTCTGAACAAATCTGTAGTCTTGTCTACACATTGATGCCTGAAATGTTTCTGTGCAAAATTAAAAAACACAATGTTCTTTTTAATGCTGATTTCTTGTCCTTTTTTGGGCTTGATCTAGCTCTACAGGTTGATATTAGGCATATTTTTTGCTTTTACATCTAGAGTAGTCTAACACGCAGCATTCTTTCTAGCTTATCTGATACCACAGACAGATTCCAGCCTCTGATAATGATAAACATTAAAAACGGGCAGACAAATTGGCAATCTCTCATACAATCTTGTATGTGAACTGTAACACAATAATTTTATATCAGTAATATCATTGCATGAAAAAATATTAGCAACAGATGAAGCAAAACCCAGATCAGATGTCAAGGGCTTTCTCTTATGTGCGCATTTGAAATCTGATCCCCCTGAATAGTTTTATTTGCTCATTTAGAAAGCTCAATGGCTTCATACTCTCATACTCCCGTTCATTTATGTGTTCATTAAGTCAGTGGCGCAGATGCAGCACTCACACTACACTTGTTCTGTGTACTGAGATTGATGGTGAGGTCATGCATCTAACTTAAGCTTTATTTATAGTTTCTCTGCACCAGTGCCGTCTATTGATTCTTACACAAACAAGGAACAATTGAACACATGGATGGATGAAATGTATTTTGTAGATGTGTAAAGAGTAACATGATACCAATCAATTGCATGTTTTCCATCTCTTTAATAATGGCTTTACATTATGATTATTTATCAAAACTCATCTGAATGACTGACTGAAATTAAATGTGTATGTTTGTTTATTACTAGAGAACAAATACACTGAGTTTCGGCTCATATATTATTTCCACTAGTCTTTTAGAATACTTTGTGTACATATTCAGGGAGGTTTAATTGGAACCTATTAATTGGATCCATGAGGGAAAGGAGGCTCTTTAGGATCGAGAACCATAATACTTCTTTTTACTCATGCACAAACACCCACAGTCAATCAATTCTTATATAATTTCCACCCCTGCAAAACTTAGGTGAAATGAATAGCAAAGTTGCCATGGAAACAGTACACAGATCTTTTAGTTTTCTACACCAGTGATCTAAAGAATTTAGAATAAAACAGGAAATCTATAATTAGCATGTTAATGAAAAGGCAAGAATGAGAGCGTGCTAAATGGCACACAGCGTTCTATATTAGAATTCTGAATTTTCTTTGTACGTTTATGAGAGGCAAAGCAAGTGACTTTTTACATCTCACCATTTTCCAATTCTTTCCTTTGTGTGTCTATATTTGGTGTGTACAGACAGTAACTTCCTGCTGGGAAATGCTCAGGGGAGTCGCGGGTACCCCATTGTGTACTGTTCGGATGGGTTCTGCGAGCTCACCGGGTTTGCACGTACCGAGGTAATGAAGAAGACATGCACATGTCAGTTCCTGCACGGACAGGAAACAAGCGAGAAAGTCACTCAGCAGGTGGAGAAAACCTTGGAAGGACAGAGAGAGTTCCAGACGGAGGTCTGCTATTACAGGAAGAATGGTAACTACCATTTAAAAGAATAATGCGTTGGACACATTGTCGAGACCTGTATGATTAATATCATGTGGCATTAGGTGGTTATTCAGTGAACGCTTAATTAAAGAGAGTGCTGATTATATACTAAAGCTTTCATGGTTTGCCCTCTGTGACCAGGTACCACATTCTGGTGTCTGCTGGACATTGTCCCTATTAAAAATGAGAAAGGAGAAGTGGTTCTGTTTCTCTTATCCTTCAAAAACATCACTGACTCGTACGGCAAATCACATCCCGGCTCCACCACAGAAGGTAAATGACTGGCCGTGAGCCAACAAAGCAACTTTTGGACTTTTATAGGTTTGGCATCTGTTATTTTGACACTTAATTTACTTGCTATGTGTTTTGCTGTTGTGTCAGAGGATGGGGCTCACAACAGGAAGTCCGGTCGAACTCATCTGAGTCAGGCTCGTGAGCGTGGCCGCAGCGTTCTGTACCACCTGACCTGTCAGTTCACCAATAGGAGCAAAAGGAAGCTGCCAAATGTAAGCAGATATGAAACTCACAATCAGTCTCACTCCTTTGTAGAGATTTTTGTGTAGTAATTCAGAATCAGTTTTCTATGGAAGCTTGTTTCCATTAAGGAATAAAAAATTAAAAAGATATTTGCAACTTTTTATCTCACGATTCTGACTTTTTTTCTCGCACTTTGCAAGTTTACATCTCAGAATTCTGGTGTAGACCTAATTTTTCAGAATTGAGAGATATAAACTTGCTATTGCAGGGAAAAAGGTAAGAATTGCGAGATAAAAAGTCGTAATTACCTTTTTTATTTTTTTTATTCTGTAGCGGAAACAGACATCTATAATATTCTCGTGTATTTGCTGAGTAAATTGCAAGTAATCTGGCATCCAGTTAAAAATTCATAGTCTTTCAGTAGCATTAATGAAAGATTAGAAAAATGACTGACTGCACCTATAAAATATGCCTGAGTAGCAAAATATGTGTGAAAATTAACTTGAATTCAGAGAATATGTATTTAATAAAATTTTGCTTACTCTATCGTCAATAGTTTTTCCTAGTTTTAAGCATAAACTTCAGTACATTTTAATTTATGCTTACTGACTTGTGCTTGTGCTTAAAACGAGAAAAATAAACTTAAAGACTTTATAAGAAATGTCATATATTCACTTAAATTACTCTTTATCATACATAATTTTGCTACTCATGTAAGTTAATTGATTATTTTTTTACTGGAAAATAGATGAAAATACTAATAAAGAAAATTCAATTTTGCAGTCCAGAATAAAGATGGTGAACCATTATGTTCGGTAATGACTGACCTTACAAACCCGTTGACACTTTTAAAGAGTAAATGTCCTTGTGCTTCCAGCTAATGAGATGAGATAGAAGTATAGCTGTTAAAATGAAAAGGTCAGACTCACTGAATGTCTGGAATTGTGTTGATATCTAGCAGAATATTCAATATTTACGTCCAGCTGACGATTCTTACTTTCCAGACACCAGCCCTTTGTACAGGACAATCAGTCCTCACGCTTGGAAAAGAACACACGGTTCCCAAATCCTTACAACTGAACACCTACATTGTGATGTAACATGGATTTTCATGCCTTTTAAGACATTTTATGTAAACCACTGGTTTTGCATACAAAATCACATCTATTGAAATTCCAGTGAAAAAGAAATGACTCACAGCTATAATGAAACTACACAAATTCAAAACCTAAAACGTACCCGGGGGAGAAAAAGAAGCAAGAGTTAGACCTTAGTCAAAGTGAAAACAATTCAAAACAGCCTATTCAATATTTTGTACTATGGCGTCGGTTGGATTGAAAATGGTGGATTGTGAAAGGACATCACCTAAAAAATATTGAATAGACTACACTTAAAATCACATTTTTCTCAAATGACTAATGTCAGAAATATCTGCCAAAATCCGAATCTCATGTACTTTGATATTATTTTAAGGCTTGAGAAAAATATTGATTATCCAATTAATCGCTATCTTCATTTAAACGTTTGATTGTTAAAATCCAAAAATTCATTTTGTTCTCTGCCTATTTCAGCGGCTGTGTGACCGTATTTTTATAGCACTTCTAGTCCTGCATTTCATAGCTAAAAGGTGCAGTGCTTTCTGAGTTTGCAGTCTGTATTGAATGCAACACAATGAAGGAATAATGGTATAATGGTAAGAAAGGTCTTTTATTTGAGAGGTCCTTGTGGGCTGCAAGCAAAAACAGGCATAGAAATAAACAAGAATATACAGCATGACCAGTGTAGTCTGATCAATAAATGACTCTTTTGAGACCGTTATTTTAATGATTCGTTCAAATGAAGATGATTTGAATCAATCCTAAACGCTGCCCTATATAACTTTTAGCTTTAGCAGTGGAATATAACTGAATTATAAAACAGTTAGTTCCTGTTCTTGATTCTGATTGGTCAATAGCTGTGTTTTATTCACGATAAAACACAGCTATGACCGCTTCTGTGTATCACTACACAACACCCTTAGCAACCACTGTATGTTCTCAATTGATATTGTTCATTGAAGCTTATGTATTATGTGATTGTGTTGTGAGAAAGAGATTGAGTGAGCGAGTTTATTACCTGCATTCAGATTTAGCATTTTCCTTCAGGTCAGTTCTATGTTCGTAATTAAACATCTGTTTAAATGTCCGATGTATTATCCTGTCCTTTTAACAGTTAAGGGGTTTTCCCGTGACTGACAGCGCTAGTCAATGCATTTGTCAGTTGTGTCTTGGTCTGTGTTCACAACTATGGAAGCCCGTTTCCGCCACATAAGAAAAAAAAGACTTTAAAGTCGAAATTATGACATACTATGTAGAAATTATGACTTTAAAAGTCATAATTATGAGATAAAAAGTCGAAATTATGACATAACTAAGTCGAAATTATGACTTGCTGCTCATTGTTGATCTGACGCTGACGCGACCCGACACGACAGGATGAATTGTGAACAAGTTAAGGAATATTTTAAACGTGTTTTTACTAATGATGAAATTCTTGCCTTATTATCGGAACGGCATTGAATAGCTCTGAGCAAACGCGTTCTTGAACTGATTTTAAGCACGCTTTGGCGCAGAAAGAACAAAACGGATGTGGCTGCATGAGATCTTGAAGATATTCTGATGTATCATTATGGAAATATGATCCTCATGAACACCACCACCCTCAGAATATGTTGTAATGCACGATTTCGTTAGAGAACGAATTTATCTAGCGCTATACGTTCTCGGTTTTTATTTTTTTTATTTTTTCTGAGAACCTATGAAATAATAATGACACGTCCAGTAACCTATGCTCTGTCGGTACATACAGTTTCCTGAGGGTGGCGCTGTTCTGGGGATCATATTTCCATAATAACACATCACAATATGGTGTAATGCAAGATTTCGTTTGAGAAATAATTTTCTTGCCCTCCATGTGCTCGGTTTTAATAACATTTGAAAAATTAAATTAATTGATGTATATCTTTAATCTGTTACAAATTCTAATAAAGTAATAGGCTAGCCATTGCATATCATTAAATCTCAGCTGCAAACATTATCTGTCATCTTTCTCCGTGCTTTTAAATATAAAGTAAGGCATGAACAGTTAAATGCCCCCACTGGGCAATGATAAATACGTGCAATGCCACTTAGCCTATTTATTTGACAATAACCTTACCTCTTACTCTATTTCCTGTTATTCTATTCTATTCTATTCTGTAGCCTATATAGTACAACTGTACATACAAATTTGTATTTTAATTTTTTATTTATGAGCTCGTTCATTTCTCTTTATTCTTTATTTTTTATTTTACTATCTGTTGTCGTCTCTGTCACCAAAACAAATTCGTTGTGTGTGCAAACATGTCAATAAAGCTCCTTTTGATTCTATTGGATTCTGATTAAATAAAAGAGGTAGCCTACTCTGGTTGAATTTATCACGTGCGCCATTTATTAGAACATACAAGATAATTTTACAGGAATAGGCTGTATCACTGATTAATGAAAACTGCTGCCCGATCACAATCTCCTGTTGCAATTGTTTGTTTGCAATTGCAATTGTTGCAATTTCATTATTAGTAAAAACACGTTTAAAATATTCCTTAATGTCTTCACAGTTCATCCTGTCGTGTCGGGTCGCGTCAGCGTCAGATCAACAATGAGCAGCAAGTCATAATTTCGACTTAGTTATGTCATATTTTCGACTTTTAAAGTAATTATTTCGACATTTAATCTCATAATTTCGACATAGTACGTCATAATTTCGACATAGTACGTCATAATTATGACTTTTAAAGTCATAATTTTGACTTTTAAAGTCATAATTTCGACTTTTTATCTCATAATTATGACTTTTAAAGTCATAATTTCGACTTTTAATTTTTTTTTCTTATCTGGCGGAAATGGGCTTCCATACACAACAGTTCAGTCTTTTCAATATAAAAGTCTTTGCTACTAACTGACATACTCATAAAGACAGTCTTTGCCGCCATCTAATGGCGTAATAATGTAACTTCTGTTGCTGTTCACGGTCAGGGACTATTTTTTCTGGCGGAAGGAAGGCTTTTAGTAAGAGTTTACTTCATGAAAGTTGCATTGATACATATTTTTGGCTTTAATATTTGTATTGTGTGGTAACCGTTTTATAAAAGCAATAAGGTACTTGAGGCTAGTGGTGTATCGTGAATAAGTCACGGCTGAAGGGGTTGCAGGCACTCCGCTTCATGCCTAACAACACCCTTCAGCCGTGACTTATTCACGATACAGCACAGCCTCTCGTACCTTATAGCTTACATATACTCCAATGAATCAGAATTGGGTTGAGAGCTTGTGAATCAGAACCAAACGGGAATTTGAAGACATTATCTTTTGTGCTGAGGTACAGTTAGCATTAAGAGTTGCCCTGGAATTTCACAGCAGGTGTTAAATGTTCCCGCTGTCTGTCATTATGAGCTGTACCTGCTCCTTTTCAAAATGTCTCAAGCAGTTTTTTTATATATATAGATATATTTTCTAAATGCTGCAGGTGTGAAGAGTCAATGAACATTCATTCCTGCTGCACTCAGGAAGTTAGCGAAAGTTAGCTAAACCTTTTGATTTTTTTGCAAGTGCTTTTCAGTGCCTTTGGGGCAAATGAATGAATCCACATTTAACTTGTCGCTTTCATGAATCATTCAGCACTAACTTCTTTGAACTTGCAAGCAATGTTCACCATGTTTTTAAGGCACCAATAGTAGCCTTTCTGTGAATTTCTACATTTTTATTTTTCTCAAAAACCTTTTAAATAAAGTTAACTTTATGTAGTTCAAGTGGTTTTAACTGTGAGAACAGAACTTTAGCTGAAGGTCACTCTCTAGTAGCAAGGTAGCCCACCTGTGTCTATCATAACCAAACCTTCTAAAAGGTTACTGGTTCATGCTTTATGTAGCAAGAAACAACAATTAGGCTGCTATTCTTTTTTCTTTTAATGAGGTGACAGCACATGCACATTGAACATTTGGGCATGCTGGGTCACCAGTTAATTTAAAAACTCCAATAATACAGGCCCAGCGCGGCCCACATTCACACAAGAGACGTATTAAAGAATATTTGGATCAGCCGACATTAAGTCAGAATACTACAGGCTAAAAAGCTGAATTACTCAGAAGAAATTGCATGCAGCTTTTATGATTCATAACAAACACTCAAATAGCCAACTGCTGAGAAATAATTTGCTTGCGCATAAAAAATGAATCCTTCCACTTAAGAGGCTCTTAGTAATTACGATTATGTCCTATTTTCGAACAACTTTGTTCCTGAAATGTGTAGGGTTTATAATTCAAATATATTTGGAGGCATTTTTGTTGGTGTAGAAATAAAAAGATGTTTCTTTTCATGTTCTTTTCACAGCATGGTTTTTCACAGCCAACTCTCCCGGAATACAAGGTGGCGTCGGTGCAGAAATCCCGCTTCATTTTGCTTCATTACAGCGTGTGCAAAGCATTGTGGGATTGGTTGATCCTCCTTGCGACATTCTATGTAGCTGTCACCGTCCCCTACAACGTCTGCTTCTCCACTCCTGATGACGACGAACATGACGACCCGGACTGTGACTCGGCCTCCAGAACCACCATCGTCAGCGACATTGCTGTGGAGATGCTCTTCATCCTCGGTATGTGCCACTGTTGTTGATTTTGTGGAAAATTGGTGTCCTACATATCTTCCTTAGGTTTGTTTCCACCTCTGTTCCATTTTTAAACAGTGTTAACTTTCGACATCTGCAGAGCTTAGAGCTGCTTTCACCTTAAACATGTTAACGAAGTGACAATCACACCCTTGTCTCCAACTGAGACCATCTTTCTAATCCACACTCCCTATATAATCTGTTTTTACACAAAGCATTAAACTAAATCTCTTTTTATTCAAAAAGATAATACAGAAGCCCCACTGTGACCTAAAGCCAGTATTAATTTGATAAATCTCATGTACAAGGATGTGGTAAAATAATTGCTTGATAGCACTAAATGTTCCATGTAATAAGGATCGGCACAGGAACCATGAATATTTATTTAGTCCAGCATGTACAAGGCTTCATCGCTCCAATTAGCATCTTTTTAATATTCATGCATCAACAGTCAATATTTGTCTTCAATTGAAAGGGCACTGTTTATAAACTTGTGAGTGCTGTGGTGAGTAATACTATTCGATTTTTGAATGTTGTGAACAAATCTAAAATGACTTGTTTTTTTTGTTGTTGTTGATTTGTTATTCTCCAGATATCATTCTGAATTTTCGAACCACCTACGTTGGGCCTGCAGGTCAGGTGGTTTATGATGCTCGCTCGATCTGTTTGCACTACTGTACTACCTGGTTCATCCTGGACCTCATCGCTGCTCTGCCCTTTGACCTGCTCTATTTATTCAACATCTCAGTGGTAAAAATACATATTAAAGCTTTAAATAGTATAAAATATGGTTGTTTTGTATGCCTTGTTCTTTTCTAAATGTATTGAAATTTCCTTTTGTTACATGCACATCTACAAACAACAACACCCACAAAAATACATTAAAAAATATATAAATATTCTTCGCATATATTTCGGTATAATTTTAAACCTAATACTAAAAAAATGACTCATTTATTACTCATATAATCATGTACATACAAATTCAAACATTTATTTTGTTGTGACTGGTTGAGAACTGATCATATGCCTTCTATTAATTGATGTTTGGATATTTTAATCTCTTAATGTGTGTGTTTGTTTTATAGACTTCCCTTGTGCACTTGCTGAAGACGGTGCGTTTGCTGCGTCTCCTGCGCTTGCTGCAGAAGCTGGATGGTTATTCTCAGTACAGTGCTGTGGTCCTGACACTACTAATGTCTGTATTTGCCTTGCTGGCACACTGGTTGGCATGTGTTTGGTATGTTATTGGACACAAAGAGCTCACCAGCAATGACCCCCTGACCTGGGACATCGGTGAGGGACTGTATGGTTTCTCTGTGTATTAAGATGCCAGTTAAATAATCTACCGTTCAAAGGTTTAGGGTCAGTAAGATTTTTTATGTTTTTGAAAGAAGAGTCTTATGTTCAAAATCTGATAGAATAAAGTAAAAATAGTAATATTGTGAAATATTATAACAATTTAGTATAACAGTTTTCTATTTGAATATATTTTAAAATGTAAATTATTTCTGTGATGCAAAGCTGAATTTTCAGCATCATTACTCCAGTCTTCAGTGTCACATGATCCTTCAGAAATCATTCTAATATGATGATTTGATGCTCAAGAAACATTTATTATTATCAATGTTGAAAATGATGTTTTGAGGAAAACTATCATTTTTACAGAATTCTTTTATGCCTATAATGTTCAAAAGAACAGCTTTTTTTTTTTTTTTTGAAATTGAAACATTATAAAAGGTTAATGAAAAGCTAATATCTAAATATAAAAAGTATAATTATAAAAAAACATTATAAAACTATCAGTTTTGATTAAAGGGTTAGTTCACCCAAAAATGAAAATAATGTCATTAATTACTCAGCCTCATGTCGTTTCACACCTGTAAGACCACAAATTCTTCAGAACACAAATTAAGATATTTTTGTTGAAATCTGATGACTCAGTGAGGCCTCCATAGCCAGCAATGACATTTCCTCTCTCAAGATCCATTAATGTACTAAAAACATATTTAAATCAGTTCATGTGAGTACAGTGGTTCAATATTAATATTATAAAGCGACGAGAATATTTTGTGACGGCCGATTTCAAAACACTGCTTCAGTAAGCTTCGGAGCGTTATGAATCTTTTGTGTCGAATCATGATTCGGATTGCGTGTCAAACTGCCAAACTGCTGAAATCACGTGACTTTGGCACTCCGAACCGCTGATTCAACACAAAAGATTCATAACGCTCCAAAGCTTCATGAAGCAGTGTTTTGAAATCAGCCATCACTATACAAGTCATTATTTTGTTTTTTTGGTGCACAAAAAATGTTCTCGTCGCTTTATAATATTAATATTGAACCACTGTACTCACATGAACTGATTTAAATATGTTTTTAGTACATTAATGGATCTTGAGAGAGGAAATGTCATTGCTGGCAATGGAGGCCTCACTGAGCCATCAGATTTCAACAAAAATATCTTAATTTGCATTCCGAAGATTAGCGAAGGTCTTACAGGTGTGGAACGGCATGAGGGTGAGTAATTAATGACATTATTTTCATTTTTGGGTGAACTAACCCTTTAATTTAATGAGTCAATTCTGAATATTGTTTTTTAAATACTGATTCCAAACTTTTGAACAGTAGTGTATACCAACTGTTAGCGTCTCTTTTAGATCACTGGATTTTCAAGTCAATATTGAGTTGAGGTTTCAATCCCTTATTTTTTCTTCTTTTTCTACTGTTCCGGTCTTCTGAAGGTTGGCTGAAGGAGTTGGGTAAGCGTCTGGAGACTCCTTACACGAATGGTACAGTTGGCGGCCCATCTTTGCGCAGCGCCTACATCGCTTCGCTCTACTTCACGTTTAGCAGTCTGACTAGCGTCGGGTTCGGAAACGTCTGTGCCAACACAGACGCTGAGAAGATCTTCTCCATCTGCACCATGCTTATCGGGGGTGTGTTCACCAGTGCATATTTCAGGCCTAATGTATAATTAACTTGTTTGTAGGTCAAACAAGCCTCTTTTTGATATCCATTTTGAAAAAAATATACAAGTGTTTCATTTCAGAAAGTTTAGTGTCTAATTTAAGATGCAGAACATATTGTTCACTGAGATGATTCAGACTCTCTCTCTTGTCACAGCCCTGATGCATGCGGTGGTGTTTGGTAATGTGACAGCCATCATCCAGCGCATGTACTCTCGTCGTTCACTCTACCACACACGCATGAAGGATCTGAAGGACTTTATTCGTGTGCATCGCCTGCCTCAGCAGTTGAAACAGCGCATGCTGGAGTACTTCCAGACCACCTGGTCTGTTAACAATGGTATCAACGCCAACGAGGTGAGACCCAACAAGCCATCACATGACCGTGGCTCTTTAGTAGGGGCTGTGAAGCGTGACTGAAATATTTACACAGTGGCATGACAGTTTAATTCACTTGCTTTATCTTCAATGTTTAAAGGTGTGGAGGCTCAGATTGATTCTTTATATTTTTGGAATAAAGTGTTCTATGGAGTTCATTAAAGAGCAAAAATAAAGGGTTAAATATAGAACACCAATTAACTTTATTTTTCTAAGACTGTAAAAGTCCCCATCTGAGTTTATGATAGCATACTAGCATCATCAGATGGAGGACAATTCATGAACACAGATCTGGGTCACATCTACTTTCAATGGACTAATTATAGCTTTTTCTGAGACATACACTGATGGCGAATCCTGTCATTGTTAAAGCAATAGCAGTGGTAATTGGATAGCCCACAGTGAAAAGACCCATATTTAATTAAAACAGAAAAAGAAAGACCTTGGGTGCAGTGTCAGAGAAGCTACTTTAAATTAGTACTGGGGAAGCTACAGTTTTAAAGTATTTTGACTAAACTCAAAGCTACTATTTAAAAAAACTAACAAGAAGTATCTAACTACATAGCTTTTTTTAAGGAGGTCTGATATCTATTATATAAGTAGTCACCTCCCTTAATAAAACTTAAAGGGTTAGTTGAAATGAAATTTCAGTCATTAATTACTCATCCTCATCTTATTCCACACCCGTAAGACCTTCGTTCATCTGCGGAACACAAATTAAGATATTTTTGATAAAATCCGATGGCTCAGTGAGGCCTCCATTAACAGCAAGATAATGAACACTTTCAGATGCCCAGAAAGCTACTAAAGACATATTTTTAAAACAGTTCATGTGACTACAGTGGTTCAACCTTAATGTTATGAAGCGTTGAGAATTCTTTTTGTGCGCCAAAAAAAACACAATAACGACTTTATTCAACAATATCTAGTGATGGACGATTTCAAAACACTGCTTCATGAAGCTTCGAAGCTTTACAAATCTTGTTTCGAATCAGTGGTTCAGAGCGTGTATGAAACTGCCAAAGTCACGCCCCCCAGTGGTGAACCATTGAAATTTCGAAGCCTTGTTTACTGAAATCACTGACTTTAGCAGTTTCAAAATCATTAAAAAGTCTTTCCTATTCCAAACGTGGTTTACAAACAGTAGTGTATATAAAGACATAAAATTATTATTATTTATTTTATTTTTTTTGTAATCAGACCAGTCATTATGTGGTAAAAATAACTAGAATGAGATTAATATAAATTATATACAAGTAATAAAAATAGAAAAACAATCCAATTTCTATTTTTTAGTTGGTAGATGGTAAACAGCAGCATTTAAGTAAGAATTGTATGGAATATACCTTGCAGGGGTTTAAAAGAATCAGTTAATTGTTTTGTTGTTGTTGTTGTTGTTGTTTGAGTTGATTTACATGAACCATCTGAATGAACTGAGTGAATGAAAATCAATCTGACTTTTCCAGTACTAGAGATGTCCGTTTAGAAGTGTGAATTTAATTAGTTTGTCAGCTTGCTCGGCTTTAAAGCTTTGTGCACAAAACAATATTAAGGCAAAAGTTGCATATTGCTGTAATAGCTACACTATTATTAAAGCACATTACTAAAAATGAAGTTTAGTTAGTAGCACTATTAGTTAGTTACTCCCCAGCAATGTTTATCTGTGAGAAAAAAAAACACTGACAAGTGTGGCCTAGCTCATTTACACTCTCGTCTGTCATGCTACTAATTTATGCAGTGATTGAAAAGCAGCAGCTACTGTAGATGGCTGGTATTGCATCTGTTTGAGATCATACTGAAAGAGAGGTTCTGATCTCTAAGAAGAGGGATGACCTCATCTAATACTTGACTGAAACAATATTACTATTTCATAATGATCTGTTTGGACAGTGTTAGAGTACAACAGCCTCTTTGTTTTACAACTGTAAACATGATCTTTACATCACCTCATTGTATTATGGTTAATATCCATCTGTCTACCTGTCCTTTAGCTTTTACATGACTTCCCAGACGAGCTGCGGGCAGACATCGCCATGCACCTGAACAAAGACATTCTGCAGCTGCCTCTCTTCTCCTCTGCCAGTAGAGGGTGCCTGCGTTCACTATCCTTGCACATTAAGACCTCTTTCTGTGCACCTGGAGAGTACCTGATTCGCCATGGAGACGCCCTGCATGCGCAACACTTCGTCTGCTCTGGGTCTTTAGAGGTCCTCAAGGACGGCATGGTGCTTGCTATATTAGGTACGATCCAGAGACTATATAGAAAAATGCCTACATAGAAAAAAGCTGTCCAGGGGTGTTAACAAAATAGTCACCAAGTGATTTGTCTTAAAGGTGCAGTAAGCAATTTCTGAGAAACATTGTTGATAATTGAAATCAACCCAACAAAACAAACCCCTCCCTTCATTGCTCCACCCCCAAAATACATGAACACACAATGCAAGAGAGGTTGTCTCTTTATCATAGCTGAAGTAAAGCAAATATAATGCTTCATGAAAAATAAAGCGAAGATGGTGAACAAATGATAAGGAAGAAAAAATAAATAAACATACATTAAACAAGAGGCATATACAAGCAAGAGTTTGTTGTTAGGGTACGTTTACATGACAACAATATGGTTAAAACAGAGAAGTTTTTCCTTTGAGTTTTCTGTGTACAGACAACACCATTGTCAAAACGATCCCCATTCATACGAACCCGTGAAAATGACTAAAAACGCTGTATTCTGCTGGCAGGCCATGGCGATGAAACACTATAGACTGAACATGTAATGCGCATGTGCATGACGTCATCGTTTTCACAGATTTGTGTTTTTGTTGTTTACACAGAGACCATTTCAAAAACTTGCACTTTGAAACCCGTTTTCAAAATTTTGCATTTTTAGGCCACCAAAACCAGGCCACCGTTGTGTAAATGAATGGCCAAAACGCATAAATTTTTTTCCATTTTTAGTTGAAAATGGTGTCATGTAAACGGCCCTTATATTCGCCAGCAGCACAGCATCTCCAGACAAACAATGAAACTCAAAACTGTCCTGTTACTAGCTAACATTACAATAACATCATATCTTGGTTCTGTGAAACATTGCAAAGCCACTTAGGTCTCTCCAGCGCTGGAAAGCTTTTCTAATATTAAGTCCTAAAGCTCTTGTCTGATCATAACCCTTCTTTTTCCAGTAATATTCCTCTGACCTTTTCCCTTTTGTAATGTCTCTCAGCCATCTCTCTTTCTACAGTGTTTCTTTAACTCTCCTTCTTGCTCACTCTCTCTCCTCCCCCATCATGAGTGGACACGCCCCCTACTGCTGATTGGCTACAAGTGTGTAGTGGTACTCAGTCCGATCCACTTTCAACAGCGTTTCTCAGAAATCGCTTACTGCACCTTTAAAGGGTCTTTGGTATGTTCCTCCATCTTGAAAATAAAAATCCAACCAGCTTCCTGCAGGCAGTGCTTTCAGTCCATTTAGATCCAGCAGGCTAGATCTCTAGAAAGAAATAATTTTTTTAAAACAATTAAGGGTCAAAATTACTAACAGCTTGCACCTGCACCAGTGGTAAAAAACTACTGTCAGGATTTACTAAAGAGACGCAATGAAAAATTAGCACTGAAAAGGCATGGACAGGGTTATTATTGCGGCTGACCTTATTGCACATGCATTTGTAGGAGTTTCCCTTTCAGACGCAAAATTTATGGGAGGAGAGTATTTAAATGAATCATGCAAGGTGATTTACTAAGGTTTGTGCTCGTCAATTTACTGGTATTTGCGCCATTTTTTTCTGCCCAAAGAAAGAAACATGTCTTAAACCAGACACTAATTTGTGCTGCTCTTGGTAGATTGAGTTGATCATTATGGAAATGATCTGGCTGCGCCTGTGTTCTTTAAAACGCGCGTTGTCAGTAGATCGCGCACAGAACTTTCCTCTCCCATCAGTGCTTTTTTAGAATTGCGTTCACACGCTAATTTGCCCTGTATAGTAAATCTGGCCTGAAATGTTAGTGATAGCTGCGGCGGTTGATGCAGCTGTTTTCAACTCAATCCAAATGAGTAGACATCTGGCAGTCAAACTGATAGTGATAGATAATTAATTAAAGTGATAAGCTCACTTCTGCATGTAGGCTGTTTGTTTTTTGTTTTTTTAGCACAATTAAATCAAACAACAGCTTGACTCACATGTAGTAACATGTTTTTCCTGCTATACAGGTAAAGGAGACCTGATTGGTTCTGACCTGCCAGGGAAGGATCAGGTGATCAAAGCTAATGCAGATGTAAAGGCTCTGACCTACTGTGACCTGCAGTACATCAGCGTCAGAGCGCTGCAGGAGGTTCTAGAGCTCTACCCAGAATATGGCAGCCGCTTCAACGAGGACATACACCAAAACCTCACCTACAACCTCAAAGAGGTAAAGTGCCTTACATAAACACACAATATAAACCAGCAATTAGATTTATAATAATAATTATTTATTAATTTAAATAATTTACATACAGTATGCAAATTACATCTGGAATGTATGATAATTCTGATTCAGGAGTCAAATATTTTTGCGTCCATTAAATATTTTTGATTTTTGTGACATTTCAATGACAATTAAACCATATAATTGTCCTATTCAACTGACTTCCTACATAGCTTTGCTAGTCTCTCGTATCACTCGGCAGTCTCTTTCTTTTCACATAATTTATAATTTAATCTTAAATCAAAGATTTGGGGTCTCTTCTGGTCACCAAGTCTGCATTTATTTGATCAAAAATACAGTATAAACAGCAATATTGTGAAATATTATTACAATTTAAAATAGCTGTTTTCTATTTTATTATATATTAAAATGTAATTTATCCTTGTGATGGCACAATTTTCAGCATCATTACTCCAGTCTTCAGTGTCACATGATCCTTCAGAAATCATTCTAATATGATGATCTGCTGCTGATTTGCTGCTTTTTAAAAAAATATTATTATCAATGTTGAAAACCATTTTGCGGCTTAATATTTTTCTGGAAACCGTGAAACATTTATTTTCAGGATTCCTTGATGGCATTTATTTGAAATACAAAGCTTTTGAAAAATTACTGTCTTTACTGTTACTTTTGGTCAATTTAATGCGCCCTTGCTCAATAAAAGTATTCGTATTCAAATAATTTTATATGCAAATTAAATCTGGATTCTGTAATACTTCTGACTGGCCAGACACAGTATTTTGCAGTCAAATATTTTTGTGACTTTTGTGTCTGTATTTGTATTCGGTTTGAGCTTGACTTATAATGGTACTCAGGATTTTCTTGTATCTCAACAGGGCCAAGCCAGATTCTCTCGCTCTACCCGACTCCCACAGGTAACAAGCAGTTTTGGCAACAAACATTTCCTTAAATTTGACTTCTTTTTTTTTTTCATTCTTTTTAACCTTTTGATTCACACTTTCATACTCGCACACATGTCGCCGCAATACCCGTACTAATCAAATGGCCACATTACATAAGCTCCCAATTATTAGTGTCACTCTGAACTGCAGACGCTGTGTGTGTGTGTGTGTGTGTGCCTGCATTTTTGTGACATGTCAGGACACAAATTTGTATAATGACATGGGTATGACATAGGTATTACAAGGAGAGGGTGACTTATGAGGACATTACCCCATGTCCCCATTTTTCAAAAGGCTTATAAATCATACAGAATGAGTTTTTTTGAGAAAGTAAGAATGTGCACAGTTTTCTGTGATGGGTAGGTTTAGGTGTAGGGGTAGTGTAGGGGGATAGAAAATACGGTTTGGACAGTATAAAAACCATTACACCTATGGAATGTCCCCACAATTCACAAAAATGTGTGTGTGTGTGTAACATCAGAGCTGGCAGACAGCAACTCATCTGGATGTGTCTGAATCAGGTGAATTAGCAATCTGTTTGTGGCCCTGACCCTCTGTCTTATTGCTGTGCCAGATGTCTTAATGATCAGAACAGCTACACACTCACACACAAACCAAAGGAAGGATACAGAAGCACACTCACACATACACAAAAGAACACGATGACATGCAGAGAACAGTGACTCATAAATAATTTTGAGTGTTTTTTTGCAAAAGCAGAGAGATCTTGAAACCCCACACAGTAAAAAGTATGGTGCAGAGCACAGCATTTCCTGTGCTCTGCAGATGAACTAAGAACAATTCATAAAGCCTTTAAGGCTGTGATTGTGACACATTCAAATATATTCTGCACTGGTAATACAATCAAAAAATAATAACAGTGGCCTATAAATCAAATTACCTTTGTTTTTATCCCTTTCTATCTCTCATAGGAACGCTTTGACTATTCCAAGCTGCCCTTTATTGTGGAGGCAGAGCAAGAGGAGGATGCTGGACAGAACCAGAGCAGGAAGCCCCTGCTGTCTGGCTTGGGCGGTCTTTCATCTCAGCCTAATCTGAGTACCATGTTAGGGGAGGAGTTTCGGCACCTTAACATGCTTCGTCTTTGCAAATCGCCTATTAAAAACTCCCGGGTACAAAGCTCTGCTTCTCAGATGCCACTTCATGAGGATCCGTCTGCAGGAGCAGTTCCCACCCCAAGAATAGACAAGAGCTCCTGCCACAGACCAGCCAAACTACTCATTCCTACCCTGAACTGTGTCAGCCCTCTGGACCTGAGCCCACGGTAAGAAGAAACTAGAATTCATTATTACTTTTTTTATTACTTTATTATTTGCTTTAACTATATTTGCAGTGGGACTACCTCTAGAAGAAGGAAAAATTCTGACAAAAGATAGTAATGATTTTTGATGCACTAATGTCCTCATGTCTGTTCCTGTAGGGTTGTCGATGGCATTGAGGATAACGAACATGCTTTTCACTTCAATGTTGAGCACAGTGAGCCATCTCCTAACACAGAGGTCAAAGGTAAGGTGGACTCTCCCTTAGTGTTAGACTAGTACATTATGGTTTAGATCATTTGGTTTAGAAGGTTCCCCCATTGCCCACAACAATATTCGAAACTCCTCTTATCAAGCATAAGGATTTAAAAAAAAAAAAATTCTCACAATGTCTACCCGAATAAGTATTTTAGAGTTTAGCATAACTAGAAAAATGTATATTCATTATTATGATGCCCATGGCGTTATAAGATTTTATGAATATTTTTGCATGACTATTTCAGGCCTAGAAAGCACACTTAAAATGTATTAAATAAAATTTAAATTTTGTAAGGATTTAATCATTTTAAGTGACCCTTGGAAGTTTGTTGAGTTCCCCTTTTGGGACCTGCGAACCACTAGTTTATTTTTACTGTAGATAGATTTTGGTAATATATATATATATATATATATATAATTTTTTTTTTTTTTTTCAGTCTACTATTCAGTCATGGAGGGCAATTACATGCACAATCTTACACCTATTACTTTTAACAACCTGACAATGTGTAAGGTCGTGTACAAACCTTAAACAGTGTTCTGTTATGAATAAAATAGTTTGCCCATTACCCACTGTCACTTTTCATGTAAACACCTTTACTGCCATTCCAGCAGCTTATTATTATCTAGCGCATGTTATTTTCGATAGTTATCAGTGTTTTATTGTACATGTACAGCAAACACACCGATTATGCACATTTAGGCCACCAATAATTGTACTCCTACCTTCACTGACTCTAATTATACAACTACATAATTATGGAAATGATTGGTACATTTCATTGCAAATTTAAAAAACTATTGAGAAAAGCTGCTGCAAATTCAGTTAATTTAGGTCGCAATAATCAGGGAAAAAACTGAGATCCCAGTGAAACTGATATATCTGATAATATGATAATTCTGCACATAAAACTGTTAGTTTCTTACTTGAATTGGCCCTTTTAGACCCATTTCAGGTTGGCGCAAACCTTCTCCTTGAGACAGAGGAAGTCAGACAGAGTCTCCGTCAACTCAATACAGAGGTATGAGGATACACCTCCTACAAATCAACAGAAATAAAAAATGTTTTCTTATTTATGACATTTGTTACCGTTATGTGTCCTTTATTAATATTCTGACATTAACATTTGAATCTGTTCCAGATGAACCACCTGAACCAGGAAGTGTCCTCACTGACCAAGGAGCTCCACGAAATGATGCAATTCCTGCATACACATGTGACCCCACCGCACTTCACTTCCTCTTTTACTCCCTTCAGCTCTTTCAGCTGTCATACATCACCCAACTGCACCAACGTGGCCTCCTCTACTGCCGACTGGCCGTCAAGGCTGGCCTTTAACATGTCGGCCAGTCCTTGCCTGCAGCCGGATCCCTCTTTAGGATCCAGGCACACGTGCATTTGCAGCATCAGCCATGCTCAGGAAAGAGGCTCCGTCTTGGGGCAGGAAGGGGACATAGAGCTCCTCAATCAAGCCCCCAGCTCTCACTCAACCTATTTTCCATGCTGCCCTGACCAGGAAAGGGTTGCTACCTTGGGCGTAGATAGTCAGCCAAACCCATATCAGACTTCTAAGACCACACCAAACTCTCCTTATCTAGGACATCATGTTCCCCACACTGGTGGGTCACTCCTGGGATTGGCGGCAGACTTTCCGTCCAGTGGTTTGGTGCCTCAGGTTAGGACTGGGGGTCCCAGCAACACATTGTCTCTGTGCACCCATAACATCCAGAGCCAGTCACATCCATCTCTAAACGCGCAGATGACCTCTGACCTGCACTCCAGGGCACCCACACCCATCCATTTATCCGTTACACCAACCGGCCCATCAGAGCCTCTCATAGCAGTCAGTTCACATTTGCATTCTGGGATTTGTAGTTCCAGCTTGCTACATTTCCCTACAGGCCCAAGACAGAATGATCTGGTGGGATCAAGTCCTGTTCACACACTTGAGCCCATCGTTTCGTCCACTGGAGAGAAACAGGTGAAACCAGGACCTGCTGAGTAACGACACACTGATTGAGCCAACGCTGAGCAGGAGTGATGGACATATTAAAAAGAGTAGTCTAACATGCTCTTTGCCTACTGCATGGATAATGCCCCCATTTAAGCCAAATGCAATGCATTGTGAGAGCAGCGTACATGGGTTATGCTAAATATGCACGATAATGTGCACAACCGTGCCTATTGTTTCAAAATCGCCACTTTTTTGATTAAAGTAGGACATAAAGGTCAGTATGAGTCATGCTTAATTGTATTTAGGTTAAATCAGTTTCCACTGGTTGGCTTGATTTTACATCGGCAGTTTCACCGAGTAGGTTTTGTATAAGACGAGGTTCCCTTAGGACTGAGTCATAGATTACGAAGAGCCAGAATTTCCAGGCTGTTATCACGCTGCATCTTTTTCAAAGCCTCACTTTAAAACTCTTTCAGTTTGAAAATCTTTAAAATGTACCTAATTGCATGATATAATATTTTATGTCCCTTGCATTTTCAAGGGACAGATCACCCAAACATGAAAATTCTGTCATCATTTACTCACCCTCATGTCACTGCAAACCTGTATGACTTTTTCTTTTGTGGAACACAAAAGAAGATAATTTTTTGTCATACAATAGAAGTCAATGGTAACCAAAACATCCTTTAAAATAACTTCTTTTATATAGATATAGTTGTATAAGTTTACCAAAAACTACTTGAATTGTGTGTCTCTCACACGCAGATTATTTATAAAAGCATGTGCAGAACAAAATACATTTATTTTTGTTGCTGATCCTCTTTTTTCATTGTCAGAAAGTTTGGAAAAAAAGATTGATTTATTCTTTCTCTGCATACAGTATGTCTTTTCTGGGCCTGTTTCATGCCTATATTGATAAATAAATCTTCCATTTTCTTATCTCTCGGTTGCGCCTGCCTAAATTAAATGCCTTGCGATTGTAAAAAATGAATTTGCCTGTTGAAAATGCCCTCTTCAGAGAATAAACCATAAATTTGTTTGCCACCCGTTGCTCATTTAATGGAGTAGGTTTGATTGGCCAATTACATGAGAAACCAGGCTGTCCTCCTTTAAATAAAAAAAAAAAAACAGATTGTATTGGCAGTTAATTAAGCTTTGTGGCTGATAGCAGCAATAGTTTTAGCTCTACAGTATTTCTCAAGCTGATCGATTCTCATAAAATAAAATAAATTCTCTCATTGGGTTGAAAGATACAGTACAGTGCCCTCCACTAATACTGGCACCCTTGGTAAATACGAGCAAAACAGGCTGTGAAAAAATGTTTTTGCTGTTTATCCTCTTGGTCTTTCATCTAAAATATTCACAAAATATAAATTTAATTATTTATAGGCTTTACACTGTCACATGAAGTGTTGTCATTTTCATAGAAACTATCCGAAATCAACATGATAACTGTTGTTTTATTATTCTGTTTATGTGACTGTAACATCAGAATATACTTAACCTTACATCTAAGTAAAGATATTGGAAAAATCTAGTATAAACAGCTCATACTGAGAACGGCTATGCTGCACAGATCTTCTCCAAAGAGATGTTTCTTTAGACGCCCACATTCTCCCTCTTGCTCTCTCTCTGTCTACATCAGGGCTCCAGACACATCATTAGCCGCAGGAGGCTACCCACACATGCTGCTTGGTAGTGGGATAATCTTACTAACAACCTGTTATCTCTCAGTTCCTCCCCAGGCCCATGAATGCCTCAAGTCAACATTTTATAAAGGATATCTATTTCTATATCTATATATTTGTAGACTGTGCATCTTTTTCTGTTGTTTTATCTGAAATGCAGCTGGAACATTGACTGATGGGGTAGAGTCTTGCCAGCATATGGACAGGTAAGGCATTGAGGTAGAAAGTATAAAGTAGGCCGACTGTATATTGTCAATCTTTTGTCCATATAGTGAAAGAAATGTGTTTTTAAAGGTATTCGTTTAGTTAACGCATAATATTTCCCAGATAATGAGTAGAAACAGTTGCTGTGTGTCTGAGTAAAATTTAGCGCATTATTAACAGCATAAAGCAGTTGTTGAGAAAATGGCAGCATACGTGTATTCACCACCTACGCACAACTTTAATAACACACTGCTCACTGATAGTTCTACATATACCACTGGGTGGTAATTATGTTTGTTGCATCTAAGACATTGTAGAAAAGATCAGATTTAATTTGACAGAAGTATGTGAGTTTGTAGCCCATTGAAACATATCAAATATGCGTAATGAAACTCTAGGGAAGGAGTCTTTACTTCAGTGGTCCTCAAAGATGCCATAAAAATTTAAACTAAAAAAATGATTAATACATTTTAGAACTCTAAATTGAAATGCAAAAAACATCATACATTGGTGTAGAACAGTGTTTCTCAACCAGGGGTCCATACCAGGGGGTCCTTATAAAATATTTTGACATTTGATATGTTCCCATAAAAGAAGAGGATAATATATGTATAATATAACTGACGATATGACTGAATATTGGACAAGTCAACTAACAGAGTAGTAAATTATACTTGATTGCATTTGATCGTCACAAAGACATTAAGGACACCAATGAGCCAATTTTGTTCTGGGGTCCTTGAGAATGGTTCCAAATATGACAGGGGTCCATTACTCCAAAAAGCGAGGTCCTATAGTCGTCCCCCGCACTTTTTTCGGCCAAGTGTGTAGAGGTTTTCATGGGCCAATGTGAATAAATCTAGATTTTAATTCAAAGAGACAAGATATTCTATACATGACCTGACATTTTATTCCTATCCAAAATGAAGCGATGTGAACATTATGGAGCGCTAAACACTCTCATAATTTATGTTTCACGGACTCATGGCGTTCCAGGAAATCCCTTATGGACAAAGGCATCCAGCTATCGCTGTGTAGCTGAATAAAAAGAAGAAACGTTTTGACTGATGAAAAGCGAAGACAATAAACACACGATTGCGACAACATGCGTGTTGGTGTACGTGTTTTTCAAGCCATCTCGGGATATTTTCCTAAAATAAAGTATATGAATAATGCAGTGCTAATTGACAAAACCTTATTACAGTATAGAAAGTGTAAAATATAGCATATTTTCTGCCTTATTCTGTGATTTTATTTATTTATTTTTACTTTATATAAATTCCATGATGATTTTTTCACCCACAAATGAAAATTCTGTCATTAATTACTCACCCTCATGTCGTTCCACACCTGTAAGACCTTCGTTCATCTTCAGAACACAAATTAAGGTATTTTTTGATGAAATCCAAGAGGTATATGACTTTAACCATTAAACCATTGACGTGACTGCAGTGGTTCAACCTTAATTTTATGAAGCGACGGGAATACTTTTTGTGCTCAAAAACAAAAAAAACGACTTTAGTCAACAATATCTTCTCTTCTGTGTCATTCTCATATGTTGTTGATCATAAAATGTTTGTCCAATCATATCTCTCGGTCCGAAGGATACGATAGAATGTCATACTGCCTTTCAATGTATGTTTTTACGTAACCCGGTACAACCTGTTCACGCAGACATCATATGTCATCAGTGTGTTTCATGCTATGCAGAGTCAAGACAAAACAGCAGCCAAATTACAGTTCCTCCTGAATCAACACGAGCTTATTTGGAAAAGCTGTGACTTTATACTCGGAGCGGTTCGTGACTCGAATGTATGCGTTTCAATAGCAACACTATCAACGCCGAAATGAATGCACAAGTGTATAGTATAAACAAAATAATAATAAAAATGTTATTTAGAAATGTTATTAGAGAACATGGTTGTTCAGCAGTGTAGCCTATTTAATTTCTTAGGCAATTAAAAGCATGAGATAAGTAAAATATAACCTGTCAATTTGACAAAGGTCGGGAAAAACTGGTAGGCCTATTATACTTGACATTTCTGTCCCCCTCACGTCTGAAATAGCTAATGGCTACGCCCCTGACATCACATAATAACACAAGATCCTTTTCCTCTCTAATTATTGTTTTAATTGAAGAACAAACAGTTCTTGAAAATTCTGTAATCACAAAATGAATCATGTTTAATTAAATGTAATATATAAATACTCACTGTTTCTGTTAATAAAAAATATGGAAAACAAACTTTTGAGATTAAAAAAACGGGTCTAATAAAAGTTTAATTAGCCTGTAGCGCCCCAGCTTGGTGATTATTGGTTAGTACATGACCTTGAGCCACTGATCTTGTTTTCATGCATTTGTTTTGATTTGACAACACAAGAGTCAGTTCAGATCAGACTAAAATATTGATATTGCCGCTTGCTTAATAACCACTGTGGGGAAGCCATCTTATTACCTTATTATTGATAAATATGAAATGACTGTATGTCATTTGAGTCCTGTGGGTCCTCAAATGACTGTGGTTATCAAGTGGTTAAAGTTTTGTTTATTTAGTTTATTATTATAAAAAGAGAAAGTAAATTCATTCCAGACAAATGGGCAAATTACAAATAGGCTAGGCTAACAAATAAAATACATCATGCTAAACTTTAAACTGACATCACGTGATGGTAATGACATTTTTTTTAAAAAAATTTTTATTTGCCTTTGGCTTCATCAGTGTTGTTCATTTATATACTAGGCAATTATAATTGATATCTTTATTAAGCAAAAAGATTTAGCTTTTATTATTGTATTAATATGTTTATGTAGGCTATTAGCCTACTATATTTAGCCCTTTTTTCGGTTTTAGTCATTTAATGCTGCGTTCACGTGCTATCGGAAATTTGATAATTTCCACTTCTGAAGTCGTGATTACGAGCTCATCGCATTTAAGTTTCGAAATCGGAGGGCGTTCATGTGAAATTTTTACAAAGGAAACTTGTATTTACGATAATTCCGAGAGCACGTGAAGGCAGCATCATCTTAAATTTTTTTTTACTTAAAGTGTAGTCTAATATAGCTAGCCTATTTTGTTTTATTTCAGCTTTATTTCAGTTAACAAGAATGATTTCAATAGTGTTAATTTTAGTGTTAACACACGAAGTAAGCTATTAGTCAAATTTTTAGAAAAATAAATGCGTCGTGTCTGAATTAAAATTCTGAAAAAAAAAAAATAAACATTTTGGAAATTGCAAAAACTTGCTCTCAAAACATGTAAAAACGAATTGCTCTCTGAAAGTTTTAAGGAAAAACAATTTAATATGTAACCTTTCAACAAATAAAATGAGAAAAAGTATAGGCAAATATTTAAAATATATATAAAATATATAAATAAATATAAAATCTGTTATATTCTTGTGGTGGATGAGAAATGTAACCGCGATTTTATTGGGCACCACCACGTATATCAAAAACAAGCCCCTCCCCCTCGGAAGAAGGTGGATTACGGAAGTTCGTCCCTTAAAGCGGAAGTGAAGGCCAAGGCCCGTCGACAGGAGACGCTTCAGGCGGCCGGAGGGGAATTTTCTCTCATTCTGACAGTCAGGGATTTGACAGAAGGAGAAAAGCGCCGCACTCGTATCTCAAGGTAACCGCTGTCTGTTTTTAGTATTCATATGTTTATTGGTAGGTTATTGTTAGCTGGTCGTTGTTTACTGATACAGATGAACTGTCAAGACTGTTAGCCGATGCTCATGACGCTCCTCTGGATCTTTCCCTGAGCGACATAATAAAGGAATAATTCAGGCCTCTCTTTCTATCTGTCATGTTCTGAATATGAATCTTACGGCAAAGTTCAGTTTAATGGATAAGGCTTATATGGGTGTGTACACATACATATGTGTGTTTGATCAGATCCCCGATCAGCAGCTCTGAAGTTTGACCATCTACAGCAGGGCTTCCTTGTCTTCATGGCTTAACATTTGACCGTTGTGGTGCAGGCGAACACCCATCTCTGTGGTGTCGCTAAGCGCAGATTGTATTGCGATTAATAAGGTGATACTTCTGCAAACGTCTGCATGTCTTAAATATCTACGTGTCTTTTGATCTCTTTCGAAAACTTTTTTGCAGCTCTGCCCGTGTTTTTTTTTTTTTTTTTTAATCAGGGTAGCCGGTTCACCGGCGTACAGTTGAATGCTTGTGGTCAGAGCTCGTGGGGGTGCAGATCAGAAGTGAAAGACATCGGACTTCATGAGGAAGTCAATAATGTGGCCTGAGGAGGCTTGATTGACAGGTCAGCTAGATGAGTCATCACTTAAGATTGCAAATGCATTGATATGAACTTAGAGCTGTTTGATTGGAATGACAATATGCATTTATGACAGCACTCCACCTCTTTAGATAGGTGATATTGAGATATACTGAAATATACATTTATTTATTTAAATCAATCATATTACCTATCCAGACTTATATTGTGTGTGTGTGTATGTGTATATATATATATAATATATATATCTGAACCATTATTGTCAATTATAAATGTTCACCTTTGATACTTTGATTGTATAACCTATCCACTGTCCTTTTGCACATGGTGAACTTTTGTTCAGTAGAGGCACTTGATGCACACATGACTTGTGAAACCTGCTTTCTTTAGCGCTGTTATACAGTCTCGTAATGTCATTGTCTTTGAGATGTAGAATGTAGGGTTGCGTCATATTTGTGGTTGGTTGGTTCTAGTGTGTGAGGATCTACTTATTGCTTAAAATAACATGATGCAAATTATAATAAAAAGAGATGTATGATGGAAATGTATCTCGCTTACTGTGTGCGTGTGCCGCTTTCTTGTTTTGGCTGTCACTGCAGGTGAGCAAACAGGAACAGAATATTACTTTCATCTCCTAGTTCTGCTCCGGAGAGCATAGTGGCTTTTCCCAGCATGCTTTGTAACTGCTTTAGGCTTTTTTGGTCATCAAGAAGGCTGTTTTTGTGTTTCTTCCATTAGAGCAATCAAATTAAAATTTCTTTCCGCAACAGATTTAAATGGCCATTACTATATTGTTCCCTTAACGGATGACTTTTATGAGTAAGTGTTGTTATTGAGGGTTTTATGAGAAACCAGGGTGTGATCAAGGTTATTTTTTACCGTTGAGTGTTTGTTGTCTCTTTCTTTTCATTTATGATTATGACTATTTCAATTATATTGTTTTACACAGGGTTCACTGGAAGCTGGCATAGCGTTAAATCACTAAAAAACAAGTTAAAACAGGGTTCACAACATGAATAGGGAATTTTAAAATTGTGATTTACAGGAATAGTCATAGAGGTAATTTTGTAATGACTATCATTTTTATATTTGTTATCTTAAACTAAACTATTTTAGTGGAAATTGATGTTTTTGTGTACAGTCTCTAAAAAAACAATTGTTAAAGATGAATAATTCATTCTTTTTTTGCTATCTGAAATAGAGTAAAATATTAGATTACTTAAACTTAAAATGTGATTGAAAATGAAAAATTTTACCTTGACAACACCATTTTCAACTAAAAAATGGGAAACTTTATGCATTTTGGCCGTTCATTTACACAACAACAGCATTTTGGGGGCCTGAAAATGCAAAATTTTGAAAACGGGTTTCAAACTGCCAGTTTTTGAAAACCATACAGTTATCTTCTCCGTGTAAACATGCATATTTGTGGAAAAAAACAGTGACATGCATATGCATATTACGTGTTCAGTCCAAGCGTGCCACACGAGTCCTGAAAAGTGAAGCCAAAGCGTCTCGATCGCTCCCAGGTGGTTGGATGCAGTATAGGTCATAAATCCCGCCCTCTCCATGTAATGTAATGAACGTGGGTCAAATTAGACGTCAAATATTTTTCTTCCAAAGATGGTTTTTGTCATTTTAGGCAGTTTTTATCACGCTGATGTTCGTTAAAGTGTTCGTTCTTTAAATAAGTTTAAGTTAGTTATTTGATGCTTTAAAAACATGGGCGTCATGATTGACAGCTGAGATTGACAGCTGAGATTGACAGCTTCTCTGAGCGAAGTAGTCACTGAAGCACCAACAGACTTTTCTGTAGATCTTCGGAAGGAGATTGGAGCTTTAACTTTAATTTCTACATTTCCAGAACTGTTTTTCACACCGACACAATGTGTTGTTCTGCAGTATTAACCGATTTTGTGGGACTGTGGGCGGGACCTTGGTATCGTGGCTCAAATTCGCGCTCAATACTGCGCAAACTCAGGCTCCAAGTTCATTATGCGCAGACTCGAGACTCAAGATGTCAACTCCATACTGACACACTGGCGGCTTCAGTTACTACAATGGAAGACAGTGAAGGTGCGTCGTCCATCTTTTTTTTACAGTCTGTGGTTCAGTCTCTAGGCGCATAGTGTTTCTTTATAAAGTAACATCGCCAGCTACTGGCCTGACAGCATAAAACAGCATTTTTAGTCGTTTACACGGATCCGTGCGAACGGGATAATTTTGACAACATTGTTGTCTGTACGTAAAAAAACACAAAGGAAAAACTTTTCCGTTTTTAGTACATTGTTGTCGTGTAAACATACCCTGAGTCTTTAGGTCATGGTGAAAAATGGACACATACTGTACAGGAATGTTTATTGCCACCAGGATATATGGAAACATGTTTATTACAAGTACAAACCAACTAACATGTGTCTGAATAACCCAGATCTGCTGAACCGAAGATGAAATGTTTGAACTGATCTTGAAGTCATGAACAGGAACAATTGGAGCACAAAGTAGATTACATGCCATAGATTACATGCCGGCACAAACAGACAGAGAGATGGAAAAAAGGCATTGTCTGATAGAGAGCACACAGTTTTTATGCAAGACGCATAAAATAGCATCTGTTAAGTTGTATTATTAATGAATGCAGCTGTTGAGCGCGTCAGTTTGCCCTTCCAGGCGTTGGGGAGGGTGTGGGTGCGTTGTTATCTGTGTGTTTGCTCTGCAAAATTGCAACAACTTCTTAGACAGATAGACCAAAAGACCGTCCTCTCTAACACACCCTCTCAGATATTTGTTTTATGATCAGGGCGGCTTGCGCTCCCATGTTGGTGATGCATGCGATTTCCTTCCAGCTGGTTAGTTTCCTGAAAAGCATTTCCTATTTCCACACTGATGAGATCCCTCCCTCCCAGTAAACTCTGTTTATGGGGGAGGGACAGTATTATTGCACTACTTCTTGTTGGATTTAAGGGTCATACCACAGAACTGTATATTCAGCATGCGATTTTGCATAAAAAGGAGATGAGCCACAATGATTGGAATGCTGGTGCCAGCGATTCAGGCCGACATGTACGCACAGGTATCAGCATGGTGGCCTTACCGATAGATGACAGGAAGTGAATCAGGTGTCACTAGTTTTGACAGTAGTAGATTAAATTGCTGGTAATTACAGCGGTTCTCTGTGAAGAGCTTCTGTGGAATTTCATTGTTGTCTTTGCTTGGTATTTGGTCACTTGCTTTCAGAACAGAGCAGCATTACGGTAAAAAACGTCCTTTCGTGGTGGGTGTCTGCTGTCATGAATGACACTGTGAACTCGATTATGCGCTGCTTCAAGTTTTCATTATGATGTCTGTCCTTCTGCTAATAAGATGCTTCGGTCATTTGGTAAAAATCAGTAAAGCAGAACATGAAAATCACATCAATATTTTATAAACATGCTCTCTATTTCTCCACTCCCTCTCTGGTGCAATTATTCCCATATTTTGATGCTTCTTTGCCCTCGTTATTAATCTGTAGTGCGATTTTACAGCTGCGTGATATATTCCAGGTTTTTATTTTATTCATTTTTAATGCGTTTTTTTTTTTTTGGACATTAAGTTACCTAAAGTCATTACACTAGCATTAAACAAGTATTAAAAAATGTTTTTTTTTTTTTTTTTTTTTGATAATATCTTTGATTTAACGTAAAAATACAACACAATAGTTGGTATGTTAGCTCTGTCCAACAAATCGATTTAATGATTCATTTGTGATTCATTATATAGAGATGTTCATGGATGTCCCTGTGTGACTTTTTACATATATTAAAAATTTTAATTGTTATATTGGTGGAATATAAATGAAAATTATTAAATATCCTTTTTATCCTTCATGTGAAAAACAGTGGCCTCGTTCAGTCACAAAGCAGCAGAATACGGTTGTCAGTCCAGTTTTTGAGTCCTTATAAGGATAGTTCACCCAAAAATGAAAATTCTGTCATCATTTACTAAATCCTCAGGTTTTTCCACACCTGTATGAATTTCTTTCTTCTGCTGAACACAAAAGAAGATATTTTGAAGAAAATGGCAACCAAACAGGGACCCCACTGACTTCCATAATATGGAGAAAAAAAAATACTATGGAAGTCAGAGGCCCAGGCCCATCAACTGTTTGGTTACCAACATTTTTTAAAATATCTTCTTGTGTTCAGTAGAAGAAACAAATTTATACAGGTTTGGAACAACTTGAGGCTGAGTAAATAATGACAGAATTTTTTTTCATTTTTTCATTTTTGGCTTAACTAGCAATTCCTTTTAAAGGGATAGTTCACTCAAAAATGAAAATGATCCCATGATTTACTCACCCTCAAGCCATCCTAGGTGTATATGACTATCTTCTTTCAGACTAACACAATTGGAGATATATTTAAAAATATCCTTAGTCCTCCAAGGTTTATGATGGTTGTGAATGGGGGCCACATTTACTGAATTTAACTTTAAACATTTTGAATCTAATTAGCTACAATAAATAGCTATTGAGCGAGATTATTCATATTCAGACCACCTGTTTCATCGTTTTTAGCTGTATAGTCAAGCCAAGCCTTTTTGCCATTCTTGTTGTGTTTCTGTTTTAGTGCTTTCTGTGCAAAGCATGTTGAACAGCATGAGATGTAGTTTGCAGAAATTTGTGTGTGAGAGCGATTCTAAACCTCCGTCACATGCTCTGGATTAGACTGAACCTCAGGACCTGATGCTGGCAGCGACATCTCGCTCTCCAACTTTTTTTTTTTTTTTTTTTTTTTTTTTTTGTGATAGCCAGGCCTCAATTCCTGAATATTCTTATATTTAGTATGGAGGTCCATCCATCCGTTTATTGACATCTATCTTCTCTTCTCTTCTTCTCTCCCACTGCTCATTATTGTGTCTGCTGCAGCAGAAAGAATATCTGGCCCAGTCTTTAACAAGCTGAAATAATGACCTCAGACTGAGTTGCTGTGTCTCTCTCTCTCTTGTAATAATCACATTCATTTCCTCTCACCTTTATTTGCTCAGTTGTTTTTGTGATCTACTTTACCTCTGCTGTCTGTACTTGGCTACAGAGAATCTACTAAATTTTATAATAAACAAAATGTAACACTGAAACCCAGTTTGGACAAAAATAAATGTTTCAGAAGTTGTAAATACTTTCCCCCCCAGCTGCCATTATATTTATCATTCTGAAAGTATAACTGTTACGCCACAGTCCACAATTCATTTGGCCCCAAGCTGAGCTGAATGTTGCTCTGTGTAGAGCTCCAAATAACAAATATACACATAACACAAAAAACAGGTCCTGACCCTTTTTTAGCACCTTTTCAGTCGATACGGTGCAGATTATTTTGGATCACTGATAAGTGTAGATTATTTGGGGAACTAGATTAGTATATGTGTGACATGACACTCTGATATTTACCTAGCGTTTTTTTGTATTGATGCTTTTAACTGTAATTGCGGCACAGTGTGGGTGGAATCTGTAAAGGGGATTGTTTTGTTGCAGTGAGTTTTATTGGAGCATTATGGGGTGGCTGGTTAATGGTTAGTGCACTGGAATGGTGTAATAGCTGTTAACGGCCTGTAATGAGTCAGTCCTTTCCGTTCACTCAACTCGGGAGCATCACAGTCCAATGTTTTACAATATGACCAATTATATCAGGTCATTTATGTTTTTTTGATCAACTTCTTTTTTTCCTTTTTTTCCCTCTAGGTTTATTCATCCATTTGGGGCCATCTCTCCATTTTTTTTTCACTTCCTCTCCTGATTTTCTCTCTCTCTCTCTCTCGACCCTATCCTCCCCTGAGCTCCATTGATCCTGGTTCAGGACCTCTGTCGTATCCAGTGAGGACCACTCTCAGATCTAATCAGCCCTCTCCTCTCCTGTTGTCCAGCCCGTTGGCATGGCGGGGCGAGGTGGACCAGCGCGGACCAATGGTGCCGCCCCCGTCGGGAACAAAATCTGCCAGTTTAAACTGGTCTTGCTAGGAGAGTCTGCCGTGGGCAAGTCCAGCCTGGTGCTCCGTTTCGTCAAAGGCCAGTTCCACGAGTACCAGGAGAGCACTATTGGAGGTGAGCCAGAGCATGTTAATGTTCAAGCTTTTTCTTTCTAAGGATGGAGGATTTTCCTCACATTTTTGAATATGAACTCGCATTACATGAATGCATACAGGCCTTAAACCCCTCACTAGTTACTGTCTTCAGCTAAGGCATGAAAGACAAAAGACAATTGAAAATATTAGGCTTGCACAATATATCAGTACCTAATCGGTATTGACTGATATTGAATATGTCATTTTTGATGCTCATTTCTGCCTATTTTAGCATTTAGATCTAACACTCATTTAAGGTTGGTCTTTAAAAAAAAACAGTGTAGTCTTTGCAAATCTCGAAATAAATATCCATTATCAATGAATATTCAATATCCTTGCTGTACATTATAATGTTGTGATGCCTAAATTCACTTGTAGCTTTAAAATGATTGATTTTGGTTTTTAGTGTGGAATTTTATCAGTTATCTATCTACTATATCATAATAACAATTATCAGGCATAATTGTAATATCCCTAATAATGTTTCCCTTATAATATAGTCTCTCATGTGACATTTATTTCTTAGTAAATTTGTTTTATATATATATATATATATATATATAAATGTGACTTGACTCGCCCTGATGATTGCAAAAGAGGTCATTGGCATAGCTTTAAAGGTACAGTAACAAAGACTGCCTTGAACAATGGTTCTCAATTACTTTGGCCGTGGGACCCACATTTTCCCATGGTCATTAAGCTGCAACCTAAACACACAAGTACTACTTAACATACATATACGTTGTAAGAATATCACTAACACTGATGAAAATACAATATAATGTAAGGCTATTAAATAGCAGTAACTAGTTTTTGTTAATACAATAAAGTTATTTAGTTGATATGAGCCACCACAGTCATCAAAAATATAGAAAATCACACAAAGTGAAAATAAAGTGGTATTTTGGGTTAAGGTTATGGAAACTAACATTAAGGTTACGATATATTTCAAGCGAAATCGAAGAACGGACTGATGCAACGTCATTTCAAACAAAATCAGGCCAAAACAAAGTTCGTTTCCAGAAAAGTTTGCTACGGCTGGTAAACACCTTTGTACTACCAGATGTTGTACTAGGTAGGTGTGCGCTGAGGCTCTGCCTTCTTTTCTGGTTCATTTCTCCTGTTCAGTCTGTCGAGGAGAATACATACTAACTATACTTGTACGTTATACTGTTATACTAAAAGTATAATGCTGCTCATGAACTGTTAGACATATGAACACTGATCCTGATTAAAAGAATGAACATCCTGCATGCAAATCCTTCCCAGCTAACACACGACATGCCAGTTATGTAATTTATTGGTACCCAAGATGTTGCGTACTCATAATTTCATTTACTGTTCATATATAGTGAAGTGACATACAGCGCACGTCTCTATTTGCGTGCGAGCACAGTATAACATCTGACAGGACAGAAAAGTTTGTTTTTCTGAGGTGAGGGACTTTTTTATTTCATAACAAAAAATAATGACACTGACATATAGCCTGACAACATCTCATCTGACTGCAGATATTGAATCAGGACAAAGCAGTTACTTTACTTAAACTGCATCTGACAGACATCAACGGCATTCATGCACGCATTTTAGAATAAAAGTCTTGCATCGGAAAAACTTTTAGACCTTTTTTTTTTGTTATTATTTGACGGCGCACTCCGTGACTCACTTGACGGTTTTGTGACCCACCAGTTAAGAAACACTGGCCTAGATAATTTTAAAGAGAAACTTCTCTAAAATATTTGGTGCAAAAACACTTGATTAACATAATTAATGGACTTTAAGGGGAATATGCTGTGAAACTGTTGAATATGTCTTGTTTAAAAGATTAGCTACGGAATAATATAGTGAGATTGTGTTGAACACTCTGCGTATATGAGGTTGTGTGGTTGGTGTTGATGTGTGGTGAGAGGGCTGGGCTTGCTCTGAAGCAGACAATCTGGTTCTTACTTGCTAATCACATGACTACCACATGAGTTATACTGGAGTATTAAACAGACAACCATATATGCATGTGCACATATCTGATCTCTTAACCAAACACATGTGTATGCTGTATACCGCTTGAATTGGTATTTATTTAAAAGATAGATTTATGTTATCCACTGATTCACATGGACAGAGAACAGAGTTCAGTGACCAGAAGGAAAGGGAAACAGTCAACAACAGGATTTCCTGAGTGTATGTGCTATTGTGTCCCTCCATTTTTAAGTTGTCAGTGTTTTAGGGGAACTTTAAGCAAGTTAGATTATGGACATTGGTGTATCAGGGCTCAGTCTCACATTTAGCAAAAGATTCTAGAATAAAGTCAGACATGAGGAAAGAAAAAGTGCTGGGAGTGACATTTGGCACAGGCAGGATACCACATGCTTACACAATAAGGAAATTCTCAGCACTTTTTTTTGTCCTTCTAAATATTTTCCTTCAATGCCGTCATCCTGTCGTCAGTGAGCAGGTCAAAGATCGCAGCACGCAGTGCTTTGGAGAAATTAATGTGAGCTACAAACATGTGACCATGGCACCTGACTCAGCACAAAGTTTGAGGTTGAAGGGATTAGAAATATCGATGGTCTTACTTATTCTGCGCTTCCGCACGCTTCCTGTGTCTGCGTCATTTCAGTGTGTATTGTGATGTCGTGATGTGAAGTGTTCTGATAGGTGCCATGGTGTTTCTGTGTGGTTTGTTCTAGAGCATGTTGATGGATGTTTGCTAGGGTATCATCTCATATAATCGGATATTTTTATATATTAATACACTACCAGTCAAAAGTTAGATTTTTGTGGAAACCGTGATACCCCCCCCAGGATTCTTTAAATAGAAAATTCAAAAGAACAGCATTTATTTGAAATATACTTTTGTAAATGTCCTTACTGTCATGTTTGATCAATTTAATATATCCTTGCTGAATAAAAATATAAATTTCCTTCAAAAAAAACTTGCTGACTCCTGAGCAGTTGAGTAGTAGTGATGTTTGCCTTAGCACTATTACTAATTAAAGCGAGTGTAAAATGCAAATGTAATGAGATACATTATATTAAAAGGGACTTTCTGTTCCCTTTTTGATTCAATGTCCAACCCTTCTGCTCATGAAAGCTCTATACAAAAAGCAACTTTGTAATGATTTGAGCTTTTCGACAACAAGGTTTTATTTTCTTTATTTTTTAGGATGTGTTTTTGTTGTTTTTGCCTTTTATTGCGGTAGGATTGTGTAGAGTTAGATCGGAAGCGAGAGGGGGGCGGGAATGGAAAAGTTTTGCGAGCCAGGACCCTAACTCGGGTTGCCCAAAGCACAATTGCACTAAATTTCAGAGCCCTTCCCACACGGCTATTGGCTCCAACAACACCAAAATTTTTGTCCTAGGCAGCTGTGATGAGTAGCAGAACATTTTGTTGAATCCTGCTCCACATAACTGTACATAAAATGTCAAATACCTTCTAAATGGCCTGATCATAATGACACATGTTTCTCATTCTTCCTCTCTACACGTCCAGCCTTAAATAGCTAAGCAGTAAGGAAGTGCTGAAAGTATCATTTTGATCGTACAAACTGATACACATTGCCGTCATGTCATAAACATTTCTGTTTTTCTTTCCCTTCTAGCTGCTTTCCTCACACAGACAGTCTGCCTGGATGATACAACAGTAAAGTTTGAGATTTGGGACACGGCCGGACAGGAGCGATATCACAGCCTGGCCCCTATGTATTACAGAGGGGCCCAGGCGGCCATTGTCGTCTATGATATTACTAACACAGTGAGTGCCCCTGATTATGAAATCAAAACCTTTTAAGTCAGATTTGGGTCTTGTACAGCCAATCATTCACCAGCTGAGAGTTGCGTGGCACCTCAGCTGCAATGTGACTTTGTCAGTCATGCATTGGCTCTAATAAAGGCTGACATCACAGTGTTGTGCTCAGCAGAAGGGTAAGGTCTGAATAATAAGGTTTTACCTGACTGACTGCCGGGGTTAATTATTATTCTGTAGGATAGAGTCAGACCTTTGCTCAAAGTCAAGCAACAGTCACAATGGCGATGCAATTCCTGTTGGCAACCTTAAGCTAATGTATGTAGTATATGTATGCCTTTTTGTTAATGATACTTAAAATATAGTGTTTTATTAATTTGTAATTTGTAAAATAGTATATTTTTAAGCCTTTTCAAAAACATGCATATGTATGTGTTTTTAGTAAATAAATAGGGATATCAGTTCATTATAAATATATGGCAAAGCTGAATTTTCAGCATCATTACCCCAGTCTTTAGCGTCACATGATCCTTCATAAACCATTCTAATATGATGATTTAATGCTCAAGATACAATTCTTCATATTATTAATGTTGAAATCTAAACTATTAAAGTTGTCCTGCTTAATATTATTGTTCGTCATACTTTTTTTTTCAGGATTCTTTGATGAATAGAAAGTTCAAAAGAAAAGCATTTATTTGAAATAGGAAATGTATTCAAATAAATACATTTACTGTCAGTTTTAATCAATTTAATGCATCCTTGCTGAATAAAAGTATTAATTTCATTAAAAAAAATTAAACCCCAAACCTTTGTTCTGTATATAATGGTGACACTTTATTTTAGTGTCATTGTTACACGTTATATGTAGTTACTGTAGTAATAACTATACATTTTGCATAATTACATGCAATGAATACTAAACCAAACCCTCATCCTAACCTTAAACCTATAATAAGTACATGCAGTTAATTATTATTACTCAGTACTTAAATGTATGATTACACTGTAACACTGACACCTTAAAGTGTAACCTATATAATTTGACATGCACTATTAAATTGACATTACATTGTTGCAAGCAGGTAAAGCGTTGAATATACATTCCCAACATGCTTTGCATTTAGACAGTAAGTTATGGGTTTGTGTCTTGGGCTTGGCTAAATGCATTAAAATGATTAATTGCACTAAATTAACACATTAAATTGACATCCCTACAAGTCACCCATGATTCTGTAGGTGCTCAAAACCATTTGAACAAGTTCAAGAACATAGCAGTTCACTTTAGACCAGGGCTGCATGGTTTATCATGATTAAACCACACACGATTTGGCAAAGGCTGCGATTATTTTATGCGCAGCTTGTCAGAGCTGTACGGCTCTGTGATCAGTATTAAATGCTTCTCCATCTGAAAGCCAGAGGGCGCTCTTGTGCAGAAACTCTAAATATGCCATGCAGTAGAAGTAGATAACACGTGTCACATCGCTGTAGCTGAATAAACAGAAAATTGAAATGCTTTGATTGATTAAACATGACTAATAAACACACGACTGCCTTATTCTGTGTAAGAAGCCACATCATCTCACAGAAGGATGCTCAACTGTCGTTATGAAGTGAGTTTGGAGCGAAAACATGTTATTAAATGTTGTCTTTTGTTGGACAAGATGTTAATAAATGCTTCTCATGACTGGAAAGATGTTTGACTCGTGTTGCTTTTTCAAATGTACATTATAAGCGACTCAAACTCGCAGTGCTTTCAGATGGATTAGCATTTGGACCCACACTTCATTGACAAACTGAGCATAAAAAATAATCGCAGCCCTTGCGATTTCTTAATCGCACTAAGAATCGCGTTTAAGCGATAATCGCGTTTAAATTCAATGTTATTTTTCATATCGTTCGATAAATCGTGCAGCCCTACTTTAGACGCTTCTGTTGATCTATGATTGGTCCTTAACTTTTTGTTGGTTTGTTTGTTTGTTTGTTTAACAGTTACTCCTCAACTATTTTTTTTCTATCTCTCTCTCTTAGGACACATTCACTAGAGCAAAGAATTGGGTGAAGGAGTTGCAGCGTCAGGCAAGTCCAAATATCGTCATTGCTCTGGCTGGCAACAAGGCAGACCTGGCCAACAAGAGAGCTGTTGACTTTCAGGTACGTTTATATGAACGCAAAACAACCTCTGTAAATCTGCTTCCAAATGTTTTTAACACATCTGCATGCTTTGTTTAGGAGGCGCAGGCGTACGCAGACGACAACAGCCTACTCTTCATGGAAACATCTGCAAAGACCGCCATGAACGTGAACGAGATCTTCATGGCTATTGGTACGACTCTCTTCAAGTACAGAGCAAAACACAGCAACATGACACCAGCTTCCCCTGCCACAAAGACTCTCAACTAGACACCACACCTAATCATTCAAATACTGCTGTTGATTTAATTCAGATCAAAGCAACCCAGTATGTTTATAAAGAAATGACATATTTTTCCTCTCGAAATTTCTATAGCCAAGAAGCTTCCGAAGAACGAACCGCAGGGTGGGGCGGGGAGTGGCGGACGGGCCAGAGGAGGAGTCGACTTACAGGAGACAGCACCTCAGGGCAGAAGCGGCCAGTGCTGTGGAGGCGGCAACTAACCATTGGACCAATCAGCTGGCAGATGCACCCAAGGACTGATACAGACACACAAACACAGTATGAATACATAGTGTGAGATCCATTCACTTATGACCCAGCTCTAAACTTTGGCCAGTTAGAGCTTCAGAACTGGAAACAGGCCATTGATACCCTTGTAAATCAACACGGTAATGTTTCGACCATTTATCCCTCCCAAGAACAGTACATGCAAACATTCACATACACACACATGTCTCTGCCATCTATGAATTGTTTGATTTGTCTTATATAGTTTTGACAAAACAAAAAGGAGACAAATGTGACCAGATTTAACCAGTCGCACTTAAAACAAAAGAAATTCCAGACTGCTGCTGGTGGAAAAACAAGTTGTCTCTCCCTTATATTTCCTTATGCTCTCATTTGTATGAAAAATCTAGTGGCGACGCCACTATTTAAACGCGCTCTCCCTTTTGGTGGATGCATACTGCCAGTATTGAGTTACATCTCATCTTTCTCCTGCTCTCCTTGATCACATCCCTCCTTTGTCGGAGAGAGGAAAGAGTGGAGAATGAGAAAACAGGCTATTTTCCATCTACGTCAGGCTGTTCTGTAGATCCTGTATTATTTCTATTGTATTAGTCTCTCAGACGTCCACTACTCCAGCACAAATGAATTCAGTATATGATTTGATAGGCTAGACTTCTTTTCTAATCATTTACATATATCTACTTGTATATCTAAATGCATTAACAGGTGGTATAACTCCAATGTGTTGTTTTTTTTCCTTTGCATTAATGAAATGTTTTTGAAATCATTCAGACTTGGAGAAAATACCCTACATATGAATTACACAAGGCAAATCCGCCTCCTCTGACCAAAATCACAAATATTTACGAGGGGAAAATAAGATAATGTTGCTGTTCCTGTACTTATTTTTTTTTCATTTATTTTCCTGTGAATATGACCCCAATCATTAGCCATTTCAATTCAGCACCTTTGTAAGAATTTACTTGTTTTTGTACTTAAGGTCTCTTAGAGTGCACTGGGTATTTCTTTGTCCTCTGACAACATGTGATTTTTCTGTCAATATTGTTCCCTCCTGTTTTATGTCGAAGGACGTCTGTTTTGACCGGCATTTTCAGCATCACTTGTGACCTAGCACAACATGTGAACAGTGACCCAGATGTCTCAAAGCCGGGTTTGAGGAATGAGGGACGCAATGGACAAAAGCAAATAAATGGAAAAACACAAACCTAGTAGAACTTGTAATTTTACCAATAAAGGAGGGGAAGGTATACATTCTGTCTGTTGTGTTGTTATTTCTAAAGGTAGGTGGTGATTTGGAGGCATTTTCTTATTCCTCCCCTAAATAGGGTTGGGAACAGAACCTTAATTATTCACCAATACTAAATGAATTTAAAAGGCGCTCTGTTTAATTAACAATTCTCAAATATGCATTATTTTGCTGCTGTAGAAGGGAGGTCATCACGGGTAAAGTACTCAGTGTTTACATTGTGCTGGCAGTTGTTTTGTACTTGACACCAAACACAGTAGTTTTGAGTTACTGATGCTATTGTAGAAAGTCACTATTAACAATCAATCATGATTAAGTTATTCCATGAATGAAAGTGTCTAATAACAGGGTGGTTACTGAGATTAGGCAAATAGAATCTGACTGGTCATGTGATCATAACATGGCAGCCCCCGTGAGAGGACCCTCTCTCTGTGTACAATAAAACTTCTTTTATAAGGTTACAGATATGACTGGAGTTTTATTCTTATCTGAGTGGTTTGATTTTATACATCAGATTCAAAATGACTGCATTTATTTAGGAGTAGCCTACAGCTTTTTAAAAAGTGTGAGTGTGCACCTTTAAGGCTCATCATTAGACTTAAATCTGTATATGATTCTTGCTGGTCGTTAAAAATACACATTATGAGTTTAAGTTTTATTAATGATGTTTTATCTAAATAAATCAATGAAATAACCATTTTTTTTTTTTTGTTTGTAAGGCAGTAAATTGATAACTAAACCGGAATCGTTTCCAACGATTACCATCTTTAGCTCCAAATGTAAATTTATTTACAAATTTATTTTGGTGTTTTTCTAAAAAGTCTGTCGGCTAATGTATTAACCACATTAGCTGACTCGTTTTAAAAAATATATATTAAAAGGCAGTTTGCTATTAAAATAGTTTATACAACTAAACGTTTCATAAATAAGCTTATTTTCTCCTTTTTTAAAGCGATATAGCACGATAATAAGTAGCTCAAGTGTTTAATGCCCCCCAGTGGAAAGTATTATATCGTTTTATTCTGTAGCTACTACAGCTTATAGTACTACATCTCCTAGCATCCTCAAATATTGCGCACGCGCAGTGCAGTGGTCACACCGTGTATCGAAAATCATCACAAAACTTTATTGAAACGGCACAGGGTGGAAGTGTGCGCGGCGATCCTAGGAGGGGAAGTGAGGCTGCTGATATGGCGGACCCGGCGGCACAGACCTCCGCGCAGCCCCGGCTTCAGCAAGCCCAGTCCAGCGGCCCGGCAGGGTCCAACCCAAACCCCGGAGCCGGGAGCAGCGACCCTGCCCGACCAGGCCTGAGTCAACAGCAGTGGTCCAGCCAGAAGAAAGCCCAAGTCCGCTCGTTTCCTCGGGCTAAAAAGCTGGAGAAACTCGGAGTGTTTTCCTCCTGCAAGGTAACCGAGAGCTCGGCTCGTAACAATAGAGCGAGTTCCCTGGCCTTTCATGTGTCAATGCTTCACTAACAGTCTGCAAGCTAGTGACGGATGTTCCCTGGTACGAACACAAATAATAAAAGACGAAAGACGATTTAAAGCTAGAAAATAAAAACACAAGACTTTGAAAACATCCTTCCTATGAACTAAAGAGTGGAAAATGACTCACATTTCTAGTGACCTCCTACCCATGCAGAAATGCTGTCAAAATGGGTAGCTTAATAGGTTTTGTGACTGCCTGTGTGGTGTAAAATCAGTCTGTGGTGGTTATTTGGATGCATTTATGATGTATGTTTTTATAACTCCATATGTTAGGTGTATTTTTGTATATCCCATTTTATTATGCCATGTTATCACTGTTACCACTGCATACTTATTCATAAGAATGTTTTGACAGTTTTCACTTGATCAGCATCTAACTGAACCTGATGTTTACTGTCTTCATTGACAGTTCTTTAAATCACAGTCATGTTCTGTAATCACAGGCGAATGACGCTTGTAAATGTAATGGTTGGAAAAACCCCAATCCACCAACAGCCGCTCGTATGGAGCTCCAGCAGCAGGCGGCCAGCCTGACCGAGGCCTGCCGAAGCTGTGGACACTCTCTGGGTAAGATTAATGCCTCTATGGCGGCTCTATTACATCACACTATTATCAGACCCATCATCCAAATAGGCTGATGTAGCATAATAGAGTGCAACAGTGCTCGCCCGCTTGCTTTTTCAGTGGCTTTGGTTCCGTAAGTATTTTTCCAAATCATTTTTTGAATAGGTATTTTTAAAAAGTCTTAGTTACAGAGTTACAACCCATGAACCAAAACAACCAGCTACATCACATTACAAACTTTGATTTGAAGAAAATCTGACAAAAAGACAAAGGTGTACAAGACTGTACATAAATGTATATACAGTGCTGCGTAGATTACTTACAAAGTGTAGTCCATTACTGATTCCAAATTACATGACAAAAATTGTAGTTCGTAACGTAAACCATTACATTAAACATTTTAGGTAATATAATCTGACTACTTTTAGATTACTTTTGACCCAACTTGTTTATCACATTGATTTGAATAGGATAACATTGTAATATATTGATCTAAAAAATATTAAGAGAAAGAAAATATATTCCATTCTTTGTTATCGACAACAAGTGCATTAAATATTACATTACTTCAGGGTTTGCAAAACCGGGGTTCGTGAGTTTAATGAAAAGCTAATAATTAAATAAAAAATTAAAATTATAAAAATTATAATAAAAATGTGTTTGAAAGACAAATGCCTTCCAAAGACATAGCAATACATGGTTAAATTACCTACTGATCAATTAATAGTTCAAATTTTTTTTTTTTAGAAATGAAAAAGAAGAATTAGGGAGAATCAATACATTATGAATGATTTACTGCCATTGTGTGAATATGTAATCAATATAAAATGAACTGTAGTCTGATTATGAGTATTTTAAAACCTAATATAATCTAATTACAAGTACTTAATTTTTGGAATCTGATTACATAATCCAGAATTACATATAAGTGACTTGTGAAGGCCAAGTATGGAAACCCATACTCGGAATTTGTCCTCTGCATTTAAGTTGGTACATGTATTTATGAAGTATATGTCATGCAAACCAGAGATAAGCAGCATAAGTGTGGTTATACAGGTCATATATATGTTAACTGTGTAGTTCACAATCATATAACGCATAGTTATTGTTGCTTCAGGTAGTGTTCACATTCTCTTGTGTGTTTATCTGTAGCGGAACATGTGTCTCACCTGGAGAATGTGTCTGAGGAAGAGATTAACCGGTTGTTGGGGATGGTGGTGGACGTGGAGAATCTCTTCATGTCTGTCCATAAAGAAGAAGACACAGACACCAAGCAAGTCTACTTTTATTTGTTCAAGGTAAATGGGCAATTGACATCTGCTTCTTTCATTTTTTAAAGTGCAAGCATGCTCAAAGTACTAACATGTTAAGAAGCCTTTAAGGTTTTTTGTCAGTTGAATATTTCACATTTTTGGCCGTGTTGTTTTGGTGGCTGCTTGTTTCTTTTCTTAGTTGCTGAGGAAGTGTATTCTGCAGATGGGGAAGCCTGTGGTGGAAGGCTCTCTCGGTAGCCCTCCCTTTGAAAAACCCAACATAGAACAAGTATGTGGTGTATAAGAAAATGTGTATCACAAGCAAAGCTCTCTACCGGTCATTTGTCATTTTATGCAGAGTTCTGCACTCAAGATCTCTCTCTCTTTCTCTGTCTCAGGGAGTGTTGAACTTTGTTCAGTATAAGTTTAGTCATTTGGCACCTAAGGAGAGGCAGACCATGTATGAGCTCAGTAAGATGTTTCTGCTCTGTCTGAACTACTGGAAGCTGGAGACTCCGTCACAGTTCCGTCAGAGGGCTCAGAAAGAGGATGCAGCCGCCTACAAAGTTGATTATACTAGGTGTGTGTTTGTGAGTCATATACATATAGATGCTGAAACTGGTGCTAATAGTTGCATGATAACTAGTTGTAAAGAGGAAAAGATGATCAGTTCACTCAGTTAAAATGAGTTTAAAATATATATTTTTTTTATTTTTTTTAATTCTCTGTTTCTACTGTATTTGTGATCATACAAAATGCAGCCTTGTTGATTTCTTTCGAAACGTTAAGTTATAATTCATTATTATAATTTTGATGTGTATGAACCAATACAATTATTAAAATTTTGTGAATTTGGTGTTTGTGTGTGTCTGTGTTTCAGGTGGCTGTGTTACTGTCACGTTCCTCAGAGCAATGACAGCTTGCCACGGTACGAGACCTGTCAGGTGTTCGGCCGCAGTCTGCTGAAGTCTATCTTCACCGTCACCCGTAGACAGTTACTGGAGAAGTTCAGAGTGGAGAAAGACAAGCTCCCACCAGAGAAACGCACTCTGATCCTCACACACTTCCCCAAGTAAGACACATTACCATCGTATCAATACATGCTCCAAAACAATCACTCTCACATAGTCCAACTGATTACATGTTTGGTTGTGTGTGCTTGTTAGGTTTCTTTCCATGTTGGAAGAAGAAATCTATGGAGAAAACTCCCCCATTTGGGAGGCAGACTTCACCATGCCAGCCTCAGAGGGGGCACAGCTGGGGCATCAAACAGGTGCGTGTTTAGGTGGTTATTAGGGATGAGCATTTTGTAATGAAACAACAACTTTAAATTGATGTTAAAAATACAAGCGTGACTTGTACTTTTATTCACAAATATTAGGCTTGTTCCAAAAACATTGTCTCAGATTAATGTGGCTTCCATTGTCTGACAATTTGTAATTTTCATTCTCCTAACATTCAATAATCCAGACAAGATTATTACAAGCAATTCTCGCTGCACAACATACTAAAAAATTGTGCAGACGGAAATCTGTAATGCATCTGGTTAAGGTTAGCCACCATAGTGACTTAGCTTGACAAGATTTTTTGGACTATGTTGCTTCAAATCCCTTCTCTTACTGTCGTAGTACTGAGTCCAGTCTCGGTGTCTGGCTCTCCTCTCAGTAAGGGTAGCAGCGGTTCTGCTCTTACAGGTTTGGACGTCACTTCCTCTGAACCAATAACCGGTAAGAAGATCCAGTTGCAGATTTTTTTTTACTGTGCACTGTGAACTCTGTACTTTGCCATTACAACGTTAAAAGGTTAGTTCACCCAAAAATGAAAATTCTGTCATTTATTACTCACCCTCATGTCGTTCCACATCCGTAAGACCTTCGTTCATCTTCAGAACACAAATTAAGATATTTTTGATGAAATCCAATGGCTCAGTGAGGCCTCTATTGCCAGCAACAATATCTAGTGATGGGCGATTTCAAAACACTGCTTCATGAAGCTTCGAAGCTTTACGAATCTTTTGTTTCGAATCAGTGGTTCAAACTGCCAAAGTCACGTGATAACAGTAAACGAGGCTTCGTTACGTCATAAGTGTAAATATCTTAATTTGTGTTCCGAAGATGAACGAAAGTCTTACGGGTGTGGAATGACATGAGGGTGAGTAATTAATGACGACATTTTCATTTTTGGTGAACTAACCCTTTAAGTATACAGTCTATATATATATATATATATATATATATATATATATATATATATATATATATATATATATATATGCAGTAGACCAGAGTTTAGTTCCAACCCTAATTAAACACACCTGAACAAGCTAATCAAGGTGAGTTTAATCAAGGTTGGAGGTAAACTCTGCAGGAAAGTGGATCTCAAGGGCCAGAGTTGAGAGCCACTGTTGACTGAATGATGACTATGATCATGTCAGTCTCTTGTAACATTGTGTAATACATTGTCTCTCAGGAGAGAAGCGAAAGCTTCCTGAGGCACTGACTCTGGAGGATGCAAAGCGGATCCGAGTGATGGGGGACATCCCAATGGAACTGGTCAATGAAGTCATGAAAACAATCACAGACCCTGCTGCCATGCTGGGGCCAGAGGTCAGAGTTTATCACACGCTTATGATAGCCTTAATCTAGCATGAGGTTTTTCCGTTTTGTATTTACAGTTAAAGATTCAAGTTTAATCTTCCAATCACAATAACAGTGATCTGTTTTCTGTTTTCCCAGACTAGTCTGTTGTCGGCAAACGCGGCTCGTGATGAGACGGCTCGTCTGGAGGAGAGGAGAGGCATCATTGAGTTCCATGTGATTGGTAACTCTCTCTCTCAGAAGTCCAATAAGAAGATTCTAATGTGGCTCGTGGGCCTGCAAAATGTTTTCTCCCATCAACTTCCCCGCATGCCCAAAGAGTACATCACACGTCTTGTGTTTGACCCGTAAGTCCGCAGTGACCCCTTTCTTTTTCCAAAGAGCCCACTACTTGCCTCAACCTTTTAGCTGTTGTCAGGCTTTGTGTCTCGCTAGCCGCCTCAGCCTCTTTTGACTTTGCGCCCTCTATGTGACTGCAGGAAGCACAAGACTTTGGCTCTGATTAAAGATGGCCGTGTGATTGGAGGGATCTGCTTCAGGATGTTCCCCACTCAGGGATTCACAGAGATCGTCTTCTGTGCGGTCACCTCCAACGAACAGGTCAAGGTACGGAGATGCACTTGATAGAGGCTAAATGAGGCTCTAAACTAGTGGTTCTCAACCAAGGGGACAGGATGACACTTCGAACCACTGATTTGAAACAAAAGATTCGTAAAGCTTCTGGGTGAACTAACCCTTTAATAATTTTTTTTTTTTTTTAAAGCAAGCAGCTTTGTCATAATTACAACAGAAATACTGGAAAAACTTAAACAAAAAGCTTTTCTTTTATTACCCTTACTTGCTTCCTAATTATAGTTGTCTTTTTGATATGTTTATTCAGTATTAACATGGTCAGAGTATCGTCCACAAGGAGAAAAACAAAAATGAGAAAAAAAAAAGATAATCAGTAGTCATACAATCCTCAAGAACATTGTTACATGGATTTTGCTTCATATAAGTTGTCCTCTCTTTTATATATATATATATATATATATATATATATATATATATATATATATATATATATATATATAAGCAATTAAAAGAAAGAAGTAATAATGAAGACAATAACAATAAAAATGTTAGTACAAGTTACTGCATAAAGTCACATAGAACATTCAACAAGCAAAACGTACAGAAAAGCACATGAAAAGGTTTCTCATACATATTCATCTCCACTGACAAACACATTATGGATACTGATACATTGATACTGACATGCTTAATTTTTTTTAATTACTTAAAAAAAAAACCCACATTGATTACAGAAATTAATATATTATATTAATATGTAGTATACTATACAGATATCCTTTTTGTTATGAGTTGAATTGATGTCTTTCACTTGATTTATTGATAATTGTTTGTGTGTTCATGTTTAGGGCTACGGCACACACCTGATGAATCATCTTAAGGAGTACCACATCAAGCACAGCATTCTGTATTTTCTCACTTATGCTGACGAATATGCCATCGGCTACTTCAAGAAACAGGTACAGCTCCAGCCACTCACCTTCAGACTCCACCAGCCTCTCTTGTCATTTTCTGTTTTTCCTCTGCACAACTTCATCTGTTGACCCCTCTTTCTGTCGGTAGGGCTTCTCCAAAGACATCAAAGTGCCGAAGAGCCGCTACCTTGGTTACATCAAAGACTACGAGGGAGCCACGCTGATGGAGTGCGAACTCAATCCCAGAATACCCTACACCGAACTCTCACACATCATAAAGAGACAGAAAGAGGTGAGAGTGCACAGATTTCCCCTGCTGCTGGAGGGGAATTACATTGTGCTGGGAGATATAATAGTATAAAATTGTGTATATGGTTTTTGGAGAGGGATATTTGCCACTTTTTGGCAGATCTCAAACTATCTTAAATTGGCTGGACATTAACCTTTTGTCAATTTCTCTGAATGTCTCGGAGAAAGGCAAGGCAGCCAGTCTTTGTAACAATATATGACTTCCAGTCCTATGGGGTTGTTGTCGTCTGCTGTAGATAATCAAGAAACTGATCGAGAGGAAACAGAATCAGATCAGGAAAGTGTATCCTGGTCTCACCTGCTTTAAAGAGGGTGTGCGGCAGATTCCTGTGGAGAGTATACCAGGCATCAGTAAGTGTGTGCTTGTCTCACATTAGTGGCTATTATGCACCCACAAAATCCTTCCATTTACAAACACTCTCTCCCTCCCTTTTTTCTTCTTAAGGAGAGACTGGTTGGAAACCTACTGCCAAGGAGAAAAGGTCAGAGGAGAATTTATGCATATTTATTCTAAAATATAAGACCATCTGTGTGTCTGTATTAAATCATCTTGCTGATGATTTTACAGTGATATCATGTTGTGTACACTACTTTTTGGGGTCAGTAAGATTTTTTTTTTAAAGGAATCGATTCGGCTATGACACATTAAAGGGTTAGTTCACCCATAAATGAAAATTGTCATTAATTACTCACCCTCATGTCGTTCTACACCCGTAAGACTTTTGTTAATCTTCGGAACACAAATTAAGATATTTTTGATAAAATCCGATGGCTCAGAGAGGCCTGCATTGCCAGCAAGATAATTAACTCTTTCAGATGCCCAGAAAGCTACTAAAAACATATTTAAAACAGTTCATGTGACTACAGTGGTTCAACCTTAATATTATAAAGCGCCAAAAATAACAAAATAACGACTTTATTCAACAATATCTAGTGATGGGCGATTTCAAAACACTGCTTCATGAAGCTTTGAAGCTTTACGAATCTTTTGTTTCGAATCAGTGATTCGGAGTGTGTCTCAAACTGCCAAAGTCATGTGTTTTCAGTAAAAGAGGCTTCATTACATCATAAGTATTTTGAAATATTTCGAAATTTCAATGTTTCACGTGACTTTGGCAGTTTGATACACGCTCCGAACCACTGATTCAAAACAAAAGATTCGTAAAGCTTCAAAGCTTCATGAAGCAGTGTTTCAGAATTGCCCATCACTAGATATTGTTGAAAAAAAGTAATTATTTTGGTTTTTATTTTATTAATGTTAAGCAGCACAACTGTTCTCAACATGATAATAATAAGAAATGTTTCTTGAGCAGAAAATCTTCATATTAGAATGATTTCTGAAGGATCATGTGACTGAAGACTGGAGTAATGATGCTGAAAATTCAGCTTTGACATCACAGGAATAAATTACATTTTAAAATATATTCAAATAAAAGACAGTTATTTTAAGTTTTAATAATATTTCACAATATCAATGTGAAATTTACTGTATTTTTTAAATAAAATAAATGCAGCCTTGTTTGACTTTATATCTCAGAATTGTGACTTTACATCATGCAATTGTGAGGAAAAAAAAGTCAGAATTGTGAGATATAAACTCGCAATTGCAAGATAAAAAGTCAGAATTCTGAGATAAAAAGTCGCAATTACTGTTTTTATCTTTTTATTTAGTGGCGGAAACGGGCTTCCATAGACATCTTTCAAAAACATTAAAAAAAAAAAAAAAAAATTTTGAATGGTAGTGTATGTGTGTACACAGGGATTTTTGCCAGTGAAAATTGAATTGAGTCATTCAATAGTCATTCAATATTTTTAATTGCAATGAAAATTATATTTGGCATTATTTATAGGAGCATGTTTTTGTAAAAATTATTTAGCTGTTTTTCTGCATACTTGTGACAATAGTTTCACAAATCATAAGAGATGAGCCAGTCTCGTTGCAGTTCCTAGTAAAGTTACCAGCCATCAGCGAGAGTAACCATTTTACTAGCCAAAAGCAATTTTTACTTGCTTTTGGTGTTTTAATGAGTGTTATTTTTGCACCCTGCATGTATCCATCATTCCCTCTTATTTTATCTCTGCAGTAAAGAGCTGAAAGATCCGGATCTGCTTTACAACATGCTAAAGAATCTACTCGCACAGATTAAAGTAAGAGGCCTGTTGTCACACTCAATCGCACTTTCATCTAAACTACACAATATTCTCACCATCTCACTTGTGTGTTTACAGACGCATCCAGACTCCTGGCCTTTCATGGAGCCAGTGAAGAAATCTGAAGCTCCTGACTATTATGAGGTTATCCGCTTCCCCATTGGTGGGTACTGATGTGATCTGCATGTACAGTAATGAGATTTTAGCCATTCTGATGAGCCACTATTGAATTTAGTTAAACTAGCTGGACAGCCAATATTAATCAGTAAAAATATATAGTTTTAACAACATCAAATTGAATCCAATTAAATAAACCTCTCCTCCTACTCAGACTTGAAAACTATGACGGAGCGTCTGAAGAACCGTTATTATGTCACAAAAAAGCTGTTTATCGCCGACCTGCAGCGTGTGATCACGAACTGCAGAGAATACAACCCTCCAGACAGCGAGTACTGCAAGTGTGCCAACACACTGGAGAAGTTTTTCTACTTCAAACTGAAAGAGGCTGGGCTCATTGACAAGTAACGGACATCTAGCCTAGGACAAGGGACCAGTTAGATAATATAGAGAGTGTGATCTCACACACACACACACACACGTTTTATTTGGATGAACGACATCCAAACCTGTCGAAAGTTGCTGCATTTTGTTACTATTTTTTCTTTATACAATATAGTTATAAAACACAAGGTTATATTCATGTGTATGACTCTGCCATGCCAGTGCATTAAGGGAAAATGGAAACTGAAAGTGTTCAATGTGGGCGTTAGCTTAGATCACCATTAGCAGTTCTGTTCTTCTTTCTCATCCTCCACCATAAAACGAATGACTCACACACACTGCAAGCTGTTGCTCTACATACACAAACATTCAGTTGTGTAACAAAGTCTTCTCCTGTGAACCTCCTCTGACCCGAGATGCTGCAGCCAAAGACGGACAATATTTGGCCTCTAGTGATGTCACTGCAGTGGCACCATTCTCTGCCAAAGCTGTTTGAAACAGCCGGTCAGTCATATACAGGATGTGCCTCTTCAGTATAAATCTGAAAATATGAGGGAAATCTTATTTTTTTTCCGTTTTTTGTTTCGAGTTGAGTTCCGTCAATGGCTTTTATTGGAGAAAAGACGGATCCTTCTATGACAGATCACTTCAAGTAACAATAGTCAAGTGGGGTTTTTTTTTCTCCTGGGAAATTACTGCTGTCTGCTTTACTTTGTCAGTGCAGTCGTGAAGTGTTTATCTTTGTTCACAAACCAATATTTGTCTTCTTTGAAAGCTTTCAGTGTGTCATGACCCCAGGCATAAGCATTCACAATTTTTGCAACCTGCTTTTTACACCCATTTGGGACCACGAACAACTATTTCCATTTCAATCTCAACTGCACAACACTTTGTCTGCTACTACCTAAAATACTCCGAATAGACAACTGCACAAACCTCTATATCCAAATATGTATGTGATTTCTGCAATACAGCATGTTCTCTGCTAGTTTACCACTCACACACATGGGACAGGACAACTAGTTTATTTTTCAGTCTCTCGTAATGGGCATTTACTTGAATCATGACTTTGACTTTGATAACTGCTGCAATGTTGATGTATTATCAGGGTTCTTTTGGATTTACTGTGTGTCACTGATGACCCCTCTCATGAAGAGGACAGACGGGTGTGATAGAAAGCGGTTGGATATGGTTACATTTGGATGATGCATGTAAATTGCTACGGTTCTGTGTACTATAATTCTGTTTTTTTTGTTTGTTTGTTTGTTTGTTTTTTGTTTTGAAAATAAACAATTTTTTATCTAAGTTTGCCTTGCTGAGAAGTGATGCAGATTTGAGCTTTTCCAATTCTGAATTATGCAAATAGAGATTATAGAATCACAATGGATTGCATAATGGAACAGATTTATTAGTAAATTATAAATGAGTCTGTGGTTATAGCTTTTAAATACACTACCGTTCTAAAGTTTGGAGTTTATAAATTATTATTATTGTTATTTTTTAAATATATATATATATATAGTTTTATTCAGAAAGGACACATTAAATTGATCAAAAGTGAGTGTAAAGACGTTTATAATCTTTAAAAAAAAAAAAAAATCCTGTTTTTTTTAACTTGGTTCATCAAAGAATGTGTTCTTTGATAATGTATCATGGTTTTCACTAAAATATTAAGCAAATATTAAACTGTTTTCAACATTAATACTGATAAGAAATGTTTCTTGAACTGCAAAACATTAGCATTATTTCTGAAGGATCATGTGACACTGAAAACTGGAGTAATGATGCTGAAAATTCAGCTTTGCATCAGAAATAAACTAATATTTTGCAATACAATTACTATAGAAATTTTTATTAGGATTAATAATTTGTTTTTTATTTACTTTATTTTTAAACCTTTTTTAAAATTAAAAATTACATTTTTTAAAAATAAGATTTTTTTTGTAAATGTGTATTTTTGTAAAGCTAAATTATAAACAGCAATCTAGTTGTCGGATTACACTCCCATTATTATTATTATACAGTGTGTCAATACTGTTTCAGTTTCCATAATGTATGACTAACAGGCAAATGACAAAGCCAGTTCCTTCAGTTTCATTTCCTAACATCAGTGACTGAAAGATGGGGCCCCATCTAGGTCTTTCCATTACTTTCTCAGTGCAGCGTCTGCCTGTGTTTCTCGCCACATTTACAAATCAAATTCTGTTTCAGATGTCCACATTACTGCTGTGCCAAGAGACAATTGAAGAAAAACAAAGCCGGATAACAAAATACAATATTACTAATAATTAAAAAGTTTCTTTCTTTTCTTACTAACAGCCCACAGCCACCTGCTGTCATTGAATTTAGCCCCTTTTGTTGCATGTCATTCATCTCCTCCTCCTGGGCCCTTTCTCTGTTTTTGGTTTCGTTTTTCTGCTGAGCTGGTTCGTAAAAGGGACATTTTAAAGAGCAGAGAGGGTCCAAAGTAAAACACAGACCTCGACACTGAAGTGATGGCAGCACAGGTGAGTGGATCTCCTGACACGTTCAGATATTTCTTTGATCTAAATTGTAGTCTTTCAATACAAAACCATAAGCAGAGTAGTAGCTTTGATATTTTTAACATGGAATATTCACATTATGTTCATATTCATTATTAGATTGGTTATTAAGTAGCCTTATGATTAGACTGCAAGTTGTTAACAGCACATAACTTTACTGATAAAGCTACTAGTAACATTTCACCTTTAAATGCTTATAAGAAGGTTATGAATGTTGCCAAAAAAGGTCTAAAACTTTGTGCACTTTTTATTCTACCTGTATCTTACTGTATGTTCAGAATGGCTCAAGGTTAATATATTCACTTTCATACTGGTTAATCTGCAATCCAGATATCCTTTTTTTTTTTTTTTTTTTTTTTTTTACCAGAAAGTAACAGGGAAACTCTTACTTGGTTAAATCATGTAACACTACAGCACGTGACTAGATGCATTATTTATTTATTTTTTGTCTTCAAGAACTGTGTCAGTCCTTAAATTCAAGCATTTAAATGTGGTGATGAAACTTATAAATGATATTACACTACAAATTATATTATATATAGATATTACACTTATATAGGTTCTGTCAGGTGCATCTTTTAAGGGTTCCCATGATGGGATCATTTTATGGATTTAGTTTGAATTAATTTTGTTTTAATTCATTTTTTATTTTAACTACTTTTTTTAATTAAGCATACTTATCACTAGAAAAAAAAATGAAATTACCTGTTAAACACCAAAGTATTATGCAATCATGTAAGACATTTCTCCTTACATAGAACCTCTCTGGCATAAGGAGTTCTTTAAAATTGTGTCAAGAACCCTAGGGTTCTATATAGAACCCCACTGAACCTTTTTTTCTAAGAGTGTACATGAACACTAACCATTTTTGATTAAAAGTAAATGGCTTCCACTGTGTTTTGCTTGTTTGTGAATGTAGAAGGAGCTCACTCTTAGATCATACCAGGAGGAAGTGGTGCAGGTGGCTCTAAAGGGGGAGAACAGCATCGTCTGGCTTCCCACTGGTGGAGGAAAAACCCGTGCTGCAGTTTATGTTGCCAAGAAACACTTGGAGACTAGATCTAATGCCAAAGTGGCAGTACTCGTCAACAAGGTGAAGCCAGATTAGTGCTTAATCGCACTGGGTCTGTGCATAATATTGTTTGTGTCTTTTTTACTTTTTCTATTAGTCTCATCATTGTTCTTTAGATTTACATGCTGAGTTTATATTTATTGTTCTCAGGTGCACCTGGTAGACCAGCACTTTAACAACGAATTCAACCCTTACCTTGGGAAGGCATACAGGGTAAAGGCCATCAGTGGGGACAGTGATGACAAGGACTTATTTGGGTGTCTTGTCAAGGACTCAGACCTGATCATCTGCACGGCTCAGATCTTGGAGAACGCCCTGAACAGCTCGGAGGAGGAAAAACACGTGGAGCTCACAGGTAACAGAAGATTTTGTAAGACACACCACAACATGATTTATTTCTAGCACATAAATGTAAACGTGGCTCTTATATATATATCCAATATATATTTAGCCTAGCTGTACACAGCCCCTCACGTACTTCACAGGTCTTGTCTTGACTTCATTGTGAAAAGCTATTTTAATTATTAATTCAAAGATATTTTTAGCTATGAACTACGAATATAAGTTTATCAATAACAACAAACCAGCATTTGGTCTTAAACTACCTACTGAGTGCAATTTAGGCTAAATCTGCTGTTTGGGTCAGTAAGATTTTTGCAGGATTAAAAAAAAAGAAAAAAAAAAAAGATTTTGAAAGTTTCTTTATGTTCACCATATTGATCAAAAATACAGTAAAAAACAATATTAGGAAATATTACAATTTAAAATAACTTCCTATTTTAATATATTTTAAAGTGTAATGTATTTCTGTGATGGTAAAGTTGAATTTTCAGCATCATTACTCCAGTCTTCAGTGTCACATGATCCTTCAGAAATCATTCTGATATGCTGATCTGCTGCTCAAGAAACATTTCTTATTCTCCTTAATATTTTTGTGGAAACTGGATTACATTTTTTTTTCAGTATTTAGTGGTCCCAAATTTTTGAATAGTAGTGAATAATATTCTTGATAAATGTTTTGTCTCTTTTTCCTCCTGTTATTTACAAAAATAAATCATCTCTGCTCAGACTTCAGCCTGCTGATCATAGACGAATGTCACCACACGCAAAAGGAGAGTGTCTATAACAAGATTATGGGCCGCTATGTGGAGAAGAAAGTGAGAAAAGAAGGGAATCTGCCTCAGGTTTTGGGCCTCACAGCATCACCTGGTACAGGAGGAAATAAGACACTGGCAAAAGCTGTGGAACATGTCTTGCAGGTGTGTGGGCACATGTGCAAATTAGGGCTGAACAATAAAGATAAAACGATTATATTTTGATATTTAACATCGTCACAAGATTAAACGTCAAAATATTTGCTAAATATCAAAATCATAGCAAATATGATTTTGTAATTATTTAATTAAATATCACAGCCTTAATGCATGTTAATACAGAAACCAACATTTTTTTTTGCTTTTTGAATTAATGGTAACATTTTATAATAAGGTTTCATCTGTTAACATTACTTAACAACATTAGATAACATCGAACACTTACACACGAACTAACAATGAACAATACTTCCACAGCATTTATTAATCTTTAATAATGTTAATCTCAACATTTTAAGACAAAAGTTGCATCTGTTAACATTAATGCATTTTTATTTACATCAACAAAGGTTAATAAATGCTGTAAAAATATAATGCATTACTAATATTAAAGGTGGGGTAAGTAGATTTTGAACAACGCTGTTGGACATTATTGATATTTGAAATCAACCCAAACAAACCCACCTCTCTCTTCATTGCTCCGCCTCCAAAACCTCTCCTACCTCCTCCTCCAAATCCTAACCACCCTGCTCCGAGTCGGTCTCGAACCCCGGCCCATCCGCTGCTGGCAGGTGAGGCGAATGCACTAACAATGACACTAAACACCGCATTCTCTAGCGGTCGTCAGTGCGCAGTGGTTTACCTGCTCAACTCTCACTATCTGGCCACTGTTACACACGCAATGCGAGAGTGGATGTCTGTTTATCACAGCTGACGCACAACAAAAAAATTAAGCGCAGATGATGAACGAACGACAAGGAAGCACAAAAAATGAATGAACTGGAAAGCTTTTCTAATATTAACGCGGTCCTAAAGCGCTTGCCCAGTCATAAACCTTCATTCCAGTGATATTCTTTTGAGCTCTTTTGTATTGTGTCCCATCTCTCTTTCTGCAGTTTTTTTTTTTTATTTTTCAAATCTCCCTCTTGCTCATTCTCTCTCCTCGACCGTCATATGCCCCCAATGCTGATTGGTTACACGTTTGTTGTTGGTGTCGGCCCGAATAACTTCCAAACAGTGTTTTTGAAAAGCTACATACCCCACCTTTAACAAATGAGAAGTGTTACCGAATTATTAAAAGAATTCTTACTCTTTCTCTCTCATTTTCAGATCTGTGCCAATCTGGATTCGGTAATTGTGTCCACCAAGAATTATGAACCAGTGCTGAAGGAAACCGTCCCTAAACCCAGAAAGCAATATGACATTGTTGAAAAAAGAGCTCTGGTACTGTCCTCTGTTCGCTTTCAGACTGCACCTCAGTCATAATGTCATTCTTCTGCACCAACTGCTTGAACATTCAATACCAAAATGTGTGTATGTTTGTTTGTGTGCAACAGGATCCATTTGGCGACCACTTGAAGTTAATGATGTCATTGATTCATGAGTTCATGCCATCATCGGTGAGCCGTAGCCTGCGGGAGGTGGGCACCCAGGAATATGAAGCTGATGTGGTGGAACTAGAGAAAACAGGTTAGAGGTCATTGTCACTACAACTTTGAGTTGTACATTCCAAAAAATGACTTAAATTGATGGTGTGTTTGTGGATCAGGTGTAAAGACAGAGAACAGACTGATCGCTCAGTGTGCGCTGCATCTGCGCCAATACAACGATGCTCTTCTCATTCACGACACCGTTCGCATGGTGGACGCGTTCAATGTTCTGGATGAGTTCTACAATTCAAGGAGCAACAAATTGCTGGATGGAACAGACTTCTTTCTCAAGGGACTTTTTGATGGTGTGGATTTTTACTATTCTGTTGATTATGGTGATGCTCTTAAAGGGACAGTTCACACAAAAAAAATCATCATTTACTCACCTAAATTTTGTTACAAACCCATATGACTTATTTTCCTTCTGTAAAATCCAAAAAGAATGCTATTTTTTTCATACAATGAAAGCATTTAGGACTGTTAAGTTTCAAAAAGGACAAAAATATATTGATGCTATATCGGTTATTGGCCAGTGTTACACTTTTTTGTATCGCATCACTCAGTATTGGATCAATATCTACTAATGTTGTATATTTACTTGTGCCTATTCATTTCCCCTATTTTTACATCTCAATTACCTTTCTTTCAAGACTTGCGGAGTCATACAGTAGCTTTGTGTGGGAAACAAGCTGAAATTAAAGTCATTATTCACTGATAATTTTCCTTTCGGCTAAAATCTTAATTACGTTTGTGCATATACAAACTCATTTTATGAGTGAACTGTCTCTTTATTTGCGGTCTGTTTACTCCATATTTTGATGTAATGTGTATTACTAGCAATGAGCTGATAAAATCTCAGTGAAGCTGATGATGAAGCTGATTTTTCTTCTCTTACTACGCAGAGAACCGTGTGGAGCTAAAACAGCTGGCAATGGATGCCCGCTACGAAAACCCCAAATTGGCCCAGTTGCAAAGCACGCTGCTGAAAGAGTTTAAAGAGAACAAAAAGTCTCGTGGCATCATCTTTTCAAAGACGCGCAGGGGCACACATTGTCTGTATGAATGGGTGAGCGCCAACCCTGAGCTGCAGAAGGTCAAAATCAGCGCTGGCATTCTCACTGGAACGGGTACTGGTTTAAACCACATGAACCAGGTACAACAAGAAAACATCTCAAATGGTTCTCTAAAGCATGTTTAGTTGAAAAACATGGGAATACAGACTAATTCTGAATCTGCTTATGCCTTTCTCTACTTGTAATTTGTTTCTATTTTTTGTATTTGTTCTTAGAGTAAACAGAAGAATACCATAAAAGATTTTAGAATAGGAAACCTCAACCTCCTCATCTCTACCAGTGTAGCCGAGGAAGGACTTGATATTGCAGAATGCAACTTAGTTGTCCGTTACGGGCTGTTGACCAATGAAATCGCTCAGCAGCAGGCCAGTGGGCGGGCTCGAGCTCTGAACAGCGTCTACTCGGTGGTGGCTGAAGAAGGTGGGCGTGAACTACGCAGGGAATTCACCAATGAGTATCTAGAAAGTCTGACCTCAAAAGCTATTGACCAAGTACAGAGTATGAGTCCCAGGGAGTTCAGAATCAAGGTTTGCTATTTTAAATCTGACTTTGTGTGTCATATAATAGAAATCTCGAAGTATTAAAATTACATTCCCTAAAAAACTTTTCTCTTTCTGCTTGCCAGATATTTGAGCTTCAACAAACGGCTGTTCTCATTCGGATTGAAGCCGAGAAAAAAAAGGATGCGAGGAAGCAGCGCTATAGTCCTGGTCAGGTTCAGCTTCAGTGCAGAGGATGTTTCGTTTTTGTTGGCCTTGGAGAAGATATAAGAAAGATAGAGAATTCACACCATGTCAATATCAACCACGAGTTTCAGTGAGTTAGTCCTCAGTACATCACACTCAATATCACAGACCAAATTGACATGAAATAATAAATGTGTAACAGCGATTAATATTTTAATGACATATTGTACACATTCCTGCAAAGAAGTCTCTTCTGCTCACCAAAGTTGCATTTGTTTGATCAAAAATATAGTATAAACAGTAATATTGTGAAAGTAACTTTTCGATTGGAATATATTTTAATATGTAATTTATTCCATTTAGGATTTATTCCATTTCCAAGAGTAAAGCTGTATTTTCAGCATCATTACTCATTTTCAGTGTCACATGATCCTTCAGAAATCATTCTAATATGATGATTTGCTGCTCAAGAAACATTTCTTATTATTATCAATGTTGAAAACGGTTGTGCTGTTTAATATTTTTGTGGAAACCGTAATGCAATTTTTCAGGATTCTTTGATAAAGTTTGAAAGAACATGATTTATTTGAAATAAAAATCTTTTGTAACATTATAAAAAAACATTTAAGAAAATCTAAAATTAGCTTAGGAAAAAAAAAAAAACAGTAGTAAAGTCACTGGTTCCTACCATGATTATAAACAAACATGTTTGTGTTTGTCTATTTCATAGGAGGCATTATAGAACTGGTGGGCAAGTGTATCTGGGGAAGACCTTTGAAGATTGGGAGCCTGGACGGGTTATCAACTGCAGTAAATGTGGAAAGGTTAAAAAGAAGAATAGATCACAATTTATTGTAAATGTATCTAACTAAACATAGGAAGAAGTCCATAAGAATACTGACCTACTTTTCCTTTAACTCTCTCTCTCTCAGGACTGGGGAATGGAGATTAAATTCAAGAAGGTGGCAATCCTCCCCTGTTTGAAAATAAAGAGCTTTTCCTTGAATACTCCTGGAGGCAAATTCACTCACAACCAATGGAAAGATGTCGAGTTTCAAGTGACAGAGTTTGACTTTATTGACTACATGAGCCGTTGCTCTGACCTGGACTTAAGTGACTGACACACCAGCTAAACTCAGAATGCTGTAGCCGTCACTTTGCCAGATTTTCTCTGTCTAAAGTGAGTATCTCTATACCAGTGGCAGATCGTGAAGGTACTACACCATTATGATTACTGTTCATCAGCATAATTTAAATATGAAATTATCCATCCAGATTATGCTGATTTTACATCTTGGTTGGTCATAGTTGTCAAAATACAATTGGGAACCTCTGTTCAATACAATATAGCTGTTTGTAAATGTGTGTACTTCAAATTCTAGTATTTACTTAGTAGTTTCTGTTGTGTAAGAGTTTTGTTTTATTTGCTTTTTTCTGAGAAAGGTGTGTGAGTGTTAAATGCTTTGATAGAATATTTATCTTAACATATTTTCATGGATTATTCTGGTGTCCATCTCGGGGATCAAGACTGTGCTGCTCTATGATTATTAGTTATTGTTGACATTACTGTGCAATATGTTTATAAATGCAATGTTTATAAATTGCTCAGACCGGCGCTTTCAGATTGCTCAAACATTTACATATATTCACTTAATGGATGCTTTTATACTAAGTGACTTACAAATTAAGATAAATATGAACACATTTGAAATGTGTGAGTCTTCATTTATAGACTGGCTGGGTTCAGGTTTGTTTATAGTACTTAAAACTGTTTCCCAAAAAAATGAAATATGTATGTCTTGAAAATTATGACCTTTTTAAATTACTGCATAACATTAACACATGAGATTCTGTGTATTATATTTGCATTTTTGCATTTTTAAAATAATGAAAACAATTATGCTCTGTATGTGATGCGTTTTTTTTTTTCCTTACGGTTGCTAGACAAGTGGATACTGACTGTTATGAACATGTGTGAAGAAGGACTACAGTCATAGATTTGCATGAGGAGATAACAAAAACAAAAGTTAAAGATAAGCTCTTCTATATTACACGATGTTGAGTTTCTCAGATCGATAGATTTTCAGTAGAATTGTGTCAGCCACTAGATGGCGCCACGCAGTCTTGCTTTCTTTCCGTGTTAATTGTTGTGAGTTTCCCTTAGTTAATTAGTTATTATATGCACATATGATCAATTTGCCTTACCTAAACACTCTTGGGTTTGTTCTATGCTTTGGTTCTTTGACTGTGAGTTAAACATATAAACTGAGAAGGTACAAAGTGAGTGACACTTGTCATTGTAATAGTCAATAGTCACAGTTCACCTACCTTTCTTAGTCTGTACATGGGTTCAAAACTAAATGGATTTTCAATTACAGCATTAAAGGCGCATTGTACTAATGTGGATATTATATTCAAAACAATTCTTTGTTTTTTAAACAAAACATTAAACTTGTTTAAGGTATTTATCTGTCAAAAATATTTGGCAAAACAGGCTGACTAGCTACAGATTTTTATTTTAACTAGGCAACAAAAAATGCATAGAAAAACAAAAAGCTCAGAAGAAAAAGCATACACTGATTACAACATAATCGGTCATTAATATTTCATTGGTTCTCTCATTTTTGTATGTGTTCATTTTTTCTTTGAATGACAGCCTGGCCAAAAATTGTTGCGGTATCACAAATAAAACAATTGACTCCAAGTACATAAAATTTAAGAAATATTTGAATAAAGGGGGAAAATTACAGTTTTCCTAGTCCAGCCATCACTTTGGGCCACTATGTGTGTGTTGAATGTCTATGATTACCAATCTCATTCCCAGAAAGAATGAAATGATCATTTAAATAATTTAATTTAAAAAAAAAAAAAAATAATTTATTACATTAATTTAATAGAGATATCAGAAGTAGCAGTATACCAGCCTTCATTTATAGTACTTAGTAAAAAGATGCAATTAAACAAATCTAAAATATACGGTCTTAATGTATTTACCTGCATTCATTTGGAGAATATAATGAAACTGTAAAATGTAATGTTAGGTGTGATTAATTACAGAAAATTGTGTGATTAATTAGTTAACAGTTATATATAATAATATTAGTGTCTGAGTTAATGATTTATTCAGTGTAATCAAAGCAAAAGAGAGCCAGAGCCATAGGCCTGGGGTTGACATAAAGGGTAGTGTTGTGCCAGTGTGGTTTTGCATGGATCAGTGCTTCAGCAACGCCCACAGCACACATTTAAACACACGCACACACAATGCCTGCAGAATAAATCACACACACATCCACATACACATGCTGCTCATTTACACACACTTTAGCAAAGACTTTCAAAGTCAAAGCTAAAATTCTGTCATAGACAGGAAGAGCTCAATCACAGATAAGACATAACTTCACTCGATTTGACTTCCTTTACATAGCATATTGATTTTCTCATCATATCTATATGTGTAATTTTTGTTTTCTGTGTGAGTACATCACCTGAGTGAATTTTACAGTCTGTAATGTAAAGCTGTGCTTCACCACTGACTATATATATATATATATATATATATATATATATATATATATATATATATATGTATATATATATATATATATATATATATACACACACACATACACATATATATATACACACACAGGGCTCGGGTAATGAAGCTGAAACACTGGTTAATATAGTGTTGGAGGTTTCAAGCCTGTATATATATATGCATCTGGTGGCCAATCTTCACTGATTTTACATTCCATCAGTAAGATCAGACTGTGAAGGTTGAATTATCAGAGCAATAGCACAGCTGTACATAACATATTGCAATCCACCCATCATAATGGGAGACATATCAGAGTTAAAAAAAGAGGTGAAATTGTTGGTGTGTATCTCTCTGGCTCATCTGTGACTAGGACATCAAGTCTTTGTGGTGTATGGAGAGCCATGGTGTCCAGGGTAATGTTGGCTTAACACCACCTAATACGAAGCACATCCAACATGAGTAACTGTCGACACAGGAGGAAGCTGTCTGAAAGGGATGTCCAGGTATTAACCCAGATTGTATCCAAAAAACATAAAACCACAGCTGCCCAACTCACTGCAGAATTAAATGAGCCCCTCGACTCTCCTGTTTCCACCAAAACTGTTCATCGGGAGCTCCACAGAGTCAGTATTCATGGTCGGGCTGCTATAGCCAAACCTTTGTTCACTCGTGCTAATGCCAAATGATGGTTTCATTGGTGCCAGCAGCACAAATCTTGGGCTGTGGACAATGTGAAACATATATTGTTCTCTGATGAGTCCGTCTTCACTGTCTTTCCCACATTTGAGAGGTTCAACACCTGACTGTTGCTGCCCAGAATGAAGCACAGGAAAGAATCAGTGATGATTTCAGCTGCAGTATCATGGCATTCCCTACTGTGTTTGATGGGCACATCACTTCCCGTAGCGTTCTGGAGGACCATGTGCACCTAATGGTTCGAACATTGTACCCTGAAGGGGGTGTCGTGTATCAGCTTGATAATGCACCAATACACACAGCAAGACTTGTGACAGAATGGTTTGATGAACATGATAGTGAAGTTGAACATCTCCCATAGCCTGCACAGTCACCAGATCTAAATGTTCACATAGTGACCTGGCCACTGTTCTGCAAGAGGAATGGCTCAAATCCCCCTGGCCACTGTGAATGACTTGTATCTCTCATTCCCAAGACAAAATTATGCTGTAATGGCCGTAAAAGGGGCCCTACACCATACTGATAAATTATTGTGATCTAAAATCAGGTGATTGGTTTCATTGTCCAACCCCTGTATTTTTATTATAATTCGAGTGGATTCTGATTGGCTGTCAATGTTTTAATCATTGATTAGCTGAATAATCATTCTGAAAATGATTTGGTAACTGACATTCTTCCAAATATCTTCCTTTGCGTTCAGCGGAACAAATTAATTTATACAGGTTTGGAACTACTTGAGGGTGAGTAAATGATGACAGAATTTTCATTTTTGGGTGAATTATCCCTTTAACTTCAGATTTTAGGGGGGTTAAGTTGAAAGACCCTAAAAAGAGTCTAGCAACAGCTATAGGTCAGAAATTTAGACAACACTACAGCGTGCACATAAGCACACACGGCGCAGATGTTGTTGGTGTGTGCGCGCTCTATTCTGGCGTTATCAGACAGGATTAATCATGTCAGCAGGGCTCATAGGTGTGTTTGGATCTGTTTGTGTAAGTCTCTCTCTAGCTTTTCCTGTGTGTGTGTGTGTGTGTGTCCATAGAGACCCAGGTGCAAAAGAGATGACGAAGGAATGGAGATGGATGAATTGACTCCGCCAAGAAAACAAAACCAAATATTTCTCCTGCCGTCAGTTTAAAATGATTCAGAGTCAGCACACATATTCCTCTTAGTCCAACAAAGAGTCTGTAATCAAAACCAAATGTTATAAAAGCTCCTACCCAATGGTTATGGTCAGTTCAAAGGAATTGTGAAACAGCATTACATGTAAATATGGACGCCTCATAAAGCAAATCTATATTTCTGAAATTCCTTTCCTCCTTCTAGCGTAGCTAAGCTTGGTTTTTTAATTACCGATGCTTACATGCAAAAGCGAACCTATTCAGAGACATATGCTTTGCTTTTTTTGTCCAGCTTGTAAACCCAGTTCTTTCAGTCCATATATAACTATCCGACCACACTAACATGCTAAGACTGTATATAGTTTGGTTATATAAACGAAAGTAATTGTAGTGGAGTGATTAAAGGAATAGTTCACCCAAAATGAAAATTATGTCACCCTCATGTTGTTCCAAATCCATGTCCATGTTCTGCATGCTTTTTTTTTCGCTCCACTGCTGCTGAGAGGCTGCCATCTTGTTTGATTTTTTTCCTGAAATCTTCAAGCCAGTCACGTGATCGGCTGCTAGCATTCTGATTGGAGGATCTCAAAAAATTGGCCATGATCGATCTAAAGTATCCAGATAGAAATTTGTTGCTCATTCTCAATGGGAAAGTGCCCAAGCAACATTGCTTGGCAACTTTGCCCAGCAACATTGCTCAAAAAGTTGCCCTGTGTATCATCACCTTAAGACCTGTTCACTGAAAGGATCTTTGGGAAACCAAAATGTCCTTTTTGGCATTACTGAACTTGAGAACCAGATCAACTGGTGTAATGAAAAGAACGATTCATTCATTGTTTGGATTAAAAATAAATAATAATATGTTTTATTTATATATACATTTTCAAAACTCAAGGTTTACAGAGGCATAAAATAAATGTGAACATTCTTCTTGAGTTCCACTCCATGACTATGCTTTAACAGCTCAACATACTATCAAGTAATGACCTAAATTTTAGTCTCGTATGACTTCAGAAGACTTGGAATATACATTAGGGTGAGTAAATAATAACAGAATTAGTTTTTTAGGCTGACTATTCCTTTAAGAAGGCCAGAAACTCATTTTTCCTCAATGTGAGTGTGTCTGTCATTATCGGAACAGTCACGCTGTCTACCCATTTTTCTTTCAGTCTTTCTTTTTCTCCTGCTGTCTTTGTCTCTGCCTCCCCTCCTTCTCCTTTTGTCCATCTCTCTCAGGCTTCTATGAAAAACACCCTGTCAATCTTGTTTTCTTTTATTCTCCCTATTCTATAGTTAATAGGCTCCTATTTTCTCTGCTAAGAAGCTGTGTATTAATGATCAGGTGGACTGGGCTGTTTTTTTTTTTTTCATAATACTGAACGAGACTAAAAAAGAGAGAGAACAGTGTGCATAGACTGTGTATTCGTGTTTGCGCAAAAGAGAGACTGAATGGATGTGTTGACTCTCTTCAGATAGCCAGTAACAGCCAGAAAAAGACAAGGAAATTGGCCCAAATGGGGTATGGGTAATTTCACATCTGCTGTGTTCAATCAACCTCTATCTGGCTTTTGTGCAGGCCAGCTCTCGACAAACAGGCAGGTGTGTGTTAGCATGTGTGTTTTTGACCGTGAGTGTGAGAGAGAGAGAGATTGCCAAGCACAAGACAATGTGTAATATTGGAAAACAAAGCATTCAGTGCTTTAGTTTGTTTGGATAACGCATACAAAACAAACACATTCACATAGTACTTTGGTTGAAGATATACTGTATGCACTGAACATAAAATGCCTTTGCAACAAAAAGAAAAATATATAGGACAAGGCTTGATTTTATGGTTGGATAGCAAAAAGTGACTAGTATGAAATCAGTGGATAAAAACATGACATGCAAGATGAAGTCTATAGTGCTTAGGTTTTATCATTGTGCTTTTTCACAGTATTTAAAGATCTAGAAAGATGGTGAGAACTCATTATTTTAAATACTTTACAAATGTATTTGTTTACTTGGATATCTGTAAAATATGTTGCAGAAGATTCACTGAGACCAGTAACTTATAAACCATAAAGCTGAGCTGAATGCTTAAAGGTAGGCTAGGTTATTTTCGGAGAGGCTAGCAATAGCAAGCTTGAGATCCCACCCTCCCTTTAGAGCGTCTCCAAAGCCACACCTCATCCAAAACACATGAACATGTTACACGCACAGACAGAGTCTGCAAAGCGTCACGAGAGGTGGCATTAAATTGCCTCGTGTCTCAAAGCACATAACATTACAATAATAATGAACAAAAACAACTTACAGAGCTCTTATTTGTACCACCTGACTGCTGCAGATTAATTTCGGCATTGATAGTGTTGACAAGGTCGACATTTAGACTGAATGTAATGATTGGATGAACAGTTTTTGGTCCTGAGACTTCCACAGAAGATGTATGTACATTTTTAAATATTTAGACAACTTTTATTATAATTTGCTTTCAGGATGTGAAGAGAGTTTCAACCAGTATAACAAAAAGTGTTCATAAAAATAAAATAAAAAATTGCCTACCCTACCTTTAAGTTGATGACACAAACAGACGACAAGGAGAACATATAAAACACAGCAATAAAAGTAGACAGACAAATGTATTATATGAAGCAGTCAACACTTTTTTGGCACAAACAGAACACCATAATTTTTTGGAAACAGCCTTTCATAAATGACAGGACGAGATGACATAATCAACATTTACTAATTTTAACAAGTAGTCAATAATTGTAGACATGGACGAATATAATACAAAGAGGTCGACTTCTTTTTGGCACAAATGGAACCTCATATAAATAAATGCTGTCCTTTTCAACTTTCCATTTATCAAAGACTCCAAAAAAATCCATCTCAGTTTCCACAAGAACATTAACCAGCACAACTGTTTTCAACAGTGATAATACAAAGAAATGTTTCTTGAGCACTAAATCAGCATATTAGATTTCTGAAGGATTATGTGACACTGAAGACTGCAGTAATGATGCTGAAAATACAGTTTTGATCACAGGAATAAATTACATTTTAAAATATATTCAAATAGAAAACAATTATTTTAAACTGTAATTATATTTCACAATATTACTGTTTTTACTATACTTTACCTTAAACTTTACTTTAACCTACAAATTTTGAACGGTAGTGTAAGCTACTTTTGTTGTCCATGTGATGACGGCGCACAAATAAACAGTCAAAGAGTAAGTTGCTATCACAATAAAATATCTGTAATCAAGCACAAACAATCCATATCACAATTAATAGTGCTTTTGTTTTGCTGAGATGCAATAGTGTAGTGTGCAACAGCGTTGCTCTCTTACCTCATGCTGTCAGTCATGTCTTTGCTCTGCACGTGATTAATATGAGCCTAAAATCCTATCCCATGCATAATCCCGTCTTCTTGCTCAATCTCTGATAAAAAAATTAGCATTGTTGTAATTTAGCTTGTTCTAGGTAATCAAAAGAGCTTTTCTCGACCAGTTAGCACTGTGCTAACAGAGTAGTCTAAGCTTGCTAACTGAAGGATAATGGAGCAGGGAGATGTTTAATTTAACAGATTTTAGCATCGTATTACCTGTTTTTATAATTAATAATAAATACTAGGTAAAGGAAGTTTCTACCAATAGAGCATTCTGGAGAGGGAATAAATCATGCGTGACATTTTTCATCATTACTATATACAAGAACAGCTCTAAAAGTGTTCTGCTTTTTTGTTCTTAATTCCCACTTTGTCCCTCTGATCTATTCTTTTTAACTCTCTAATTGTGTATATGTAATCCATTGTGTTGCATTGGTCCCTGTTAAGTTGTGATGGTGTATTGATTTTACTGTTTGTGTATAAGGAGGCTGTCATTCATGAATCACAATAATCACCTTAGAAAGATTGGGGAATCTGTGATAATGTATTATAATAACTTTTTTGTCTGTTGCAGTCAGTCTAATGTGTGTCTGTGTGTGTGTGTGTGTGTGTGTCTGTCTGTCTGCTGGGACTCATGTGTAAGGTGGGTGTTGGGAAAGTGGGTTTGCTCTGGCGGGAAATGGCTATTTATGTAGCTGCAAATGGAGTGACACACACACACATGCTTTTTCTCTGTTTCACACACACACAGACAAGTAACGCACACTGCCCTGCAGGCATAGGTAACCTTCACTAGCCGATGTAAGCCATTGAAAGGACAGGAAAGAAGTGAGAAACAAGTGGGGAAGAAAGGTATGCTGGTGTGAGTCATGAGAAGGAGGTAGATGAGAAGACGGATGGATGGATAGAAAAATATCATTCAAAATACTGTCAATAGAAAAACAGAAAGAAGTGGTTGTTTTGAAAGGCAAGAGCATTTCAACTGGCCACTTGTATTAAACAAGTAGCCCACTGTTTCTCTCAGAAGCTTCTGGCTCAAAGCTGACCACTTCCACCCCTCCTCTACTCCACACTGGCCCCCGGTCACCACACCTCCACAGAACTCAACTCACTCCAAGTTCTGCTTTCATATTCAAATCTATGTCCCCTCAGCCAGGGAAAAACTGACATTTTTTGCAATAAAGTGATATGTAGGAGGACTGGGTATGGTTGCCACTCCTTTTACTTTAACGTCTGTAATTTTCAGCATCATTACTCAAGTCTCTGAGTGTCACATGATGCTTCAGAAAGCATTCTAATATGATGATTTGCTGTATTTCTTACTATTATCAGTGCTAAAAACATTTTTTTCATGATTCTTTGAATAGAAAATTCAAAAGAACAGCATTTTTGAAATAGAAATCTTATAAGAAAATATAAACTTGCTCCACCTCATTTGACCAGAGTTTTAAGTTTGACCCAGAGCAACATCTTTTTGGTACAAACCGTTAACGTGAATGTGCCTCTGATGTTTTTCAATCAGTTAAGCGGTGGAGGATTACAGCTTTTTCTGGGGCGTTTAGATTGAAAATGAAAAACACACTGAATGAGAGAACAACAGAGAGAGAGAGGATTAAGGGATGAAATTGGGTTTGAATGACTAGTTCCTGGGTGCATGTTAGTACGTCATCTAGTGCTGCTCCTTTACTGTGGGGCAATAATTAGAAATGATACTACATGCTATGTGCTAAACAATGTTCGAAAATTGATATAGGATCTTTGGCAACAGAATCGAATTAATGCATTTTAATGGGTTAAATGTGTTGCAGGTGCAGATCAGGACGTTTTCTTGTTTAACGGTGAGTTTAGGTAATGACAGACCCTTACACATGGCACATTTCCTAATGGGTTGGCAGTCAGGGAGCTTGGAGGATCCAACCCTGATATTATTCCACGATTTCCCGGCCGTGAGGAGTGGCCACAGTGATTGGAGCACCGAGAAAGGAAGTGGTTTTTCCTGGTCCACTGATTATATCAGTTAGGTCCCGGCTCATTTCCTATGAATGCTTTTGTGTGTTTTGGAAGTGTACGAAGAGGATGATTTAGGTGAAACGTTAGATGATTATTGCGTCCATGTTCTTAAATGCCTGAAAGGGTGCTGATTGCATTTACCATATTGGTGCATGTCATATAAACGTTTTAAAAAAATTCATTCAGATTTAAATTTTAAAAACAGATGTTTTTATGCACTGGTTTGCATTCCTCTTGGTGGTGGAAAGCAGGATCGTATTTTTATGGACTGTGTGTTGAGACCCGACTTTAAAAATGCTGAAGTAGGCCTACAGGTATCTGAACTGAGTTTAAAGTTGCGATGTAACGGAAGTAACATCAGATTTTTGTTCCGTATTGTGACATGCATCCGAGTGAAACCGATTATCGAAAAGAAAAATACGTAGGATGGGGTATTTGTCTAATTAGTTGTTGACTGGATGGAGACAGACCTGAATGCGACCTTGCAGTTGATTGTCAGAAGGGGGCAGAGTTTAAATGGACTAAATGTTTGGAGAAATCTGGCATTTCATCAGAGAGAAATCATGGGAATATTTAGTTGTTATTTTGATAAAAGAAACATGGATAAACTGCTCACAGATCATTAAAGGGTTAGTTCACCCAAAAATGAAAATTCTGTCATTTATTACTCACCCTCATGTCGTTCCACACCTGTAAGACCTTCATTCATCTTCGGAACACAAATTAAGATATTTTTGTTGAAATCCGATGGCTCAGTGAGGTCTGCATTCACAGCAATGACATTTCCTCTCTCAAGATCCATAAATGTACTAAAAACATATTTAAATCAGTTCATGTGAGTACAGTGGTTCAATATTAATATTATAAAGTGACAAGAATATTTTTTGTGCACCAAAAAAAAAAAATATATATAGTGATGGCCGATTTCAAAACACTGCTTCATTAAGCTTTGGAGCGTTATGAATCTTTTGTGTCATATCAGAGGTTCAGAGCGCCAAAGTCACATGATTTCAGCAGTTTGGCGGTTTGACACACGATCTGAATCATGATTTGACACAAAAGATTCATTATGCTCCGAAGCTTCATGAAGCAGTGTTTTGAAATCGGCCGTCACTATACAAGTCGTTATTTTGTTTTTTTGGCGCACCAAAAATATTCTCGTCGCTTTATAATATTAATATTGAACCACTGTACTCACATGAACTGATTTAAATATGTTCTTAGTACATTAATGGATCTTGAGAGAGGAAATGTCATTGCTGGCTATGCAGGCCTCACTGCGCCATCGGATTTCAACAAAAATATCTTAATTTGTGTTCCGAAGATGAACGAAGGTTAGAACGACATGAGGGTGAATAATTAATGACAGAATTTTCATTTTTGGGTGAACTAACCCTTTAAAAATGCATTTAGAAAAAAAAGATAGGGTGAATTCACATTTCATGCCAACTTTAAAACTTTAAAACATTGAGTGCAAAGTTAACAGAAGAGTTACAAGTTATATTATAAGTATTGTAAGAAACAGTTTGTATCTTTGTTTATGTATCATTTAAAATGCATTAGCATTTAGTTAACTTTGTTTCAGTATTCACATCACTTGAATCATAATATCTATGATACTTCAGCTGCCTATACATGATTAATCAATGAGAAAATGATTTGTGTTTGTTGATGCAACTGAGTTGAGTGCATGTATGTCCATTATGTGTGAATATCTGTGTGCATGTAAGTGTCAGTTTGTTTTCTGTTGATGTGCTGTAAAGTTCAAATGTGCTTTTGTGTGGGTGGATTAGGTAAAGCCACTCAGCTGTGCCTCTCCAGACCTCTAGTCAAGGACTCTTATCATTTGAGTATCTCACTAAAGGTGAATCATCCCTGGGTGACATTCAGCCTCCCTCCTCTGGTTTGGGTCCGTTTAAGAGCCTCTCCATCATCACATCTTTCAGAAGCTTCACTTATAATCACCCTAAAGAGATGGCAGTATCAACACCCATTACTACGCAAGTTTTAGGTTATAACCGAGGGCTCGAACATTAATTCAATTTTATTTTCAGTTTTGGCTTCCAATGATTACATAAACAAGATAATCGAGATAAAATGATTTTTGTGCCTTGATTCTGTTATATTAGTTTTTTGAAGTGCATTACAACATAGTGTACCTTTTTATTTTTACAAAAAATGTTAAAATAATTTTTATATTATTTAAGTATATATTTATTTAAGTATATATATAGCAACAATGAATATAAAGCTAGAGAAAGAATGTAATTGGTTGGAGTGTGTGTGTGTGTAAAATATAAAATTGTTCTTTCTACTCACTCCCACACTCATATCAGCACTCACCAATGACTCACTCCTTTACAGACACTTATAGTTCATGTTGGTTTAACACTGAGCATATAGCAAACTAAAGGGGTTTACTCTGCTCTATAATTTATATGCAGTATATGTTAGGTGTGTATGGATGTTTTGGTAGCCTTAATGTAAGGAACAAAAAACATGTATTCTAATATAATTGGGGGCTGAATTAATGAATCAGTATAGCCTATATAGCCTATTTAAAATGGCCTAAGTGATCACAGAGGGTACTTGGAATTGGGGATGGGTGACCTTTGTTCAATTAGTAACCTGACTGATAAATCAATTGAGAAACAATATAGTGCATTTCAGGAATAAAAATGCATGAGAGAGTGAGCATAGCAATTACACTGTGTATTGTAAAAAAAAAAAAATCTATGCTGGCATTATCACAATATCGATGCATCTTCATACCGTTTTGACACGCGTTGCACCTCATATCTTGCTGATCAAAGAAATTATGCGATTGTTGAAAGCGATAACTGCGACTGAACAGGACCTGTATATTCATTCATTCATGAGACGTTCATTGGAGTGTGAAGGTGACCAGGGTCTTTCGATTAGATTCTGTACACCTTAATGGTTTATTGATTAAATACAAAATAATTAAGAGGCACACAGTCAGTGAAATGAATCGACTGGAGTCTATAGTGGGCTTGAAGACAGCTCCCTAGAACAAATTACAGACCAAATGCTCTTCATCTACTTCATTAAGAGTCAGATGTGTTTTAAGTATTTACTGCTTGCAGTCTCTCACACCAGGGAAATGGATCCCAGAAGGTTAAAGCTTTATTGACACAATAAACATGGGTTTACACTGATCATTAATAAACATGATGCAGGTATACACAAACATACAACATCTGTAGTGGAATCAAATCTTTGAAACACAGTCAGAGTTTTGTTTGAGGCACTGATTGATGAGTCAACTCCGTACCCACAAGCAGAACTGCATCTTCTTCTGTGTATAGACATTGCAGTGCCATTACTATATTTTTTCACACAGGTCTTTTATATTATTGTGGTTAATTACACTGGTATGGAAGCTTGTTTCCGGCATGGAATAAAAAAAAAGTCTGAATTGTGAGATAAAAAAGTCATAATTACCTAGCCTTGGCAGGCTAGATCTGCTACACTGCTGCTGCTGTTGATAATTACTGCTTCTGCAACAATCAAAGCAAAAAATGAATCAGACTATTTAAATGTTGTGCAAGCAATCTTATTGGCTGCAAGATCAGCAGAGGCCAATCAGCTCATGTCATGCGGTAATGATGTGATTGCTTTTTGCACCTGATTTTTGTTCAATTTATTTGTATTTAAGTCCTTAATGTAGTTCTATTAATTGTCCAGTATTATCTTTGCTTTGGTAAAGCTATTGTGTTGGTTACTTCCTGTGGACTGTTTTCATGTTGGATTGCCTCCTTTGTTTTTATTAATAAAGTTATGGCTGCTGTTATTTATCCACTTCACCTCTTCCTTACTATATATATATATATATATATATATATTTAGCCTAGGAATAATAAATGTACATTTTTCATTACATCATGGAAAAAACCTGCCTCAAGACAAAAAACAAACAAACTGTGATTTGTTGGTCAGACAGTCACTTCCTGTCTAAGCGGGTGATTGCAAAGTGGAAGTGAACGAGTCTCGTTCTCAATGTGTGTGTAATTAGAAGTGTAGTTCTTTTTCCACCTCATTTTGCGTTTAGGAGCACAGACTCTTCTTTTAAGGCTAGACAATACAGGCAAAACCATTGTTTTTGTTGTTTTTTCGTGGTCACTTTGGGCTATTTTGCTTCAGTGTCTTCTTTTAGACTAGTGGAAAAAAATACACCCAAAATACACATTTAAGCCTTTATTTTATTACACTTCACCTATATGTGATATCCTGTACCTCTGATATACCCCCCACTCAAAATGTTGTTAGAGCTTGGCATAACCAGAAAGATTAATTATAAAAATAACAAAATACAAAGAAATATCTTGATTTTCAGTTGTTTTAGCTTATTTTAATGTTTTTTTTTTTTTATTTAAAATAATTTTAAGTCTGGAGGCCCCCTTGGAAGTTAGTTGAGTCCCCCTAGTGGCCCCCATGTCCCTGGTTGACAACCTCTGCTTTATGAAGCAATGGTGATTATAAAGCAATTTCTTGAACAGAGGCAGTTCATAGTAAACCAAACTCAAGTGTTGAAGTAGTTGTCCACATAATCATGGAACACGGTGGATGGAGATCAAAATGAGGCGGGTCTGAGTGATTTCATATAGTGCCTTGAGCTCACAAGTGTTTACGAGGATTCAGGTCTGCTGGAACAAACAGTGTGTGTGCCTATTCGCGTGCTCAAACTGGGGATAGTGATCCTGTGCAGTGCCTTTAAGCATATGAGGAAAATGAATCATCTCCCTCTCTCTCTCTCCAAACCCTCTCTTTCTAAGAGTAATGGAGGGTGTACAGAATAAAAGCATTCCATCAGTTTGCTCTCTCGTTGATTACACCTCTTTGAAAAGGAAGCTGAGAAATGACACGGGAGTGAAGGAGAGTGAAGACTGCCAGAAAATTGGAAGGAAAGGATGAAGGAATGCCAGAGGAGATGCATAAATTTTCTGTGGTCTCAACAAATTGTGTTTTATTTCTCTTAAAAGCATTCACAACCAACAGTGCATGTATCTACATTAATATTAGGGTTAAAATTTCAATAGACTATTTTATTTATCAGTGTCAGCTGATTTTGGATATTAATTGTGCATATTATATAATATTGTGCATCCCCTATTTTTATTTCCCTAGATTTAGATTACCCATGTCTTCTTCAAAAGTTTATCTTTAAAAACACTAATACTTACTCTTAAATGCAATCTTAGCGAATATCCCTTTTATATATCCATAATGTACATTTTTGATGTTGTGATGATTAAATTCACTTGCAGCATTTAAAGTGACTGATTGTAGTTTTTAGTGTTTTACTTAACACTACTTTAATTTTAATATCATGCATTCATTGGTTGTCAGCCATAAAATTTACAACAAACAATTATTGGCTTGTTTTAAAAGTCAGAATTTTAATATCGGTCAATGCTGTCTTTTCCTATAAGCTTATATTTTATTACAACATAAAAGCAGTATTATATAGCTATATGACAGTGTATAATGTTGAATTTATGGAGAATAAAGATGGAACAATAATATAAAAATTAAAGTCATAACCAAGACTGAGGGTTTATGGACAAATAACTATCCTTAAGTTTCCAACAACTTTCAGAAAGCATAAAAACACATTCAGATGTGGAGAAGAGAACTTTGTTTTTCCTTACAACCATTTAAGCTAGAGCTTTTATATCAAACCAATATAACATCTTGTTCAACCCAGAGAGCGCTGGACTTCAGCTTCTATTGTCTTTGTCTTGTTCTTTCACTTCTCCTTCAATCCATTAAATTTAATCTTTTCACAGTCCCTCAAAAGGCTCCATTCAACTCTAAATTTGAAAGTCCCGACTGTTTGAAAGCATGATGTGCACTTCACTGCCAGTTACCATGGAAACCAGGTGATTCAAATGGAAACTGTGGATTGGGTTTGAAAGCCAATACTGATCGGATATTTTACTGACATTGTGTTTGTGTGTATATGTTGTGTCTGTGTATCAGTAAGGTGGCAAAATACAAAAAGTGGAAAATCCCCAAAACATAAAAACCCAGTGTGTGTGTGTGTTTTGTGACATATCAGGACACAAATTTGTATAATGACATGGGTATGACATAGGTATTACAAGGAGGGTGACTGATGAGGACATTACCCCATGTCCTCATTTTTCAGAATGAGTTTTACAGAATGAGTTTTTTTTTTTTTTTGAGAAAGTAAAAATGTTCACAGTTTTCTGTGATGGGTAGGTTTAGGGGTAGGGGTAGTGTAGGGGGATAGAAAATACGGTTTGGACAGTATAAAAACCATTACACCTATGGAATGTCCCCACAATTCACAAAAACAAACCTGTGTGTGTGTGTGTGTGTGTGTGGTCCTGGTAAACTCTGCATATGGGGACCAATTGTCCCTACAAAGATTATTCCCCACAAAGATTATTATAGAGATCATTTTTACCATGTGGGGACATTTTTTGGTCCCCATGAGGAAAACAACTTATAAATCTTATTAGATCAAGTTTTTTGAAAATGTAAAAATGCAGAAAGTTTTATGTGATGGGTATGTTAAGGGTTAGGGTTTGGGGATAAAAATACAGTTTGTACGGTATGAAAATCATTGTGTAAATAGAAAGTTCCTATAAAACATGAAAACCCAACATGTGTGTGCAGTTAGGTGGGGTGTGGTATTCTGTTTCGTCCTGCTCCACAGGGTGGGACAGTCATTTTATTTTGGTTGGCTGCTTGCTGTTGGTTGATTAGAGCATCAGAGTAGAGAAAAGGATCAGTGAAGCTCTAAGTGTGTTTACAAGAGCATCCATCAGCCAAGTGATGAAAGCAATAAATGAGAACACAAACAACAGCTACGATATTCTACCTCGATCCAAAAGAAAAATATATATTCTCAAATGATACATGTGGCAAGACCAAAAGTAATTTTGTTTTTAAGTATATGTCCATTCCTTTTTGTGTGTGTTTGCTCCTTTTATTAGTATAAATAGAGCTTTAGTTTTGCTCAATTTTGATTGATTCAGTATTTAGAAAGACAATATGAAGCAAACCACAACCTCCTTGTTGTTTAATCTACATTTTAACATGGACATCTGAAGAAATGTTTATACTACTCTGAATTCTGTAAAGGCAAAGATAGATCTTTTCCTCATGGGCATCTCAGAAAGTTCTTGAAAGCCAGATGAGCTCAGATAAGATAGGTTAATTAGCCGATCAATAACAATTTCAGAATGCATTGTTTAAAAGTAGCCACCCACACTATTAAGATTACGAATTAATCATGGTAGGCAGACCTCAACAAAAAATGATCAGATTCTGATTAATGACAACGTTGACAGTGTGGTGATTATAGCAGTTGTGACAACTATCATTGTCAGCAGCTTAATTTGAAACTGTTGTCAGTGTGGTCATTAAACATGGACAAAGCAGTGGCACACATGCAGCTCACTGCAGCAGTTGGGCAGGGGGAGCCCTTTATGGATGTGTGGGGATAGTCTTTGTAATCGACACACTCTTCAGCTTATCTTGCTGTCCTTGAGGTGGGAGCTTTAAGGAAACCCTGCCATACCGACGCCAGGCGCATTAGGGTGTGTTGATGGGGCTTACATTGAATGCATAGCATAATTTATGGCCAGCCAGCATGTGGGATGTTCGGCACAGACCACTCAGCTCAGGAGGAGGTGTCATTCTGAGGTACTGACACATTTGATGGGTCGGTAATTTATAGTTCTGACCTATTTATTAATTTAGCTAATTCAAACTCCTCTTTAACAGTTAAAATTGAGAAACATAAAACATGAAATTGCAGTGCCTCAAATTTGGATGAGAAAATATTCTATAGTACAAAAATGTTTTATTTTGTAAAATTAAACAAACTTTTTTAAAAATAAAAATCACCAACATTGAGAAATTTTATGTTAGACCTCAGTTTGTGACTATATGCTGGTCAGTAAACACTACAACATAGAATTCAATATATAGGCCTATTCTTTAATTAACTCACACTCAGGAGAATACAGGAACAGGATTAATAAACACCAACCGAACATGCACCGTTAATGCAAGACAAAATGCTGAGAAGAACTAAGGGCTTAAATACACAAGGAGAGGTAATGAGGTAACTAAATGAACATCAGGTGAATGTAATCAGTAACTAAGGAACAAACTGGCACACACTAGTAAACTAGGTAAACTTACATTGATAGGGAACACATGCAAACAGGAAAAACAGAACCAAAACACAATGACACTAAACAGACGGAATGGAACTGAAGGGGTGTCGCAGAGCGACGCCTGACCAAAGTGGAGCCAGAGGGACGACGGTTCCAGGTGGAGCCGACAGGTTGATGAGCTAAGGTGGAGTGATGGGCTCGGCCGTTGAAGGCGGAGCTACGGGATCCACTTGACTAGGTGGAGCTGGTGACCGGAAGATCCAAGGCGTATGTACACAGCATAATTGAGTAGACAAAGAGGAGCCGAGGAGCTGAAGGGAACCAACAGAGGCAGTGCCAACAGACTGGCTGGTTTTGGAAGAGGTGGGAGAGGGAGGCTGGGTGGGATCTCTGGAGACAGAGGAGACATGGAGCTCACCGGGAACAGCGAAGACACAGGATATTTGGAGCTGGGCAGGACCAGTGGGGATGGGAGATTCAGGTAGATATCCTCTTCCAGTTTGCGGTTTGCAGAGGCCAGCTGCAACTCACCCTCTGCAGCAGGAGTGTGGGCGGGGCTTTCCTCCATGCCCTTGTACACTACTAGCAGCCCCATGGGGGCAATGTTGCTGGCTCACACACCTGGTCAGACTCACTGTGGGGCTCAGGCTCCAGGGTGATGGCTGGCTCAGTCCTTCTATCTGGCTCATACATCGCGGCAGACTCTGGCTCTCCGTCTGCGGTGGGCTCAGGTGTTTCCTCTGTGCAGAGTGGGGTAGGTGGCTGGCTGGGCTCCGGGTCTGGTGTGGGGCTGGTGACGTCCTCCTCGGCTGGACAGATGGTGAATGGTGATCTGCAGTTCACCAGCACCCACTCCACAAACATGGTGAAATCCCCCTGAGGACCAACACCAGGCAGGCGTGCATTTATGCGCTTGTTCAGGCTGGTTATGAAAAACACGTACAGTGAGCGGTCTGGAAAGTTCATGAGGCATGGCAGATCTAAAAATTCCTGGTGTGGTCCTGTTGTTCCTGCTCCAGGCAGAGCAGTTTGACAGCTGGGAAAAGGGAGAAAAATTACTCTAATCTAGGTCTTGCGTTCTGTGACGCTATGCTGGTCAGTTAAAACTATGACAGAGAATATATATATTCTTTAATCTATATTCTTTAATTAACTGATACTCAGGAGAATACAGGAACAGGAATAATGAACACTAGCCAAATATGCAATGTTAACACAAGACAAAACACTGAGGAGAAATAAGGGCCTAAATACACAAAGACAGGTAATGAGGTAACTAAATGAACAACAGGTGAACGTAATCAGTAATTAAGGGAACAAACTGGCACACACTAGGAAACTAGGCCAGCTTACAATAACAGGAACATAGTCAAACAGGAAAAACAGAACCAAAACATTTTCATTTTTGACCAGAATGAAACAAAGCAGTGAGGGATAGAAGTACATTCAATGGATTGTTGCTTTCTAAAACACTATTAGTAGCTGTAATTACAAGCTTTTTGAAGACGTGTACGCTTTTTACAAGTTGAAATCTCGTAATTATGGCAATTACAACATGGCATGAACACACCTTTAGTAAAATTACATGTGATTTTTATACAGTGCATGCCATTGTAAAGACTGTCTGTACCTCACAGCCTAATTTTCATCTGTGTAAAATTCAATATGGCATCTATCCTTATTAATGTCTTTTTTATTAAGAAAACCAAAAAATTTACAAAATGACATTTAAATTACATTCAACTTTCTCAACATTATAAGCTATTTGGGATCTTTTTGACCCCAACGGTTAGGGTTGATGTAGTGGCTGGCACTTGCTAAAAAAAAAAAAAATGGAATGATATATGGTTGTATGTTAGCATGAAAAACATTTGCCTCTCAGGGTTGAAATGAATGGGGAAATGAAAAAATGTTTACTTTTTTTTTATATTTGTCAAATAAAAAACCTAAATCAGCCACAACACATCCCTGTAGCTTATAAGGGTTAAAAGGCTATATCTGCACAGGCTCAAAAGAATAAATAGGCTAATAATCTTCTAAACTCAATGACTGCAAAATTGTCACAGGAATATTAACAAAATATTACATAAATTATGTTTTTATTCTTATTTTGACAGTTTTTTCAGATATTGAACCAAATAATTCTTAAAGACCACAAACAGGTGAGAGACTAACAAAAATCTACATTTGTGAATAAAAAGCTTTGCCATCAAAAAAATATTCATAGCTAATGACGAATCACGTGAGCTCCTTCACATGTGATTAGCTGACTACCCTGTCAACGTAAATCCCGCCTAGTGTGTGCTCAACAGGTAGACTACAAGTTAAAATCGACATTCTGATAAAACGAAACTCACCCACTTGTATATTACAGCTTTAGTCAAACATGAATTTGAATAAACGTACAAAATACATATATATTTTATATATTCTCTACGACTTGAAGGGGCATTCATATGCAACCTCTAAATGCAGCATCTGGTACAATTTCGAAAGCACGTGAAGGAAGTACTTATCGGTAAACGTAACGGGTAACTTAATTGGGCTAAGTGATCTCTAAGACAAGGAAGTAACACGGAGGATAGTGAATACATTGGACACACTCTGTCGCTATGCTCCCCGACCACAAGCGTGTAAATGCAGCACTATTAGTTAAAAAAGATTAGGGTTAACGTTAGGTGATTAATAATAAAAGCTGAACACTTGTTTAAAAACGATTAAACTTGAGATTTCGTACTAGTTTTTCATAGTACACTAATGTGTCAGTTGCTTGTTGTATAATTAAAAAAAACTAAATGTTTACTGGACAAAAACTGAGAGGGGGGACTTCTGCCTCTTTTCAAAAGACCACCACACACCACTCCTCTGTAGCTACAAAATTGCGTGATAGTCTTTAAGAAAGAAGAAAAGCCTGGAAAGTTCCCCTGAAGAGAGAGCTTTCACGCGCGCCGTTAGTGTGAATGACACGAGCTTTGCTGGAGAGCCGTTGGTTTGTGACGCACGGGTGACCACTGAGCTGCGCGAGGTACTCAGTATCAGTTCAGTTCAGCTCAGCTCGGGAACACCGGAGAGCGAGAAGTAGGTAGTAATGTTGGGCTCAGAGGACCACGGAGAGACTCGCAAACGCAACGGTACGGGTAAGCACCCCTTTCATTCACTATACTTTCATTACGACTCTCAGTTTAGATCGAAACGGCAGGTGTTGGTGTTGGACCAAACCGAAAGGGGGATAAGTTTGGATGCGCGAGTGACATGCTGTCTGACGAACACATCAATCATATTTGTGATATCAAATACCGACTGTAATGAACTTATATCGTAAGAATTTAGAAACAATATGTACAAAGTATAAATGATACATAGTACAAGGAATTATTTTGGAATAAATTGAATTTTTTTGAGCTCTGTGATAAAGCATTGCCTTGTTTACTTTGCTGTCAAAACAGGCAATATTCCTCTGGCATCCTGCAAATAGATGAAACTTCAGTGAAATGCGGTGTGAAAGCTCACACAATCTCATTGCTTCAGACAAGCAGTATTACCCCGTCATGATGAATGTGCCTTGACATTTATCATATTTTTCAGTTCATTGATTTTAGTACAAACACATTAAGGGGAAATGGGAGGAGGGTCTTGCTTTCCCCCATCCTGGGGAAATATAACCTGTATTTTAATATATTTTTTAAATTCTGTGACCGTACAGTAGTTCATCATATTTGAATGCTATGAGCTGCCTTTGGTGTTTTTATTATGATTTGTATCTAGAGTAAAGTAAAAGAAAAGGGGGGAAAAACAGTTAACACATTAATTCCAGTAGTCCTTAGGTCCTTATTGATTTGATCAGTATATGCTGCAAATCTGATGACCCATCAGTGGTTTAAACTCTTATCTTAAAAATTTTAACATGGCACATCTCATCAAGCAGAAAACAAAGCTGAGCATTACCAGTAAATGTGCTGAAAATGGGTGTTGGATGTTTTGTCCTGTTGGAAAAGCCCATCTGGATGTGCTACCACCACCATGGTTGCGAGTTAAGTCAGATTCACCGATGCGGTCTGACTCTCATTGCTTGCATGTTTTCTTTCTTTACTTGGGATGAAATGTCATCCGGTAGATCCACTTTCTAGGAGCAAATTTATTCTTCTAAAGAAGGATTTAAATGTGATCTCCTTTTTCAGATTTGCATGTGCTGTCAGTCTTCGCTTTTGATTTAATTTAGATGAGTTAGCTGCGATTAGAATTGTTAATTTCTATGGAGATGCCCACGTCTTAATGTATCCCCTTTACGTTTCAAATCGTTCCTTCGCTTATTATCTTTAATCATAATTTGAAATTGCTGAACACCCATTTTCCACATTTCACAGTGGCAGAGTGAAAGCATCGCATAGCAGGTGTGATATGAGAGGTGATGCATAGAGTCAGCCAGTTTATTTGTTCGCTCTGACGGGTTTCATATTGACAAGTCTAGACAGTTTTAAAATGTTTTCAATACCTTACTTATTTAGCATTGCTATTTCACTCTTTCATTATGCATGAAACGTGCTAAGGTTAAAGTGTTTTGCCGTGTCTGTCACGGACATGTTAAACATAAAGGGCTTTTTGAAAAGCTGTGTAACGTATTAGGAAGTAAATTGCTCACAACTTAAAGCAATGCTTGGGCTTTTTCAAGCACAGACTTTTTGAAGAACACAATAACTCTAAATAACATAATACACCTCTTCTCCTCAAGCTGCGTGACTCCTAGTGAATGCCACATTGTGATATAAGAGAGGAAGTGCTTAGGCCCAAGGCCATTGCTTCAGGGTGAACACAAGAAGATGATTAAGGATCTTTGCTCAGCATTAAGTGGAGCATATAAACTCAAATGATCAATATGCAGTTTACTCTTGAGGTTTCATTATACGAATTTCATTATATTGATTCTTAAAGTTTTAAGAACAAACCACATTTAAACAAACCACTTTCCTACTCCAAGGTGAGCGATGTTGGTGTTCACGTTTACTGGATGTTGATGATCTTCTTGTGTTCTGAGCAGGCACTGTGGCCGGCGGCACAAACAGATAAATTACACCAGGAAGAAATGCGTTCAGATGGGGCAGGATGATGTTTACGTAGTGCCGCTTCTGCAACGATTGTGACTTTATGCACCTTGCTTTTTCCTCTTCTGCAGATTTAGTCCTGCAACCAATCTCAGAAAAAATACGAACAGGACTGATTTATAAATAGAAATATGATTTTAGAGGTACTGATTTGTTGGCAAGGGGTTGTAAATGTCCAGTTTCAGATAAGTATACAGACCACACAAGTGAGTATGCCAGCTATCAGGATATAGTGTGAAGAGGCAGTTGATTCTGTTGGCAGTACAGGCTGGTGGAAAGGCTGGATTTTCTCATATTCTCCTCCAGTCAGTGTATAACATTGGCGATCTGATAACAGACTCCTGTATTTTGGCAATATATTTGTGATATGCTTATTTATGTTTTGACATTCTGTCTGGGTCTCTTTTTAAAGGATTTAGATGCTGTACATCTGTCATCTTTTATTCAAGTAATACTGAAAGAGGCTGTGTATCAAGTAATATTACAGTCTGAACTGATCGTTGTCTTACTTGCCGGGACAGTAAATCACCACACAGTTTCATGGCCTCCACATCTAGGCCCACAACAGCTGTTTGGTTGATTGGTTAGAGAAAACATTACATTTCTGCACATTTAAAGACATAGAACCACTGCCATATACAGTACTTAAAGGCACAACATGTAAGATTTTTAGATTAAAATATCAAAAAACCACTAGAACAATTTTATATATTTTGTTCACGTGTGTACTTACATTATCCCAAAAGTTTTCAACAATGTTTAAATCCAGAGAAATCAGCAATTTTAACCAGGACATGGACCGTGTCATTGCGTCGGCTGTCAATGACGTCATACCCGCGTTACCCTTGATTTCCTGTTTTACTAATATAGATTTATGTTACTGCAACAAGTCTCTCATAGCAGCCACAGAGTGAATGCACAGAGTAACATTATAACTTAACTTTCAACACACTCAAATGTAGGGGAGTAATGATATTCAAACTGAACCGAAAAAACGCTTCGTTACTTTCAGAGAACAGAGCGTCATCTTTAAAATTCTGTCCACTTTATCATGAAATTCAAACAAAAAATGACGTTTTGGCGCTCTTTAATGTGGTACAGATCACTGTACAGGCGCCTCATTTCACGCCAGCGCAAGTGAATGCGATCATCTCTTCCTCTTTAATACTAGTTACAGAATAAACATGAATGAACATCTGAAGGTATGTTGAAAGATACAGTACAACTTACTGAAACTTGCTGTATAATATTTCATGTAATTGCTCAATCAGTGTTTCAAAGGTGGAAAGATGTCAAAAAAAAAAACAGTCTGTCACGTAGCATTTACCTCAGGTGAGTTCACAACTTGTTAGTTCACCAGAGAAATTAACTCTTTCGCTAAATATATGCACTATAGTAGTCTATATATTCAATATATATTACTTAACTTGATAGTGATGTCTTGATTATTTAATGTATGTTTAAATAAATCTGTCATGAAAATGACTGTCACTTATGCGACTGCAGCATAAGCATAACAAAAGCTACGCTGGACTCGAGATCGGTGTGTATCGCAGGTGTCTTTCATTAGCATTTGCTCCAGTGGTCTCATTCTGCTTATAAGTACATAGTATATTTTTACTATTTTTGTTAGCCTTTTTTGATTGAGCGAAGACTAATAAACTGGTTTACACCAGTTATTTGAGTCTAACATCTACTCTGGGAAAGTTGCCAGCATGAGTATTTACCTTCTCAGTAGGTACAAAAATGGTTTTGAATGTGATTTCTATCAATGAACTGCTCTTTCTCAACCCCATTCAACTTATGATTACAGTGCAGTTCCTGTGTCTGGTGTCGTTTTTGACAAATGTGTGAGAGACAGTTTTGAGGTGTAAATAAACTAAAGAAGGGCTGTTTACTATTTATCCTTCTATTTTTTTAAACCTTATTTTCTTTTGTGTTAATAAGATAAGGAACTTTTAATAAACCGTCTAAAAGGAAAAAAATATCAATAGGAGCTTAGCGTAATGATGTTGTTTGATATATTATTTCACATTGTATTTCATTTTCTTTAACATTAATCTGACAACATTCATGATTCTTCTGAAAAGGTAAATTTGAATTATTATATATTCTACAAACAGGACTAGTGTTGGTGGAGAGTGAAGGCAAATTTGCCAAGCTACATTATGATTGATTAAGAATGAATGAATGATGTAAATAGTGTTAGAATCTTCCTGGTAGAATTAACACATAGGTTTCCATTTCTATTTACACGCATGAGGGACTGATAAGAACTTTAACTATGGACAGATAGTGGTGTGTGTATGTGTGTTTAGTTGTGTGGATCTGTTTCTAAGCTTTGAAGGGCATGAGGGTGATGACACCTGTCGGGTAATAGCTGCACTGGAATGAAAACTGTTGAGCAGAATGCTTTGCTTTTAAATATAGGATTTTCTCTCTGTGTCATTTCACTCTTCTCAGCTCATCACTCTCTCTTAATCATTCATTACCTCTTCAATCATTCTATTTTAATGGCAGTGAGTGAGCTGGTGATGGAGAGAGACAAAAGGTGAGAAACAAAGAGAGAGAATGAATTATTTGCAATACAAATTTAGGTTTAGAGTACAGAATAGCAACACATTAAGTGTGTACATTTACTTGTATGTTTAGTCATTTAGCAGATGCAACCAACAAAATAGCAACATCGCAACAATATTCGCAGTACACAATACCAAGTTTCAAGAGTAAGATAGAGTAGTAAGCTGAAGCAAAAGGGAAATGCAGAAAATAGAGAAAGAGAGAACAGTTTCTTTTATTAGTTCATTTATTTAAAATAGGACTATGAGCAATGCCTCCTGCAGTATTGTTCTATTTGTTTAACCATCGATCCACCTAGTGAAATATCATTGAAAAGAGGATTTTTTAGAACTTTTTTGAAGTTAGTTTCAGTGTTGACATACTTTAACAAACTAATGTATTATTAAACAATTGTATGTGGGTCAATGACGTGACGGGTCATTTTTTTGTCCAAAGGCCTTAATAATTATAAAAAACAAAGATATGACATCCAAAGTATACAATGTAGTACAACTAGATCTATTTTATTGAATCCAAAAGGTTTTAATTATATTTTGCTATATATAAAGGTATTTTTAAAGATTTTGAAATGTCAAAAGGTCATTAGGTTTAACCATCCAAAGGCCAATACAGCCATTTCATTTGTGATTAAAGTATCTTAAAATGTAATAAATGTATATATTTTTATTCTGGCATAATTTTATAACATCATATATCAACATAGTGCAAAATGGTATTAAAGTTATGTGTAGAAGTCGTTGCTTTGATATGAAAAAGAATGTCCGGAAAAATGAATTTCATTTATGTCATTCGGCGTAACCAATATAAAGCAGGGCTCGAAATTAACTTTTTTACTTGGTAGCACTGGTGCTCCCAGCTTCAAAAAGTTAGGAGCACCAGCAAAAATTTAGGAGCACCACAACTAAAAAGCCTTGTCATTTGCTTGTCCAATTAAAAAAGTTGTTTGTCTGGAAAAAATAGGATTCTTGTGTTGTAAATATAATTTATTCTGAAGCAATATTCTCATCAGTGTTCACTCAGCTTTGACATTTAAATATTTGTGATATTTACTCAGAGGATATTTTTTTTTTTTTACCTTTATAAAGGTATTTTTCCTCTAATCTTATTAAATGTGTGCTTCTCATTTTTTTATTTTAAATTCTTAAGTTTGATCAGTAAATTCAGTTAGAATCATAAGACACTATAGGGCTGTTACCAGTCAAATTAAATAATTTACACTGAAAAATTACAACGGAATTAAATAATGTTATGAAATTGTTTTATTTTTTTGAATATACAAATAAGAAATGTTGGAAAGAATGATACTTTTAAACATGAAACTAAACTGCCAGTAGGTGGCGGCATGTGACCATCTTTAAGAGTGAGTCATTGAGTCATTCATTCAAACGATTCGTTCAAACGGATTTTTCATTCAAGAATCAAGCAGTTGTTTATGAATGGGTCATTGAATTTGACTCAACCGATTCAAAATGCTGAATCATTCAGTAATGAAAACACGATTGTGTTATTATGAAATGCGCATGGTTCTGCTGTGATCTTTGTTTGGAACTATTTTCGTTGCTGAAACAGAACAAAAACAACCACTGTTGCTTCTAAAATGTGAGTGTTTTAATATGAACTACTTTTTACGGTTTATCGAACTGTTGTATGAAACCAGTGTTACATTTTCAATCGTTATGGTTTTATTCAGGATATTCAGGAAAACTGTAGGCCTACTCTTGGTCGTGTAATGTTGCTTAACTGTTTCATATGTTTTAAATATAAAAACTTAAGTGTTAATGTCGAGCCCTGTGTAACAGTGTTCTTTCCATGATCTCTCTTCAGCTCTTTATATTTTGCACGATAGTTAGCTCCCTGTCACGTGACAACGGAGCGCTGTGAAAGGGAGTGAATGACTGCTAATATTAACCAAACTAAAATCTGCTTTAAACACGTTTAATTGGTTATGTGACAGAACGGTGGACCGGTTGCTGCATCAGCTCACAGCAGGCACATACTGTGCAGCAATACAGCGAACGTTTTGTAGAGAAATGAAAACAGGTCGCACCTTAACTATTATTTGCACTCGCACAAATGCTCCCAAATATATTTTGAGGTCGCAAACATTAAATTTAGGGAGCATACACGACTAAAATGGTCGCAATTTCGAGCCTTGTAAAGGGACCATTTTGGATCAAGTCGTGTGTTTAATATCATTTGACAGGATGTGACATCGTTCAGACATCTGCAAAAGACCACATGTTCTGAAGCAAAGTAATTAACTCTCTCTTAACTATTTAAAAAAATTCATGTTTTCACTTGCTCATACGCATGTCCCGTAAAACCATAAAACCAAAATTTTGGTTAAACCAAATGACTTTTTTGGTGACAAATTTTGTCCATCTTGTAAATGACAAAAGCTGTGTTAATTGATTGTAAAAACCACATAATCTCGTTGTTAACACTTAATAAAACTTCAAAATTAATTATATCTCCATTAGGTTTTTTTACACTTTTAAAAATCTTATTCGTCAATGACCCATGTACAGTAGCCAGAATAGGCATTTTAATTCTAAAGACCAGAAACATGGAAAATGATCTGGACAGTTTTTGGTGTTAAAAAAACTAGACAAACTTTAGAGATGGACTTTATAGATGGACTCAAATGCTCCAGAAGTACGTGGTCTCTTTAAAAACTTTTAAGAATGTCATTCAAACTTTGTGTCATTTTTTTTTTCTTTATATAATATGAATTTTTTATGATGCTTATTTTTACGATTACTATCTCTGCTTTCCTACAAAATTTCAAATAGCATCAGTAAATCTACTCAGCTGTTTGACCAGCTAAACTGAGAATTTTAAGCAGGCAATTTATTGGATGTCCTGGGCTTTCCTGTTTAAATGAGCTGACAGACATGTGACAATGTGACATGAGATGATATAATGAAAGTGTTGAAAGTTAACCCTCTTCAATGCTGGCAACAAGCTGTAGGTTTTATTTTTTGTTTTTATTTTCTGTGACAGCCTGTTCAGTAGCTCTCCCCACAGTGAAATCTCATTAAAAATCCCACTCCAGATAACGAAATATAATAAAATGCAGGTTAAAAATAGGTTCAGATTGGCTGCTATTGTGCCGCGTCACACAGCATATTCTCTTTCAGTGTAGACAGATGAATTGCTTGTCGCTGGAATGTGGTTTGGACACAGTGTAGTATGTGCACACGTGTATATCTACACCCTACTCCGTCCTGGTGGCTTTCATCACTTCAGCAGAGAGTGCGGTCAAGTGGGAGAACCCCTGTCAACTCTCTTTCCCCTTTCCCCGTAGCCACAGCTCTGTTCTTCTCACCCTCTGCTATGCTTTTCCCCTGTGTATAAGTGTGTGTCCTTGTACATGCGCTTCTGTTACGTGTATACTATGGTGTATGACAGCTGTCTAGGCCCCAAGGGCACGCAACCTGCCCTTTTCTGAAGCAAGCCTCCAGCACCCCCTCATCATGCTGTCTGAGCTCCCCGCTGGTGAGTGCTCGACTCTAGGCTGCAGTCAGCGGGAACTGGCCTCTTCTCAGCAGGGGCCAAAGGTCTGGAGGGTTAATGTTTCAGCACTGTGACCTCTCTCATTTCTCATCACCTGACAGCTGGTGGCTACCACTGCCTTTCTCTTACTTACTGTACAGGACACACATACATATGGAGACACAAATCTATATATTTAAGTGTTCAACGCCTGCACGTACAGATTATAGATGTATGAATGATGAGTGTCAGGAACTGAGAAATGTTTGTATCCTACAAGGGGTCAAACAACCACACACACTCACAAATACACAGTGTGATTCTTGTTACTGCTTTTGTTTTTAGTGCTTCTTGTTACTGCTCTTGTTTTTAGTGCTCTAATGGATTAGGACAGCAATTCTGATTCTCAATGGTTGATTGTGAACCCAAAATGGGTCTGTTCTGTTAGGGAAATACATTTTGGGGGCTTTCAAACTGGTGTGCTTAATTTCATGTGATTAAAAATTCATTGAAAATACAAACAAACAAAAAAAACTAAATCTGTTTTTTATTGTCCTGGTGTAAACATCGAACATTACTATGAGGTAGAAAAATGATCCACTACTTATAGTGTGTGGTTGTGTGTACTGTATATATATTTATTTTTTTATATGATTATTTTTATATGTATTAAATATTCAATAAAATATTTAATACATATAAAACATATACATAATATAATAATATATAACAATTTTTTTAAAATGATAGCTTATAAAACATCTTTCGAAGTTGGTACCTCACAAGGGTTTTATAATGTTTGAGGATGCTTGGCATGAAAAAGTTTGAAAACCCCTATATATACTGAATCATAGTATGTAAGTAGGGGTGTAATGGTACACAAAAATCACAGTTCGGTATGTACCTCGGTATTGAAGTCACGGTTTGGTACAGATTCGTTACAGCAGGAGGGAGAAAACTAAACTTTTTTTAAAAAAATTATTTTTTATTAAACAGTGGTTTACTGAACAAATTGTGTCTCTGACTTTAAATAAATTCAATTATAATTAAAATTTATACAGGGAGCAATTTCTTGTACATTACTATAATATTACAGGTTACAATTAACAAAAGAGCCCAAATTATTAAATTATTTGCTATTTATTTTTAGATATGATAATCAACACTTGTTTGCAAATTGTATGCAAATTTGTAAATTGCATATAAGGCAGTTTTTGCATTGACTTCTAAATCTGTTTCTACTCCAATTCGATGTTAAAATATATTAATTTGAACATACATTAAACATATACATTAAATAATCAAGACAGGTTTAGGTAAAATGTAATAAATATACTAATATATTGCATATATGTAGTGAAAGAGTTAATTTCTCTAGCGAGCTAACAAGCTGTGGCATTTCTGAGGTAAATGCTACGTGACATATTATTTACAAGCTGTTTCATTGATGTCTTTCCGCGGTTGAAACACTGATTAAGTGATTACACCATACCTTCAGATGTTCATTTATGTTTATTCTGTAGTAAAGAGGAAAAGATGATCACGTTCACTTGCACTCCGCGCTGCTGCTTGAACTGAGGATCCTATACAGCAATCTGTCATGCTACATTAAAGAGCGACAAAATGGCATTTATTGTTTGAATTTCACTATAAAATGGACAGAATTTGTGGGATGAGACATTGTTTCTTATAGAAAGTAACAAAACCCAGAGCTTATTGCGATAATTGGTGGTCAGTGGTGGTTAATGGGCTACACTCTGTATTCGTTGGTACACGTGTACCAAACCGAAAGACACGTATCGAAAGTTTTCGGTATGAATACGTGTACCGTTACATCCCTATATGTAGGATAATGAGGTTTTCAAGCAATGGAGATTACTGAATTATTGGCTTCTGACGAGAAACATTTAGGGTAAACATACCTATTGAGCTCACCAAAATCTAAATCTATATTGAGACATTTTTAATGCACAGGATATTGGTTTCAGTACAAGAAGTTATGTTAAAATAAAATATTAATTTCTCACACAGTAATATTTAATTTTTATTTTAAATGACAAAAGAATTTCAATTTAGATGTACATCATTAAATGCAAAAAGTCTGGCTGTATTTAATGGGTACACTTTTGTACCCTTTAAGCACACCCCTGTTGCCATTAAGATCACACCATGTTTTATTAAAAAATCTTGTTTATTTTAAACAACCTTTTTAAAGAATTGAAAATTTTTTTATTTGAAGGTACAGAGTCAATCACAAAAAAAAAAAAAAAAAAACAGAACACTAAAATCAAGCAACAAGGCATTCAATTTGATCAGTTATATATTCTAATTTGTGACCGGTGTTTTGTCCTCTGCGCTTCTGCATTCGTCATTACGTCATGCATCGGGTCAGAGTTCACTCTTTCGCCATAAATCGATGTGTACGGCCGTCTGTCGGAAGCTAGTTATTTTAGTACTTAAAGTTTTACATACGGATATTTTGCTTACACAAATGCATCGATTCGCTTCAGAAGGCCTTTATTAACCCCCGAAGCCACGTGGTTATCTTTTATGATGGATGGTTGCACTTTTTTGGGCTTCAAAATCTCATCCTCTATTTACTGTCATTATAAAGCTTGGAAGAGCCAGGACTTTATTTAATACCAAAAATGTTAATATAACTCCGATTGTATTAGTCTGAAAGAAGAAAGTCATATACACCTAGCTTGATGGTGAGTAAATCATGGGGTAATTTTTATTTTTGGGTGAACCAACCCTTTAAGGCTGTGAAAATAAGTTATTAATCATTTTATAAAGATTAACTTAAAATGACAACCATCAGTTAATATTTAAAGTCTGTTTATGAAGTATTTACATAGACGTTTAATGTGGATGAGCTTAAAGGGAGCACACTGAGATTAAATTGGAGCAGCAACAATTTTTAATAAATAAATATTACATTAAATTTAAAGGACAATATTTTGATAAATAATCTAGGACAATATTTTGATAAATAAATAATCTAGGTCATGTATCAAGTTTATACATATTTTAATATGAACAACTATTATTGACAATATCTATGAAATTATACTTTTCTTATTGATGTCAGACTGAAGCTGTGTGATTTTCATAGCAGTGCACCCTTTAAGCTCACCTAACAATAATATGAAGTCTTTAAAAATTTCAGCAGTTTAAAACCACAGACCATCAATAAACTGTAAATGTATAATATTATGGATTTAAAAGTACAAGCCTTTAATGTCTGTAAAGTAATATATTTGTGTAGCAAACAATCTTATACAGCTAGTAAGCTAACTATGTTCTGTAGCATCTGCGCTATGTTGCTAAAACTATCTTTTGGATCTAACTGTAATTATTTTCCACATGCAGGTTTCAGGTTATACTATGCAAAAGTCTAAACATTAATCTCTTAATTTTGCAGTAAGTAGTTATAACTAACCCCCCACCTTAAAAATGCACATTTAAGAGGCTCCTCTTTTGGTGAAAGTTTTCAGACAACTTTCAAAATGGCCGCCAGACAGTGTGAACACATTTTCTTGAAATTACAGGAGGTATGTAGTAACAAACACATCAATTGGTTAAGACATCAAGTAGGATAATACATTATTTTTTCTTTTTATAATCTGAGCTCAAAGATGGTAGTGTGCTTAATGGGTACTTGAGTTTAATAGGTACGTTTACCCTATAAAATCCAACACTCAAATTTTAAAGACACATGTAAATTTCATTTCTTCTGTTGTTTTGTATTTACAGAACTGTTAGTTTCCCTGTGTTGTGTTGTGAATACATTTTGTTGGGTCTTTGCCCATCATGATAATTCTTATTTTAAATTTTAAGTACCTTTTTATTTCTACTACTTTGGATGATTAACATTTTTGGTACTACGTTATGTAACTACTTGATGTCCAATGTAAAATCCAGGTCCTGCAATAAAACCATATAAGAATCACTGGCTTGCTTAGTGCCACAGAGAGGTTTTGTGCTGGTCGACAGAGAGCCAACAAACACTCTGTAAACAGAGATGGTATGTGTGTGTGTATAGGAACAGGTTGGCATTTTTCTTCCCAGGCACCTTTAAGCCTGTCTAACATAAATGAGGGCACTGTTTGCCTTTTAGCAAGCAGCAGAGTGTTTTTATATGACTATATGTGTGTGTTAGGTGTGTGTGTGAGTACCAGCAGCTTTTTTTCTCTCAGAATGAGTGGAGTGTTAAGCAGCCACTCCTTCTCATAAAAGTGTTTCAAGGTGAGCTATGTGTGTGTGTTTGTAAATGCCAAGCAGATGCCACGCAAGTAGATATCTGGAGAAAAGGGGTTCACCCTTCCGAGATTTTACATCTGAAGCCGTGTTAAGTTTCAGAATGGAAAAAAATAGACTCTGTTAATGATGCTCAAGGTGTACTGTGCACTTTCCATTTACTCAAATCCAAGATGTTTGTCTTTCTTTCTTCAGTCGAAAAGAAATTATGGTTTCTGAGGAAAACATTCCAGGATTTTTCTCCATATAGTGGACTTCAATGGCTACCAACGGGTTGAAGGTCCAAATTGCAGTTTCAATGCAGCTTGAAAGGGCTCTACACAATCCCAGCCGAGGAATAAGGGTCTCGTCTAGAGAAACAATCGGTCATTTTCTAAAAAATAAAAAAAAAACTTTAACCACAAATGCTCATCTTGCACTAGCTCTGCGATGCGCCACGCATTACGTAATCACGTTGGAAAGGTCAAGCGTGACGTAGGCGGAAGTACCGAGCAAGTGTTTACAAAGCGAACATACAAACACTAAAGACCCGTTCACACCAAGTACGATAACTATAAAGATAACTATATTTGCGTCCACACCCACGAATGACGACGGCCTGTTTATTCTAGTCTCATAATGATGTATCGATACTCGAGACCACGATCAGCAATGCAGCGATTGGCTGGCGGCAAGACAGCAACGTAATGACATCATATAATTAGAAAAGACACCTGACGAAAAACTTGACGAATTTCTGGACCTTTATAATGAAACAGCCAAACGAACAAAATGACATTATGACATAAATGTTATAATAGATAAATGAAATGTGCACTGGTTTTTTTTTTTTTCCCCAATTATTTAGGTTCACAAGCATTCTCCTGCGCTGCATCAAGCCACTCCCATAATAGCGTCACCATTCAAATTAATGCACAGCTCAGAATAACTGTACAGCATGTGTGTAAGACTCCAATACAATTGTAAAGCAATTATTCCATCACAAATAAATCTTTCAGTGAGTAAAACTGGCTGTGCCTATAGTATTATAGACTACACAACATTTATGATATTATTTTCAAATTAATTTGTAAATTATTATCATTTTAAATTATTGTCCCTGGATAAGTAGAGTAGAGTAAATTAGCAGTGGCTGGGACAGATTTTAAGTATCAATTCCACTTAAAAAGATGCAATCTAATCCTGTTTACATTAAATAAGCCTGCTCACGAGCAGGTTTAAGCTTACGGACCTGTTGCTATGGCAGCAAGTCCAGGATGAGCGTCGAAGAACCGAACAATCCAAGATCATGCCAAATCGTCATCAATCAAATCCAGCTAACCGAGTTAGCGGCATACGAAGAACAGGCCCCTGTTTGGAAGTTTCTAGTAATCCTAAAGACCTTGATTAGCTGGATCAGGTATGTTTGATTAGGGTTGGAGCAAAACTGTGCAGAGCTGTGGCCCTCCAGGAATTGAGTTTGAGACTGCTAACCTAGTCTTTTTCACTGTAGCTTCAAAGGAAGCAAGACAACATGTTTTCAAAACTAGCGCTGGATAACTGAGGTAATTTTATGTTACACTGTTTGCTAGCCTGGCATAATGATCTTGTTCTGGACCTTGGTGTTTAACTTCTCCGCAATGACATCTGCCATTTTAAATGTGCAAGCGCTTAAATTAGAACGGATTAAATTGGCTGCAGTGTTTTATCATTCAACAGCTGGAAAAAATGTTGTGAAAGTGATCCCAGCGATATTGTTTCTCTTTATCTTTATTATAGCTATGGCATGGACAGTGCTACAGTGCTACATATATTTAGAACGATTTTTGGAACTATATCATTATCGTTATCTTTGTAGTTATCGTTCTTGGTCAAGTCATCTTCATAGTGCTTTTCACAATACATGTTGTTTCAAAGCAGCTTCACAGTGACAACAGGAAAATTCTTATCGAGCTAAAGTTGGTCTTTGATTGAACCACTTCTGTTGTAAAATTTTATTATTACTTTAGGGGCCACTTAAATGACACCTTTCCTACTGAAAACCGAATACCTTTAATGCATTCTTGCCATTCATTTACGTGTTTAGTCTATAGGTTTGCGTGTTTGAGTGTGTGTGTGCGCAGACACAGGTAAAACAATGATGTCGAAGAGGTTTTTGCCCTACCGCGGTACTTCCGCCTACGTCATGCGTGACCTTTCCAACATGATTTCGTAATGGCGTGCCGTGTTGCAGAGCTAGTGCAAGATTAGCATTTGTGGTTAAAAAGTATATAATTTTTTTTTAGAAAATTACCAATCGTTTTGCTAGATATAAGACCCTTATTCCTTGGCTGGGAAGCTGCAATTTGGATCTTCAACCCGTTGGTAGCTCTTGAAGTCCACTATATGGAGAAAAATCCTGAAATGTTTTCCTCAAAAACCATCATTTCTTTTCAACTGAAGAAAGAAAAAAAGACATAAACATCTTGGAAGACATAGGGGTGAGTAAATTATCAGGAAATTTTAATTCTGAAGTGAACTAATCCTTTAAAAGTCTCCTACTGACTTCCATTGTTAGTCTGTTCACCTTGAGAAATTACATCATTGTAATATTTGCACATTGAGTTGCAACTGGTTTTCTTTCTTGAATTTACTTGTTTAGTGAATTGTTACTGGTCTTTTATTCCTTGCATCTATTTTATCACCATAGTCGCCTTTAGGTGGCAGAGAAGCTGCATTATATATTGTTTTGCATGTGCCGCTAAATGCGTGTCATGACATGCATTTATTCGTCAGTTAAAATTTCAAATGTGTTTGTGACTGCTGAGTATTTGGTATAAATCCATCCCCACTGCTGTTCAGAAGTAAGTGTAATCATTAGATGATGTTTAATGAACTACATTGTTGTGTTGAAAAACAACAAGCAGATGTTAAGCTAAAAGGCAAGCCTTCATTTGAACTGTCTCTCAGTCCCTTAGTAGAATGAGGTTTAGAAACAACAGTGATAATTCTTTTGTGTACGTAATGTGTGTGTGTGTGTGTATGTGTGTGTGTGTAAGCGTGCGCGTGTTTTTGTGACATATCAGGACACAAATTTGTATAATGACATGGGTATGACATAGGTATTACAAGGAGAGGGTGACTTATGAGGACATTACCCCATGTCCCCATTTTTCAAAAGGCTTATAATCATACAGAATGAGTTTTCTGTTGTTCACAGTTTTCTGTGATGGGTAGGTTTAGGTGTGGGGGATAGAAAATACGGTTTGTACAGTATAAAAACCATTACGCCTGTGGAATATCCCCACAATTCACAAAAACAAACCTGTGTGTGTGTGTGAGAGAGAGAGAGAGAGAGTGAGAGCGAGACGGAGAGAATGCATCATGGTAAATGAAACTGGCATGAATTCCCAGCATCCCTGTGGATTGAGAGAAATGATAGGTGTTAGTCAGCTGCATCAGGGTAGGATTATTTTTTATCACACACACACAGCCATTTTGAAGTATTGATATACACTTCTGCCATGGTTAGAAGGCTCTCAAATAAACTTCAAAATCAGCTGTATTAGCATGTTGAAGCACTCTCTAATGGCATCAATACTCTTCTGATGTTTTGATGAATGTGCGTGTGTGTGTGTGTGTGTGTGTGTGTTAGACAGGGAGAGACAGAGAAACCAGAGACTGATTGCAGTAGAGATGATTTAGCTGTGTCATGATCAAAGAGCTTCTTGAACCTTCCAATTTGCTGTAGTTTTGTTGCTTCCTTCCATCTTCAGGTCCTCCTGTATGAACCTCCAGACTAACCTCTCTGCCTCTGTAATGGCTTACAGCGAGCGCTGCTCTGATTAAAGCTGAGATTATGGGACTGATTGTTCTGCACTCACACTAATCCCTCCCCATGCTTGTTACTCTCTGATACTGTCATGCATGTGTATTCACTCTCTCTTCACACGTGTACATCTGTTTTCACCTGCAAATGGATTTCGTATGCATTTTATATATGTAAGGATGGATGGGTGGTCAGATGGATGAATAGATGAATGGAAGGGTAGACAGTGTTGGCAACAGCGTATTTGCGTAACACGAGTTACATATTATGACTAGCACTTAGTTTAAGTTTACCTGTGCAATTGTAAGTTGTAATGTATTTATGTGGCTATAGCTGTCTTATATATACACTACTGTTTACCATTTACTTTTTTGGGTGAACTAACCCTTTGAAACATTTTTTAAAATTTCTTTAAAAAGAATAACTTTACTGACCCCACAATGTATGTATATATCCCAAGATATGGACTATTTGAATCAGTTCTTTCTATCTTTTTTAACTTCTTACCTTATTAGTGCATCTTGATGTGATATTTTTCTGGTAACTGCTAAGAGTAAATAGAAGATACTGTATAAATAGCAACAAATAGCTTGTTGTTTACACTAGGTGCAAATAGCAGTAGATACTATTCACACAAAGTGTAAATAGAAGTGATATGCTATTTGTACTAAGGGCAGAAGAAGTAGTGGGCGGTGTTAGTGAAAATAGCCTCTGCCATCATGTTTGACTATGTGCCTTTAGTGTACAGTGCCTTATTGTAATATAAATATAATTTAGGTATTTGTCATTATTGTTATATGATCTTGAAAGAATGGCCTTGTGTTCATTATTGCTGACAAAATCAAAAGTCCTGCATCATAGGAAACAACAAAGAGGCAAAGATCACCTCAAAACCTTGATGTGTTGGTGTTTATTTGTGGAGGTGCTGCAGTGGGGAACAGTAATGAGGCTCTCAAGGACAAAACACACCCCTGCTCCTCCAGGTCTCCCCATGTGACCCCCAGCCCACTCCCATCTCCACATCGGGCGGCATGCTTGTGAAGCGGGCTCTGGAGGAGATGGTGACGACTAGACCGGCTGACTCACGCTGAGGAGGCAGACTCTTGACTTTATATCCCCTTATCTCTCACTTTTTCTTCCTCCTTCCATCTATTTTTACTTTCCTCTGTGTCTCTATATCTCCTGATCTTTTTCCTGATGACTTCCTAGCAGGAGAGCATGCAGAACCACGGATATGGGTTTCATGATGAGAAGGTGAAATTGCATTTTCTATCAGCTTTTTTTTTTTTTTTTTTTTTTTGCAGGGGTTTAGTGATGTTGGTACATAGGCATGAAGAATACACAGTGGGTGATTAAAGATTGAGCTGCAACACTGAGTGATTCATACTCTGAGCAGGAGAGCAGCTTTTGAATGTTCATATCAGCTCATGAGAGGAGTGGATGAATAGGTACTTCTGTGTGTGTGTGTGTGTGTGTGTGTATGTTCCTTCTTTTGTAGGATGTTACTGTTGGTGTGTGTGTGTGTGTGTTTGGTCAGTGAGTGAACTTTCCCTTCACCTGATGATTAAATATTCCCTTTGCCCATGTAGCACACACATAGAGCCAACACTTAGAACAAGACCACACTGTGTGTGTGATCGTTTATGCGTGTGTTTGTGTTTTAGATGGCGATCTGGGTTTGGTGCGGAGGAGGTATGGGTGCAGGGGATGAGAGGGTGGAAAACAGTGGAGCTCTGTACCTACCCAAACACGCACGCACACAGTACATATGTTAAATGAGGACTTGCCTTATAGATTTTTGTTGGTTTTATAAAAAGCTAATTATAATTAATAGGGATAAACCAAAAGCCTTGAGTTAAAATAATTCATTAATAATAATAATAATAATAATAAATATTTTTCATTCTAAAATTATACAACTTTTGTAATATTAAAATCAAAATTATTTATTATTATTATTAATGAATTATTATTTTTTTTAAATTCATGCTATATCAATGGCAGTTGAATTGAAAAAGTATAAAATAGTAAAATAAAATAATACTAATGATAAAAATTACATTTCTTGTACGATGTATTGGTTATCTGCTGATTTTTACATACTTTTTAATTGGTATTTTTGTGGATATATATTGGCCAATTTTGGATTTATTTTGTTCATGCTCTTTCTCTTTATTTTTACATTTAGATTAGCGTCATCTACTGTTGTGTTCAATTAGTTAAACACAATAATAAATGAATAACACTGATAAATATAATCTTTTATTAATCTCTATATGAATAGGCCTGTATATTTCTCCTACTGTACTTTATAATGTTGCGATGTGTTTGTGATTGATTTAATTTGTGCACGTCACTCACATCATAAAGGGTTGGTTGATCATTATTTCTACAAGTTGACTTACTGTAAGTTATGTAATATTGCATAAAGTTACAGGCCTCTTTACTGGCATTTGGTAAATGTTATTTTTTTAACCCTGGGACATTTTATCAGATTTAGCTAACTTCTAGAGTCAGCTTTTTCCTCAAAGATCTATGAGAAAACACATCTTTGTTAGTCTTGGTTGTATTCCTCTAATGTCCCAATGTCATACAAAATGCACTGCTCGTGACACATTTTTACCTTTTCTACTTCTTTCTCTCTCCATCCTTTTCTTCTTCTCTCATTCTTTCCATCAGTGTTCTTAAATAGCATCAGAATGGCCCATTAAATGCTCTTTTAATTATTCTTTCTGCCTGTCTTTGACCTTGGCACACATTATCTCCTTCAGTTAATTGTGACGTGTGATTCACTCCAAACACAGCTGATGGAAAGATGGCGCACAGCTCAGCTCAGGCCTCCATCATCTTGTAAAATGCAGATGACACAGCACATCATGGTGTTATAATCTGCACAGAGTGGGTGTTGTTTGAACACACACAGAAACAGACATTGCCGGATTGTTACTTTTGCCAGTTTGACAGCGAGGATGGTGTAGAATAGCTGTAACCTCCAGAGACTCCTCAGAGCCCTCCATCCTATGCTTCGACTCTCTGTCTATCTGTGTGCTTGTCTCCTTTGTCCTCTCTTTTTTTAAATGTTCTCTTTAACCTGGCCAAGTGAGCCACTTTTGCTGTTTACCCCCCACCGGTTTCCCTGAAGGGGAATATCTCACAGACGGGTGCATACACACACACACACATGGCTCCTGTACCATTTCTCATTACTGACATTGTTGCTGCATGTTCAAAACCATGGCAGGCATAGCTGTGACCTGTACACACATACATAGTGAAAGTACCTGCAAAGTTTCCTGCTGGGCAGGAGGAAGTGTGTGTGATTTAAGTGTTCATCGCTCTGTATGTGTTTGCATGTGTGATGGTTGAAAACAATCTGCCTGTATGTCTGTATGTCTTTCTGTCTATCTATCTTTTCATCCATGTGTCTGTAAACCTGTTTGTCTATCTGTTAGGGCTACATGATATTGGAAAAAACTGACATTGCAATATTTTGTTTTTCTGTGATATGAAAAAAATTCACCTGATGACTTGAATATCTTTGTTTGGAAAGAATTAAAGGATTAATTCACTTCTGAATTAAAATTTCCTGATAATTTACTCACCCCCATGTCATCCAAGATGTTCATGACTTTCTTTCTTCAGTCGAAAAGAAATTAAGGTTTTTGAGTAAAAATTCCAGGATTTTTCTCCAGTGCTGCTTCAAAGGGCTCTACGCAATCCCAGATGAGGAAGGGTCTTATCTAGCGAAACAATCTGTCATTTTCTAAAAAAAAAAAAAAATTATATTCTTTTTAACCACAAATGCTCGTCTTGCACTGCTCTGCGATGTGCCACACATTACGTTGAAAGGTCACGCGTGATGTAGGCGGAAGTACCGCGGTAGGGCGCAAAACTTTTAATTAACATTTAATTTTCTCTTCTAACTTCAAAATCGTCCGATAACTTTGTTTTACCTTTTTTTTGTAATGGCTGTTTGGCTTAATCTTTGCACGTTCGCCTTGTAGACACTGGATCGGTTCTTCCACCTGCGTCACGCAGACCTTTGTAACGTGATTACATCATGCGTGCGGATCGCAGGGCTAGTGCAAGACGACCATTTTTTAGAAAATGACTGATCGTTTTGCTAGACAACACCCTTATTCCTCATCTGGGATTGCGTAGAGCCCTTTGAAGCAGCACTGAAACTGCAATTTGGACCTTCAACCCGGTGAACCCCACTGAAGTTCACTATATGGAGAAAAGAATGTGTCCGTTTAAGCACAAATAGTCGTGAAAGAGAACAGAATTTGGTCTTCACATGGTCTTTTCATTCCAAATTGAGTCTTCTTGCATTTAAATGGTTTAAAATTGTTTGTATATTTAAACTGACAGGACCTAAAACACGTACAAATGATAAACTTGCACTCTAAGATGATTAAACTTTGGCAATTGATCCGAGAATCATGTACGTTTCGAACCATGGTGCCTGGTCCGTACGGATCAACTACGATCCCTATAATTGACATCCTATCACAGATGCGCACATCACAATATAGATGCTAAAATGATATATCATGCAGCCCTGCTATCTATCTATCTATCTAATCTCTGTCTGTCTGTCTACTCAGTTTTTTATTTTTGTTGATAAATCTGCATATTCATGTCTCTCCTTACTGTTTTATATGTAGCGCCTCTGTCACTTAGAGTGCAATTTTGTTTCCTCTGCGGTACCACATTGCCACCATTGTCTCTCTTTGTGTAATGTATTTGTGTGTTTTTTTGTGTCTGTGTAAATTGCACTGATGAATATGTAATGTGTGAAAGAGCATGTAAACACATGCTGAGAGCGAGGATGGCTGCTTGTGAAATGGACAAAAATTATTCAGGGTTATAAGGATTTACCCTCAGTGTGTGTTTGTGTGCAAGTGTGTCACAAATATAGGTTCATTAAAATATTTTGAGGTGCTCAGTGTTGCGGAAAATGCAAGCAGGTGGGCAGACGTGACAAGTATGTGTTGTTTTGTGTGTGTGTGTGTGTGTGTGTGTGTCAGGGTGACTTGTGTCTCCTCGTCGAGCACATGTCTCATCCCGACACCTGTTTGCTCCTAAACTGTTTTGGGTTGCCACGGCTCCTCTGGGGAGTCTGCCCGCTACCAAAGCGGTTAACCGCCACAGGAATGTGGAAAACCCTCCCTCTCCTCTCAGCAGACAATTATTTACCCCTCTTTTTTCCTCCTGATTTCATTCACTTTTTACCCTTTCTTGTAATGTGGGAAGTGTACAACATAATGTGTGTGTGCATAGCGGATGGTTAGAGTGTAACAGCAATTACTTTTGCCCTCTGGGTCCAATTAACACCCCACAGTTTGACCCAGAGTTTATCCCATATGTATAAAAAGCCAGACGTGCATACACACACATACACACAGCTGTAAAGTGAGGTGACTCTTAATCTGTACAACATGACTTTGCATAATAAACAGGATGGATGGACGGACAGATAGATGGATAGATATACGACTGGATGGATGGATGGATGGATGGACAGATGGATAGATACATGACTGGATGGATGGACAGACAGATAGATGGATAGATATACGACTGGATGGATGGACAGATGGATGGATAGATACATGACTGGATGGATGGACGACTGGATGGATGGATGGACAGATGGATGGATGGATAGATAGATAGAAAGACAATTAAATGGATGGATGGATGAATGGATACACTACTGGATGAATGAATGGATGGACAGACGACTGGATGGATGGATGGATGATAGAAGGACGGATGATGGATGGATGGACGACTGGGATGGATGGATGGACGGACAGATAGATAGATGGATAGATACATGACTGGATGGATGGATGGACATAGAGATAGATGGATAGATATATGACTGGATGGATGGATGGACGGACAGATAGATGGATAGATACATGACTGGATGGATGGATGGACGGATGGATAGATAGAAAGACAATTAAATGGATGGATGGATGGATGGATGGACGAACATAGATGGATAGATACACGACTGGATGAATGGATGGACGGACAACTTGATGGATAGATAGAAGGACGGATGGATGGATGGATGGATGGATGGACAGATAGATGGATAGATACATGACTGGATGGATGGATGGACATAGAGATAGATGATAGATATATGACTGGATGGATGGATGGATAGATGGACGGACGGACAGATAGATGGAAAGATACATGACTGGATGGATGGATGGACGGATGGATGGATGGATAGATAGAAAGACAATTAAATGGATGGATGGATGAATGGATACACTACTGGATGAATGGATGGACAGACGACTGGATAGATGGATGGATGGACGAACATAGATGGATAGATACACGACTGGATGAATGGATGGACGGACAACTTGATGGATAGATAGAAGGACGGATGGATGGATGGACAACTGGGATGGATGGATGGATGGATGGACAGACAGATAGATGGATAGATACACGACTGGATGAATAGATGGATGGACGACTGGATGGATGGATAGATAGATAGAAGGACGGATGGATGGATGGATGAATGGGTGGATGACTGGGATGGATGGATGGATGGATGGATAGATAGAAGGATGGATGGATGGACGGACAGATAGATGGATGATATAAAGATAGATAGATAGACAGACAGACGGATAGACAGACAGACTGATGGACTGATAATTGATAGATAGGTGGATGGATAGATAGATAGATGGCTTCTTGATGAAGCTGTACTGAAGTACATTTTCAGCCTGTCAGCTGGTGAGCTTAACACAGAACAAGCCAGGTTTATACCCCATAACCCCTTCAGAACCTTCACACACACACACTTCAGTGGGTGCTTTTAGTGATGCATGTTTACGCAAGTCTTTTTTTTTCTTTTTCCTCAGAATGCACTCCTGGTATGCCGTTCACAGTCACAGTCTGTATTTGAGTGAGTTCTGTGTAAATGTGTGCAGCCTCACATAAGTGATTTTGGTTTAAATGCATTCAGCGTTGTTTCTTGGTTTTGTTTGGATATTTATTTCTGCATTGCACAGGCTGTGGCTTATGTGACCCAACGCTCCTGAATAATAGTCACATTCAAATCGACACCTTTAACTGTTTTTAAGCTGACACAGTGTAATGAGAATGAACTCTGTGACAACTAATGTCATCTAAAGATCTGTATGTTGGCATGCAGTGTTTGTTTAATAAGTCGTAATGCCCATAAAATAAACAGACGGCTATTTAAGAGATGACAGGGGTTCATGATGGGGTGCGATGATCAAATGGCGCTGCGGTTAACCCGTGCCTGGAAATGTGGTCGTCATTCCTGGAATGTGTGTTTGGTCTCTGAGCTTTAAGCTCCGCTGCATCCATAAAGGCTTTAAATAAAGTTTATTCAAAATATGCAACCGTACAAGATAACTGCAAACAGGAGGATCAACAACCATGTGTCTTTATCGCTTCCTTTTATACACCCAAAGCCTACAGTGTACGTTTGTGTCATTTAGCAAATGAAATGATATAGTCCAGCTTGATTTATTAAGTGCATAGCAGTATGCTTCTATCATTTGATCAGTCTGAGTGTGTGTGTGTTAGTGTGTCGTAACGTGGCAGGTGTGTTTTTGTCATGATTGACAGGGTAATCAGGATGGATTAGGGCTAAAGTGAGTACAAATGTGATGGAAAACGTTTTTAGTTACACACTAAGCCCTCTGTTGTTTAATCTAGCCCTCCTGCCCTACACGCACACAGATCTACAGATGGAAGGAGTGAGAGGGGTTATTCAAAAGGCTGGTTCAGTTTGCCCTTAGTGTTAGTGACATCGAATCAACTTACTTGTTTGCTTTGGAAGGGCTTTGCTGTGTTTGAATGTGTGTGTAGCTGCAAATAGCCCACCTCACTATCCAAGCAATACACACAGTGCCGACACATGTGGAAACCTTTTAAAAAAGCATTGCTTGAGCTCACGGATTCAACTGATGGGAAAAGTTTCAAACTGTCTTCTGAGAATGGTGCTGCTGAGTAGGTGTAGTACAGTGTTTGATGATTATATTACGAAACCAGTCTGCTTGTGCTGGAATGGAGGTGGCCAGCTACCAAATCCATTCAAATCCCTGCACTTAATGGAGATGGAGCATCATTTTCTCTCCCCCTACCTCTCTCCCTCCCTCCTCCTCTGTGTTTCTCCTTTTCTCTTTTACACAAACACACACACACATTTAATTTTCAGTCATGATGGGGATTTTCTGTTGTTTTGTACTGAGCTAAAGGTATTTTTATCCACCAACCCTAAACTATGACACTTACAGATACTTTTCTGCATTTTTACATTTTCATTTAGACACTATTTAGTCTTTTTATTAAGCAGTTTTCTAAATTGAAACTGTTGGCTTCTCTCCACAGTATAAAATAGTTGATAATGTGGATGAGGGTTTACTTTTTTAGTTTCTATACTTTATTTATTAGAATAAATTATATATATATATATATATATATATATATATATATATATATATTTATTTTTATATATATATATATATATATATATATATATATATATTTATTTATTTATTTATTTTATCTCATTATATTTATTTATTCACTTCATTCTGTGTATTTGTTCTACACTTTAATTTATTAGGCTTTTATGTGGTGTAAGTTTATGAATTTCAGTTCATATTAAAATTTCTTTTGACTGTTGACTTTGGTATTTTAACATATTGGAGCCTAAAGTGATAGTTCAACCAAAAATGAAATTTCCGTCATTAAGTACTCACCCTCGTGTCATCCCAAACCTGTAAGACCTTGGTTTGTCTTTGGAACACAAACAGAGCTTCAGTGTTTACGTCCGAACGGCGGCTCAGTATTCGACGCATGCGTGTGATGCTGACGCAGAAGCCATTCAAAAATGAGCCCGCTTTTAGACATAAACACTGAAGCTCTGCAACAAAAATAGCATAGCATTATGACAGGGGACAGACGAATTCTCTTGTGGGGCATTAAATATAGAGATAGCTTGATTCATTTGAAAACTGTCAGTAAAGTACGTTTAAGTCACAAGAGATCTTAAGGTCCCTGGCTTTAAGGATACCTTATATTCCATTGTAAAAATGTGAGAATGAACAACTGAAAAATTCATATCAACCAGTTTGAATATTGGGGTGGGTACTGGGTACAGACAAAAAAATAAGGTTCTCAAAATGTTCTTTTATGTCAAAAAGGAAGTCTTTTGGAATTACATAAGGGTGTTAAATTTTTTTGTGAGAGTGTGAGAGACTGCAAATTTTGTGCATCCAACTTTTTTTCAAAATAAGCAAATGATGTAAAATGACGTTGTATAAATGTAAAATTAAATTTGCCATTGTCTGTAATTGTACTGTACAGTATATTAGTAATTTTTTGTAACTATTCTACTGTTCTATTTCTTTTCATTTAAAGACCTACAATCACACACATGCACACAGACAAATTGTGTGTAATCACAAGTCATTTTCTTTTTACTATCGTATTGTATAAGGATTCAGTAATAAGTAATTGTGTGTGTGTGTGTGTGTTTCTCTGTATTCAGTGTCCATCATGACTGTGCTGCTTTCCTGACATCATACATCAGTTTCAAAATAACACTATTCCTTTTGCTCCTCACAGCTCACAAAGCTAGAATAATTTGTTAATGGCTGTGTAATGATGGTTTTTATGTTGTTGCTTTTTTTTTTTCTTTTAATGACCTGCTTTCAGAATGTTTGCGATGTACAATGTGCATGATTGTGGGTGTGTGCACTGCATGAATAAGAGAGTATTGTCATATCTCATTCTCCTCTAACTGAATTCTCTGCATGCATTTGGTAAAACAGCCTGCTGAATTTGAGCGTTTGTTCCTCATATATATTTTGACTGAAGCTAGTTTACACACATACTTAAACTCTTATTTGATGATGCAGTACATCAACCTCAGGTGTCAGAGAGCTGATTGACCTGCTGTGTGTGTGTGTGAAGTATTAGATGATTGTGTGTGGGTGTTTGAAAGAGCGGCAGAATCACAAAGCATTGTGCCTTTTAGCAGCATTTGTAACAACAGAAACGTGCGCTCGACTTTGTAACAGAAACGTCATTATAGGATAAAATATAGCATAAAAACTTCTTTCCTGCACCTTTTTTAATGTGTGCACCAGTAAGTATTGATGGTTTTACACTTAGTGGACAGAGCAAAGCTGCTTAAGTGGCTATTCAAGAGAATCAATTCATGCCTGTCGTTTTTGTATTGTTATAGTTGAGTACGATACCTAAAGATAACGTAACAGATTTCCACAGATACTTATATTTCTGCTTTGTAGGGTTTAAGATTACTTCAGAGTCAATATCAGAAAAAAGAGTATTGTGCCTTCCGCTGCATTCTCTTGAGACGAATAACCATTTTTCTACCCTAGTTTATTTCTGAATGTAATTTCTTGCAGGTTAATTGACCCCTCTACTGAGTTTTCTGGATAATTTTCCCCAGTGATCTGTAGTTTATAATGCTCACATTTGATTCAGCAGTCCCCAGACGTCCTCTCCTTGATCTCACGGACACTCACTTATCACTGAGACACATGAAGCAGAGCCTGATCTCTTCCCCCACTGGAAAATATGGCACTGTCAGTAAGCAAAAGAGAGAGAGAGATAAGAGGCCGTGCAGGTTGATGTTTAGTTATGCTAATGCATACCATCAGCCGGCCGTCTCTTTCACTGTGAGTTTGCTATCCGCTATTATTTGACTTCACCTGCATAATTCTGAATTTATAATGATATTCTGTGCCGTTGTACAGCTCGAAGACAGGAGATCTGGACAGATCGTGCTCTTCACGAACCTCCATACTCTATACAGCATCTGTTAGCATAATCAGAACTGGATCATGCCTGCTCTTTAAAATGTAATAACTGTTTGTCAATACAAAAATTTAATTGAGTTAGCTACATTATCTGCTGATTAATGAAATAAATTTTGCATATAAATTGCAAATTTCGCAATAAATTGCATACGAGCCAATGACATGACGCCTTTTTGTATTAATGTAAAATACATAAAATACATGCTTACAGTGACTAGATCATGTTTTTTCACTTTAGGGTCAGTAAGATTTTTGATAAAAAAACTGTTTTTGAAAGTTCAAAAGAACAGCATTTATTTGAATTATATATCTTTTCTTACATACATTTCTTTACTGTCACTTTTGATAAGTTTTATGCATGCTTGTTAAAAAAAAGAACTTTTTTTTTTACTAACCCTAAACTTTTGAATGGGCTGTGTACATTTTTTTTTTTTATTAAGATGTGTAAACTCACATATATTGAACGTATAGAGAAAATGTTTTAAAATATATTTTAAAAATGTCTGCTTGATGCTTACACCCAGGGCCTAAAAGTAACTTTTTGCCACACCTGCCAATGGCTGGTGACTTAAGAAAATTTACCAGCCAAAACAATTTTTTACCAGCAATGAATCAAAAACAGGCAGTTATGACTCCAATGTTCAAGATACTAGTGAAAATTCACAATCCTCTATTACAATTTTGATACCACAGCTAAAACTACGAGCTTAACTAAAATTTTAAAAGCCTACATTTTTAAAGACAAGTACACAGTCAGTAATAAAATAAGAACAAATAATTAAATTGCAAGCAATAGCACAAATAAATATTGTAACACTTTACAATAAAGTTCATTAGTTATCTTGATCTTCATCTTGTTAACATTAGTTAATGTACTGTGAACTAACATGAACAAACAATGATCAACTTTATTTTCATTAACTAACATTAACGAAGATGAGTAAATACAGTAACAAATGTATTACTCATGGTTAGCTCGTTAGTTAATACATTAATGTTTAACTAATGAACCTTATTGTAAAGTGTTAAATATAAATATATTACAACAAAGATACAAATGAAATAAACAGTGCTTTTCAGGCAGATCTAACAGTAGTTTTCAGGTACAGAAATTTAATAAAGTAGTCTAATCAAGTAAATAACACTGCATAGTCTTCATATCCTTTTTAAAGTTCAAGAGCAGTGAGTGATTTTTTTTTTTTTTTCCCCTTTGTTGTTTGGATAACATTAAAAATGGCAGCAGGATTACTAGGATGCTGTCATACATAACCAACTATGTTTACTAGTATACTCACAGAGACGGGCATTTTTTGACATAATTTTGTGTGAATTTGTCCGTTCAAGCACAGGAAGGCATTAAAGGGAGCTCAGCTTAGTATTTGTGTGCAGTCTGAGACACGGCTTTCAGGGCGCGCGCTTTGGATGTTTCGGATGTTGAACTTCCCACATAGCGCGCCCTTTTGCGTGTTCTAGTGCTTGAATATTTACATTGGAAAGGCTTTGGAAAATTTTCGTGATGATGCAGCACTGACCCGTCAATTGTACAGAGCATCGTTCACATTTGTTCACGTTCATGTTCTCATAACATTGAATTGTTAGAATTCATAAAAATGTTACTGGCCGTCTGGTGGCTGACACTGTTTCATATGCATTTGGTGCTTGGTGAGTGTTAGGGCCCTATTTTAACGATCTAAGCGCATGGTCTAAAGCTCACGGCGCAAGTGCACTTAGGGTGTGTCCGAATCCACTTTTAAGGACGGGAAAAATGGTCGCCGCGCCCGGCGCATGGTCTAAAGGGGTTGTCCCTATTCTCTTAATGAGTAATGGGTGTGTTTTGGGCATAGTGTGCAAAAAAACAATCAGAGTCTCATCTCCCATTCCCTTCAAAAGCCAGTTGCGCTCGCACCATGGCGGATTCGCTATTTACATGGTGGAATTTGCAAGCGGAAAAACTGAACGCTTCTCTAGTGAGGAAACGGATCTGCTCGTGCACAAGGTTAAAGTGCACAAGCAGACCATCTATGGGAAAAGCCGGATTCCACCAAAACATTTTTATCTTTATGCACACAATAATAATCTTTTACACTGTAATTCTTTTATTTTTAATATTTGGCATGTTTGTGTGCTGCTGCGCGTCCCTGTGTGTGTAATAAGCAGAGTGTACGCGCGTTGTGCACCCGCATATAGGCACATATTACTAACACGCTCTTTAAATAACAATACAAATAATGTGCCATTGACTTTAGACCAGGTTTCAGTTGGTCAATGGCGCAGTCTATTTCAGTTGCCTCAAAATAGCAACGCGCCAACAATGCGCCTGAACAGACCTCGTTTTCAGACCAGCACACCCATGGGTGCACAAATGGCCGCAAATGCATTTGCAATTTAAATAACGTGGCACAGGACATGAAAATGATAACTGCGACAGGCTGAAACTAGCAAAAAACACTTGCGTCGCGCCTGGCGCCACATTGTGCCGGGTGTATGATAGGGCCCTTAATTTTAGGCCCTGCTTACACCATATGACATTTTTAGGCCTGGTTTCACAGACAGGGCTTAGCCTAAGCCAGGATTAGGCCTTAGTTCAATTTAAGTAGCTTTTACAAACATTCATTAGGGGGGAAAAAAACAAACAAACAAAAAAAACATTACTGGTGTACATCTTGAGACAAAACAATGGCACCGACATATTTTAAGATATATCAGCACAAGTTGCTTTCAGTTAAAACAGCTCAAACATGCATATTAGTGTGGGACTAGTTTAAGCCTTTTCTGTGAAACCAGGGGTTAGAGTCATTCAATTTTAAACTCATCTTAAAAATGGTAGGTTTTTAAAAGATTTTTTCTTTTTTTTTTTTTAGCTTGGACACTCTTATGTCATATATCAGTATGTGATGGAGAAACCCCCCCTAATAAGGATAATTCAGAGACTGTATACACACCAATACACACACCACTCATATGATACAGAAAGTCATTTAACATGGATTAAACTGACGTTATGAAACAGACAGCAGATGTTACAAAGCTGTGAAATTTCTTCTTGTCCCAACTGACTTGAACACACACACATTCCCTCACAAACACGCACACATAGCATGGCCTGAACAAACACACCCAGCTCCACTGGTAATGCCAGCGGCCCTCAGCAAACTTATTAAGGAGAGAGCATCCAGTCAGCCGTTCACACAACTCATCGTGTTCCACAGGGCTGTGTCTCCAAACCAGACAGAGCACCACTTTAGTGGAAAAACAACAGAAGACTCATCACTCCAGCTCAGCCAGTCAATTACAGATTCATCTGAACATACAACACCAGTGGCTAATAATGTTACGTACACAACTACTGTAGCTTCCATTTGTTAGATTGAGTTTAAAGCTGTTGGCAAACGTTGTATTTGTACTGGCATATCTTTATTGTGTCTGATAGTAAATATTACTGTGGCACTCCAGAGCTGATTTTATCTTCACTTTCAGCTCTTATGACCACTTATTTTTGATTTGGCTGGAATGAAAGTGGTGTTTACTGCTGAAATTAGAGAAACCTTTCAGAGTTCAGAATGACAAGTGGAATCAGAACGGCAAATTCAGATTTGTGCCACCTTCGTGTGTGTGTGTGTGTATATGTGTGTGTGTGTGTATATATATATATATATATATATATATACACACTACCAGTCAAAAGTTTGGAATCGGTAAGATTTTTAATGTTTTTAAAAGAAGTTTCGTCTGCTCACCAAGGCTGCATTTATTTAATTACAAATACAGTAAAACAGTAATATTGTGAAATATTATTACAATTTAAAATAACTGTTTTCTGTTTGAATATATTTCGTAAAGTAATTTATTCCTGTGATCAAAGCTGAATTTTCAGCATCATTACTCCAGTCTTCAGTGTCACATGATCCTTCAGAAATCATTCTAATATGATGATTTGCTGCTCAAGAAACATTTCTTATTATTATCATGTTGAAAACAGTTGTGTACTTTTTTTTTTCAGGATTCCTTGATGAATAGAAAGTTCAAAAGAACAGCATTTATCTGAAATACAAAGCTTTTGTAACATTATATACTACCGTTCAAAAGTTTGAGGTCAGTAAGAATTTTTATTTTTATTTTTTTGAAAAGAAATTATAGAAATTAATACTTTTTTTTTCAGCAAGGATGCATTAAATCGATCAAAAGTGACAGTGAAGACATTTATAATGTTACAAAATATTATATTTCAAATAAATGCTTTTGAACTTTCTATTCATCAAAGAATCCTGAAAAAAAATATATATTGTACACAAATATTTTGTACAATTGTACACAATAAATGTTTCTTGAGCAGCAGATCATCATATTAGAATGATTTCTGAAGGATCATGTGACACTGAAGACTGGAGTAATGATGCTGAAAATTCAGCTTTGATCACAGGAATAAATTACTTTATAAAATATATTCAAACAGAAAACAGTTATTTTAAATTGTAATAATATTTCACAATATTACTGTTTTTACTGTATTTTTAATTAAATAAATGCAGCCTTGGTGAGCAGATGAAACTTCTTTTAAAAACATTAAAAATCTAATTCCATTCTCACTTTTATTTATACACATATTACACAATTTACACATAGCCTATATTAAAATAATAGAATATTTTTGTGGTGGTGCCAATGAAAATTGTTCTGTACAAATTTATTATAATTAAATATAAATAAAAATGTATATTTTATAAAATAAATGCATTGATAATAATATATTATTATAATTATTAACATTTTTTGTTATTTTTACTCTGGCTATTTTTTATTCTATTTACTGATCCTAACTGAAGGACTGCTATATGCACTTGACCTGTGGAGGGCGCTCTGTTCAGAAGTTAACCATGTCATGTTGCAGTTGAGTATTTTTGGAGCTCTGAACAATCTGCCCTGCTGTTTGTGCATTTGTTTGTTTGCGTGCGTGAGCAAGAGTGACAGAAATACACATATGAGTGACTTTCAGCAGGATATCCGTGCACTGATTAATGCGTCTCGTGGGGAGACGTGGACAGAAGAAGTGAAACAAGACACGCTCAGCACAGCACAGAAGATCGCTAACAGCCCTGTCCTTGATCCACTGCCACTCCTTCAGCTGTGTGTCGAGACGACAGGGTGACCTCAGGGCTCTTTTCAGATTTAAATAAGACAAATACTGTTCCATGATGTCAGCATGACCAACAGTGACAGGACTCAACAATAAGGGTTTTGTCCCACTAGCCTGTCATTTTTTATTTTTTTACTTGCCCTGCCAGCATTTTCACTGAACCCCCACAAAATTATACATTTTATTTTTAGCCATATATTGTTATACTATGAGTAAAAAATAAACTCTCTCTCTCTAAACACTGGGCCCTGCCATTCTTATCATGCAGCCCTGCAGTAAAGGGCTGACAGTATCAATTGTATACGGTTATTAATGGTAGCAGTTTCTGAGGAATATCGTCATTCCTTGCAGTTTATCACCCATTAATAACGTCATTCCGTTACAGTTTATAACCCAGTTTCCTTGTAGAATCAGTCTGAACAAATGTTGATTAAATAGTGTTTTGTTTGACTATTTTACTTATTTTTGTATTTTATTTTGCTTGTAATGTTTGACCATTCATAGTTAGAGTGTTGTGAGTTGGGAGGGGTGGGTTTACAGTGTGTTTGGACAGCAAAGACAGATGTGTATTTGTGCTCTGTGGTCAGGGAGTGGTGTTTAGAGAAGGAGGTGCGGGATCAATGGGGCCTGTGTGTGTGTGTGTGTGTGTGTATGGGTGGTTCAGATAAAATGTCCTCACAAAGATGGCAATATCCAAATCCTTGTCCTTGTGGGGACATTTTTTGGCCCACATTACGAAAACAGCTTATAAATCGTACTAAGTGATTCTTTTTGAAAATGTAAAAATGCAGAACGTTTTCTGTGATGGGTAGGTTTAGGTGTAGGTTTTGGTTTGGGGATAGAATATACAGTTTGTACAGTATAAAAATCATTGTGTCTATGGAATGTCCCTGTAAATCATTAAAACTCAACGTGTGTGTGTATTTAAAAAGCTCTAGTATATGACATGTTTGTGCATGTGAGATATATGGGTGTGGGTGTCTGTGTTTGATCAAGTCCAGAGATGGAGTTTGCTATAGTAGGCTAGTAGAGCACAAAACTATATTCGTAATGCTGCATGCAAAGAAATGTTCTTTATGAAGAAGCAAATAAAAAATTGAGCATTGACAAAAGTTTCATATGTAACACGACTGCATTTAACTGTAACACATGCAGGATTTCCAAACTTTCTGGGCACTGTTGATGAATATCTCCCCCTAGTGGAGGTCAGTAGCACTGCCGTAATCCCCAGAGAATGTCAACAATGTGAAAAGAATATGTTGTTGTAAATAATATATAATATATATAATAATATATATAATAATAATATATATATATTTTAGATGGAGTATTGCAGTTTATAATATGTCAGTTTATAATACTCTTTCGATGTGACAAATATTTCATGTCATCTATCAATTGTATGTATAAAGTCATAAAATGAAGTCATAAAGTTTATTATTAATATACAATTGGAAAATGTCGTTTTAGATGGAGTATTGCATGCCACACTGCAGAACACTTCTGCCATTGCCTGGCTTAGCTATCCAGATGCCTATAAAATTTAAGATGAAAGAACTTTAAACTTTTATTCTCTCTTTAGGAATGAAGCGTCCATTTAGTCCTGTTGAAGACGGATCGAACAGACTGACTGAACAGACTGGGCATGAGGGTGTGTCCTCTGATGGGGTGGAGTTTACCAGACAGGACGCCCCATCTATAAACCCTCGTCCGAAGCGGGAGCGCAAACACAGGTCGTACACACTCTGTGAAGTGTGCAACATTCAGCTGAACTCCGCAGCACAAGCACAGATACACTACAATGGCAAAACACACCAGAAAAGACTCAAACACATAAACAACAGCAACACAGGTATGATATGTGTGTCTTTCTCTGGTGTTCCTGTCATAATCGGAGCTCAAAGACTGGAGCTTCTTGCTTTACATTATCCACCCAAATAGGGGTATGTTCTTGGATCAACATCCTTTATTAGTCCTTGAAATGCTTACTTAGAAACCAATCATTGCCCTCTGATTTTGGGGATAGTTCTGATTGGTTTCCAGAAGGTTGTTCTGGGGCCAGCAGATGATGTTTATCTGGGAACATGTCCTGCTGGGGTGAATCACGTTGTGTATGTTCTTGTGCATGTTTTTTAACATGATTTACCCAAGTAGGACAACATTCCTATCAACCAATCAGATTTTAGTGTGTGTTCACACTTGGCAAGTTTGGTCCAGTTAAAGCAAGCTTTAATTGTGCACTGGCTCTGTTAGTGCGGTTCATTTGAATAAGTGTGAATGCTGCCATCCGACCCCTTTTCAGGGGTCTCGGTCCACTTTCAAATGAACTGTGGTGAGGTTTGACTAAAATATGAATGCGACATGAACCAAAGTCATCTAACAAACAAAACAAAAACAGGACTTGATGTCACAAGATGCGACCCTAAAAAGGACAGAATGCTCAAGCATACATGTTTCCTTTCATCATAGGATCTACGCTGTCTTGCAGCAGATCTTCGTTTGTGTGAGTAACGGAGAAATTCTTGGTGCGGTTTTGACTTTTTTTTTTTTTTCATGAGTTCTCAGCTGGTAAAAATACCATCGTATGTACGCCCATAAAATGAGCTCACTTAGACCAGCACACAGCATTGTTTTGGATGTTCAGTAAGTTCTGTCACAAAATATACAACATAAAAAAAAATTTTTTTTTTTTTTTGGTGTTAAAGGATTAATTCACTTTCAAATGAAAATTACCCTAAGCTTTACTCACCCTCAAGCCATCCTAGGTGTATATGACTTTGTTCTCTCTGATGAACACAATCAGAGTTATATTAATAAATATCCTGACCAAGCTTTATAATGGCAGTAAGTGTTACCAATGAGTATGAGCTGAAGAAAGTGTCTCCATCCACATCCATCCATCACAAACGTGTACTCCACACAGCTCCGGGGGGTTAATAAAGGCCTTCTGTAGCGAAACGATGCTTTTGTGTAAAAAACATATCCATATTTAACAAGTTATGAAGTAAAATATGTAGCTTCCACCAGACCGCCTTCCATATTCAAGTTATGAAGAAAGTGTAAACTGGCGTCACATCAGTTAAACTTTTTTCCGTAAGTTGAATAGGGAAGGCGTAGGACATAGTGTAAGCGGTTTGAACTGCAAGAGTTTTCGCTTCGCTTCAGAAGGCCTTTATTAACCCCCCGGAGCCGTGTGGAGTACGTTTATGATGGATGGATGTGGATGGAGACACTTTCTTCAGCTTCATACTCGTTGGTCCCATTCACTGCCATTATAAAGCCTGGATGTGTCAGGATATTTATTAATATATCTCCGATTGTGTTATTAAGAAAAAAGAAAGTCATATACACCTAGGATGGCTTGAGGGTGAGTAAAGCTTGGGGTAATTTTCATTTTAAAGTGAACTAATCCTTTAAGAATGACAGTGTAAATGCTAAGTGAACCAGAATTAATGTAACATTTTCTTTGTTTGGTCTGGACAAAAACAATCAAGAGAACCGTACTACAAGTGTGAACACACCCTTAGATGTAGGTTTAGGTGTTGGGTTAGGTCTATCAGCCAATCATTTCCCTCTGGAATTTCAAGGGTTGGTTTGAGCTGGGAATTCCAAACTTTTTGACTCCTCTTAAAATATAAAAGACAGCTATATATTTTAATGTATAAAGACTGAATTTATACTGTGAAAAATAATGTGGAAAATATTATCTGGACAAAATTTAGTTTCTGTTAAGCTGACACTTTGCCCCCCACTATTAGAATGCTGTTAGATGTATAAACCTGGAAAAATATAAAACTATGGCTGTTAATAAAATATTTTTTAAATTTATTTATTTCTTTATTCTTTTTTACTATTCTTTTATTTCTCAGACTCAAACCCCCTGGGTTAGTTCTATGGGTTGGGATATGATTGTGATGGCAATGTTGCTTCAGGACCAACAAAATATGTTGATCCAGGAACATGTCCAACTTGGCTCAATCATGTAATGCTATTCATGTCCGAAAATTTAACACACAATTTTATTTAAATGCTGTGTGTTGATTTTTTGGTAACCTAATATTTTTCCCTAATATTAGTAATAAACGTGTAGAAATGTTTTCTACATAAATCTGTGTGTTCGTCAGTGCTACAAGATGTATCAGCTTGGTATTATTGACAAATTCATAAATACATGACATGCAAATGGCTTTAAAAACATTATCAACCACCTTCATGTTGTCAGCTGAGGTCTGACAGGCATCTTCATGTAATTCATACCCTTAGACCTCATTGTGTCCATCTGCAGTTAATATGTGATTTTGACTCTACTCGCTTTTATGTTTCCATGGTGATGCGGCTTTAAAGCCCAGCTGATAGGTCAGGAAGGAGCATTTCAAAGGTCCGTGAGATGCTGATTGTTGTAGTTACGGCTGTAAAGACGGGGCTGTTCGTCTACGTGTCGGCCTGGAGATAATTGCAGGAGAGAAAGTGAGGCAGCTGGTGGCAGCTTTGTGTCATGCAGCCTTATTTCCACAGAAATAGGCGGAGTCAGACAGAATCTTATGATTAGAGGTGGAATTTGTCGATTTATTTGAACAACAGTGGAATAATCCACTAACACTATTCATTCGTCCCGGCACACGAAAACAGAGCTATGCACAAACGCTTGCAGATAGCAAGCACATGCAAATGCCACACACACTCCAAATCCAGGCCTGTGAACACAATTTTCCTTCTCTTGTAATGCAAATGCGAAATTAAAGCTAACTTCCATGCTGTTGATTCTTACACATAAAAAGACACACGCATGCACGGCCAATCATATGAGCAGCAGTCAGACCCACTTCAGGTGCAGGCTTTCATACAAATAGATCATAATTACATAGCAACCAAACATGTTCACCATGGAAATGCTCGACGTGGCGACGCCCCCTTCAGCAACGGGGTACAGGCACTCACAGTCTCGGAGCCAGCTAGATTTTATGCGGTTTGTGTGTGTGTCAGGGTTTTAGCATGATTCTTAATGGCATAGCTCTATGATGATCCTATTTGCGCAAGGCGTTTATGGAGAACTTTTGAGATGCATGCCTGTGAGTGAGTGTGTGTGTTTGCATTCAAGCGCAAAGATATAAAGGCTCATTGATTAGCCATTCTGCTAGTGTCCGACAGCATAATAGAAGTCAAATTAAACTGGACAACCTTTCCCATGAGCCTACAACAATGCCTGAAGCCTAACCACACACACATACTGTACCACACATCATCCCCACATACACAAAACAGTGACTGACTGATTCAGTACTGTATATGTCTTTTTCATTTTAACTGGACAGAATATAGCAAGTTAAGCATTTAATTAAGCAATAACTTACATTTTAGGCACAATATCGCCAGTTACTTTTGTCTATTTTTTCCGCCAATAAAATCAAACAAAGGCAAAGCATTATCAGACGCTGCATGTGTCGGAGCAACACATAGTGTTTCATTCTTGAAAAAAAAAAAAGGTTTAAATCATTTGAGTGAACGATTCAATGATTCATTCATAAAGACAATCAACTGGGTTGCATCTGAATATGCTTACTTCCCTACTATATAGTAGGTGCAAAACAGTATGTGAAAGTTGTATGAATTTACAGTATTCATAAAAGAGTAGGCAAAAAGTACCTGGATGACCTAATGCTTCCATTGAGATTCTGAAGTTGTGTGTTCAGTGGATGTGGCCATGGAAGAGGAGTTGTGAATGGCAGTGAAGCGACCAAGCTGACGCTGGTTGGTCACATGACAAAGCCAAAATGGCGGATTTAGTACATCCGGATTTCATTGGTCCTAGACACATTGGGCTTCATTCATGAAATGCGAGCAGAATGAATATTTGTGTAAATAGTTCGTTAAGCCGTTCTGAAGTAAATGTTTGGATTCATGAAAATGTTTGTATTTTCAAAATGTTAGTTGGTACGAAAAAAACACCTACTCCCTACCACATGTAAATGGTGCGTAAAACATTTGAACGTTCTGTGTTATTTTAAGCAAACTGATGACACTGGATTTTGATGCACTATGTAGCATAATAATATTTCACAAGTTTGTTTGCCATGTCTTTTATTTATTTTTATTTCATTTTATTTATTTATTTATTTTTGTAGCTGAGCGTTGAAAACTGTTCAACTTTTGGTAAAAGGCAGCGCTTGTCACTGCCACTTTTTCCCAGCTGTCCAATCACAGTGGAGGAGGGGCAGAACAAATACTACACCGACCAATCATCCTACTTGTACAACAACTGAATTACAATGGAGAAGTTAATAACGCTGGTTACTGCATTTTTATATTCAGTGTTATTCTTCAAAATGAGATGCTAGTAACACGTGCATTGCTGTGGATATTCCAAATCATAGCAACCAATGGTCTCAGCTGGAAAAACGCTGCGCCTCCAAAGCACTCTCAAGCGCCACCAGCTGGCCATTTTCAGAAGAGCACCTGCCATCTTTTCAGCTGGCTAAATTGCTTTGGTGGACAATTGAATATATAATTGAATAGTCTTTAAGCATATTGCCTGTTAGCCTTTTTTTGCATTTATGCAATATACTGGAGCCAGAAATGAGAAGGGAGTACAGATGATTCCACTGCGTTCCTGGACACGTAATTTGTGTAGTTGTAATTCATAGGCGGGGATTACGTTAACTGTGAATGAACGTGCAGTCACGCCGTATTTACAAATGATTGAAATTCATTAACATACGCTTAACTATCAAATCTGATGTTTACGAAGCGTTTGTGAATCCGGAAGAGAGTTTTCGGGAAGGTTTGTTTTACGCACAATTTACTCAATATTTACAAAAGTTTCATGAATGAGGCCCATTCATACTATATAGAACATATTTTCTTATCAGTCACAACATGCTTTTTCAAAAAAAGTACCTACTCAGAGAGTTTGCGACTTGGTATACAGCCTTGTTTCATTCCTGAATAAATCAGTGCTTGAATGAATTGTTTAAGTGAATTATTCAATGCTTTTCACTCATAAAGACCACCTACTGGCATAGAGATGCAGCCTGCAGAAAGAGTCACTGGGAAAAACCCTCAGTACTGACTCACAAGCTTTGTCTGGGATGCCGCATGGGAACTGTTGTGTAATATATAAACTTCCAAGGTAATTAACTTTTATTAATTAACAGCATTGAACATTTTAATGTAATTTAAACTTAATTGGGAACAATAAATGAAAAAATTGAGTGCATTGTATTAGTATACTAAAAGTGATAACCATTCTAAGATTGTAGCGTTCTAGAGAAATTTTAGAAATCATTCCACTTATCAAGAGTTATAACTAAATTGTAGATTGCCTATGATAAGACTGGAAATCTGTTTTAGAAGAATTAAATGCATTTGTGTTGATACATGTGTGTGTTTGTGTGTGTATTTCAATTTCATGTCAGTAGGGAAAGGCAAAAGCCTGGAAACTTGATTTACAGAGACACTCAACCACACACACACACACACACACACACACACAAGTAACAGTCTTATCACTGCTCACCTTCTGTTGATTCCTCCAGGCCCCTGTACTCAAACTCACATAATCAGCATGACTGCACACACACACACACACACACACACACACACACAATATGTGCATGCAGAGGGCATCATGTCTATCTATATTTTGTTCCAAAATTAGCTTAGCATTTATTGTTGTTTTTAATGTGTTTGAATTGCGTGCATATATAAACATTTGCTATAATACTCTGTATGTTTAAATCCCTCAGAGCATCTGCTTTTGTCCACATTTGTTAACGGCCCACTCTTAGCTGACACACCATTTTACCTCACCATCTCATATATATAAAAACAAATTTCCCCCTCTACCCTTTTCTCTTTATTTTCCAAGTCCTCTCTCTCATTCTTCATTTCACCTCATTCTTATCTGTCCTTGCCCTTATCTTAACACCCCCACCATCCCAATCCACGGACAGGTGCATCATGGGTATGCTAGGTAATATGGCTACTGAGATTAGCAGTCTTCTCTCAGATTGCCCTGGACACACGCAATAAATAGTGGTACATACAGTCAACTCCAAAATTATTGGCACCAGATTATTGGTAAATATGAGCAAAAGTGGCTGTGAAAATAAATCTGCATTGTTTATCCTATTGATGTTTCATTCAAAAAATTCACAAAATTCTAACCTTTCATTGAAGTAAAAGAATTTAAAGTGGGGGGAAATTAACATTATGAAATAAATGTTTTCTCCAATGCATGTTGGCAACAATTAGTGGCACCCCTAGAAAATCTGATGAGTAAAATATCTCTGAAGTATATTCCCATTCGTATTTTTTTTTTTTTTTGTTTGTTTTTTTGTTTGCATATCAGGGTGACTAGGAGCATGAAATTATCCAGCCATGACTTCCTCTTCCAGGAGTACAAATATGAGGAAACGCAATGGCCAAATTCCCTTAAGGGGAGACACTACAGGCAAAAACACTGTTTTTTCAGGCACCTGTCAATTTTGAGATTTTGCGCTTTTTGGCTTTTCATACAGTGTTTTTCCGGACTGGTGAAAAACCAGTGAAAGAAAACATCCAAAATACACTTTTAAGTGTATATTTTATAGCACTTTATCTATTTACATCTGTAGATTTCAATTCCAGTAAATATCTTTAAAGGCCATTTTCTCAAAATGAGTTTTTTCTCCTGCTCTGAGTCAGAAATCTCCACTTCGGCAGAACTTACATACACCAAACTTTAGTTTTATTCCTATCTATATTCTGAAGGTTTTAACAAAGGGATTTGTTGATATATAATTTGCCTGATTTTATACATTTTTAAAAAAATGTAAAAATGGTGAAAAATATTATTTTTTTTCTGGCTGTTGATAGTATTCTCTGATTTATGGAGTGATAAAAAGAGATACCTAAAAAAAATGGTGAAAATGTTTTTTTTTTTTTTCTGGCTGTTGATAGTATTCTCTGATTTATGGAGTGATAAAAAGAGATATCCACAATCCCCTCTGTAAAAACCTTTGAATTTAATATGTCCAAAAAATTAAATCAGAATTTTGAACCTGACATCATCCAATATTCAGATTTTTGTTCTAGAAATGTATGCAAATTAGCGCATATTTAATCAGATAATGCCTCATTTGCATATTTAAACATACAATTTTAGAAAACTTGTAATACAAAAAATGTTTGCAATTTTTAATGTAATCAATCAGCTGGGGAAGTATTGTGATATCTATTAGTTAATTTTTTTTACCCTATTCACCTGGGGTGTCTCGCTTTAATCATTCATCACAATGAGTAAAACCAAAGAATATAGTTCTGATGTACAGCAAAAGATTGTTGAGCTTCACAAAATAGAAAGTGTCTGTAAGAAGATAGCTAAAGCATTGAAAATCCCCATTTCCACTATCTGGGCAATAATTCAGAAGTTCCAATCAACTAAAGATGTTACAAATCTGCCTGGAAGAGGACATGTGTTTTATTTGAGTGAGTTTGAGTGGCCAAAGACTCTCCAAGGATCACAGCTGGAGAATTGCTGAGATTAGTTGAGTCTTGGGGTCAGAAAGCCTAAAAAATGATCAAACAGCACCTACATTCCCACAAATTGTTTGGGAGGGTTTGAGAAGGAAGAAAAATTCTCCTCGCTCATCCAGAAACTCCAGCATATTCAGTCTTCAGACACAACTGGAACTTCAAAAGGGATCTGCTTCTATGGTCAGATGAAACTTAAAAAGAGCTTTTTGGCAGCAAACCCACCAGATGGGTTTGGTGCAAATAGGGATAAAAAGTACCCCATGCCCACGGTTATATACCGCTGGATCTTTAATGTTATGGGCCTATGTTTTTCCTGGACATCTTGTGTAGATACATGGTATCATGGATTCTAGCAAATACCAACAGTTAAAAAATCAAAACCTGACCGCTTCTGCTAGAAATCCAATAATGGGCCGTAGTTGGATCTTTCATCAGGACAGTGATCCAAAACAAACATCAAAATCAACACAAAAATGTGTTACTGAGCACAAAATGAAGCTTCTGCCATGGTCGTCCCAGTCCCCTGACCTGAACCCTAAAGAAAATGCACCAACATGAAGCTGGGAATCTGAAGGATCTGGAGAGATTCTGTATGAAGGAATGGTCTCTGATCTCTTGTCAAGTGTTCTCCAAACTCATCAGGCATTATAGAAGAAGACTCAGAGCTGTTATCTTGGGAAAAGGATGTTGCAATAATTGGGAGCCAATAATTGTGGCCAACGTGAACTAGAGAAAAACATTTATTTCATAAAGAGATTTTCCCTCCACTTATCATTGTTTTACTTCAATGAAAAGTTAGAATTTAGTGATTTTGTTTGAATGAAAAATCAAGAGGATAAACAACATAGATTTATTTTCAAAGCCCCCTTTGATCATATTTAACAAGGGTGCCAATAATTCTGGAGTTGACTGTAGTAGATCTTCTGTGCAATTGTAGGTAAAGATCAGTCATGACAGTATCAGCTTCCATCCTAGCTAAGAGACATCACAATGTACCATTTACCATTGTGAGTGGCAATTTTTTTTTTTTTTATAATTTTTTTTATATTATTATTTATTATATTACATTGTTATTACTTTGTTATATATATATATATATTAAGTTGTATTAAATTACTCAATTTGATCATTTAAAAATATTGGTCTATTTGTTAATTTATTTATAAAATATTTATTTTAAATGTCATATATTGCTCTATTGTCATCAGCCACCATGCTCTGCATTGGTTGTTGAAAAACCAAATTACTAATTGTGACCTTAACAAGTCACTTAACCTGAAGAATCTTCAAGGGTATAAAATTGTATTGAATTGTGAAGCTCTTTGAATGAAAGGTGTCTGCTAAATAGCAAATATATGTGTGTGTGTGTGTGTCATTTATACCATTGTTTGCTTTAGTGAACACATGCTGGTATCTTTTGGTACAGTTCTTCATCTGTGTGTGTTGTGCATTTGTGTTTTGTATGTTTATGCCGCTCCTGCTTTGTCTTTCTCTGTCTTTCATGCTTTCCGTCTCTGGTCTCCTCTAATGCAGCATGAGGTATTGGATTATAGCGACTGTGTGTGTGTGTGTGTGTGTGTGTGTGTGTGTGATTTATTAAAATCTGAAATTTTCTGCATGAGTGTGTCTGCACAGCTGCGTTTTTTCTGCCATTCCAATGTACTCTCTCTCTCTCTCTCTCTCTTTCTCTCTCTTTCCTCTTTTATCACCATTCACCATTTTTCGTTCGATTATTCACAGCTTCTCACTTTCATCGTTTCACCCTATTACTCTTCACTTGGTCTCTTGTCATTTCTCTGAGAGCAAGATGGAAGAGTTCACTAGTCTGTTTTTCTTTGTTCAACAATTTTTTTTGTTTTTTTTTGAAGATGATGTAATTTGTGTGCCACTATAATAATGGCACAAAAATAACGATTTAATTTTAATTAAATGAAATAATAATGACTTATTTTTTTCTTATTCTAAAAAGTCTGACTTGTTGGTAATGTGATTTTCATTTTATTTATTTAGACCATCAAACAGAATTTCTAATTTAATGACATTGTAAAGCATTCCTACTGCCCTCATCTGCAATTGGTCAGTCAAACAAGTAGCCCCACCCCAAACTCACACCATTGGTTGATCCAGTGCTGCTAGGTTGGGCCATTGCCAACAAACAGCAAAGCTTTTTCGCTCTTTAGGAATTCAACAATAGCTTACTGTGCACAAAAAGTACAGTATTTTAACGTCACAAAAAATCACACATCTGCTTTTATATTGCATCATGTACACTTACGATTTATTAAGATGTAAAACTAGAGGTCAGGGAAATGAAGCTCAACGCACACACATACAAAGTGTATGGATTCAACCTTGGAGCACATTCAAGCGTGAGGATATTTTAAAGCGTAACATTTTACCAAAGGAACGTCACATTTGGTTCAGAGAGAGACACCGGGTCTTTCATTGTTATTCATGTATTAATTTATGCACGGGTAGTGAGCGAATAGGGCTGTAATATGCAGATGAGTTAGTGTTTCATGATGGAAATTTTCCGGTTGGCTGCTCCGGGTGGCTGCAGTTAATGATAAAGTATGGCAGAACGACAGGAACAGGGGGTGAAAGAGACAGAGAGAAGGGGGGAAATAGTATTTATTACTACAAAAAAATCAGACCCAGAAGCATATTGGCCACTGGATCATGACAGAGACATTCACATCATCAACATCAGCATCATGGCTGTTGTCATCAGTCTCATCATCACCGTCATCATCGTCATCTGTGTTTTAAATCACCGGGGCATAATGTGTCCTGTCAGCAACTCTTCCAGTGATTCCCTAAACCGGCAGCGAACAAATCACAAACGCCCCTTTCCCTCCACTCTATTACACATCACTGTTCATCAGTGTGTATGCTGTGGAGTTTGTGCGCGCACGTCTTTCTTGACATTGAATTATTTTCCCAATTATACATGGCTATTCTCATGAGCTGCGCAACAACTCTTTTCATGCAGATGAAGAGGAAGGACAGAGAGGAATGCGCTAGAGTCAAGTCGAGAAGGCTAAAGGTTGTGAGCGTGTGTTTTGTTGGGCAGCGCTTGACTGAGCGAGTCTTTGCTTGGGGTGATGTCTGTAGCGTGTAATTAGGATTTCATCATTTCTCTCATTCAGGCGAAAAATGGCACAATCTGGATTTACAAACACACACCATGAGAAGAAACATAACAGTCTTGTGTACAGCACACTTATACTCTTCCTCTCTGTTTCTGATGTCGTATATCACACACACACACACTCACTCATACTGTTATTCTCAGTGTGGTTAAACCCCATTGGCTGGTCAGGGGAATGGATGTCCTAATCCCTTTATCAGACCAAACAGATGCTGCCCCAGAACAAAGAGGGGTCCAGTGCGAGTGTGTGTGCTTGTGTGTGACATTGAGCGCAGGTCACTGGAGTGTATGTGTATGACTCAGGCTAATATGCTGCTGTGAAATATTCAGAATTTACATTCTCAGCAAATCACTTCAGATTCATTGTGACACTCAAGTTCATTTGAATGTAGCAGAAAGGATTTGAATTCCCATAAACACTCTGTAAACACAATTCATCATGTTTTATTTTGGGATATTATGTCAATCTTTTTGTATCATTATAAATATTTTATTAATTTAAAATATATTATTTTATAAAAAAAAGTTATAATATTGTGTAAATCTTTTTACTGCACCATAAGAATATTTCTGTTACAAAAAGACTAGTATATTTATATTATAATACATATTTTGTGTATCTTATTTATTGAAATACTTGTAATATATATTTATATTTGATATCTTTATTATTTTTTAATGATTTTGAAAGACATCTCTTATGCTCACCAAGGCTGCATTTATTTGGTCAAATATACAGTACTAGTACTGTGAAATATTATTTTTTTTAAAAATCAGTTTTCTATTTCAATATATATTTTAAAATGTAATTTATTCCGTGATGTCAAAGCTGAATTTTCAGCATCATTACTCCAGTCTTCAGTGTCACATGATCCTTCAGAAATCAATTTAATATGCTGATTTGCTGCTCAAGAAACATTTATCATTATCAGTATTGGAAATTGTTGTGTTGCTTACAGATACATTATCTTCAAGACTCTTTATATCTTTATATTTCTAATATATATTATATATGTTTAATATTTATGTAATATACAATATAATTGACATCTCTACACTAATCGTCTAAATATTACCTACTAGTAGATGTTGCTTATTGTCATAATTCCGTCATTTTGATTTTTCTTGACATATGTTTGTGTATGCCGTTTGTGTTGACTTTTGAATATGTTGTTGTAGAGTGAGTTAGTGTTTGTGCTGTGTGTGTTCAGTGTGTTGTTGTTTATGTGTGTGTTGGTGTTGTGTGTGCTTTTCCTCTGTCAGCTCTTGTCAGTGTCAGATCTCGTCAGTGCTCTGATGGACAGTGACAGGCCTGCACAGGAAATGATGTGCAGGAAGCAACCTCAAGCTCCATATGACACTATGTTGGCAGACGGCCTATCTGTGTGTGTGCTTGTGTGTGTTGCATATATCTCAGCATCTAATCAAAGTAGGCTAATGTTGCGCATGACTGTGACAAATTTCTCTGTCTCACACACACACACACACATTCAGAAGTTAAAGGAATAGTTCACTGAAAAATGAAAATGCTGTCATCATTTACTCACCCTCATGCTGTGCCAAACCTGTATGACCTTCTCTTTCTTTCTTAAACACAAAAGGAGAAATTCTCTAAATCGAATGGCTTATAGCACGATTGCAAGAGTCATTCCTTTACTCTCATTTTTTCCTCTGCTTTATGGACTTCTTTTTACTGGTTTTCCAGTCTCTCTCTCACTCTCTCTCTCATTTTCTCTTTCCCAGGTGTCCCAGACTCAAACTCCATTCTTTCCATTCTCTTTTCCATTCTCTCCCTAAATACACATGTATTCGCTCTCTTTGTCCTCCCCCCAGCCCCTGTCGTTATTCCATAGTGTCATGCTGCGGGAGCGCCAATAGTGTGGGATGTTGTTTGCTTTAGGTTGTAAGCCTTTTTGTACTTCGATTTTCCAGGTTAAGTGTGTGAAAACTCTTTCTCTTGTGCATATTCATATTGCTAGTGGCGCTAAATCTGTTAGTTTGTTTTGTTTAAAATGTACATTCACTTAATCACAGCAAATGTTTTGCATTCATTGGCTTCTAATTCAAATCTACACAAATCTCTTCATGTTTCTTATATCAATAATAAAATAATGCAAATAAAGGAAATAAGCTGCATAGAACTCTTTATGTATTAGGATATCTTTAATGTACTGCTCTAAATAGGCGCTTGTTATAATGATAGTGAAATTGTCTCATAATATGATTTATATAAAAAACAAATGGATGAATTCAACAACAACAACAACAACAAAAAAAATGGAAAAAATGTGTATTTATTTGATGTGTTTATATATACATTAAACACTAGCAATAGTCACCGCTTCACTTTGAACTGGTGAAAAAAACCAGTGAGCCCCACTTTATCATTCACTAAGCAAAATGGCATCTTATCAGCCTCAAATCTCAAGCTGCCAGTTTCTCTCTCTTGACTTGATCAGCAGTTTTTCTGTTTGACAGACCGTCTTATCAGTCAGATTTGCTCTGACCTGTGCAGGTGTTGAGGAGGCAGATGGAGGAGGCTAGCATGGCCGGACAGTGAGACACTAACATGTGCTCATACCAGCCATTTGGATTAAAGGTGCAAGTAAATTATGAAAGGAAACTAGATAACAAAGACTGGCTCACAACAGTAATACACTTTGGAATGAAATGCTCACTGTACTATAAGTATATAGGCAAAAGCACCTGTATGGTAGATGTGTTCCAATTGTTCTGAATGATGGGACTGATTGATTGACAGGCTGCTTTATTTACATCAGCTATGTTTTCAGCTGAAAGGATTTCCACTGAGCGCTACGCTAAGGTCATGATACCGCTCTAAATGTCTGTCTGCAGCTGTAATAGACTCTTTACGCTACTGGAGGAGTAAATCACTTCCTCCTTCACCTGCCCATCACCTCTTGTAATACGCCCTACTGCACTCTGGGAAACTGTAGGCTTGAAGACTAATTGCTGAATTATTCAAATGATTCAGGAACAGTTTTGACTTTTGAAAACTTTTGACAAGTACTCAATGTTCTCATTTTGCTCATGCAATTGTGTGGCTACAGGTCTACAGGTTTTTTTTTTTTTTTTTTTTTTTTTTTTTTTTTTTTTTTTTGACTGGGGTTTTAGTTTAAAGGCACAGTTCACCCAAAAATTAACATTTTGCAATCATTTGATTTACTGTTGTGTTGTTCCAAATCTGTATCATTTTTTTTTCTGTGGCACACACACAAAAAAGGACATTTTAAAGTATATTTCCAGTGGAACTAAAAACACTATTAGAACACCATAAAAATACTCTATGAGACCCTTGTGATCTCACATTCTATATTCTGATTCTTCTGAAGTCATGCACTTCCGCTACAGCTCACAAATTAAATATGGATGTCAGGAAACTCAAGGCTATTGATACTTTTGTGTGTTTTTGTTTTGTTTTGTTTTTTGATGGCTTTTTTTCACAATAATCTGTTGTATGGAATAGCTCTATGTACAGATCCTTTAAATGTATTATTATAGTGATTATTAATTATATTTAATTGTTCTTCTAGTTGTTTTTTAGTGGAACGCTTAATAAATAATAAAATAAATTATTTGATGTATAAAATTATCTAATTTAATGATGATGATAAAGAATCTTACACATCTAAGTTATTTATTGTTGTTGTTGTTTTTATCATAATAAATAACAGATTATTTAAAATTATTTATTTGTGTATGTACCATGGAAAAAATAACTACAGTTTTTAAACAACATGAGGGTGAGAATAAATAATGACTTATTTATTTTGGACGAACTATTCCTTTATCTAAACAGGGAGATGAAAATGCTATTTTGATGCTCTTAAAGAGGCTGAATCATTTACTTTATTGTATTATATTGTTCTCTTACTTGAGCACAACACACAGACAAACACTAATCTGTGTGTGTGTGTGGATGGATGGCGGAAGTATTTTGGCAGGAAGAGGGCACAGCTGTCTCTGCTGTCACCGCTAATGTCTCAGAGATTCAGAGCTTCAGGCTGAGCAAACTGAAACATACACATATGCACACAGAACTGGCGTACATCTGATCACTGTTTGTGCTGTATCTACAATATTACGTAACATGTTGAGAGAGAGGAGTCATGGTCACAGTACATACCTGGAAGCAAAGATGAAGCAGGAAGTTAATTTCAGGGATTTTAACTGTATGTGTTAGAAAAAGAAAGAATTAAATCATCTGTACAAAGAGGAAGAGCACTGTTCCTTCTAGTCATTTGTCACATATAGCCCTCTTCAGTACAGAAACAACAAGTGACCACTGCAAACCCCCACTGATGCAGGGAATGGTGTTTATGGCACCAGCAGGGGGTCCTGCAGGCCGGGGTCCAAATGCCCCAGAGCACTGATGGAGATAGCATGCTATAATAAGTACCAGACATCAGATTTATTATAAAACTAAAGCCCTATTTTGTAATGTGAATATGGTCTAAAATATTTCCAGAAACATTTACTGTTCGATTTATGTTTTCTTCCAATCATTCAGAGACTACACTGGTTCATTTTTTCTGATCAGGCAGGTGAATGACGTTTCACTGTTCGTCTCAGTTCACTTGTCTGTGTTCACAGCGTTCTAGACCAGAGTATGTGAGTTGTGCAGAACAGGGAGTGAAATTTTCTTGAAAGACAAAGTGTAAGTTTGCTTGGGGTTGATCTTCAGAATGTAGAGAGATATAGAACCTGGAGTAGAGCCGGAGCTGAGTGATTACATGATTTGTGATGGGAGAATATCCCTGTGTAAATGTGCCTTTTTTCCTACTGTATAGTAGGCTATGTGAAAAGACGTGACATGAGTAGTATGTCCGAATTTGCAGTATTTATAAAACATATTCGACAGAGCATCCCATGAGTCCAGACAGAGTCGTAAATGCTGGTGAAGCAATCTAACTGACATTGTAGGTCACATGATAGTGGCATGGTGAATGTACTGTAGTATCTCCTGATTGTATTCATAAAAAATGCTGGGTTAAAAGCAACTCAAGTTGGGTTGAAAATGGACAAACACAGCGACTGGGTTGTTTTAACCCTGCAGTCGAGTTAAATGTTCAACCCAACTATTGTTTAAAAATTACTATATAGCTGGCTTAAAATGAACCCAAAATAGGTTGGAAATTAAAAATCAGACATAATTACTAGAGGCAACATTAATAATCAAAAGTTTAACATTTATTAATAATCAATTTAATAAATGTTTATTGTTTAATTATTATTTATTAAACTTATTAATAAATGTTCATTTTTTAAACATTTTGGTAAATGTTAATTTCCAACATATTTTGGGTTTATTTTAAGTAAGCAATACAGTATTTTTTAAACAACAGTTGAGTTAAATAGAACTACCCAGCAGGTTGGGCAAACATCTAACCCCATTCGCTGGGTTAAAATAACCCAATTTTCAATTTGTCAATTTTCAACCCAACTTGGGTTGTTTTTAACCCAGCATTTTTAAAGTGTAGGCCTACACGTGTGTACTTAACTGTGTCTTAATGATTGCAAAGTAAGTTATTCATTAAATGTATTTTACATATACATATGAACAAACAAACTGACATGCTGTTCCAGACTGACTTTCAGTTTGATACTCCTTTTGGAACGTTCTTTTCAGAACGATTTTTTTTTTTCAGCTGATGAAAGATAAAAACATTGACAGCCAATCAGAATCCATGCGACTTTAAAGAGGTGGATCATTTAAAGCGAAAAACTGAAGCTTATAAGAAACAACGTTATCGTGCGTTTGTGTGGACGCTAATAGTTGTCTTTACAGTTATCGTTCTTGGTGTGAACAGGCCTTAACTGTCCGGTTTTTGTCTGAAACATAAATTGCATGATTGTTCTATAAATGCAACATCACACTTGATATTTAATACAAAACAAACATAATTTTTGCTTCATAATAGGCTATTGTTTTTAATTCTAGAAACCCAGTAAAATGTCTCATTGAGAGTATGTCTGCCAAATTATCTACAATCATTGGAGGTGGAAAAAAAACACCCCCCTTCACAGACGCACACAGAATTATTTAGCCGAAATCAAGGACCATGAAAGGAGAAAATAGCACCAGCTAATTTTCCCATCTGTGCCGTTCGTTCAGGTTAAGCGGCAGGCAGCAAAAAGAGCGAGAGAGAGGAGGTGGAAGTGGTGGTGGGGGAGAAGATGGGGGTAAAAGACTGTCGATCATACTCTCTCCCTCCTCCTCCTCCTCGCTCCCCGTCGAGGGCGCGCAGATCAGCGGAGCACTGCGCGCGTGAATGGCGAGCGTGTGTAACGTTCCTTCTGACACATCAACTCCAGGACCAGAAACAAGAGTGAGACTCATCGAAGAGTGAGAAATCTGAGGGGAAAAGTCACATATCGAACTGTCGGAGAGTATTTATTAACCCTTCTGATTTTCCTGCGCCGATTTTTGTCTTTTGGTTGGTTTCTATTTGGAAACCAGGATATTTTTCACAACATGCTTATCGGTAAGTCACTTCCGACAGAGATTGTATTTGTGTTCGTGGCATATTATGTTTAATAAGTCTTTAAATGTTGTAATAGTGTCACGCTTGTTTTGCGTTGAGGATGCCCCTCGTGCCCAAAGTCCTTGGTCTATGCGCACTGACCACCGGCACGCGCAAAGCTTTTTATAGTCGAGGTGTTGCTTAATCGATCCAAAATGAGGCTGAAAACGAAAACTTTACAAGAAATATAAGGCAGGCGATGTAGAATTTTCCAGAATCCGAGGTGCTCCAGCCTCCAGAAGTGATTCTCTCCGTGTGTGGCAGATTTGGGTGCACGCGACGCTGTCAGATGCGCGTGCGACTGTCATACGCATGCCATCAAACGGCCTTCAGTGTGTCAGTCAGGCGCTTAACTAGAATGACGTTTGGTCCAGTCAACACCTATAAAAGCCCGGTCTTAATTTTACAACTCCCGCCTAAATTATATTTGGACCCGCAATACCGGTTTAATCAGTAGCAGGTGCCATGGTCCTCAAAACACACGTTTTTCCCCCACATCTGACCTCTGGAGTGCAAGAGACCAATGCACAAAGACAAAAAAAAAAAAAAAAACGAGCGAACGAGAGAATGGTGTGTAATTTTTGTTCATCTCTCATGACACGGCTGAGTGCATTGGAATGACCAAAAAAAAAAAAAAAAAAACTTTCGTGCTCTCTCTGCCTCTCTCTCCCCGCTTATTCACTGGTCCTCATAGAAAGACAGCGAGGTACTACAGCAATGCAGCAATTAGCTTTATTTCATTTACACATCGAAAATATGTGCGATTTTATTCCGCACATTTTATGAGGAAACATGCGTTTATAAAAATGAAACGACCTGATAAGATGTCACTTATTCGCCGCCACTGTTTTAAATGATGTACAAATCACAACTTATCTTATTGTAAGATTTTTTTCTTCTTCTTTTTAATTCATGCGAAAAAGTAGTTTTCTTTTTAAAGAATTTATTCTTTAAAGTCCTCGTTTTAAGAGCATCTTGTCTCTCAAAGCACCTGGTGTTCCTCACAAGACCTCAAAGCAGCGGAGCGGAAAATTAAAAATGATAAAGGATTGATCCTGCACGCGCTGAAAATGCTTTATCAATAACGCAACTCATTTAAGGAAATCGTTTGAGTTTTCTATTTTTCTTAGCTCATGAATTTCGTTGGGATCGAAGCCATTTGTTTATGCATTTCATCACGGTGCCTTTTCATTTTGGGTTTTCCATTTCGCTCCATTTTGAGCTGTTTTTGATTTAATTGTTTTTAATAAACTGTGTACTTTATATAGATGTGTTTTTAATATTTAAAATATATCGGGTTTTTTTTATTGTCTTTTGTATAGCCTGTATGTAGTTTGTTTTTATTTGTAAAAAAAAAAAAAATGTGTTCTAAATTCTGTTGGAGATTTCTTTGTGTTTTTTTTTCTACATTGAATTTTTGCTGCTTTTTAACATATTTGTTCTAATTGTAATTTTTAATTTTAGAATTCCTCATTTAGATTTTTGTCAGTGAGGCTTTTATAAATATATATGCGAGGAAGCAGGAAAGATTTAAATGTCCTTCTCACCTCCTTGCTCTCAATTTCTCTCATTATTAGCTAGATACCAATGCTCTGTCCGCTTAGCAACACAGACAAAAGGACACACAGATGTTACACAGCTACACAAAGTTACACCAAAACCACAAAGCTGTTTAAATAAAGACATTCAGATTAAATCCAAGGAAATGGGGGGAAAGACAAAGAGAGGAGGAAAAAAGGAGAGAAAGCTGCAGCATGAAATGGCACCAGCGTTCCCTCACAGTTAGTCTGAAATCAGTACATAGATGATCACCATTAACTGTATGTGTCTGTATGATAAATATCCATCACCCTACGCTCAGGCGTGAATTATCTGTGAATGTAAGGATCTGAGTAGCTCAGGTTATGGGGACAAAGGTCATGCCCTTGACATTCTTTAACAGTCCTGAGCAATTTTATTTAAATTACATGCATTGTCTATACGTTGTCCATCACTTCTTAGTGTTAGCATGACTGGTCATTATTTTATTTCTGTGCTTTTGGCATACGATTCTTAAAGTTTTTTTTTTTTTTTTACGCATCAGGATGCTTTGCATAAATCAGTTGCTAATTAAAATCTTATCTGTCTGTTTCTGTCTCGAACATTCTCCTCTGTAATTATGGAGGTGTTTGAATGCGAGTGGGCCGAAGTCACACCGTGATCATTGGATTTTTTGGCTCTGTTTTCTCAACCCCCCTCTCACTGTCATGGTTTCAGTTGTCGTGGCAGCGCCCCAGCCCGTGTGTTTGTAAGTGTGGGGAATGCGGTAATACCATCCTTTAAGCGAATGCTCTTTGCCAGCCGCATACGACAGCACTCTCTAGGAAGGCCCCACTGAAACACTGCAAACTCAATGTAAGGCATTTTATTCACAAATCTTCTGTTTTTATTATAAAAATATTTGCATTATGAAAATATAAAAAGGTTTTAAAAAATGAAATATCTGGTTATGAGAAAAAATATGTTAAATTTATTATTAATAATTACTGTAATATTTTTTCTGCCATAAATACTAATGTTTGCAGTGACCAAGGAACATAAAAAAAATCTAATATTGAATGTGACGTCAGTCCTTTTTATAGTGACTTTGCTCATCCAGTCAGAATTTAGAGTTTGAATTATGCATTTTTTTTTGGTAAAGATTTGTTCTAGATTCTTGCACCATTCTTCAAAAACTTACTGTGCTTCTATCTATTTTGCTGTTGCATGCCTCATCAAAATCAGCACCTTGGAAATTCAGACACCATGTCACCTTTTCACCTTTTCATTTTTTGGTCTTTTAACATTTTGGCTTTCAGTATGGCCTCCAAATATTTACCATCCCGCATTTATCAGTCGATGAACATACCAATGCAGTGCATTGATGCATCATATTAAATTGACATCCAGAGCAAACGGTCTTAAAGCCGCGTTCCTTTGTAGGGTTCTGTGTTTCGGCTCGCCAGAGCCTCTCCTTCTGTAATGGAGGTTATATTCAACTCATCTGTTTAGTGACGCAGTGAGTGTGCGTCTGCTCCCTGTAGAACAGCGAATGAGTGACAGGGCAAGTCATTAAAATGAAATGACAGCATGGGCTTGATTGGCCTGTCAGTACGTCTGATTTGCTTGTGTGTGCGTGTGTGTGTGTGTGTGTGTGTGTGTGTGACAATGACAAGAGGGTAAGGCATATGCTCTCAGCAGGGGTTACGAGACGAAAAATGACCGTCTATCAATGTATGTATGTGAATGTTTATCAAAACAGGCTGTGAGTGTGTGTGTGTGTGTGTATAAACGATGCGCTGAGCTGTTGTTCTAAACACGGATTCATTCGGCACTTGACTTCATGACCCGGAGAGAGGGACAGAGAGATGCAACAGGGATTGTTGGATCTGAATTAACTCAAAATGGACAGAAACTTGCTCTCTCTCTCTCTCTCTCTCTCTCTCTCTCTCTGATTAGAGTGTGACAGTCTTTGAAGCAGCTCAGTGCTGCTGCAACCCACCCATAATCTTTCTACCCACACAACTTGCCTTTCTTTAGCTTCAGTCTCTCTCTCTCTGTCTGTCTCGCTGAGTAAATACCTTCTATTCCCGTTCCTTTATGAGGAAGCTGATAAGGAATGTCTTTCATCCACAGTAGATCGGCTTCTTCCATCCCAGCTTAAGAGAATGTGTGTGTGTACGCCCATGTGCGCAAAGTGATTTTAGGATTAAGTTTTTCCTGTTCCACAACCACAACAATAGTGTCTGTTTGTGCAAGTTTTTGTGTGTTTGTCCGGTGTGTATGTCTAGACTATATATGGAACTGCAGTAATGGGGCTTGAGATGGTGGAAACGACATGGAGGCTAAAGGTCAAGTTCTCCCTCGAGAGCATCTATAATTTGCTATTATTCCCATAGCCTTTATTGCGTTAATGTTAATCTAATAACCATTAAGTTATTGTGTTAACTATTGGCAAGATTTTATTAAGGATGCATTTCCCATTACAGTAGCCTAAAATAATGCTTATTATTTACTTTTCAGAAGTGAAATTGTTTGGATGAAATGTAATGAAGGCCATTTTGTCCCTTTTAAAAAACATAAACTGATAAATTAAGCCAAAAAAAAAAAACATGCATAATGAAAATATTTTTTAATTTTATTTCATGCTGACTCTAAATGATAAAAGCAAACATTGAAAAAAAAATTGTTGTAATGTTAGATTGTCGTCCCAGTAGTCACGTCGAGCTGTTCACATTGATATTGACAAAATACTGCCAGTAGTTCTTTGTCACCTTGTCAGTTCTTTCTCTCTCACACATGCAAAAACACAAGTGAGCAAGTCCTCGCTATAGCGCCAAATCATTTATCCTCTCGCATCGTCTCTGCAGTGGGAGCCATTTTGGTGCCACAGTTTTGTTGTAATAACTGAGCCCAGAGGGGGCAACAGAGTAACTGCAGGACCAGCTCGAGCCAGCGTAGCAAAAATAGTACCCTCCGTCCCCACCCTCTAGGCCAGCTAGCCTTTTTGGTTCCTCCTGTCGCTTGCGGAAAGGTGACTTTGACGTGCGGCCACTGTTATCTCCGCTTTGTCTTGACTCATAGTGATCATGAAGGTCATTAAGGGCAGGAAGAGGTCTAACTGCTCCCCTACTGGATAAGACAGTGGTGCCAGTGTTCTCTAAAGGCCCTTTACAGGGGTGTTGAGTCTGACCAATTCTCCTTGAGTGCTAATAGCCCACATATGCACATTGCACGCACACACATACGCACACACAGAAGGATCAGAAAGTGGAAGGGCAGGGTTGATTGGGGGTAATTTGGGGATTTTGGAAGGGCAGCTATTTCGACTACAAATGTCCCTGGAGAGAGAAAGAGGGGAGGAGGGGGAGGGAACAACAGCGATAACGTGCGCACTCACACCCTGTCATGTGTACGCACACACATTGTTTTGTTGTGTTGGCCACATTGATACATGGGTGCACTGTGGGATGCTGGAGGTGTGTGCGGTGGCCTAGAAAAAGCATCACACCCGTGGCTCCGGACAGGAGGGAGAGGGGGGGTCTGGAGAGGTAATTTTGTCTTTAGGCTCCCACAAAGAAGGTCAGTACTGCCCATGGGCCCATCCTCTTCCTCTCTCCTCTCCTCTCCTCTCCTCTCCTCTCTTCTCTTCTCTTCTCTTTCTCTTCTCTTTCTCTTCTCTTTTCTTTTCTTTTCTCTTCTTTTCTCTTCTTCTCTTCTCTTCTCTTCTCTTCTCTTCTCACCATTAGCTCATGCTCATGTCGTTCTAAACACATTTGGGTTTCTTTCTTCTGTGGAACACAAAATGAGATGTTTTGAAGAATGTTCACACAGCTCTTTTATCATATAAATCTATCATAACTGGTAAAAAATTAAACATGAATACATTTTCATGATTCTAAAACTAAATTAAAATTAAATGACCACAATTTAATATTAGTTTTTGAAACATGGTATATTATAAAACTTGAAATATGAAAATGCCACAAGAAAAAAAAATAACAGTAGATCGTGCTGAAAAATGTAAAGCTGTTAACACTTTTAAATGTAAACCAGTAAGTGTGTTAACTACATACACTACCATTTAAAATGTATGGGTCAGTAAGATTTTTTTTTTTAAAAGAAATTAATAATTTTATTCAGCAAGGATACATTAAATTGATCAAAAGGGACAGTAAAGACTTAACGTTATAAAAGATTTCAAATAAATGCTGTTCTTTTGAACTTTCTATTGATCAAGGAATCTTAAAAAAAAATGTATCACGGTTTCCATAAAAATATTTAACAGAACAACTGTTTTCAACATTTATGATAAATGATAGTAAATAGTATCAGATCAGCATATTATAATGATTTCTGAAGGATCATGTGACACTGAAGACTGGATTAATGATGCTGAAAATACAGCTTTGCCATCACAGGAAAAATTAAATTACATTTTAAAATATATTAACATAGAAAACAGTTATTTTAATTTGTAACAATATTTCACAATTATTACTGTTTTTACTATATTTTTTAGCAAATAAATGCAGCTTTGGTGAGTATAAAAAATTATTTCAAAAACATTTAAAAAATCTTACCAATCCCAAACTTTTGAACTTAGTGTAAACTGAATTTAGAAAACTGTTAAACCTAATAAAAACTAAACTTTCTTCGAAAGACAAAACAAAAATAAAGTAGAAATGAAAAAAAAAAAGTTATTTTTTGTCTCTATGGGGCTTGATGGGCCATTTAAAAGGAGTGTGAACATTCTTTGAAATGTCTTCTTTAATGTTTCACAGAGAAAAATCCTGTTTGATTTCTGGTTGAACTAACCCTTAAAGGGTTAATTGGTTAGCCTTTCTTCACAAAGTCTGTGCTCTTTAGAAGCATGACTAAAGCGTTAAGACAGAAAAGTAATTAGCCAGCTAGTCACTTAGGATGTAGTCGAGTTTAATGTCTGGTTTAAGTCAGCTAAGCCCATAAGCCTCTTAGTCTGGAGATGGCTTGATTGGCTTAGTTCTGGATCTGATACAACTGATAAAGATCAGTCGGTTCTAGTTATGCAACCAAATATATGAAATTATAGGTGTTTGATGTGTTTAAATGCATGTTTAAGAGAGAAAAAGATAAAGAATACGACCACTTAGATCTGTCCGAGTCTCTGTTACAAGGAAGGTCATTTCACTTAACGTGCTGCTGGGGAATATATTTTCTCTGAGATACACCAAGGCTACAGAAGAATAGAGAGGGTGAAAAGGAAACTCTGATGTTGAGTGTGTGTGAGAGAGAGAGAGAGAAAGAGAGAGACAGCATCTTCTATCACTAGTGAGCATTGTATTGGCTCTGATGCGCTCTGTCTGCCCAAATCTACTGCCTGAAGGTGAAGTCAATGCATCACCTTGACAGCGTGTGTGTTTGTGTGTGTGAATGTGCACACATATGCATGTGTGTTTCTGTACATCTATGTACATGTTTAACCTTCATGTTCATGAGGTTGACATTTGCTGTTTTTATGTTTGAGGTCCCAGAGGTGATGTACATATAAAAACATTTCGAAATGACCTTATTGTCAGATCTTCAGATTCTTGTGCTGTATGTTAGTCTGACCTAATCAAAACTTATTAGGCAGGTATTATTAACTCTTTGACGGAATTTTCCGTATAGGGGCGCTATTAAGCCTGATTTACACTTTCGCCTGGCTCCACACCGCGAGCCTCCGTTGACTGCGGGACGACTCGGAGTAATTGTCCTCTAAACCATCAGGAAGCAGCGGTGAGAAGTTAGGTGCACAAGTGACTATGTTTGTTTTAGTGCACTTCGCCAAAACCACACTACAAAAGAATTGTGTAAAACCCAGTAAACACATTGTGACATTAGAACAAAATTTATGGATATGAGAACATGTATACAAATTAAGCAGTGATCTCTTAAAAACTGATATTTTCTAATTTCACTAAACATTTATATTTAATTGACATTTAATTTTCATTTAATTAAAATTTTTATTAAACATGGACCTTTACTTTCATTAAAAGGGCTTATTTATGCTATAATAAGCTCATTTTGTAAATGTAAGCAATTAATTTAGACAAGTGCAAACTGGGTGCTGGTACAGACGTATATGCTCGGCCAGATTCATCTCGAAGTCGTGCATCTTCGGAAGTAGAGCCACATGGAAAGTTACAAAAACTGGCGTGCACACCGCCACATGAAATGGGGTTGCACGCTCTTAATACGCACTTCTGCCAACGTCAGCATGATGTCATTTTTGTCACGCACACCCAAACCGAAACAAGCTTATGGACTTATGGAATATAAATCAGCCTTTGCACATCTTCTGAAAGAGTACAGAATCTCCAGATCAAAACACAGGAGAAGAAGAAGCAGAAACAAGCGATAGAAGCATTGCTTACGCACATGTAAGCTAATGTGATAATCAAACATTAAACAGTAAATAAATCAAAACGTTACAGAATGAAGTGTCAAACCCAAGTTTTGGGGGTGTTGATGGATGCGATCTACTCCATCAATGTTTTGATCATCGTTCTGAATCCGATCTGGATGTGGTTTTCTCTGCTTTTATGTTCAAAATGTTTTTTTAATCAAACTTACCCACATTGAAGTGTTGATAAAAAAGAATGCATGAAGCTAGAATATTTTTTAAAGCAGGGGCTCTGTTGTTTCTTTTGATATATTGTTTGTTTGGATATTCATACAATAAAATATTCTGAAATTGATCAAAAATGCTTTTTTAAAAAAAAAAAAAAAAAAATGCTGATAGAGAAAGAGTTAATATCTACACTAACTTTTTCAGAAATGTGTTTAAAATTAATTTGACCCCAAATATTGAGGTTAAACTTGAGTAACTGATGATCAGTCAGCACTATGATTAGCAGATTACCAAATTACAAATACAATAGATAGTGGCAGCTGTGTACGTGAGTGTGTAAGTGCGTATTTGCCTCTCTCTGTATTCCTTTCTGCTGTGTTGTGTTGTCCTGCTTTTACCTGTTTGTCTGGATGATTCATGCATAATGCAACAGCTACACACTGTCTAACACCACAGCACTGACAGGCCAGTCTGTGGATATATACAATGTGTGTGTATCAGTGATTTTGCTGATGATAATATGTTTGTGAATATCAGAATGATTTAATGTGCTTTAATGATTTTAAACATTTCAGAGAATTTGTTCAAATTGATCATTTGAGTAATTTGTTTAATTTTGTTATCACTCAAAAATAGCCAAAAAAATCAATTACTTTTTTTTTTTTTTTTTTTTTTTTTTTAGAAATAATATATAATGGAATCCAAAAGTCTTGGACCACATTGGAAATCTTAAAATTAATTTTTTTTTAACTCTGCACTTTTTGTAGGCCACTAACCACCAAAGTTGTGACACTGATCATGCAAGCTCTTTTGTACAAGAGGTTAGATTTACCTACATTTTTATGCTGATAAAATAATTTATAATGAAATGAATTGTATTAAAATGGAAAATTATTTATTTTAATAGATGCATTTTCTCTGTTGGTCTCGGATGATAAAAGTGGGGAAAAATGACCCTTACCCATACCATTTTTGGATGAAATGCGTTTTGAGATTTATCAAATGTCATTTAAACACTGAATAATATTGAAAAGCAATTTTTTTTTAGTTATTTCACCCAGCCCTAATCATCACCACTGCGGTTTTACTCATTTATGCTGAAAAAGGCAGTGTCTTTTTTAACATTCATTATGTTCCTGCTGTTTCAAAAGAGAGAGAGATTAGGACAGAGGATGAGAGAACAGAGAGATGGACAGATAAGAGCGAAATGAATGTCAGAAGTGTTACGCTTTGTGCGGTTCTTCAGTTAAATCACCAAAAGGCTGTTTAATAAGTCGACATGTCTTCAGTTAGCAGAGGGACCGGGGGGACCGTTTATAGCGGCGCGCGGTTGATGTCACGAGGGGGAGGACGGTAAATGAAGTCTCACAGATGTGCTTGTGTAGATTAATGTCTTCATTGAGCTGCCATTATTTGGCATGACGCATGAGGGTTATTTAAAACAATTACAGACCACTGCTGCCAAATTCAGCTCCCAACTCATTTGCCAGGCTCTCCGATAAAATGCGAATGCAGCCTAAAAAACACATTCACACGCAGGAAATAGGGCGAGTGGGAAGGGACATTTCAATGGCATTACATCCTTCAAGAGGTGCTGCATCTGTTCAGCTGATAAATAGATATGCAAAAAGATAAAACTGAACACCTGCTTACTAATGAACCGCAATGCTGTTTGAGAGATAGATGATGAGAGACAGAAAACGATGGGTACAGATACATAATAACTATATGTTTAGCCCTCCGTCTTTGTGACACATTTTCTGCCATTTTCGCCATACATTTGCATTTATGTTCACGCTCTTAGCAGGCATATTCTTAGCGAAGCACTGTACAGGTTGAATAATGAGATTTTAAAAGCACTTTTCCTTATCACGCTGCTGCAGTCTCCTGCTGCATTAACGTCAACCACGTCTAATCTCTCTCGCCAAGTCTGGGGGTGTGTATATACGTTGTGCTTTTTTTCGGTAAGGTGTTTAATCATGTAATAAGTGATGTTTATTTTGAGGTCACAGCACTTAAGTGGCTACTGATACAGGAAATGACTTCATTTTAACAGGAAATCAACTCCACTAAGCTTCTGTCACTCCACATCACTATATAAGTGTCTCTGATTGAGTGCTCATTTTCTATTTGTTGAGGTGTCTGTGTGTTAAAAGAGAGAGACAGACAAACAGAGAGAATGAAGCGTTGTGTGTATGTATATGTGTATATGTGTGTGTGTAATATATATATATATATATATATATATATATATATATATATATGAAAAATTTGTACATTTTAAATTTAAATGCATAAATCTGGTGCATTCTGAGAGCAAAATGTAAGTGATTAGATCAATGAAGAAATTTGTTCTCTTGTAAACAATTTTGTGCTCTAAAAGTAATTTATTTATTGGTGATGGTAGGGCACATTAGTCACGTACACAACATATAGTAGGCTAAATGATAGTTCATAAGTTGTCAAACATGTAGAGTATACATTTAAACCATTAAACATATGTAGCAAAAGAGGTTACCTTTGTTGAATTAATTTATTTCTAGAATAATTAGTGGGGGCCTGTATCTATACATCTGTATTTGTGGAACTAATGGTCACTCTTTGATTTGGTAAATACAATCCAGAATGCACTAAACAAACTACTTCATTATAGAGACAAATAACAAATGAATAAAAATATATAAACATAAGCTGACCAATAAATAAATAAAATTAAGGTGACTATACAATTCAGCAGCAAATATGCTAGCCTAATTCTTAAAAAAAACTCTGCACAGTAATTTTATGAAATCTAAATATGTTAATAAAAAGTTTAAAATTACTATTTGTATTCTTATGAAATGAAAACTATTTATATTAGATTTATATTTATATGTGAATGTAAAGAATTATATGTATTTATAATAATGGAAGATTAAAAGACGTTTATTTTAAATGCATTGTGCAGCTTTTTAATGGGGCAACGAGATATGATAGATACGACAGAACAAAATAGGCTATTAATAATCTTTCAGTGTGCAAAACCATGATAATATGAAATGCTTCAAAACAGCAGCACAAACCGCTTATGCGCATCCCGGGTGCAGAATGATGTGCTTAAAGCAATATGGAGATAACATTGAAAAGTTCACGGCACAAAGACAATCCCTGTGTATATCTACATCTAACAGTTTATTGATCATATGTTTCTTCTCACTTTTAAATTCCAGTTATTGTGCGTGTGACGCAAATTCATAGTGTCTGTGTTGTGTGAACTAACAGACACCCTGTAGCCAGTATGATGACATCGTTCAGAAGCAGCAATAAACTCCAGCAAGAGCCCTTTACCTACATATCAAGTATTATAATGGGAATATATCATATTGGAGAGTTTTACCGTGCTGACTGTCGTTACTGAATGCGACGCGCTGTTTGAGTGCTGAACAGAGAATGATTGACAGCTGCAGCAGAGGGAAAGCGAGTTTCCTTGAACTTAAATGTAACGATGTACATATTCTTCTGTCCCTCAAATGAAGCTATGGAATGGCTTCAGATGACTCTGAATACAGTACACGAAAACTTAATTGGTGCTAGTCTATTTCTTTTGCTCTATGACTCCCATTTTTGCCGTATAAAAGAGCACAATTATCAATCTGTTATTTAAATATCACGACAGGCCTCTTTTGAGACTGTGGCGGGACAAATTAGAATGTGGCGGGCCGCCACAGTCTAGTTAATGTATGGGAAACACTGTATATATATATATATATATATATATATATATATATATACACACAGTCAAACCAAAAATTATTCAGACATTTTTTATATTTTTGATATATTTTTACTAGTGGGTGCAGGACACTATAGTTCATTTATGTAAGTGAGGATAGCAAAATAAAGTAAACTGTGACATATTATACCCAAAAATTCTTCATACAGTGGACTACCAGTAAAATTGATAAAAATTTGGAACCAAAAATTATTCAGACACTTTGACCTGACCATGTTTTGCTTAAAGGTGCACTATGTAAGGTTTCTGCAGTGAAATATCCAAAAACTGCTAGACCAGTGTTATATATTTTATTCACTTGAATACTTACAATATCCCAAATGTTTCCAACTATTTGTAAATCGTGAGAAAATTGCAATTTTAACCAAGGCTTCGGGACATGTGAGGAGTCGCCTGTCAATTGCATCATACCCGCGTTACCCTCGGTTTCTGGTTTTATTTTGTAAAAACCATGGAAACACCAAAGACTCTAATATATTACATGTTTTAATAGGCAAGGGAACAACTGTTTGGTTATGTTTATTGACAGAAAACTAATTGTTGTTATATAGCTCAACACGTTTACTCTTATTGTTTAAATCTAATTTTCTTGATTTTTTTTTTTTTTTTGCGAGTACCATGCTGTACCATGCTTTACCATACCTCAGACAAAAACACTGTTTTGTCAAGTAGCTAACATAGCATAATCAGATGCAGCTTTATTTTTAGTAACAGTAATACAGAATTTTCTCCATCATACAATACGTTTTAAAGTGAATTGCATGCCATTTATCAACAAAACCATCCAGCATTTTATATGATATTCTAAAATCGATCTAGTTTACTGCAGTGTGTCTCACAGCAGCCGCCGAGCGAACGCACAGAGTAGCATTATAACATCATTTTCAACACACTCAAATGTATCTAATATGATAAACAGGGCCCGTATTTATCAAGCTTCTCAAAGTGCCATTTTAGTCTTAAGTGCTGAGAATTCATTAAATTTACTCCTACTTTCAAACTTAAGCATGAAAGCAAGTTATCAAATTTCTTAAAGCTAAGAATCACTCTTCAGGTAAGCTAAGACAGCTCGAGAGGTCTCTCAAGTGGTTACGAGTTGCCAGTAGGGGCTTGTGATGGCACTGAGGAGACAGAGACGTGCGCAAATCTTTCAGGGGAGCAAGAATGTTTTTGAAATATTTGACGATGACCAGTTAATCAAACGGTATCGTTTGGACAGCAGACATCATCTTTGTCAGTGCTGATTGTGGCACAGCAAAGTGTCGTGAATCATCTCTAAGACTGACACTTAAGATTTAGTCCTTTCTTTCATTAAATTTTTTTACTCTTAAGTCAATTCTTAGCAGTGTTCTTGTGAGTAATTCTCAGAGGCTTGATAAATACGGGCCCAGAACTGAGTTACCTCATACTCATGACCGGAGAAGCGGAAGCAGCGCCGGCGACTGTGTCATAATAAAAGTTCCGCTGCTCGTGAGGCGTGTGTTGCGCAATCGCTCCAGCGGCCTCGTTTAGCTCCCACAACACTCGGTCCTGCTCTGCTTCATACTACAGTAACGTTAATAATCGCATCCATGAACATGATTTCTTCCCGAGTCCTATCCCGATTGTTTCCACCGGCTGTGAGCTGAAGACCACATGTCCCAAGATTCTGTGCTCAAACTTGGCATCATCAAGCTACGCCTTTGTTTTGAATAGGCCTCTAGCGACCTCTAGCGGACAGAAAATATTACATATTGCACCTTTAAGTGTTATCTGACACAATTAAGATGTGTATATATATGTTGTACATACAAATGAAATATATCAATATATTTATATATAATTTATACATACACAGTATTTGGACACTTTAGTCAAACTTAAGAATGTATGAAATTAAATAAAAAAATGTGAAAATAATAAGCTATTATTAATTTGAATGTAATTATATAATTAAAATGGCTGATTGAATTATACTTAATAATAAAACTAATAATATTATTTTCCATAATCAATAGTGTTTATTGATAATGACTATATTGGCTGTAATAAATTTCATGCCTCTTCTAATTTCAAAGTTTTTAATAGTTTTTTTTTTTTTTTTTAAATGGCTCTATAGTACAAAAAAGAGCAAAAATCTTTTTAAAGAAATTTGTTTTATCAGTGTAACAACTGCAGCCTTTGGCAAGATTTTGCTGTCGCTATCAGTCCCGCTCTCTCCCAGCACACACACACACATATACACACACAGTGCGATTGAGATAAGAAAACAGCATGCGCTCTCCCTCTGCATATATTCACCCTGCAGTCATGACGCTCACAAATAAGAACACACTTCCTCTCTATTTCTCATCCATTTCCTTGTGTTTTTTTCTCCTCATCTGCATGGCGGTTTGTTCCATGTGCTGCTGTGGTTTACAGAAGTGTGACAGATGCTTTGATTTTTTTTATATTTATGTCCTGCAATTCCTGCTCTTTATCAATTTGAAATTTGCAATCGTGTACCAAACCTCTCACCCTCCCTTCCTTCAGCCGGACTCTCTGGGGGAAAAAGAAAAAAGGAGTAATTTATCATTGTGCAGCCTCAGGGTGTTTAACACACACACACTCACACACACATTCGCGCACACACACACACACACACAACAGAAGCCTTAGGCTTTATTGTTCCTTTGTGGCAGATGGGTTGCCCGCTTTGCACCATTGGTTTTGATGATGTTCTCCCTCTCAGTCTCTCTCTCTCTCTGGAATGTACGTTACACACCTACTGAAGAGCCTTTATTTGACCGTATGGCACATAAAATGTGGTTTTTGGGGCCATATGCTCTGCAGTTTTTGAGTGGACAATAAGTTAGGAAACTCTCCATTTAAATAGTTACTTCCATTGACATTTTTAATGTCTTTTTATGCATGTGTGTGAGAGTTATGGGTGTTTAAGGATGGTTTTCATTTTAATGATGCTAATTTTGTGTTGATTTTATTTTCATTTATAAGCAGAATTTATGATGTTAATGATTCAAAGACATTAAATGTTATTTCGACACAGCGCTCTACACTTGAGGCTCCTAGTCACGCTCAAGCGCTTTGCCTTCTGATCTTATCATTTAATCACGTCATTTATTGTCTCCTTTGGGCTCGCTAACACTTTTTTCCTATTCTGATTCAGTAGCAGCCTTACATTAGCAGTACCTTCACACCGCAGGCGACACAAACGAATAATATCAACCTGCCTTGTTTAATTCACAAACAAACTCTTGTTGCAGAATTTTGTATTAATTGAATATTAATAATCATATTTAGAACAAAATATTACAGAAAAAGTGTTTGCTAAATATACCCAATAGGCACATCAATTCATTCCAAGTATGTCCAGTAAACTGCTTTTTAATGTGGCTGAGGCTGAGACTGAAAGACTCTGTGTCGGCCCCTTCTGGATCCAAGCAGAGAAGATAAGACGTTATTAAAAGAGGCTCTTATTTTCAATAGCGAATAGTCCATCTTAATGAACAGGAAAGACGCTCATTCAACATTTTTTTTTTTTTTATGCTTTGCACCTCTCTCTCCATTCATTTGGGAATTTATCAGTTAGATAGATAATATGGATCTGACAGAATCTTGAGTGTATAACAATGCATATGTAGATTTTTCAGAGAATATATTTCAGATATTCTAAGTTGATTTAAATGTAGATCAGTCAAGGTCAGGTCTAAAAGACCCTAAAGACATTTATAATGTTACAAAAGATTTCAAATAAATGCTGTTCTTCCAAAAAAACACTTCCATTTTCAACTAATAATAATAAGAAGAAATGTTCCTTTCGCAGCAAATCAGCATATTAGAATGATTTCTGAAGGATCATGTGACACTGATGCTGAAAATTCAGCTTTGCCATCACAGGAATAAATTGCATTTTAAAATATATTCAAATAAAAAACAGTTATTATCAATTTTAACACTATTTCCCAATATTACTGTTTTTATTGTATTTCTAATCAAATAAATGCAGCCTTGCTGAGCATAAGAGCATTCTTTCAAAAATATAAATGGTAGTGCACATGACCTGGCACAACATAAATGATTTGTGAGAGGCTATTTGGGGTGCACACATTATACAAACTGTTATTTTGTGACTGGCGCATTTGTATGTTCACATACGCACACAAACGCACTTCATTAAATTGAGATTTCTGGGTAGATTCAATTCGGCATGAGTGAGCACATCATGATGTTTCATTAGCCATTATTATTCACTCCCATGTGAGTTTGGACACACACACACCAACACTCGCACACTGCCAGAGACCCCTAATTACGTACTTGATTCCATGTTAGCTGGCAGGTGAACTTCAAAATGAACACACACACACACAAATAACAACAAAGGAGGAGAAAAAAGGGGACAGAATAGCCCTATTTTTCATTCTCTCATGCTTAATTGATCAAATCTTTGCTCATTATGCTCATCATGTTACGTTTGCATCATCAGCCAATCAGATCTCCTGGTTTCAAAGGTCAGTGTTTGGTGACCTCAGTGTTCTGTAAGGGTCTTCCTGCTGCAACTAATTAATTCTGCTTGTTTCTGTTCGTCTGACACGCGGCTTCAGTGGAGCTTACAATCATTCCATCATTTCCTCTCTCATTATGTTCTTCATGCGCTGTTACGTCTAATCAGAACTAGCATAGTCGTCCTTTAGGATTGTTCTCTTGAAGGGAACAGAGGGAAGAAATGATGTAGGGAAGGACAGAAAGAGAGAGACATGCAGGTCAGAGAGAGAGATGGAAATGGAATGGAAATGTGAATTGAAGAGATTTGGGAGTGAGTCCTGATTATTGTTGCTGAAGGGTTTCGACAATCTGGTGCATATAGAAGAAGGAGAGTGAGGATTTGATTGAAATGGTTTTTTTTTTGTTTGTTTTTTGTGCAGCCTGACAGAATGAGAGAGCACCTGACTGCAGATTATTTATTTATTTATTTATTTTGATTTCTTTCAAAGGAGGCATCGGACAGGCCTGAGAAATGGAAAGACGCAGACCGAGATGCTTTTGGTCATGTAATGTTAGGAGGACCCATGTTCTCTCACTGTATCTGAATGCAGCCAATAGTCAATCCCCTGATACCAGCAAATGAGATTTAGAACTGCTTACACATAATTAACAATTAGGCCCACTTTGTTTCTCTATTTGCATTTCCACAGCTACAGTATAATCAGCATCTATCTCTCTTTCATTATGTATCCCTCTGTCATCCCATCTTACAGGTATATGCTTTAGTGGTCGACCAATATCGGTGTTTTAGGATGATATAATGCCGAAACTCTTATTTATGTTGCACATTTAGAAACAGCAGAAGGTGACCTGAAATATTGTTCAATATAAAAAGCCAGCAAAATGGTAAGATGAAGAAATAAATATTATATCCTATATATACTGTTTTTGAAAGAAATCTCTTAAATTCACCAAGGCTGCGTTTATTTGATCAAAAACACAGTAAAAATGTAATATTGTGAAATATTGCTACAATTGAACAATTTTCTATTTTAACATATTTTAAAATGTAATTTATTCCTGTGATGCAAAGCTAATTTTTATTACTCTGATTTGCTGCTCAATAAACATTTATTATTATTATCAATGTTGAAAACAGTTATGCTGCTTAATATTTTTGTGGAAATTTTTTTTAGGATTCTTTGATGAATATAAAAAAAGAATGTTCAGAAGAACAGCATTTATTTGAAATGGAAATATTTTGTGACAAATGTCTTTACTGTCACTTTTGATCAATTAAATTAATCCTTGCTGTATAAAAGTATTAATTTTCACATTTTTTAAATAAATTATTTATATACATCTTAATATTATATATAGTAATATAATTAAATAAATATGCTTTTTTGATGAGAATATGATTTTTACTCTACTTTTACTACTAAAATTGATTCATGATTTTTTTTTTTTTTTTTTTTTAAGCACATTATGTGCACTTTGATATTCTAATTTTAATCTGGCAAATGTTGATAATTGTAATTATTGGCTCATCAGCTAAGCTTATTTTAGCTGATATATTGGTTTGCCACTAATATACTTTGTCATCAGCAATTTAGAAATCCACCTAGGCCCTCTTTCCACCTGGTATTAGGATGCATTTTGGTTGATCGAATCACAAGTGGACAAGGGAGACACATACCCGTTTCCACCTGGTATTTTAATCCGTCTCTTTTGTCCACTTTCAACCACTTTTGTCCTGATTTCTTTGAGGGGAGGGTCTATGGGCGGGTAAATGTATGTTTTTTTTGTTGTTGTTGTTTTTTTTTTGATCTTTCATTGTAATTGACGAAATAAGCTTGCGCAATTTACATATAAACGTGCCTGGAGATGACGGAAAAACATACGGAGAGCAGCAGCTTTTCTTTCTGCTCTGACAGCTGCAAGACCACGCCAAACGCAGTGAGTGCATTTTAGAAATAGGTATATGAGAGACCATTGTGCCATTGTGCTTGGTACGTTTTTCTTCTTCAAACCAGGGCTGTAACCACCATAGGCATTGAGAGGGACAAGTCCCCCCCAATAATTGGAAATGGTCAAATTGATGATATATGATATTTCTTAATGCGGCTCTCCATTATGCACCGCTCTGTTTGTTGTTAGGATGAAAGTTTAAAAAGTTAGATTTTAGGCTGGTCTGCCTCAGCTGTCTAACAATGCTTATCAATGTCAAAATGATGGCCAGATCAAAGAAGGCAGGGCTTACTATTCACTGAAGGCGAGTGTGAATTCCAACGCGACCCTTTTAGAGTGTGTGCATGGCAAGATATAAATAGCTAAACATTTAATATTTGACAACTATTATACGATGGCTATGTTTAAAAACCCACAGTAACATACAGTGATGCAAACTACTCAACTTTTTTAATGTAATTTCACAATTTTGAATTGAATGCTATTATTTAAATGATGTCATTCATAACTGAATGTGACAAGACAAAACTTTTTTTTTTTTTTTTTTTACATTTTTGACATATTAGACATACAAACAAGAGTGAATGTGTGCATATTTTAAATAAAATATCAAGTGTTTAAATGGATAACGAAACTTGGGTCTTCAGTTGAAAAAGTTTAAATCCCGTCTGGTTAGCGCGATTCCCATAATGTTTACACATTAGGTCAGCAGTTGAGATGGACCGTTTTTTGATATAGAAGACATGAGTGCAGGTAGGAAACCCTGTCTCTGAGGGGAGCAAAGAAGGAGAAAAGAAAGAGCCAAGACATGAGGGAGAGCAGGAGTAGTTTGTTGCTGTTGTTAGCTGCTCCACAGGTGCAGCCCCAGCCAGCACTAGCATAGCTATCGCGCCGACTGATTTGAGCCAGTCACCAGTTGTAGAACCAAGACACCCTCTTCGGCGCCAGTAACCTCCACGTCATGCGAGCGTAGTTTCCTAAGGGGCCGTTCACACAGAATGCATTTTTCCATTCCAATGCGCTATTTTTCCATTGTTTTTTTATGTAAACGCGCTAGATGGACGTGCAAAACCTTACATCTTTTGCAACGTCTCGCGCATGACAGGCCGTTCAAAAAACGCGGAGCTCAAGTTAAAATCAGTTCAACTTTTAAAAAAACCATCTCGAAACCTTGTGTTTTTTCCCCATATTCCACTGCTCGCATTTTTTTCAAAGCAAAAACGCGTTGGTGGACACACGGCCTAAGATTGTGATGTGGTGTTCGTTTAATGTTTAATTTAAGTGTAAAGTCTGATTATGCATGCATATGTATTGCGTTGTTAATGCTGAGCACATGGGTGTTCTCCAGTCTTTCACCTTTACCGTGTAAAAAGTTTTTGTCGTTGTTTTATGGTCACTTGTATTAAGCTTATATCTATCTATCTATCTTTTTTTTTCTTTTTTTTTAATATGCCTATTCTTTGGCCAAATATAATTTAAAGCCACACTTCTGTTGAATGTCGTGTGTACCATAGCTGCTTTTATTAAAAATGACAATTTCTTTATGAAGTAACTCTGACGTCATGAATATCGATTATTTTCTTAGCACCCCCACATATTGGTCTAGCCCCCCTTTAGCACCGGTAGAGAAAAAATTCTGGCGCCTTGCATGATTTAGCTTCGCCAACTTATGATCCAATCAACCAAAACGCATCTTAATACCAGGTGTAAACAGCACCCTAGTTGTTCTCCAAATGTTTTTTTTTTTTGTTTTTTTTCTTTTCAAACTGTCCTGTATCCATCTGATCAGTTCCTCAGGTCCACCACTGAAGAGCCAAACATCAGCAGATCTCAGGTCCGACCCCACACTGTCTGAGCTGGTTCTAGTGGACTGATCAAGCCTAAGCTGAATTTGTGTTTGCTTTTAAAAATCACAGCAGCTTCTCTCTGCTGAAATGAGTTTGACTCTCAGATAAATGAAGCTCATGCTCTAATAATAATAATAATAATCAATATTAATGGACAGAATCTGTTCTATTTTACACATTGCAGCTAAACATTATGTACTCGTCCCAAACAGCACAGAATTCAGATCTCTCTGTCACATTCTCTCGCATCACACACACACACACACACATACAAATAGGCAAGCACAAATAAAAAGAGATATACATGTGCATACACACAAACACACACGCACATGCCTGTCACCCTCAGTTTCGTCTCAAGATGGACTCAGGCAGGGTTTGCTGCCGCAGGGTTTGTTTGTGAGTGTGTGTGTGACACTGAGCTTAGGTTGTGTGTGTGGTAGATGCTGTAGGCTTGTGCGTTATGTAAATTGAAAGAGGGATGTCGGCAATGCCTTCATCCAAACTCCGAAAACAAACACACTCATACATTCACATGCAAACTAGTTAAAAACATGTGCAGTGGGGTCCAAAAATGTTTTAAGATTTTGGAGGGTAAAAAAAGTTTTGGTGTAAAATGAATAAAAAAAAAATATTTCAGATTTAACAGGTAATATAGATCTAACAAGTAATACAGAACCTGAACAGCCCCCATGTCAACAAGCTTGTCACAACAAGCCCCCAGCCCCCCTAAATTTAGAATCATATCGCACCAAACAATTTTCTGAATCTGGGTGCCATGTGCAGTTTTTTCTGTGGCAGTGATGATGAAAAGAGTACTTTATTGTACCATAACCTTTTAAACTCTCAGATCAGATCATTTTACTGACTTAATTTGGTGACTTTAAAAAATCATTCAGCAAAACGAAAAAATCTTTAAGTCATTGGGTTAAAATTAATGTTAAAATGTAATTTTTCAATAGATCATTTCTCAGAACACGTCCACATACGCAATCTTTGATCATATTCTGAATTAGGAAGTCATTATTATGCAGCCAAAGATAAATTATGAGTATGACCAATGCAACAAATGACAGTATTTCACATCTTCAGCCTAACACAGAGATACCCAAGAAAAGATACGGGTAAAAGAAAATATAAAATTTCAGTCATGTTCATGTATAGTGAGATGTATAGTGAGAAATAATATTAATCTATCCAGTTGTTGAGTGTTGCTTATACAGTGTTAGATGTTTGTTTTTAAACAGCACATGAAACAATCATGTCTATGCAAACTTTGCTAAGAGTAAACTATCAGAGAACAGATGTAGGCTACAAAATAACACAAAATAAAGGGTTTAGTTTTGCTTTTAGAAATTGAGCATGTAAGATAATATTACGGATCATTTAATTTTCCTAAGTTGTTTTGTGTTAGACCCATCTGTAAGATTTTGCAGCAGATTATATATATATATATATATATATATACAGGGCTTAAAGTTTTCCGGCACCGTGCCGGATCTCCGGCGTGCAGCCAGTTACCGCGGTCTAGAACTGCCACTGACGAGGATACTCAACAAAACAGGAATTTTGACATAATTTTCTGTTTTTGCCTGTTCAAGCATGAAAGAGACCTCAACATCTGAAGCAGCTTCCTGTGTGCGTTTCAATTGTTTGTTTACAGAGAGACGCTTTTTGTGTGTCTTATTGCTCTCAATAGCACTTGAATGAATGAGTGTGTATATCTCCTGGGCCAAAAAATGGGCCAAGCCAAAAATGGCAAAATATTTAGTGGTCTTTTAATGGTCTTAACCATTTAAATCACAAATCACTGGTCAGGAAATTAGCAAGAATTGCACAAATACTGTAGATAAATGAACTTAGCATGGAATAGCCTTCCCCTTTGTTTTCTTTAAATGTTTAAGCCATGTGGGTAAACTTGCAGACTGCTTTAGGAAGAAGAGTCAGTGTTGTTCCACTCAATGTTGATGGCTTCAAACAGTTCGTGAGTAGTTGAAAAATGTCTCCCAGTTCGTTTGAGGTTAATGTGAGACCAAATATTCACTAACAAAAACTTCATTCTGTATTTGATGTTTTTCTGAGACACCAATTTCTTTTTAAGTAATGCATTTTCTTAAATTTTGCTAATTTCCTGACAAATAATTAAGACAATTAGAAGCTTAGATTTTGTGTATGTATGTATATGTATGATGTTTCTCATATATATAAAATATATATACATATATATATATATATATATATATATATATATATATATATATATATGAGAAAGGAATATGTAATGTGACAGAAATGCAGCAAGAGATGCCAGCTGGACTCTGCACCGTTTTTGTGGCTATGTTTGAGAGGAAGAATGAGAGATGGAGGGAGGGAGATAGACAGAGAGGCAAGAGAAGCGGATTCTGCTAATTACAGCTCTTTGGAAATCATAATTATGCCTTTCAAATGTTGTCAGGAAAGAGAGAGGGAAAAAAAGATCTTGTCTTTCTACTCAGTGTGTTATGGTCCACTACATTCATACACCAGCATACACTATGTGGCACCATCTGAATTCAAAGCTTTATCTGTTTGAGGCCAAGAGCATGTGCGAGACGTTCATTGTGTGGATGTATGTGTTTCCAGTTGAATTGCCTGTGTAGAACCACTTGAAAAATAAGTCTGCCTTTTCAGGGTGTGATGGTCATTTATTTTGAGCTCCATTGAGTTAGACAGATTACACAGACATTTATTTGGAACATGAAAATGTGATGGAATGGAGTTTTGAGGCTTAAAGACTGAAGCGTCTTCACTGAAACATCTCTGAAGTGCTTTGTGTTTATGTTTTAAAGAAGTAGAAAATTAAAGGGATAATTCATCCAACAATGAAAATTCTGTCATCATTTAATCATACTCATGTTGTTCCAGACCCCTCGGACTTTTTAACGTCCATGAAACACAAAAGGGAATGTTTTCTCCATACAGTGAAAGTGAATGATGACCAAGTTCTCTCAAGCTCCAAACAGAACTAAAATTAGCCAGTATTGAACTTGGTATAATCCATATTCAAAAATTAAACTGTTATTCACTGTCTGATAATATTCCCCATGCACATTTTCAAATTTAGCATCATGTGATTCTTCATGACACACTAGAGAAACAACAACATTATTTTGTATTATTTATATACAATTATAATATTTAATAATATTTTGAATTAGCATTTTTTATTTATAAATTTAAAAAAAAAAAAATTATTTTATTTAAAATGTTGTCGCTTGAGCTTTTTATTTTTTTTCTATTTAGGTTTTATTTTTTATTTCAGTTTTAGTTTTAGTATTTTTGGCACTTTTAACAGTTATCAGGGCAACATTTCTAATTTTCATTTGAGTTTTTTTAAAGGGGACATATTATGCAAAATTCACTTTTATAAGGTGTTTGATCACAGATGTGTGTCCAGTGTATGTAAACAACCAGCCTTTAATGGTAAAAATCCACCCACTCCTTTTTTTCATAATCCTTATAAATCATAAAGAGTCTATCCAAACAAGCGGTCCCAGATTTTCCCTACTCTTACGTAAGAGTAGCCCCTGCCCATGACTGGCGACGATCTGCCCTATTATCTTGTAGTGAGCTGTACACAGTCCTCCATGTTTATCTCCTCGCCAGAGCATTTAACAGGAGCATATGTATTCTTATTAAAGCTACTGAAATTATTTAATCAAGAGCAGTGAGTGATTTTCTGTTTTTCTTTTGTTGTTTGGTTCATATTAACAGCATATACATGCAGTAGGTACTGTATATTATGCTGCGGTCACTTTAATACACAGCTATACACATGCGATTTCTTTACTGTTTACGTTCGCAGACATAACTGACTGTTTATGTGAACTTTATTTGTTTTTGACATAACCTTGACAGTTTAAGTGCAATAAGACATGTAAGAGAAATCGGTTTAATACTCACGCAACGCGCCGTCTGACAGTCGGCTTTCTGTGCGTGTGCTTCGGATCTGTGTGCTCAGAAAACCATATATCAGGAGTTATGGCTTTAACAACATGCAAATAATTAACTTAACTGCAATGTCATGTGAGTATGGCTGCAATAGAGATGATAATCAAAACCAAACAGATGTTTTTGGCAGAGTATCCGAGGCACGAGATGTACAGGCTCCACCCTCTTCTGGAAAGTGGGGCGGGGAGCAGCAACCAATTTGCATTTAAACATGTTTTTCCTTTCACTCGAAAATGATCTGTAAATTTCTACCTTTTCACACAAAACAATAGTCTGGCTTTATAAGACTATAAAGTCATGTGGCCACTGTTCACTTTCATTCTTTTTATGAACAATAACAGCATTAACAGTCTGCTAATCTTCTCTTTTTATGTCCCAGGGAAGATGGAAAATCATATAGGAGTAGATGATATTGTTGACCAGAGGATTTCTCTTTTTAATAGCATTTATGTGGCGCCATATGATTTTTGTACTCTAAGAAATGCCTAATCCTGACAGTTTGAGCATATCTGTATGTGTATGTATGGTCAGGTATGTGTGTTTACTTGCTCTAATAAATTGTCAAAGCTATGATTAATGTTGCACTTCTGTGAGTTGAAAGCTTCAGTACTCTCTCTCTCACACACACACAAATGTGACAGTTTGACGTAGAATTAAATGACTGATCTCAGGCCTCCGCGGAGTGTGTGTATGTGTGTGTGTGTGTGTACACTACACTGATTGATCTTTGTGGTAGGGTAAGTATCTATACGCTCCTAGATTTCAGATTCAGCCAACTGGAAAATGAGAAACCTCTACATCCCTGCTCCATTAGAAACATGATATCCCTGTAGACACACACACACACACACCCCATTAAAAATCCCATATCCCATGGTGTCCATTTCTTTGAGCAAGACATAGACGATGTGGTCCAGTCTGTACTGGAGTATGTGTGTGTTTATGTGTATGTATTATTAATGTGATCAGTGCCTTTTTTCTCAATGTATTTATCAATATTTGTCCATGTAAACAGTCATGTGGTTATAGAATAAGTTGTAGAGCAATAGGTCAAGCAAAGTTAATAATAACAGTATTCTTATTATACAGTGTAGCCTATTGGTTTCTGATGTGTATTAATATACCAAATGATATTTGACATGTTTTGTTACATATCAATTTATATGGTTTATGGTTTCTTCTTTTGACATCTTTGAAAGTTTGTGTAGACATTGGTAAGGTGGTTTTGCAGTATGACGTTACTACATACACTACCAGTCAAAAGTTTGGACACTGTAAGATTTTTAATGTTTTTAAAAGAAGTTTCGTCTGCTCACCAAGGCTGCATTTATTTAATTAAAAATACAGTAAAAACAGTAATATTGTGAAATATTATTACAATTTAAAAAAATGTTTTCTGTTTGAATATATTTTATAAAGTAATTTATTCCTGTGATCAAAGCTGAATTTTCAGCATCATTACTCCAGTCTTCAGTGTCACATGATCCTTCAGAAATCATAATAATATGATGATCTGCTGCTCAAGAAACATTTATTGTGTACAATTGTACAAAATATTTGTGTACAATTTTTTTTTTTTTTTTCAGGATTCTTTGATGAATAGAAAGTTCAAAAGAACAGCATTTATTTGAAATATAATCTTTTGTAACATTATAAATGTCTTTACTGTCACTTTTGATCGATTTAATGCATCCTTGCTGAATAAAAGTATTAATTTCTTTTCAAAAAAATCTAAATTCTTACTTTTGAACGGTAGTGTATAATGTTACAAAAGCTTTGTATTTCAGATAAATGCTGTTCTTTTGAACTTTCTATTCATCAAGGAATCCTGAAAAAAAAGTACACAACTGTTTTCAACATTGATAATAATAAGAAATGTTTCTTGAGCAGCAGATCAGCATATTAGAATGATTTCTGAAGGATCATGTGACACTGAAGACTGGAGTAATGATGCTGAAAATTCAACTTTGACATCACAGGAATAAATTACTTTATAAAATATATTCAAACAGAAAACAGTTGTAATAATTGTAATAATTGTAAATTGTAATAATATTTCACAATATTACTGTTTTTACTGTATTTTTAATTAAATAAAAGCAGCCTTGGTGAGCAGACGAAACTTCTTTTAAAAACATTAAAAATCTTACCGATTCCAAACTTTTGACTGGTAGTGTATGTCAGGGCAATCTGGGATGGAGGTAATGTAGGACACTTAAGCTCTGTTGAGTAAATGTCTTGCTAATGTGTTATCAAATATTTTCATCTAAAGTGTTGGAATGACTTAAAGAGTCATGGAAATTTATTGTTCAAAGGGACAAAAAATGATAAATAACTGTAATGTTAATATCAAAAAGTGGCCCGATGTATGTAAATTCACTCTATATATTTGTTTATACTAAAATGTAAAGATTCAGATTTCATAGTAATCCTCTCAGGCTGATTTTTTTTTTTTTTTTTCTTGCAATGTTAACTGTTAATACTGAATAGATCAACCAATAATTGTGATCAGATCAGTCACTGTGTTTTTGTGTCATTATAATGATAGGTTAACTTAAAACTGTGAGACTAAGTATCTCCCCTCTCTTCATTGATCATGGTGTTTATGCACTAATTTCTTGATGCTCTGTCGCTGACCTGAACATTGGTGATTTTCTCTAATGTGTGTCGGTTGTTGTTTTTGCTCTTCTCAGGTACGACTGCTCAGGGGAGCCCCCTGCTGGCGTCATTACCGGTGCAGGGTCGCCCGCTGCAGACCCCTCTGGACCTGAAACACTTCCTGCCCTTCCGGCTCAGTGGCTCCTCCCCCCTCAGCCTATTCCCCAACTTCAACACTGTGAGTTAATCAACACTCTCGGTTTTATTTTCTAAACCTCACCTTCCCAGATGTGTCATCATTTAAAGTTGACTCAGAACATTTTAAAGGTGTTGCGTTGGGTCCCAAATGTCAGCTCTAAATGTCAGGAATGATTCAGCAGGCTGCAGGGTATTTTTAAAAGTGCAGAATCTTTGTAAAAAGGGCCGCTAAACAGAGGAGTATTGTATTAGATAGTAATTTTAGATTTGAGACTTGAGCAGCAGCTCAGATTAGGATCTAGATTTAGTTTCAGACTCTCTGTGAACAGTTTTGGAGGCAGTGTGTGTGTAACAGGGTGCTCTTTCTTCTGATATCTGCATTCTGGACACACACTCACACACGTACACACTCTCCATGTGTTATGTTTTTGAGCGCACTGTTGGCCGACTCAAAATAATATATCTTGGACACCAAGGGCACGTCTTTGTGGCATATATGCGTTTGTTAATATATAGTCAGGTGCTGGTTCCCTCTCTGCTCAGATCTGTGTGTGTGTGTGTACTGGAGTGATAAATGCACCTGTCTCTGAAGCAAAGTAGCTGTCAGTGACCTCTCTCCTCTCTTAAGCTCCACTGCTTTCCTGTGCTTTCCTTACTGCTCATCTCCTCTTCACTTTACTGCTGCTTTAGCATTCTCATCTCTTCTCTGTCTTGTCTTTGCTCTTCTCTGCTCCTCCTCTTTGCTCAGTTTTTCTCTTTTTGTCTTCTCATCTCATATTGTTTCCTTATTGTCTCTATACTTTTTGTCTCATGATGTTTTGTGTCTTGTCTCGTCTTCTGATGATCTCTTCCCTTCCCTTCCTTTGATTTTTAATGCCTCGCTTCTTGTCTCGTCTTCTCATCTTTTCTCTTCTTGTCTCTTTTCATCTCTTCTTGCTTCTCTTCTCTTGGTATTACTTGGTATTTCTCTGCTCATCTAAACTCATGCATTCTCTTGTTTGTTGTGTAATCTGTTCTCATTTTATCTTTTTAATGCTGCTGCTGTTGTCTTCTGCTCTGCTCATCATCCTCTCTTCAATCTTTTCTTCTCTCATCTCTTTTCTCATCTCCTTCATTCCTGCAGTAATATCATGCTTATCTCCTGACCGTCTGCAGTACTCAGAGGTGACAAGAGGCGACTTCATCAGACACATACACTCACTGACACACACACACACACATTGACCTGGCAGCGTCCCAGCCGGTCAGGGATGACTGCGGATGAACAACAAGAACATTCTCGAGGCTCTAAAACAAACAGACGTGTGACCAGATGCAGATTCATTGTGATGTGGTGTACATTCCCATGGCGAGGAGTGTCGGGGGAAAGTCCCTCGGCCCCGGGCGTCAGGTTCAGGGTTGCCTGAAGAGAGTGCTGCTGGGATGGAAAGAATGTGTTTGAATGAGCGGAGAGAGAGTCTGTTGATTGGAAGGAAGTGATTTGTACAAATCTTTTTTTTTTTTTTTTTTCAGTCCATTTTAACATAATTTTCTCACCCTTCCTTCAGATGGACCCGGTGCAGAAGGCCGTGATAAACCATACGTTTGGTGTTCCTCAGTCCCTGAAGAAAAAACAGGTCATCTCATGCAATATCTGCCACCTGCGCTTCAACTCCACGGTTAGTGTGTAGTGTGTGTGTGTTTTACTCTCCGCAGTTGTGATGACAGACAGTGAACATCACGCTGGACGGGTAAAAGCTGTTTCATCCCTTACAGCATTTATCTTTTCTTTCTTTCTTGCATGTTTTTCTATCTCTCTTTGGTGTTTTCATTTTGTCTTTGATAATGTGAAATTATCATCACAGTCTCTTTAACATCCCTCTCTCTCTCTCTCTCTCTCACACACACACACACACATTTAACTATTTAAATGGTACTTCCCATTGACTTCTATTGTATTCGTATTATTATAATTACTGCAGACTAACTGTAACCCAGTCCTATTAAGCAATGTAAGGTGATGCTATATATTGACTACAGTATAGCACAGCCTTGAGTCTCTTATTGCTTATATAAAATTGATACTACATAAAATCAAGGACAGAGATTTTCATTAAAATATTTTCACCCAAAATGAAAATTCTGTCTTTTTTTTATTTTTTTATTTTTACTGTCATGTCGTTCTAAAGTCGTATGCTGTTATTTTTCCATTGAGCACAAAATCATTTTTGAAGAATCTTCATGCAACAAAATTTCATGCCGATCACAGCTTTCAAGCACCAAATAGCTTCATAAAAGTGTGTCATATGACTTGTGCGCTATATATTTGAGTCATATGATAGCTGTGTGTGAAGAACTGACTAAAATGTAGGTCATTCACTGAAAATTTTCCCCTCTGCCACAGCCCTCAAATCTAATTCACATTTGGCTGCAGCACTGGGTTTTTTTTTTTTTTTTTGATCTCAACATTTATGACAAAGAAATTTTAGATGTTCATATTAATAGTGCATAATGACTAAAAATTCAGCCTGTTGATCAAACAAAGCTATTGATAGGAAAACTTGAAATATAATGTGTCATAAGAACTACTTTTTATTTATACTTTTTACATTTATTGTTCCTTTTTTGATGAGAAAACAGTCTTAATAGTCAGAATTGCCAGCCCCTCATCCCTTATCCACCGTTTTGTGTGTTGCACAGCAAACAAAAAATCTAACTGGTTTAGAGTATGGCTTTTTATGTATGTTTACTATGTGTAAATGACTCAACAGTGCAGTGCAGCTTTAACAGCCTTTGTTGTTTCTGGCAAGTCTAGTGCTGCATTGGACAGCCTGTGTGAGAGGAGAGAAGATCCGTGCAGATAGGATGATGTGCATGAGAAATGAAAGCATTCTTATCTCCATTGCCAGATTCATGCTGCTTGTGTTGTCATAAACAGTTATGTCCCCCTCACTTACAGTGTCTGTCAGCCTCTGAGCGACACTTGATCAGTTTCAGGGTGGTTTGCAAGAATTTTGATGACTGTATTTTCATTTTTGGGGAAACTGTTATGTCAGTGTTGCTCTTGCAAGAGTGTCAGTTTTTTTTTTTTTTTTTTTTTAAGCTAATATGTAAAATTATAATTTAATATTCAGCATTAAGCAAAAACCGTGATAAAGCTGAAACTACATTTTTTCGACAGCAAATTTACAGTTGTGTAAGGTAGGAATGGTTGGAATGGTTGTGGTTGGAATGTTATGTTGACCAAACAGCTTCCAGGTCACACACACGCACACACACAGACAGACACACACACATTCCTGCTTTGTTGGGGGATTTATGTGTGTCTATTTATGCAGCAGCAGCAGCATCTCTTTCATGCTCACAGCATACTTGCTTCATACTTGCTCTGCAGCAGCAATAATCATCAGCATATATATATGTGTGTGTGTGTGTGTGTGTGTGTGTGACCCGTGCTGGCAAAATGACTCGCGATGAGCGATTTGAGAAATTTTCAAAAATTAGTTATTGTTTTTCTCACATTCTCTATGAAAAACCCTTCAAAATGAAGTGATTTGTTAGAATCCAACAGAAAATGACTCAGCTACACCTGTTTGAAGTCGATAGAGTCAGCAAAGTCAGCTTTGAGAAAAATCGAGTTAAAGTTTTCTGAAGGTTCCAAAACAAAATCATCTAGAGACCATACCTTAAAATCCCTGGTAATACCACCAAATTTGGCATAAATCAAGTCAAAACCTATATCTATAGGAAAAAATATTCCATGATACCACAATTGTTTGATTGTTGATGTTACACATCAGATGTTTTTCCCCAACAATTAACTAAACGTTCACTTAAGACATACCAGATGATGTTTGCGTGAATACTCGCCAAGACAGATTTTTTGAAATACTGTAATTCTGTGTGTGTATATATATGTGTGTATATATCACTCACTGTCTGAGGCATCTCTGTGTGTGCGCTTCCGACCTGTCAGTCAGCGTGAGTAATATCGTTTTGTTTACATCAGCTTGCACACCATCGAGAATTTTATATATACAGTACAGTATATACACTGATCAGGCATAACATTATGACCACCTTCCTAATATTGTGTTTGTCCCCCTTTTGCGGTCAAACCTGACCCGTCGAGTCATAGACTCCACTAGACCCCTGAAGGTGTGCTGTGGTATCTGGCACCAAGATTTTAGCAGCAGATCCTTTAAGTCCTGCAAGTTGTGAGGTGGGGCCTCCATGGATTGGACTTGTTTGTTCAGCACATCCCACAGATACTTGATTGGATTGAGATCTGGGGAATTTGGAGGCCAAGTCAACACCTCAAACTCGTTGTTGTGCTCCTCAAACCATTCCTGAACCATTTTTGCTTTGTGGCAAGGCGCATTATCCTGCTGAAAGAGGCCACAGCCACCAGGGAATACCGTTTCCATGAAAGGGTGTAGATGGTCTGCAGCAATGCTTAGGTAGGTGGTACGTGTCAAAGTAACATCCACATGGATGGCAGGAACCAAGGTTTCCCAGCAGAACATTGCCCAAAGCATCACACTGCCTCCGCCGGCTTACCTTCTTCCCATAGAGCATCCTGGTGCCATGTATTCTCCAGGTAAGCGCTGCGCACACACCCGGCCATCCATGTGATGCAAAAGAAAACATGATTCATCAGACCAGGCCACCTTCTTCCATTGCTCCATGGTCCAGTTCTGATGCTCATATGCCCACTGTTGGTGCTTTCGGAGGAACCTATCAGAACCAGCACTAACTTCTTGAGCAATTTGAGCTACAGTAGCTCGTTTGTCGGATCGGAACACACAGGGCAGCCGTTAGCTAAATCTATTTTATTCATGAAAATGAACCTGTACATCTAAAAGTTGTGTATTTGTATGTTCCCGATGAAAACTATAGATTAGGGACTTTCATTTGTGTTCGTCTGTTCAGTTTTCACTGCTATTTGGGGCATTTTTAGCCCAGATATATTCTGAGAAAGAAACCCAACAGCGTTTGCTCAGTTAGACGTCTGAAACTCTATCAATTGCTCATTAGTTTCCCACTGCTTGTGGTTCACCATACAGCACTCTACCTCTCTGTCTGTCTCTGTGTTTTGGTTTCTCTGTTAGCCCGTCTGTCTGTTTCGTCTTGTCTCCTCTCTATTTTACCATTCTTTACAGATTTGATTTATTATACTTAACAGATCATTTTAACATTCTGATTTGCTGCTCAAGAAACATTTCTTATTATTATGAATGTTGAAAACAGTTGTGCGCCTTCATATTTCTGTGGATATCGTGATACTTTTTTTTCAGAATTCTTTGATGAATAGAAAGTTCAAAAGAACAGCATTTATTTGAAATAGAAATATTTTGTAACATAATAAATGTCTTTACTGTCACTTTTAATCAATTAACTGTATCCTTTCTGAATAAATGTATTCATTTTGTTAAAAAAAAAATATATATATATCTTACTGGCACCAAACTATAAATAGGGGTGTGTATAAACATCCCTCCTGCTCATCTGTTCAGTGCAGACAGTGTTGTCCCCCCTGTCCCCGGATGAGGGTCATCTGCTAAGTACTTAAGAGGATTTGAGCGGGTTGATTACTCCCTCTGGGCCCACAGACTCATTTCTGCACTGATATTAGCCTGAGATTTGCTTGATGAACTGGGTGTCAGCTTTGATTTGCAATTTAAAAAACTTTAACCAACTGCCATTCCATTCGCAATTTTAAATGTCATTTCTGTGCTTTTTAAACAGTGTTGGTGTCATTTTCAAAAATCAAATCGATTTTTTTAATTCAGTAAGCAAGGAATTCACAGCTCAGCATGTCAACTGCTCATGTTCAGTTTAATTACATGCTGAATTATTATAGTACATTTCAGCAGAAATCTGGATTACAGCTTTAGATAATTGCTGGAATCTAGAAACATTCATGTTTTTTGCTCGAAGTGGTGTAGTGTTGAAACAGAATACTAGCCAAAATGTGTGTGTTTTTGACAGTGCAATTATTAAGTGTGTTCCATTTGACACCTGCAATTGTAATTCAGGCCTTCTGCTGGGCATTTACTCTTATCACCCTCATGCAGACTCTGTATCTGTGTGTGTGTGTGTGTGCGGGTGTGCGTAAGGACACACAATCTATACACGTTTATAAAAACTTGGACCCACCTACAATTTATATATTATATATATTCCACATTAAAAAATAATTGTAAGGAGAACAAAACTATGAAATTGTCACTTTCAGGAGTGTGCGTAGCAAACAAAAAGATGAAGAGGCAGACGGATAAAAATCCAATACGAAGTTTAATCCAAACACAGGCAAAGTAATCCAACAAAGGCAGAGAAACGGGATGGTAACGGGACGGCGAAGGGACCGTGATCATGACCAATGACTGACGATGAAACCCCTGCGGAAAAGATGTATAATGTCCTATGGCATAGACCCAGAGTTTCCCGGAGCTGACAGCCCACGGCGGAGGAGGGAAGAGGGTCAAAGGAGGGAGGAGCCAAGATGTAGATGGCATGGCTGTCGACATCTGGGAGCCGACCGATGGAGACAAGGCCGATGGATCCACAGGCGCAGACGGAGAGTCAATGGAGCTGAGCGTCATCGCAGGTTCTGGAGACCTGGGTGCAGCTGTGGTGACGAGCGTCGGAGGCGGAGCCAGAGCACCCGAGGACTGGGACCATGCCGGTTCGACCAAGGACAGCGGTGAGACTGAAGGGAAGGAGGAACCAACCACAGCTGAAGGGGTGGAGGGTCAGAGCGCAGCGGACAACCCATAGGTCTGTGGTAGAAGTGGTCTGACGACTGACCAAGGGGGAGCCTGTGGGACAAGGGAACCCAGTGGAGCCACTAGGCCGAGGGTCTCCGGTGGAGCCGATGGTGGGAGGAGGCAAGGCGGAACCAACAGGTCAACGGGCCAAGATGGAGCGAAGTGATCAGAGGCCGGAGGCGGAGCCCGTAGAATCCTTACGCATGGGCGCTGCTGGTGGTCGTGCGACCTGTGGCTCAACGTCATAGCAGGAACTCCCTGGAGAGGACGCAGGGCTGCAAACATCTGGCAGCGAAAGGGCTGGAGGACTGGGTGAGCTCTGTGGTGGTGCCGATGAAACGAGACTTGACAGAATGACAGTAATCATAACACAGTCCAAACAGGTTAATACAAAATATAAATCCCAGTCCATAGTGTTCACTATGCTGTCCTTACGCAGCGATATTTCTAAACAGACTGATGAATCAGAGTCCTTAAAGTTCTCCATAAGCAATAAAGATTCAGATACCAGGTGGGATAGGTTGGGAGTCGACAAGTCCCCGTTGAAGTTAATCAGCCCGTCCTCCATCTTTGTTCCCTCTCCCCCAGGGGCTCACTCCCCTGGTCAGATTCACATTGGGGTTCCACTTCTGGGGCGATTGTAAGTCCTGTCCCCTCTTCCTCAGGCTCTGGCTCACTTGTCGCTGTGTGCTTGTGCGCTCAGTTGGATTGAGATCTGGGGAATTTGGAGGCCAGGGCAACACCTTGAACTCTTCATCATGTTCCTTAAACCATTCCTGAACAATGTGTGCAGTGTGGCAGAATGCATTATCCTGCTGAAAGAGGCCACTTCCACCATTGTCATGAAGGGGTGTAGCTGGTCTGCAACAATGTTTAAGTAGGTGGCACGTGTCAAATTAACGTCTACATGAATTGCTGGACTCAGGGTTTCCCAGCAGAACATTGCCCAGAGCATCACACTTCCTCCACTAGCGTGTCATCATCCCACAGTGCATCCTGGTGCATCATTTCCCCAGGTAAACAGCGCACACATAAAAAGTTTTTCACTTGATGTAAAGGAAAACATGACTCATCAGACCCGGCAATGTTCTTCCAATGCTCAAAGGTCCAGTTCCGATACTCATGTGCCCATTGTAGGCACTTTCGACTGTGGACAGGGGTCATCATGGCACTCTGATTGGTCTGCGGTTACGGTTCTGTTGGCTTGGACCAGACGGAATAGCCTTCATTGCCCTTGTGCATCGATGAGCCTTGGGCGCCCAACAACCTGTCGCTGGTTTGTGGTTTGTCCCTCCTCGGGCCACTGTTGGTAAATTCTCACCACTGTTGCAACACACAAGCCTTGCCGTTTCAGAGATACTCTGACCCAGTCACCTTGTCATAACAATTTGGCTCTTGTCAAAGATTTTTATTCCTGCCCATTTCTCCTGCACTGAACATGTTGATTATGAGAACCGATTGTTTGCTTACCATCTAATCCTCCCAGACTTTAATATGTGGCCTTGTTAAGAGATGATCAATGATATTCGCTTTACCTGTGACTGGTCATAAAATTTTAGCTCATCAGTATATATCCAAGTGGAACGGCTTCTTGAACAAGAAAAAAATGTGGAGCGGAACTTGATTTTGTCCATCAGGAATTGATTGGATGGTTGTGGTTTGCTTTTGCTGTGATCTCATATGAGTGACAGGTTGTCCCTTGCGCCAGAAGAGAAGAGATGTCATTGCAAGATGGAGGGGAAGTTATTTTGATTAAACATTATGAGGGCACATGAATTTAAAAAATATATATGTATATATATATATTACGTGCACGGATAAATGATTTATAATAAATACTGCAATTTTCCATAAAAAAATCCATGGTGACTTTAAGAAATCAAAAAAAAAAAAAAAAATTGCTCTGGACTTCTCTTTGTGCATTCTGGGATGTTTTTAAGTTCTCATGTATGCTTAGTGCGTTTTATAATAGTTAATTACATATAATTACATTTTAGTGTTGTAAAGAAATTCAAATGCAGGCACATGAAGATCATGCTAAACTCTGACTGGTAGTATGTATGCCTGCATGTTTCTGTAAATGTGAGAAGCTCCATAAAGGTTTTGCAGTCCTTTTACTCTCTCTCTCTCTCTGTTTGTCTTTCTCTAGAATCAGGCTGAGGCTCATTATAAAGGCCATAAACATGCTCGTAAGCTGAAGGCATTAGAGGCTCAGAAGAACAAACAGCAGAGACGACAACTCGACAACTCGCATCACAACCGAGACAGAGACAGAGAGAAGGACAGAGAGAGGGACAGGGAGAGAGACAGCAACAGAGTAAAAACGAGCGCTCCGGATCCACTTCCTGCTCTGCTGGATGACACCGCCGTGGAGGGAAGTAAGTGAACTCACAGACAATTAGCCATGTGAGTGGTCATTTTCGTTACTGCATGAAAACGTTCCCTGATGTGTGAATAAAATGTGTTACACAAAGTATAAAATGCATTTGCAACCCATTTAACTTCAGTGATTTGATATCTTCCAGTGTGTAGAGAATCAGAAAATATTGGAAATATTGTAGGATGAGACTTAGGATGATTATTATAGGCTACATGTGTCTGCATATAACCAAACTTGTACTATATATATATATATATATATATATATATATATATATATATATATATATATATATATACGTTCAAAAATGAAAAGTAGTAACTTTTTTGTTTGTTTTTGAAAAGAAGTCTCTTATTCTCACACAGGCTGTATTTATTTGACCAATAAAACAGTACTGACCAATAAAATATTGTGAAATATTACAATTTAAAACAAATGACAAATGTTTTGTATTGTAATATGTTTTAAAGTATAATTTATTCCTGTGATGGTAAAGCTGAATTTTCAGCACCATTACTCCAGTCTTCAGTGTCACATGATCCTTCAGAAATCAATCTAATATGATGATTTGATGCTCAAGAAACATTTCTGATTATTACCAATGTTGAAAACAGTTGTATATTAAATGGAATATATTGCATATTTTATATAATATTATATATTAAGCTTCTGATTAAGATACCTATTAGGAAGGTCAAAATAAAATACAGAGAGTGAAAATCTGGGCCAGATTTATAATAAGTGTTATTGTGAGACTTGAGTATCTGGAGAAATTTTGACTTTTGTCATTTTATTTTAATATGCGTTTTAGAAAAATCATGCATTTAGCTTGCCTGTAGTTCCTTCACTGCTGTGAATATCGTTCAGTCCTGCTCTTCATGATCTATCCTGTGGATTGAGGGGATTTCATTTCTCATTGAAGGACTTGACTTTCCTCTTGTCATGGGGAAGTACTGTGACAGAGATCAGAACAACAAGCCGACAAAGAGCTTTGAGCTATCCCTCTCCAATAATCTTTACCTTTTCATCCCTTTAAAACTCTTTCTTCTTCTCCTCTGCCCAAACTCTATAGAATATGATTAGAAAAGCAAACCGAATATGGGCCCAAGGGATACGATAAAGAAAAAAATAGAGAGGAGAGAGTTAGAAACTCCACATCATTCTGCAACAAGACCTTGAGTGTGGAAAAAGCAAGAGAAAGAGAGAGAGAGAAAGCAAATGAAAGTGGAGGGCAAAAAGATCGAGAGCAAGAACACCAAGCTCATCAAATCACATTTTAATATTCGGCCCCATTCATGGCGACAACGGTGAGAGGGCGCGTACAATCAGAAAGGAAGAAAAAGGGAGATTAGATAAGAGAGAACAGAAAGAGCGAGAGAGAGAGAGTTTAAAAGAGCTACAGAGATGGAGAATGAGAAGATTAGCCATTGCATTTTTGTCTCAGAGCCTTTGTGTTTGGATTAGCTCTATGCACATGCCAACACACCCTTCATGCTTAGCAATGTGCAGAAATACATACTGTATTTCCAAAATGTACACGCTGATGTGTTGCCCGAACATCTAATCTGTCTTAAAAGAAAGATATTCGGGTTCACCTGTCCTCAATCTGAGCCTTTTTAAGGGTGTATTATTTTCCAAAGGCACATTATTGTGTTGCAAAACTGTGAGGAGTTGTGCAAAACTGTTACCTTGACACTGTGTGACAAGTTAGCTGTAAACTGCATGTGGAGGGACACTATTAGCATGCTAGTTAACCCTAAAATGTCATATGTATTATTTTTTAAGGCTTCTACATCAATACAGTACTTTTTTTCCTTTTGTATAAAATCTACTATATGTCTTCTGCCCCCTGGTGGATTATTTATGCTTTTCTGAAAGTAGAAGGACTTTCAATATTATTTCCAAAACATGCACCTGTTTTTTTTTTTTTGTTTGTTTGTTTTTTGTTTGTTTTTTGCTAGGAAATCTTTGCTGATTTTGATAAAGTTAAAGCAAGAATTGCTTTGTAATAATGGTAATAAAAATTAATAATGTTTCAGAATGAATGTTTTCTGGATACAAGCAGCAACTTGCACATTATTTTATGCATGTGTCAGTCAAATATGATACAACCTGAGGTATATCTATTTTTTATTTTTTATATTTATATATTTGTTTTTGTTGTTGTATATATTTAACATGATTTATTTATACATTTTATACTTGTGTGTGTGTGTGTGTGTGTGTAAAAAGATAATCAAATTAAATTAAAAAGAAAAACTAATTAAAGAAATATTTTACAATATATACAGTACTGTGCACCACCAGCTTTTTTGTTTTAGCAATGTTTTAATGACCATCCATATTTATTTTTTAGTCTTTTTATTACGATAAAAACTGAAAATACAGGAAATAAGTATACAAAAAAAAAAAGTCTGAACAAAATTGTTTCTTTAAAGCTGCAGTCTGGAACTTTTTTTGATTAAAAATTATCCAAAATCAATTTTTGAGGAAGTACATAACCAGCCAGTGGTCAAAAATCTCATTATCTTAGCTCGATTCACAACGGTAAGCTTGTAATAATGTTTTATAATAAGAGCGACCTGGTGGATTTCCGCGGGAAATTCGAGCATGCAGCAGTTCGTCTTTGTGTCATTACGTCACGTCTGTAAACAGAAAGAAGGAGTCCAGGCTAGGCGGCTTTATCATATGAGGATGCTTGTTGTAGCGGATCATTTATAGCCTGTTCTCACAGCAGCTGAAATAATTAAACGTATCATTTTGATGGCGGATTGTAATCCAGAAAGGTTCAAATGACAATCATCAGTGACAACTGGAGATTTAACCGTAGTCAAAAGCAAAAGGCTTCGGACTGTGGAGTGGCTACAGAAATTGAAATCTACAGTAACGATAATACACACTAAATACACATAGTCACGCAATGCTGATGTTGTTAACATTAACATTTTCAGAACAAAGTATAACAGTAATAATAATTTGCACGGTTTGGCGTGATCCGAACTAAGCGATCGTTAGATTTAATCATCATTGGCAGCGCGATTTATCATAGGCCTAATGCTTTTCTCCTCAGTTGGTCAGAACAAAAGCGGCAGAAATGTTACTTACTAGTTCAGCTGATATTTTCCAGTGAAAATTCTTATTTTGGTCATACTTTCAAGACGTAGAATCTGTGATTCTGAAGTACAGTATCCACACCAGTGTAGTGATTGACAGCAAACATTAGATTCATCCGCTGAGGAGTCGTGCCGATGCACAACGCACGTAACAATAACAATTCCGCACATGACTGCAATTGCAGGTTTCAAACAGAGATGGCGACAAAGAGGAAAAATGCCGGACTGCAGCTTTAAGCAAAAATCAGTATGTAGTGTGACCTCCTGAACTTCTTCCAGTTTCTCCAAAAAAAGAAACTTCTCATCAGATTTTGAAAGTTTTCTTGGCCTTCCAGTCCTTTTCCGTTTCATTTAGGTTTAAGAGAGCCGGTTCTTCCGTCCTGCAATTGCTCAAGTGTAAGGGGAGGTCACTAAATACTTGCCACTTTAGCCTATAAAAGCTGTTTTTTCTGTTTACAGTATTTTCTGTTTATATTCTAATAAAGCGACTGAGAAATAAAATAAAAAGTCACTTATTGACTAGCCATTATGACCCATCCCTACATCAGCATATGTACATCAGTCAGTTACAATGTGATATTTTGCTCACTGATGGGTTAACGCTCTCATTTAACAGATAGCACACTCTCAAACCCAGTGTCGTCTCACACAAATTCACACACAGGAGAGCTAATCACTCAATGGATTTTGAAACGCTCTTATGCTAACTCGCACACACACACAGACACACACAAATTGAGCTGATTGCCTGATGAAATTAGCAGTGTTCCATCATTAAGCTCGCAGCTGCAGGGGCCAATCACAACTCTACAAGCATGTCAGCCATTATTAACAGCCATGAGATGCTGGAAATGGAAAGGGAGGATGGGAGGGAGATGCTGGAAATGGAAAGGGAGGATGGGAGGGGGGTTCTGGAAATTTCTAGAAGAAGGGGTCCATTTTATAGCCACTATTGAAACACTTTGAATGCTCTCGCTGTCAGATGTCACAGGTCGTTTTCATCAGCAGCTTGCTGATGTAGTATGAACAAGCACAGTATTTTACATTTGCTGAAATTATTTTTTTTATGTTTGTTTGGGTTTTTTTTTTTTTACAAAGAGAAAGCTAAATATAGTCATCATGCTCTATCCTGTTCTCTTCGCTATCCGTCACTCCATTCTTTCACATCCGTCCCCGTCTGTTTCATGTTGCACATCTCTTTGGAAAGATTGAGCTGTCCAAAATGGAAAAGATTTAAAAAGAGTGACTCAGACCACATTAGTCTTTGAAGATCAGTTGTACGAGCCCTACTGCAGGACACACACGCGAACACACACATACACACTCCACAGGGAGATGGGCACAGAGTGTTACCCAAGGCAATTCTCTCCATTTCATTAACTTTCACACATTTTTCAGGTGTGAAGGCAAACCTCCAACACACGTGCTCACACACAACCTTCCATTTCCTGCTCTGTTTTCCTCACGCTCTTCCTCTTTACCCCCTCAGGAACCCCCTTTTAGGGCAATTGGTATAATCTAAATCTCAATGAGGCATAGAAGGATCAGTCTATCTGATTCCCCAGATGGGGGGAATTCAACAGATCTGTGCACATATCAAAAAAGCAACAGAGTGTGATGAGAAACAGCCTCGTGGGCCACTTCTCACACATACCTGTTTTCACGTGTTTAAATCCTGTGTTAAATTGCTCAGCAAAACTAAGGCATTAGGACTCCTACAGTGATTGTAAAGGTCAGTGCTGCACTCTCTGATGGGTCATAAATTCACAAACACCTATTACTGTACATGTCATGTGGAGGCAGTCCGGCTAGGGGAGGTGTTGGTTTTATGACAAGGCAGTTGCACAGACTTTACTAGCATCTGGAATGACTATAGTGCATATGCTAAAGACATTGCTAATGTGTTACTATCATTTTGTTCTGTGGTTCTTGACTGGTTTTGCTTCAGGACCCAGATTTTACATTGGACATCAAGTTTTCATCAAACTTATATATTCATATTTTATTACCACAAACAACTTTTGAAAAACTCAACAGGCTAAGTGTTTGGTTTTTAAATGTCTTTTGAATTTTGATGGTATATGCGATCAATAGCCAATAATTCACATCAGAAAACACATTGTGGTCAGCACAAACTGTGTTATTTATCCTTTCAGCCTGTGTTTAATGTAATCTGGGTCAATGTCATATCCAGTCCATGCTGGCCTCTACCTAATTGGCTATTTACATTTCTGCATTTGAATGACAAGCTTACTGCGTTTTGAGTTATGGGTGGCACTTCTGGTTTGTGGAACTTCCATTCAAAAATGGGTACTCATGGGTAGAGGTTATGTATGTACAGTATGTACATAGGAAAGAGGACTGTAAAATAAAGTGCTACCATTATTTCTATTAACCAGTTTTATTATGTTTGTTTAGATGGTCACAAAATCTGGTTCCAGTACCAAAGTGGTGGTATTATTGAAAAGTCAATAGAGAGGTGAAAAAATGGTTCTGTGTGCTCAGTGAAACTGAGAGAGCACCTCATTTGATTTCTCACTGCCCAGGCTGCTATGGCCCTTATCTTCTTTTTCAACAGAACAGATCAAATAGAAGGACATGGCACTAGAATTTCAAAGGCAGACTTAAATAAATGACTCTGAAGTTCAACACATGAGCACCGGTCTATAAAAGCTCAGCCTCAGTAATGTTGCATGGCCGAAAACAGTCTGTCTGAAAGTGTCTGTATTTATGTTTGTGTTCCTGTGCGCTGCACATTTCTGCCAATTTGGATAGTAGCCCACAGCTAAATTACAGCCAGCAGACATTCAGATGTTTGGGCGGAAAGGATATTTTTATGCTGAATAGTGGTGCTCTGCCGCTGGCTTACTGCCTGCACTTACGGATTGTTTGATAGATTTTCAGCTAATAAGTAAAATAACACACATACACAAAACATCTAGTTTACAGATGTCTCCCAAATGGTCTGTTGTGAAGCTTTCTTTGTGTCTGCCTGTTTGTTACACATTTCAAACCATGGTGGTCTAAAATATCTAGAGAGCTACCGTTTCAGTATCCACATCCATCTCATTATAGTAGTTACTTGGTTGTAGAGGCTTTTTAAAACTCTTAAAGGGATAGTTCACCCAAAAATCATTAATCTCATTATGTTTTCAATATAATGAAGGTGAAATGAAAATGAAAAAAAAAGTACCACAGAACTGGTCCATATGATGTACACTATTTTCCAAGTCATGAAAATAATAGTTCATGTTGATGTATTAAATAATAGTTTGATTTTGATGTATTGAAGTACTGTAACAGTGTCCCAACTGTGGAGGAATTATTCTTTTGATTTGAATCTTTTTAATAAAATGCTTGCTGTAGTTCACAAAATCGTTCTGAATTATTCATTTATGAAAATGAATAATTCAGAATAATTCTTTCTTGAGCTGTAGTATGACGAGTATAATACGGTATAATATAATATGTGACCCTGGACCACAAAACCAGTCATAAGGGTGAAACTGAGATTTATACATCATCTGGAAGCTAAATAAATAAGCTGTCCATTGATGTATGGTTTGTTAGGATAGGACAATATTTGGCCAAGATATTTGAAAATCTGGAATCTGAGGGTGCAAAAAAATGAAAATATTGAGAAAATCGCCTTTAAAGTTGTCTAAATGAAGTCCTTAGCGATGCATATCCACTAACAAAAATAATTTTTTATATATATTTAAGGTAGGAAATTTACAAAATATCTTCATGAAACATGATCTTTACTTACTATCCTAATGATTTTTGGCATAAAAGAAAAATCGATAATTTTGACCCATATAATGTATTGTTGGCTATTGCTACAAATATATCCATGCGACTTATGACTTAAGGTTTTGTGGTCCAGGGTCACATATAATATAATATAATGCAATGCATGTTTGGACCACTTTTATAATGTTTTTTTCTTTTTCTTTTTCATTTTATGGTTCTTTTTTGTCATTTTGTAGCTTGACAGCCCCAGTTCTCAGTTACTTTCATTATATTGAAAAGACGTTTTGTTTCACAAATTAAAGTAAGTCTTTCAGGTTTGGAACAATGAGGGTAGATAAAGGATAACAGAATTTTTATGTAGTATGTGGGTCAACTCTATCTTTAAAAAAGAAAAAGAAAAGTAAGAGAGAATAAAACTCAAATATCCAGAAACGCTTCTGCAGTTTTGTGTAATTATATGTGAAGGGGCACAGCAGTCTGACATTCTTTCTTTCTTTCTCTAGCTGCAGTCTGTGACTCAGACCCTGTCGTCAGGGTGGATGATGCTCAGTCTAGTTCAGTGGTCCTGACACCGATATCGGAGGTGTCGTCTGCGGACCTGTCCGTCTCCTCCCCTCACTCCCAGCACCCAGACGGTCTGCTGGATCCTGCCGGTGCCACCAGTGAGACAGGCGCTCAGCAGGACAGCCCTACGGGGGACACACTGGCAGAGAAAGACCCTAAAAAGGCCAAACAACATCTGCATTGCCCTATCTGCAAAGTCACCGTCAACTCCACCATTCAGATGGAAGCTCATAATAGTGGTGCATACTTTTATTTCATGTATTTTGTTTTCGCTACTGTTTCCACAACTGTAGTCAGTAAGATTTTTTTCAAAGAAATTAATACTTTTTTTCAGAAAGGAAGTTTTTTAGCAAGGATGCATTAAATTGATCAAAAGTGACAGTAAAGACATTTATAATGTTACAAAAGATTTCTATACTGTTCTTTTGAAGTTTCTTTTCATTAAATAATCATGAAAAAATGTATCATGGCTTCCACAAAAACATTAAAAGGTTAGTTCACCCAAAAATGAAAATAATGTAATTTATTACTCACCCTCATGCCGTTTCACACCCGTAAGACCTTCGTTCATCTTCGGAACACAAATTAAGATATTTTTGTTGAAATCTGATGGCTCTGTGAGTTCACAGATTCATAACGCTCCGAAGCTTCATGAAGCAGTGTTTTGAAATCGGCCATCACTAAATAAGTCATTATTTTGTTTTTTTTGGCGCACCAAAAATATTCTCATCGCTTTATAATATTAATATTGAACCACTGTACTCACATGAACTGATTTAAATATGTTTTTAGTACATTAATGGATCTTGAGAGAGGAAATGTTATTGCTGGTTATGCAGGCCTCACTGAGCCATCGGATTTCAACAAAAATATCTTAATTTGTGTTCTGAAGATTAACGAAGGTCTTACAGGTGTGGAACGACATGAGGGTGAATAATTAATGACAGAATTTTTTGGATTAATGACACAATTTTTGTGTGAACTAAACCTTTAAGCAGCACAACTGTTTCTTGAGCATCAAATCATCATATTAGAATGACTTCTGAAGGATCATGTGACACTGAAGACTGGCTTTGACAAGCTTTGATCACAAGAATAAAATTCTTATTAAAACATTTTCAAATATTCATATGAATGCAGTCTTGGTGAGCATAAGAGACTTGGAAACACAAAGAATTCTTACTGACCCCAAACTTTTGAATGTTAGTGTATTTACTTATTTTGGTCTGTAAACCCCTAAAAATCAACCTCATAAATGAATTACCAAATATATACAAATGAGAATAATCTAACACATCTTTTTATCATGCAGCATTAATATTTCATAACTTACATAATAGACCATCAATCCATACTTATTCAACACATTTGTTTCAAGCATTTACCAAAATTGCTTTTAATTCCATACATTCACCCCATAAATTGAGTGTATTTGTGCATAAATAAGTAACCTTCATCATGTGAATTCCTTCACATTTCCACATGTCACAGGCACCAAGCATAAACTAATGATGGATGGACAGAGTGTGTTGCCCCGACGACGAGGGAAAGCGATGTCATCCCGTGCCTCATGTAAAAGCAAACGATTGGCCAGTAAGGGAAGTGTGGGCGTGGCCAGCAAGAGCTTCTACTGTGAAGTTTGCGAGATCCATGTTAACTCTGAGACTCAACTCAGCCAGGTAACAAAACAAATGTCCACAGATGCATGTTCATGTGTTCTCTGTTATTAGGACAATGCAACTTCCTAGCCTAAACTAGCTGTGTTTTGAGTATCAGGGTTATTTTATTCAGTCACAAATTATCTTCTAGAAATTGCCAGTCCATTGACAGAACAGCTGGCGATCATCTACACCATTAACAGACACATATTTTATCCTGTGGTCATTGGCAGGTTGATTGACAGGTTCACTGTTTCTCAGAAGAAACACATCTCTCCTTAGCCAGGTCTGTTACCTGGTATAATTGTGCTGGGGAAAGCATGTGCTATAGTTTCACACATGAAAAAATGAATTTAAAGATGTATCTTGCTCTGCAGGTTATACGCATCTCATTACCTCATTTGGATTTCTGGGTTGTATTTTCACTATACCAGGAATATGTTAATCAGGCCAAGACCCTTAATATAAAGTCATCGTAACTGATCTAAACTGTGTCCCCAGTGCATATTGATTGGGCGTCTGTGTGCTGGTGGAGATTAAATTGTTGACATCTTGTCTGTGTGGTTTTTTTTGTTTGTTTTTTCTGGTAATATGACTCAGCAAAATTTATCATATTGACATTGGAGCTAATCAGAAAATCTTCTGGCATGGAATTTATAAACGCATATACTTTGGTCATGAATCATAACCACAGTGAACATCTCATAAACCATTCTTACATAAACTGCTGCATTGAATTGAAACATTTTACACTTTTTTTCTGCTTGTGTTTCATGAATGAGGTGTGTGTGAACCCTACATTGTGAGGATCAAATGTCATTTTTTGGTCCCCATGAGTAAAACAGCTTATAAATAATACGAAATTAAGTCTTTTGAAAATGTAAAAATGCAGAATGTTTTCTGTGAGGGGTAGGTTTAGGGGTAGGGTTAAGGTTAGGGGATAAAAAATACAGTTTGCACAGTATAAAAATCATTAAGCATATGGAATGTCCTCATAATGATAGGAAAACCTGTGTGTGTGTGTGTGTGTGTGTGTGTGTGTTGGTGGCCTGTTGTCCTCTCAGGCCTGAGGAACATGACATTTAATGGTATTTCATGCTTGCCTTAAGCCGTCTCTGAAGTGTAAAGTAAACAAAATGAAGCCTGTTGAATAAGAAAGAGGGGAGGCAAAGAGGTGAAGGGTACTATAAAGTTAAAGATTTTTTTAGGGAAAAGCTGCATTTATTTGGTCTTGTTTATTATTAAAACACATCTGTCAGGCTTGTAAATGCACCACTAAAAGTACGCCTTTGTTTCTGTGTTTGTTTAGCACATGAACAGCCGAAGGCACAAGGATAGACTGGCTGGGAAGCCCCCAAAGCCCAAGTTCAACCCTCACACCAAGAGCCAGCCTACCTCAGCAGCATCGGTGAGCACACACAAACACACACATTAATACATGGTTACACTCAGACGCTACATGCTCATAGTCATGCCTTCCTGTGGCTCAAACAGTAGAGCATGGTGCAAGCAATATCAAAGTCATGGGTTTGATTCTCAGGAAATGCACGAATTGCTAGTTGCTTTGGATAAAAGTCTCTAACAAATGCGTAAATGTAATAGTTGTATTCAGCTAATCAGCACAGAGCAGTTAAAAGTAAAAAAAATCTAATATTATTGTCTTATATACTGATGTACAAATACATAATTAAAACCCAGAGTTCATTTTAAGCAATTGGACTGATAACAGGATAAGATAATAAGGCATGCCTCATCTCAGCATGACTGAAAGGTTGAAGGGGAAGGGGGAGGAAATAACTGAGGGGAGGATGCCAGCAAACAGGCTCATCCTGATACAAGGAATAATTTTGCGTAATTAAAATGATTTTTATGTCTGCTACTCACACACACACACTCTGTTATAGCAGCTCAATCTTTTGCAGCAGGGTGTCAGATGGAACGGTTATGCGAGTGGCGCCGTGTCTGCTATGAAGAAAGTTATCAGCCAATGCAATCTCTCCTCTCTGTCCTCGCAGGTGAGTGACAGAACTTAAAGCCAACTAGCAGTCCATGGTTAGACTCTCTTAAAAATGTAGTGTACAATTTATGTGCCACATACAGTAACAACATTAGATCAACCAATGGCTTGACTTTGGGTCGGGACTAAATGTTAATTTGAAACTTGTTTGAAAACAGTTAGTCTATATGGTGCAGCTTGTGTAGTAGTTCTCAACTCAGCAAACTTACAAGGGGGTCGCAGGATTACATAAGTGTTTAAATTATTTTAAGATATTAATAATAATTTATTAATTTATTTTATTAATCAAAATTAAAAATGCTAAAAACACATACAGTTATTTATATCATGGTCTGTCTGAATACTAGATTCTGATTGCCTGGAATTTGTGCATTAAAACCGTTTAATGCACTGGTAGTTTCAGTCAGTTTAATCACCTTTCTATATTAACTATATTTACATTGAAGCACACACACACACAAAAACACACATGCAACACTCCCACACATACACTACAAAAAATTGTAGGATTTACTTGATAAAATCCTCATAACAATTTGCACATTTTAAGAAATTTTACTGCTACTGCTCTCTGTACAATTTATCTGTTATTATCAAGTAAAATCTACTTACTATTGAACTTAACATTCATAAAGAAATTAAGTAAATATTACTCATATAGAATTAAGTAAAATCTAACTACTTAACTAACTACTTAACTAAGTTAAGTAAATTTAACAAAATTAACTTTTTACTCAAATATAACATTGTAGACACCATATCTACATATTAGAAGTAATGCGGCGCTCACCCAAACACAGAGACTTCAATTCCTGGTACACAATACACAATTATGGTAAAATTCGATAGATCATTTTTGAGTGTGAATACGTCATTTTGAGTACAAAATGAACTACAGATGTCACAAAATTGTAAGTTGATAAACCTAACAACAAAAGCAATGATAAAACAGCAAAAATCAAACTTATTAACTTATGCCTCAGTGCATGATAGGAACACCAGTATCAGAAAAGTTGAGTAGGTTTTACTTCATTTTAAATTGTTGATATTTAAGCTTTAATTTCTACAAGCTTGAATTGAGTATTAATATAGAATTTACTTTTTTTTCAATTCTTGCCTGAACTAACTTTTTCATGTTAAAAAATTACTTTTTTTTTCTGTAGCATTTACTTCACCACAGAATCATTTTTATCAGTGTAGAAATCAGAGATCACGCTTCACTTTAGGTGGTTCCTTGCCTCCATGTTGTGCATTTAAATCATTTAACGCACAGCTAGCCACAGATTATCCCTTATATTATCTTCCTCACCCCCTTAATAACCATTTTTTTGTTTTTGTTTTTTCAAGAAGATACATGACATGCAGGAAAAAAAGCAAATCGTGTGCATGATTTACTAATTCATATCCTCGATTTAATAAATCGTGCGCATGATTTTCTGTTTCGTTCCCTTGATTTACTAAATCGTGCGCATGATTTACTATTTCGTTTCCTCGATTTATAAATCGTGCGCATGATTTACTGTTTCGTTCCCTTGATTTACTAAATCATGCGCATGATTTTCTGTTTCATTCCCTTGATTTATAAATCATGTGCACGGTTTACTATTTCATTTCCTCAATTTATGAATCGTGAGCACGATTTACTGTTTTTACTGTACGATTTTGCTGGGGCCGTGGAAATTCACTGTTTACTATATTGTTCCCTCGATTTGCTAAATCTTGCTAAATTGTGTGCAAATGATTTAGCAAATCGAGGGAACAAAATAGTAAACCGTTTGCACGATTTAGCCTATATGGGGGAATCTTTGAATAATGTGTTAGACAACGGGGGGCCTTCAAGTCAAAAAGGTTGAGAATCACTGAGCTATTGGCACAGAAATTATTCACTGCACCTTATAAAAAAAGCTTTGTGATATAATAAATTGTTTGCATTATGATTCATTCCCCCTCCCCCCTCTCTCTCTTTCAGACTAAACTGGTTCTACAGAAGCAATTGACTAAAAATTTGACCGCCAGCTTCCTGCCCACCCACATGACTCCGCCCACCCTCTGCACAGTCGCGGCCAATCCGCTTGCACTGCGACACCCACCGGGCACTACTTTCATTCAGACGCCGATCCTCGGCCCCGCCCTCTTTAGGCCAGCGCCTGGACCTCTGAGAGCCACACACACTCCCATCATATTTTCCCCTTATTGATAACCCATAAACAAAATAAACACGCTCTTTCAACAAGGGCGCATATTCACGTGATTTAGTCTTACAATCCGATCTCAGTACTGACGGTCTCTGTGCAAACTACATCCGTGCTCCCGCTCTCTCCACGCTGTATACTCGCGTATATATAAACACAAACACACTCCCATAGTGTTCCCTATCCTCCTCAAAGACTGTGACTCTGAGAGCGTCACTCTTGAACTATGCAGCAAAGGGAGAGAGAGTGTGTGAGAGATAGAGAGAGAGCAAGACCATATATGGTATATGGGAGGGGCCTCATTGCTAACACCATGCACTATGCAGATGAACGCTTGATTGACAGGACATGACTGATAAGGGAGTGAAAGAGCTATAAGAAGGATATTTAGCTTTGCTTTATGAGATATTTATCATTATACAGATATTAATCAGGTTTTTATTCTATAATTTATTAGAGGAAAGCCAATTTTAGAGACCTATAACTGCGCTAGCTGTTTGTTTAGTGAGGAAATGCAAACATCCCTTTACTTGATGCTTTTTTTCTTTTAGTATTTTCAGTTGTCATTCGTCTATTTTCATGTCGTTCCATGTGGATACACTGCTGTCGGTCTGTGTATTCACACGCATTTCAATTAACCTCATCTGACCGACTTTTGTTACAAATATAAACCTCATTGGTCTGTCAGTTTACAGATGCTAAGGCTTTCTGTCATGGGTAATCACAGAGTAACACAGAGTGCCAGTCTAATAGACGAAGGTGACAATTTGGTAGCAAGGCAACACACACTCGCTTCCAATCAGTGTCGTAATTTTCTCAGTGTTGATGCATAGATTAGGTAATTTGAGATTGCAGATGCACACACACACACACTCACAATCTCAGATGAGATGATTACAGTTCAGTCACAGTTTGACGTGGCCTTTTATGTCCGCATATTTTGCTCTCAGTATTTCCTTATTACGGCCTCACAAAGGTCAGTACGCCTGTCAGAAATCTGTCCGCGTCCCATCTTGATTAAGATCTAAAACCTCACCATGTTATTTGCTTGTGTACGTGTGTGTGTTTGATCCAAAACCTGTCATGAATTCATTACTCCTTAGATTTTATTCAGAACAACATTTTTGATTCTGATTTAGTTGCACAGAGAAGCCATTGTAAAAACATAATGACCGTAATGACGGTTAATGAATATTCATCAGTACTGTTAAAGGGAGGGTGCAGGAGTATTTTAAGATTGCGCTTGGATAGCTATGTATTCAGTTTCAAATATATTCATCCTCTACAAGTATACAAGTGTTCCTCTCAGAATGCACAAAGTCACATGGCTTTGCCCCAGATCAGTGTCATCTGATGGTTGTAGGTGGATTAAAGGGTTTTTCCCCTTCATTAATTACTCACCCTCATGTCGTTCCACACCCTTAAGACCTTTGTTTATCTTCAGAACACAAATTAAGATATTTTTGATGAAATCCAAGAGGTTTTTTTTAGCCTCAATAGAAAGCAACTAAATTACCACAGTTGTAAAAACATCGTTAAAATAGTCCATGTGACTACAGTGGTTCAACCTTAATGTTATGAAGCGAGGAGAATACTTTTTGTGTGCGAAAACAAAAATAACGGCTTTATTCAACAAATTCATCTGTCCCCTGTCAGACTCGAACGCTATTTTCGTTGCAGCGCTTCCAGGTTCTACGTTAGGACGCCCACTCAGTATAGGCCGACGCCTGTTCATGTGAGCAGCGCGATGCATGCGTGTGATGCTGACGCAGGAGCCGGCCAATAATGAGTCGGCATTCGGACGGAAGCGCGGAACTGCGTTCACTGCGTTCACTGCGTCAACTGCGTATGAGTCTGACAGGGGAGAGACAAATTTGTTGAATAAAGTCGTTATTTTTGTTTTGTTTTTTCACAAAAAAGTGTGGAATGACATGAGGGTGAGTAATTAATGACAGAAATTTCATTTTTGGGTGAACTAACCCTTTAAGACGGCTCATCTGACTCCAGACCTGTAGAATTAGTTGTTGCTGTTAAGTCTATGTTGTTTGATCAGAGCCATTTTTCATCTGTCTGTTTGTTTTTTTTTTTAACATGCCCTAGCATAAAGAGCTTTTTGTAAATATTTTATGAATACAGCTTTTAAAAGTGAATCATTACATTTATAATATATACAATTAGAGTTAATATGTAGAATTTTATGAGATGTTTAAAGTAGATTCTTTATCTGGTTATTGTAATTAATGTGACAATAAGAACGATCTTTACTTGATGAAGTTACTACTTTTTGTCGCCATTTCTTCAGAGACATGCATACTGAAATAAGGAGATAATCTAATTGCGAAGTAGATAAGATTATGTAGTTTTTATGTCAAATTGTAAATCAAAGTGCTTTGAATCACACACGAGAGAAAGAAGGCGATGGAATATAAGAAATATTGTTAAAAAAACGGGCTGAGACTGGAACACCCAGACAAGGCCTCAGAGCCTGGAGTCACGGGTGAGTCTCAAGCCCACTCAGGGCTCTTGCTTTTCAGAGGACGTTTCGCCATTTCGGGGATGAAGCGTGGGGCCTTGAACAGAGCTAACTAACAACAGCCATATTGACACTACCAGAGGCACAACATGGACAAATTCTGTTTTTTGTTTTCTTTCTGAGGACACTTTAGAACAAGGACTTTGCTTGGATCGAATTCTCCTTTTTGTGTGTGTTTTGATAACTCCTGAATGCCAAACTGATCTCCATAAGGTCCATTGAAGACATATAGTGAATGACAAATGACACTGGTCAATCAGTGGATACCTTCATGCACAAGAAGACGTAACAAACGTAACTGCACCATTCCTAGTTGTGTTGTCCCCATGAGGTCCATACAGCAAATATGGCTGGTTATGATACTTATGACTGTGATGGTCTCCAATAGGTTGATGGTTTCACATGTTGTCCAAAAGGAACAGTTCCAAAATATATTTAAGGTTGTTTGTTGGTTTTTTTATTTGTTGCTTTTTCAGTTCAGTGAAATTCAATCTTTAAGCAATAATGACGGAAACTGGAACCTTTGTAAGAAAACAGAAGATGATTCCATTTCTTTCTCTCTCTCTATCTTAAGCGTATGTTTCTTACCTCGTTCTCTTAATGTTGTGAGCGCTCTTAATAATGGAGTGTTTCTATTGCCAATCTGAAGGACATTGGAAAGCTTAATTTGACATTTCCCTCTGTTTAATTTACACCGATGGAATCTGTTAGTCACAGGACAGTCATGGAAACATCCGTTGCCAGCAGTGACAAGACAGTGGATGGAATTTTCCATTTCTTCCGTGTTGGTTCAGGGCTAATTTTACTATTTGAATCACACTCCCTTTTACTTCCTGCACTAGTTTGCCTGCCTTGTGCCAAAATATATTCTCATTAATGCCAAAATGCCAAATTTAAGAATTTTTTTTTTTGATAATCCAATAGACTGCACACACAAGAGAGCAAAACTCTCACATAATCAAAAACCACAAAAAAAAAAAAATCTTTCCCCCCATTAATGTTTTTAAAAATCATGGAGCCTCATGTGAAAATGTGCATGTGTGCGTGTGAACTGAAAAATATGTGAATTGTGTCCAATCCAACTAGATGTTTCTTAGGCATGAACAAAGAAGAGATTTTAATAATGCTTAATAGGGACATGGCCAGTATTGCGTATTTTAAATATTGACAGACATTATATATGTTGTTTGTTCTTTGTGCTCAATACATTTCTGTCTGTGACTGATCTAACATTGATCTGACCTGTCAGCTGACACAATGGGAAACGTATTTTCATAGGATTTTATGTCTTGGTTTTCTGACTCATTTGCTATTTCTCTGTATAGGGTGTGTGTGAATGCGTAAAAAATGAAATAAAGCAGAGAGTGTGTGAGAGAGAGAGAGAAATAAATCGATTAGATCTTCCACCTAGTGCTCTGGCTGTTCTTTTGAGGGCTTATGGGACTCCTGGTTATTGACGAGAGGATGACAGCATGTCATGACGTATTGCTTTATAATGACAATGTGTCGAAACTCCTCAGTTCTGTTTAAGCCCCACTAGGCAAAATTCTATCATCTGTAACCCATGAAGATACACACTACACAAAAGCCCTCTTTCTCATTCCAAACGTTCACCTCAACTTTAAACAATAATGCGACACCTTGTGTTTATGACGAGAACTGCAAGGACTGGTGCACACACTAATAATTCTGTTTTCACAAGTTTTACATATTATAGTAAGTCATTTAAACCTCTACATTCATAAAACATTTTAAAGTAGCTACTTTGAAGCTACCTATAGTAATTATTCCAGTATTTACTAGTATATTTAGATTGTTAATATCTTAGATTGTTCATATCCCACAAGTACTTTTTGCTTGGTTTATGGGGTGTCCGTACATTTATGGAATTAGATTTGCTTTATTAGTTTATAGAAAACTTATGTTCAAAACATTTGGCACAAATATAATTCCATAGGGATTCGTGCCAGTATGGCGAACAAAAACTTAGGGAGCGTTTACGAAAGTTAACATTTGTAAGTTCAGATCAGTGAGAGGAAGAAAACAGTTAGCAAAGATGCATTGTATTTAAAACTGAAGTCAAACAGTTTTGCCAGCAATATATTCTGTCCAGTTTCAAAGATTTTTTATTTGTTTCAATTTATATTTTTATTCTTTTTAAAAAAAAAAAAAAAAGGGTTAGTTCACCCAAAAATGACATTTCTGTCATTTATTACTCATCCTCATGTTGTTCCACATCCGTAAGACCTTCGTTCATCTTTGGAACACAAATTAAGATATTTTTGATGAAATCTGAGAGGTTTCTGTCCCTCCATAGAGATCCAACGCAACTACAACTCCAAGGTCCAGAAAGGTAGGAAAAACATCATTAAAGTACTCCATGTGACTCCAGTGGTTTAACCTCAGTTTTATGAAGCGACATGAGTGCTTTGTTCATGCAAAAAAAACCAAAAAAAACAATTTACCTATGTGTGTTGTGTTCAGACTCGTGCATCAACTCAACGCACATGCGCAAGCGTTCACAAGAGTATCACGACGCACACGCTTTGGCATTGTTGCATGAACACACTTTGGATAATATTATTTTGTAAATAAAGTGGTAAATTATGGGGTTTTTTTGCACAAACAAAGCACTCATGTCACTTCATAAAATTGAGTTTAAGCCACTGGTGTCACACGGAGTACTTTAATGATGTTTTTCTTACCTTTCTGGACCTTGGAGTTGTAGTTGCATTGGATCTCTATGGAGGGACAGAAACCTCTCAGACTTCATCAAAAATATCTTAATTTGTGTTCTGAAGATGAACGAAGGTCTTACGGGTGTAGAACGACATGAGGGTGAGTAATTAATGACAGAAATGTCATTTTTGGGTGAACTAACCCTTTAGGTTACATTCAAAACATTTGGCACAAATCTAATTCCACATACATTCTGCAGCTCATTGATTTTAAGCATGCAACTTTTGCAAGTTTTTGAACCCTTTGAGAGAGACATTTTTGAAACACTATGTTGTGTGAAGTTTGAAATGGTTAATTTGCATAATGCGAAATCTTTGATCTGTGAGCTGTAAATGCTATTGATGCACACTGATACAAGCCTCATTAAATGAAGGGTAGCTTAAAGCAAGCATTAACTTCACACATTGTTCATCACACACAGACACACACACACTTTCTCTGCCGGGCAGAAGTGGAGAGCCCTCTATTATAAGGTCACTGCAGATCTAGCCATGAACAAAATGAAATATCTACTCCATAAAAAGATAGATAAAGGGCAAATAAAACCAATTCTCCCGTTTACTCCCCCTAAAGATTGAGAAAGACTGCAGTTATGTCGGGTTCAGTCAGTTGCAGTGGCTGCTGTGCTGTTAAGGAGACAAGCTTTGAACTATGTATGGATCTGTGCTTAAAAATAAAATCTCTTTACCATGATTTTTGACCATTGTGTACACTGAACACTAATTCAGATTAGAAAGGATTAATGAGTGGTAAACAATTCCAAGCAAGCATCTTTATTAAGATGTTGAAAAGCTGGTCATACAGTATATTTTCAGACAAAAATGCTTTATGATGCTTTTAAACACATCAACATGTATTTGAAAGCAATCTCTGCTAAAATAAGAGTAAAATCATTTTACATTTTCAGCTTCAACTGAAAGCAAACATTATACAATATGACTGTCACATGGTGGCCAAAAGATATGATGGCACAGTGGTGATACTTTGACTCTCTCACTCATACACAATCAAACAAACACATGGATAAAATTTCACTTGTGGAGACTTACTTAGAGAGGCATTCTTAGGGAATAAATCAGTAAACATTTTTAACAAATAGGAATGTGTTGTCTCACAAAATAAGTAAAACATCCATGCATTCTGCATTAACTAAATTAAGACATTCTTCTGTCAAGTTGGTGTCACAAAAATAGCAGTCATCATGGCTCAAATATCTTTAAAATCTTATACAACACACGTCTGAATTGAACAAGACCAATCGTCCTAGCTGCTTTCACATAGGATGTAACAATTCTTTTGAAATGTAGAGGTATATATTTTTCAGTGTAAAAGTATTTTGTTTTGTCAGTCAATTGTTTCAAGATAAGCACGAGATAAATATCGCATAGCAACATATGAACTCTATTTTTGTTTATCAATATAAAACTTCATTAATGCAGTAACTTCATACAGTGTGCTGAACACATACAGCTTATAATGGCACTCCAAGTTAAAATGTTGCGAAAGATATAAAATTGAGTCTGTTGATGTCGCTCTTTAGAGATTTGCCTCGAATCTCCCTTCTAACACATCTTTGTGTTATTCTGTCAGCTCTATTGCCATCTTCTCGATCTCTAGCTGTCCAGGGATCCACTGCCCTTGTTCTTGTTGCGGCTGAGCGGGAAGGTGGATTTGCTCTGAGGTTGAGTCATTTTGCTGGCCAGATGGACGAAGGGCTCAATGAGCGTTCGTCTGTCGGTCACAGAGACCTCCCACAGCCTGACCTTCTCCTGCCGCGCCCACTGTTGAGCCGCCTCGCTGTCCACTCTCCTCTGATCCTGCAGGTCCAACTTATTACCCACAACAACAATAGTCACCTATGAGACGGAAAGACAAAGTTTATTTACTTTTGTTTTTCATTATATCCACTTCTAATGTTAGTAAAAGAAAAAAAAAAAGTCATCTTTTATCAAAAAAAATCTATGAAAATTTGATTTCCCATTATTTGAGCTCTTTAAAATACTGTTCAAAAGTTTGGGGTCAGTAAAATGTAATGTTTGTGAAAGTCTCTTATACTCACCAAGGCTGCATTTATTGATCAAAAGTGCATAAAAACAGTAATATTGTGAAATATTATTACACTTAGTAAATAAAATAAATATTAGTGATGCACCAAAATTGTTGGTTTTGGTTGAAATGGTTTTGGAGGGCCAAAGTCATTCACTGAAGCAGTGACGTTTAATTAGCGCTTCATGTTTTGAGTATGTCAGCATCTATTTTGTGTTGTCTAGAAAAAAATAACTCTAAAAAAAAGATAATTTTGCTAAACATACACTACAGTTCAAAAGTTTGGGGTCTGTAAGGTTTTTAATGTTTTTGAAAGAAGTCTCTTCTGCTTACCAAGACTGCTTATATTTGATCAAATATACAGTAAAAACAGTAATATCATGAGACTTTATTACAATTTAAAATGTTTTCTATGTAAATATAATTTATTCCTGTGATTGTAAAGCTGAATTTTCAGTATCATTACTCCAGTCTTCAGTGTCACATGATCCTTCAGAAATCATTCTAATATGATGATTTGCTGCTCAAGAAACATTTCATATTATTAATCTTAAAAACAGTTCATATTTTTTTCAGGATTCTTTGATGACTAAAGTTCAAAAAGTCAGCATTTTTTTGAAATAAAACTCTTTTGTAACACTATAAATATTTTTACGGTCCACGAAAAGTTGCTGAAAGAAGTACTAATATTTAAAAAGAAAAATCATACTGACCCCAAACAATAGTGTACAGTATACAACAAGCACACAAACCTCTTTTTTATCACGGCAGCGGTCGATCTCTTTCTTCAGTGCCTCTACGCGTTTAAACGACTCTCTGCTGTCTATGCTGTAGACGAGCACGAATCCATCCGCGAAAGTGAAGTAGTGCCGCGGGAACTCCTGACCATCACGCAGCCCGCGCGTGTCGTAAAACCGCACCTGTTCTCGGGTGCCGCGGTCCGTTTCCACAGACCCGATATAAATGTCCTCCAGTGTCTCCATGGTCTCTGAACCTGTCAGTCGGGTACTATGTGAATATATTCATTTATCTGAATTTTGAGAGGTAGGTGCTGTCATAACACTCACCTGCAACATGGTTGGCGTACAGTAACTGCTCCAGAACTGCAGTTTTCCCCACTGATCCCTGGCCACACACCACCACCTTGCAGCTCTTGCCCATGATGATCACTTACAACTGCTCAGTCGTCATCAAAGTATAGAAATGAAGTAGAGTAGAGTTAAAGATAGAACTCCGTTAAAACAAGAGAAAACTTAACTGATGTGCTATAATGCTGCTGTGTTTTACATGAGTGCTGCTGCTGCAGACACTGGTTTGCATATACAGTAGACTACACCTGCTGCTGCGCCTTTTCATCGTCAGATTACCGTACATTCAATACTAAGTTGTACTTATCTTCAATAGATATTAAAATTCAACAATGAAAATAACCAAAGTAAACGTTTAAAGTAAAGAAAGGCTGAACTCACCGTACTCTCTTCCTGTTTATGTGCAGATTTCAGTCTTCGACGAAATTTGACACCAGTTCCGTTGAGCTGCAGTGCGCCCTCTTCTGTCGGGAGGACAGCGATACATGTCCAACAGCTCAATTCAGACAATGGCTATGACCACATATTTCATATTTCCTATAACCGATAAGAATAAATTAACTATAACCAAAAAATGACGCCCTGCTCACATTTCTTCTTCGGTGTCAAGTTTGGTCATCCATTAACCATTAGCCTATGTAAAATACATGTAAAACCTTACATGTTTCAACAAAATACTTGAGACATGATCTAGGTATATTCATTGTTGCTTATGAAATAAATCAATAGGCAAAACTCAGTAGTATACACTCCTGGGGGGAAAAAATGGCCAAGTCAAAAATTGTGAAATATTTAGTGGTCTTTTAATGGTCTTAACCATTTTAATCACAAATCATTGGTCAGAATTGCATAAATACTGCAGATAAAGTAACTTAGCAAGGAATAGCCTTCCCCTTTGTTTTCTTTAAATGTTTAAGCCGTGTGGGTAAACTTGCAGACCGCTTATAGGAAGAAGAGTCAGTGTTGTTCCACTCAATGTTGATGGCTTCAAACAGTTGAAAAATGTCTCCAAGTTCGTTTGAGTTTAATGTGAGACCAAATATTCAGTATAGGGTTCAAATCATGACTCTGACCAGGCTAAAACATGATCCTGATGGACTTGTTCTCAAGCCACTTCTTGGTTGTCTTTGCAGTTTGGGCAGGAGCATTGTCTTGTTGAAAAACAACACCTGATCATTCCTCTTTAGATAACAACTTTTCAGTTGTGGGAAACAAGCCAGTTTGCAATATTAAATGACAAAGAATGAAATGACTTTTCACAGTGAAGCAGCTCACCGATAGCAGCAGCTAAAAGGTCTCCCCACGCAATGACAGCTCTTCCTACATGCTTCACTGTGAGATGCATTTATTATTATATTTCTCAGCAGATTTTCAAAGACACCGCTCTGGAGCATCACCATGCAACTCGTGTTTCATCACTCTACACACAATTTTCATTCCGTCTTTGATGTTTTTCTGAGACAACAATGGCTTATGTAGTGAATTTGCTTAAAATTTTCCTGACCAATAATTTGTGGTTAAGACAGTTAAGCCCCCCTTTTTTGACAGCCTATACAAAGTCATAGCCAGAGCTGGGTTGATTACTTATGAATTGTAATCAGTTACTGATTACAAATTACATGACAAAATTTGTAATCATATAATCTCTTAGATTACACATTATTGGTAACGTAATCTGACTACTTTTGCATTACATTTAGAATACTTTTGTGCTAACCCTTATTTGATGTCACATATATTGTAGGATAATCTTGTACTATTTTGACAGATAAAATATATATATATATATATATATATTCCAAAAAAATATTATATTCACCAACAAGAGCCTCAACAGATTCTTTTTAAAGTGCAATGCATGGACAGTTAATACTTCAAAATACTAACACTAATGTACCTGTTAGTGTTTGCTGATAGTAACACTGAATAAAACAAAATCACATCTTATGATTTTAAAACATATTTACTAAAATTAAGTAAATTTAGAAAACAGAAACATTACAAAAACAAATATTGAAAAACATGAAATTCACAGCAATATCACTGCTACATCAAATATTTAATCTATATTTCATATATATTATTATTAGTTCATATATATATTTCATATATATTCATCTATATTTCCCCCTCACCACCAGAAAAACTCGAAGAATCACAAACGTATAAAAGCGGCAGGTTTATTATGAAAAATAAAATATAATCATTAAAAAAATAAAAAATTAGGAGAATCAATTAATTGTGAACAACTTACTGCCATTGTGAAAATAATATGTAATCATGTAATCCATAAAAATGTAACTGTAGTCTGATTACAAGTATTTTAAAAAGTAGTTTACTCTAATTACAAGTACTTGATTTTTGGAATCTGATTACGTAATTGTTACTACCCAGCTCTGGTCACAGCCTATTGAGTGCAGCTTGTGAAGAAGCATTGATTGGACCTATGAATACACTCTGATTGATTTATATATATATATATATATATATATATATATATATATATATATATAAGGCTATGAGGCTTGCTTCATTGGTGAATGAGTCTGTATTTGTTTTTTACTGAATTTATTAAATTAATAATTCATTGATTCAGCTGAACACTAAGTAAATTTAGTATAGACCTGCATAGATGAAATTAATTTAACTGAAGGCAGAACATTATTTAACTGAAGTTCACAACACCTAAACACAATATTATGTGTGAAAAATAAGCTGTCAATTCAATTCAAGCGCCTTTCTTATCAATCTTGAGTGATTTCTCTAGATTATCTTCAATCTGGTCACACTGCCCAAGACTGCATCATGTTTGACTTGAATTTACAAACCACTGAATGTTTGTATAAAAAAAAGAAAAAGATAATATTTGTAGGGCTAAACATTTTAATGTTTTTATTTAAATTTATATTTCTATCTTTTGAGTTTATATTATTTCCGTTTATCCTGCACTCCTTGTAAATCAATAATACGGTACTTTATCGCCACCTACTGTTGTAATAACGCATTGTCACCTACGAACTGACCAGTCACAGGAATGAATCAAAATCCTCACTGTTTAAATAAACACATCAAGTTTTTAGCACTTTATAATAATATTTATTACAAATGTTGAGAGAGAGAGAGAGAGAGAGAGAGATGTGTGCAGTCTCTATAGTTTGAAAACAGGCTATAGAGTGTAAGAGTACCAGTTTTTGACGAGAATTCGTTCACTTTATCTAAATAGACAAGATACTTTGAGTTGAACTTTTGTGCACTTTTATGTTGATGTGTTTCTTTACACTATCTTTTCTGATGATCTCGTATCCGTTGACCTACTATGGGCATATTGCGCACGGCTGCGGAAGGCGGAGCTGAAGGCAGTATGAAAGGCACACATGCCTCGTTTCATTCTCCGCCTCTCTACAGCAAAATGGCGACTGTTGACTACGAATCGTCCGTGGATCCAGAGATGGACTTAACCAGCGACGAGGAGTTAGAGAGGTACCCGAAACAAGCAATCACGTTAATATGAGGGTGGCCGACCCGTCCGTGAGGTGGCTGGGTTTTAGGGAAGCTCCCATCGGGAATACAGATGTATAAGGACCCTGAGATCGTGATTGCCGCATAACTTGAAAATCAAGGGGTGTCCATGGCCTAGTGTGCCAGGCAGCTGCTTTTAGTGTTGGGGTACCTTGCGATTAACCTGGTGTTATTCATATGTATCTTAAATGAGCTTTGACCTTTTGAAGCGACGATCAAGGGTGTCATGCATCGTATTATTACGGCAGCTGTGCTGTTCGCCGTGACACAGTTTTAGGGTTAGAATTAGGTTGAAGGCAACGTGACATCGCTGCTCTTAAGAGCACAATGCAGACGCACTTAAACCCGCACACATGACAGCTGAATCATATAGTCGTTCATCGATGGTATATTGTGGCATCATATATTTGAATCATTAACAGTTGTTGACTGATGCCCTGAGTAGGTGACTACAATACAAAAAACCGAATCTGCATATGGAGTGTGAGCCTATATAGGAAGTGACGTTCAGTACCTGCGGGTCTCTTATCGTAACTTTGGGGGCCACTACCTTTGATGTCTGTGTGGACATTTTGTCCAAGTTACAAACACGAACAGCTTGAAATTAAAATGTATCTCTTAAAGGGACAGTTAACCCCAAAATGTAAACGTTCTGACACACATGCACTCGCGTTTCTGATTTAGGACATGTTAAGGAGAATGACAACCGTCAGTCACCGTTCTGTTTTATTGCCATTTTAAGAAAGAAAGAAAGTGAATGGTGACAGAGGGTGTCACTTCCCTTACATTATGCCTGACATCCGCTTTGATTACCGAATTTTAATTTTGGGTGTACTGTCACTTTAAATGTATGTGACGTTTCCATTACATTTATTCATTGCCAGTTTAGGTGGCATTCGAGTCAAGACATTAATCTGGACACCGAAGCATTGTGAATGAATGAGTCGTTCACTTCTGGAACTTTCGGTTTGTCTAAAGTTTCTGTTGGTGGGTGGGCGCGCGCGCGTGACGTGAACTTGCACGTTGACTTTCAGCGATCGGTTTACCGAACTGTAACTGTACGCGCGAGAAAGTCAACCTCGTGTCCGACATAACTTTCTTCATGCGAAGTGTAGTTGGAGTATTACCTGTCAGACTCACACAGTACTGTAATGCTATAGTACAAACCTGATGTTCTTGGTGAACTTTAAATACTTGACATGAAAATTATGATATAATTTGTCTGCTGTCTTATGTAGATTTATTTACAGATCCCTGTGTACTCTAAATATTTGTCATTTGGGCTTTATGAACGTAAAAAGCTCAAGAGTCTGGTTCTGGAAGTAAAAATCCCATTCACTTTCTCCATAGAGGAACTGGTTTTTAAAGCATTTGTATGCATATTTTATATCTTCCATCATTTTCAATTGGAGTAACTTGGGTCTATGTGATTCACAACACTTTATGGGATTGCAGTTCTTTCCCTCTAAGTTTGTAATGTGATTCACCTCATAGTTAAAACTCTTTAACAAAGAGACCTTTTTAAAATCCCTGTGGGGAAAAATACTTCAGGAACCAAGGCTACTGAAAAAGTGAGCAGGCTAAAGGGAACACCTACTATGTTTCAAAACTTAATTGTGCTTTTAAAGCTTATTGTCGGCTCATGTGCCTTGCTCTACAAATTATTCACATCATTATGTCATTCTCTCTCTGAAAGCACCAGCCTGGTTTTGGTTTCCAGATAAAGTGGAGGGTGTGAACGTGACGTCATCGTGCTGTAGGTCTGAATAAAGCGCTATATTTGCATGACCACACAGGTGGTGTGGGACAAACACTTGACTACAGCTGCTGTCTGTCAGGGGAGAGTGTGGGGTTAAACATTGTTCCGTGATTAAGCAGACTCCGCTGTTGACTCCCCCAAGAATATTCCAGAATATTCAGCTGTGATATGCAAGCAGGTTTTGAGGAAGGTGGCATGCTGGCTGACTTTGCAATTATGACAGGAGGATTGTGAATAATCAAGTATTTTTTGTCTCATTTGTGTCAGTGGTTTGTAAATTCAAGTCAAACATGATGCCACTGGGGTCTTGGGCAGTGTGACCAGATTGAAGATAATCTAGAGAAATCACTCAAGATTGATAAGAAAGGCTCTTGAATTTAATTGAATGCCTTTATTGTTGTATACAAGTATACAATGATGAAATAAAAATGCTACTAGGCATTCAAGAAAGGCTCTTAAAGTCTGAAGAATCAAATGAAAATTGACTCTATTTTCAACATGCATGTTAGAGGTCTTATTGTAAATCTATCCATGCATGTTTCATTTGAATAATTTATTTATGCATTACCTTGCAATGTTTAATCACTCGATCCTCGAGTGATTAAACTCATTTCCTGTACAATGACGTAACTCACTGCTTCACTACCATAGTACGATGCATCATTGAACAAATCAACTAGCTAGATAGTCACACGACCGTTTCCCTAAACCATGTTGTCTCAAACCTGTCGTTCAGCCACATTGGTGAATGAAGTCACGCAGGTGGTGGAGTAATAACTTCGTTAAATGAATCCATTTGAGATCGAATTAATGCTAGATTTTTTTGCTATAAATTACGGACATGGCATCAATTTAGTTATTTTGCTTAGTTCCATATTCAATCATGGGCTCGTTCCTACATACCAGAGCACGTACGCAAATGCGCACCATTCAAAAACGGTGCTTAAAATCTCTCGACAAACTAAAATATGTAAATGATATTTGTATATATTCGAAATAAAAGATATACATTGTACTTGTCAGTTTGCTTATTTTGCTCAAGATAACGATTTATTAAATTTTGTCATCATTTACTCACCCTCAGGTTGTTCCAAACCTGTATACATTTCTTTGTTCTGTTGAATACAAAGGAAGATATTTGGAAGAATGTTGTTTGTAACCAGGCCGCTTTGGGGCACCATTGATTTATAAATACTGTGGAAGTCAATGGTGGCCCAAAGCGGCCTGGTTACAAACTTTCTTCAAAATATCTTATTTTGTTTTCAACAGAACAAAGAAACTTATTCCGGTTTGGAACAACCTGAGGGTGAGTAAATGATGACAATTTTCATTTTTGGGTGAACTATCCCTTTAAGTCCACATATTATAAAAACTATGCTTCTAACCACAGCTTGAGAGCTGTCGTTCCATCCACACAAGTTTGCAATGCAGTTTGCGAATGTTCGTTTGAACTATGGTTTCGGGAAACACCAAATCATTGAACTATGTTAATAACGACGGAAATTGCAGTTGGCTAACAATGCTTTTGGGAAACGCACCCCAGGTCATTGAAAAGAACTGACTCACAAAAATGTTTATTTTGTAGCTTTAGTAATATGGTCGAATGATGTAGCGAAAAGAGCCATATACAGATTCTTCAATAGATTTTTGTGTAAAAATAACAGCACCTTTCCTTTAAGAAATATGGTGTCAAATTGTCTTCATATTGTCATAAAATATGTTGAACTGTTTCTTAATTCCCCACTTATGTTTTACTCTTCAGTATAGATGGGTAAAGTATAAGCTGGTAATGTGACACTTGTTCTCCAGTCTTCTTTTAATGTATGCTGCCCTGCATTGTTTCCCAGAATGCACTCCATCTGATCCCACCTGACTCTATACATCTGTGAGCTGCTTGATTGATTTAAAACAGACACCATTGGTTGGTATTGGAGGATCTATGTTTAGCAGCCTAATCTGACTTTGTACACTTCCAACAGACAGCTATAGTTCAGAACATAACGTATTCACTAAATACACACTCACACACCCTTTTATTGTTGTGTTGTAGTATTTGTTACTCCTCCTGAGTCCTGTGTAGGCAGGTATTCTGATTCTTTGGGCTGCATTGTCAGGACACTTCTTCAGAGGTCTTAGATTTTCGAAATGTGATATGCATGTGCCAGCAGCGTTTTCTGATCTGTATCCTCTGTTTTTTTTTGTGAGGACCTGTGCCATATGCATGTCCCGCAGCACAAAGAGGATCTGTTTGAAATTTTCTAACAGCCGCACTAGAGCTACACAATTCTGGATAAATTGAGAATCACAATTGTTTTTTGTTTTGTTTTTTTCAAACAGATGAACAGACAACTAAACAAAATGTAATTTACTAGAGGTTCTGACATAATGTTAATTGCTGCAGTTTATTTAAAATGTTGAATTAATCTGAATTATTTAGACAAATTGTTTGAATGAATGATTCAATGACTCACCCTTAAATAATTCATTTGTTTCATTACTAGATGAATCAGCGTTTTTGAACTATACTCTCTTGAATGAATGATTCACTGACATACATTTAAGTCACTTGTCGCCACCTGGTGGTGTATAGATGTAGTTGAGATAATCGTTATTTGAAGTGCCAAGTTACTTTCAAAAGATGATTTTGATCACTTCTGTAGACATCAGTGTTTTATCTTAAAGGCCTGCTGAAGTGTGTTGGAACGCGCATCATTACTCAATGTGTTGACGTAATTTCAACTGAAACGGGAAGACCAGGCGATATAAAATAGCCAAAAAAATTTAAAATAGCCAGTAGTGTTTTGTTTCTATCACAGCTCAGACAGAACCGTTAAACTCAGTAAAACCTCTTTCCTTTTAATATCTAACCGTTTCTCCTTATAATCTCCTCTATATCACTTTAAAATACAGCATTCTGTGCAGAATTCAAATGGGTCCGATACCTTTCGTGGTCTGAGCCGACTTGCGCATATGATCCGCTCTGTGCTCTTGTGTTCCTGGGCCAGAGCGGACTGTGCTTGCGTCGCGGCGGTTCACATGACACTAACGCGAAAACGGACTTCATTTGCGTCAATGGAAAGCATATTTACACTGTCTGAATCATTCCCTATTCTCTATATAGTGCACTATGTGCCATTCACCATATAGAAACTAGTAAATGTGTGAACAAATGACCGATTTCAGCCGCAGCTTCAGCGTCTGTTTATAGTGTAGGAGGGGGCAGGATTTGAATGTGTTGGTGTGATTTTTATCATTTTTGTTTGTGTGTTGAATCTGTAGGGAAGCTGAAGGCTTCAAAGAGCAGGGAAACGCACATTATGTCAAGAAGGACTACGCTGAAGCGTTCAACTTCTACACCAAGGCCATCGGTAAGAACCCTTACAAGTGTACTAGGCTGTGTCTGGTGTTTATACCGTTGTCATCCTGTCCTCGCTATCTGTCTGCTGCAGGAATCATAAAGGCAATGCAAAAGATGTCTACAGTAAGCTTTCTGTAGGCATCTTGTGCATTGCCTTTATGATGCTGGTTTGTTCCTACACACTTCTGATTCATTTGCTGCCCTCAGATTAGACTTAATGTTCACTCATAAGCACATGATTACTCTTTTCTCCACACATTTTCCTTGAAGCCATAACGTAATTACCCAAACAGATTTTGTCATAGCAACCACTTGTATTAGAAAGAAAAAGGTCACCAAAACCTGTAACGGTTGTAACAAACATAACCTTTTTTTTTCTTATTGTTTACTGAAGTGTCTGTCTACATCTTCTGTTTGTGTCCTTTTAACAGACCTGTGCCCAAAAAATGTCAGTTACTACGGCAACCGTGCAGCCACATTGATGATGCTGAGTCGCTACAGAGAGGCACTGGAGGACTCCCAGCAGGCCGTGCGACTAGATGACACCTTCATGAAGGTGAGACATCAAGGGTTGGAGCCCTTTTGACATCTGAGCATTTAGGATCTCAAAAAGTTCCAGTTGGAGCCACGGTCTAGCTCAGGGTTTCCCTAAACTGAGGTTTGTGAGGGAACTACAGTAATTATTAGAGTTGATAGCTAATAATTAAAGGTGCAATAGGCGATTCTCTACAGAAACATATCCTGATAACAATCACTGGCTATGTTTACATGCACCAATTTTCGTCAATCCGAATTAATTGAATCCGATTGCAGATCTGTTTACATGTACTCTAAACATTGTAATCTGATTCAAATATCCGTTTATATGTGTTTTTATATACATTCCGATTAAAAATCATATCAATTACACTTGCGGTAACCCGGGTTGCGTCAACAGACGATGATCATGTATCGACGATAGCCAGAGATAATGTCAAAAGCATCAAATCTTGGCAATATTAAGAGGATTTGGTATTTCCAATTAATGTAGGTCTGTTACATTCTTCTAGTCTATTATTATAACTATTAGGTTCGGTTTCTTTTATTATTAAATTAGTATTATACATGCTGTGAGAATAATAAAAGATTAGGCTATTAGCTATCTTTGAAAATGTTTTAATTTTTTTTTTAGGTCTATTATACAATGAATTATAGGCCTAATTCAAATTATTAAGAGTGTAGGCTATAATATTTCCTAACACACAATGACAATTAAGCGCTGCTTTACTTCAAGCACTGACTTTAAAAAAAACAACCTGTTTAACACAAAATACTATTATTCTCATTTGTTTCACTAGCCTATATGTATACAAGAGAAATAATGGAATAAATTAAGACCGTTATATACCATTATCAGCATATTATGTTGAAATTAGTCTCTGAGAGAATATGCTCCGTTAATGCAGCTCCGTCACTTTTTACTTTCAATTTCTGTTGTGAATACTGACCGAGGTTGAGACTTTTTCACCAGCATAACTCTTGCGCAAAGTTTGCACGTTGCTTCTTGTGTGGTATCCATTGGCTCCCCTTATACAGCTATACAGCTACACCACTGCCTGTTGGCATACATCTTTAGTTGTAAAGACGTGAACGTGAACTTGCGCACTGCGTAATGCGTGTCAACATTGCACAGCACATGTGCCCCAGAGACTTCTAAATATATGATTGAGAAAGTAGTCGGATTCAAGCGTTTCCATGGTAATTTTTTGCTGTTGGATCGGATTAGAAAAGGAATAAACCACCCCTTCCAATCCGATTGAGCCGTCAATCCGACTACAAATGGATTATTTGGGTGCATGTAAACGTAGCCACTATGTCAAAGGGTCTAAATGTATTTTTATAAACATGCAGTCAAACCAAAATTTATTCAGACACCTTGAACATTTCATTATTACAGTTTATTCACTATAGTTTAAAAAATGGTAATAAAATATGACAAGATCTCAGAGTTAAACTGTGTCAGAAAAAAATTAATCTTAATTATGTCAGATAACACTTAAGCAAAACATGGTCAGGTCAAAGTGTCTGAATAATTTTTGGTTCCAAATTTTTATCAATTTTACTGGTAGTCCACAGTATGAAAAATTTTGGGGTATATAATATGTCACAGTTTACTTTATTTTGCTATCCTCACTTACATAAATGAACTATAGTGTCCTGCACCCACTAGTAAAAAAATATCATAAAATATTAAAAATGTCTGACTAATTTTGGTTTGACTGTATATTGTCTGTGGAAGGCATAGGACCATAAAATGTTCATCCAATCAATATATTTGGCCCTAATAAAGTAATACAATGTCTTACCTGCCTGTCAACGTATGTTTTATACCCTCGCACACCCTGTTAACGCAGACATCATACGTCATCAGCGCGTTTCATGCTTTGCGGAGTTTATACAGACAGACGTCAGTCATGGAGCACCACAAACAAACAGCAGCCACCTTTTACAGCTCCTACCGAATCAAAACAAGCTTATGCTGCGTTCACACCATAACTACCGTAATTAAGAGATGGCAACCCGTGACGTTTTAACCGGAGCGGTTCAGTCAGACTCTGATTTATGCGTTTCCATGTCAACAGTATCAACACCGAAATGAATCTGCAGCAGTCAGGTACAAGCTCTTTAAGTTGTTTATGTTCGTTATTATTGTAATGTCATGTGCTTTGAGACATGAGGTAGTTTAACGCCATCTCTTGTGATGCTTTGCCAAGAGCGGCTGTGTGTGTGTGTGTGCCTTTGTGTTTTAGAGGAGGCATGGCTTTGGACGGTGATTTGCAGGGAGGGTGAGATCGTCTGCTTTCAATGCTAGCCGGCTAACGTTAGCATTTCCAGATCACCTACTGCACCTTTAATGAACTCAAAAGAATGCAATACATTAAAATAATTTTAAAATGGAAACAAAAATAAAACGCTTACTAAAAGAGATTTGTTTACCTGCATGTCATGTGACTGTTAACCGACATCAGAGAACCATGAATGTGTTGTTAAATTATTTATTATTTTAAAATATCAGGGAGTACCTCAAGTAAATATTAGTGATGCACTGAAATTCAGCAACTGAAAATTTTAGCTGAAACAGCCATTTTCAGTTTCGAGGACGAAATCATTCATTGAAACGGTGATATTTAATTAGTGCATCTTTTTGACTTTGAATGCTTTCTTTTTTATCAAGAGCATTTGCTTTTGAAGATGTCCACATCCATTTCATTTTATTTAGAAAATATAGCTCTAGAGAAGAGCATTTTGCTAAATATACACTAGTGTTCAAAAGTTTGGGGTTTGTAAGATTTTTAAATATTTTTAAAAGGAGTCTCTTCTGCATTTATTTGATCAAAAATACAGTAAAAACAGTAATATTGTGAAATATTATAACTTTTCTATTTTAATGTTTTAATTTGTAATTTAGCTGAATTTTCAGCATCATTACTCCAGTCTTCAGTGTCACATGATCCTTCAGAAATCGTTCAAATAAATGCCGCCAAAAATCAGTTTGGTGCATCACTAGTAAATATCATTGATCAAAGGCGTTCGTCTGACAAAAAAAGTTTGTAATGCATGAACTGATACATTGCATTCAAGATATACATTTTAAGTTGCATTGGATAAAAGCATCTGTCAGATGCATAGATGCATAATTTAAAAACACTCAGCTCAAACTCACCTACCTGTGATTTTCAAGTGATCCTGTAGACCTTGATTAGCTTGCTCAGGTGTGTTTGATCAGGGTTGGAGCTAAACTCTGCAGGGCTTTGGCCCTCCAGGACTGGATTTCAGGAACCCTGATCTACATTTTACATGACTCTTCGTAATCATTCTGTTCCACAGGGCCACATGCGTGAGGGCAAGTGCCACCTGCTGCTTGGCAACGCTATGGCCGCCAGCCGCTGCTTACAGAAGGTTCTAGAGCTGGAACCAGACAACAGCCAGGCCCAGCAGGAGGTAGAGTGACCATAAATACCACTCGCAGTCACATCTCGTTGCAGACATCCATGATTTGGCAGGTGTCATTCAAAAGGCCTCTGTGTCTCTTGCAGCTGAAGAACGCAGAGTCCATCTTGGAGTATGAGCGCATGGCTGAGATCAGCTTTGAAAAGCGAGACTTCAGGATGGTGAGCGTGTTCCTAATTGCTCCTCTAGCTGCTGCGGGTCTGATTTACAGATAAATATATGAATGTCTGTCTTTCTGTAGGTGGTGTTCTGTATGGATCGGGCGTTAGAGTCTGCATCTGCATGTCACAGGTTCAAGGTGTTGAAAGCGGAGTGTCTGGCTCTGCTGGGCCGCTACCCAGAAGCCCAATCTGTTGCCAGGTAATAGCACTACAGTATTATGGAAATTGTTTAGTAGTGGTCAACAAATATGACGTTGTTCAAATGCCAATATTGGTATCTAAAGAACAATAGCTTTAAAGGGACATGAAACCCTAATACACATTTTTTTTGAGATGTTAAAAGATATGTACAGGTTGGAAAATGAAAACAACAATAGCTCTCATTATGTTTATTATTAAGGGAAAAGTGTTTTTCCGTTTTTCTGAGCCACTTCGTTCTTCCGGTATAAAAAGTTGAACCAACGTCACAAAAAGTGAGAGATATGTGTTAATCCGGAGTGGTTATTGCCTGCAAGTACGCGCTTACGTCATCAGTTTCTGAGCTTTTCTTCGCATTCATTCATGAGATTCTTTTAATCCAATCTCTGCCCTGTATTATGCAAGAAATCACATTACAGCAGAGAATTCAAATGTTCGTTCACCTCTCCTGTTCAGCTTTGTGTTCGGCTACATGTCGTGAGTGTATGTTCATATCCAGAACAGAGCAGGTGTGTTTCAAGTTTTCACAGACATATTTCACATACTCGCACTCAAAAACTCAAAACTCGCACTCAAAAACATGTATGATGAAATGCATGCGCACACATTTCATCATGTCGTTTTCAAATTAAATATATTTGTGCACATAAGGATACTAATACAGCCATACTTCTGATCTTGAACTCGATGACACGATGGATTATTCTGAAGACAATGATGTAGACCGAAAATTCAAAAAAAGAATGGACAAAAAGTAACTATGTCTTTATTCTTTCTGTGTTGAACTTATGCGTGTCATTTGTTTAGAGATTGTAGTGCTCGTAAACGCAGGTGTTGGGTAGTAACGAAGTACATTTACTCTGTTACATTTACTTTACAAATTTTCCAAAAATGTACTCTTTTTAACAGTAGATTTAAATGCGGTACTTTTACATTTCAAATGGGGAAAATTTTTTTACTTTTACTTCGTTATGCTGTGCGACATTCCTCTCGTTATTTTATTTTAATGCAGTGCATGTTAAGACATGCATAGGTTTTTCCAAGTGCGCTGTCTCTTTTTTCTGGGGCGGTACCCCATCCACAAATGAATCACTCTTTTGAGTTAATTCTGTTCAAAGACTTCATCAAACAAGTTGGCGGAACTGTCTTAATTGGTTCACGAATCAATTTGAATTATTTGTTCAGTTCCCTGCATGCACTGAATTGTCTGAAGCGAGCCGAAACGGTAAATTTAAGAACATCAAGAGCGTTAGATAAAGTGGCCGTTGACCTAATCAATTGAAAGCAAATCTGCAAATGCATCCTATTGTTTGCCAGCAATGAAGATCTTTATTAGTGAACATCTGCGTATGCTGTCTGTGAACAAATCTACAGGTAACATTAGTTTTCATTTCACAATACATTTTACAATCAAACAGATTATTATGCTAAGTACATGATACCACTACTACAAAGTATGACAGTACCAGGTTTTTGGATACCTTAATTTAACCATTGTTAACAGAGTATGAAATGAACATCCACCAACTTGTTTTGGCGTTTTTAACTAGCTTCTTGAGTAGTTTTCATTGGATTCTCTTTTCTTTTTTTTTTTTTTTAAATACTCGTACTCAAGTAACTATTAAGATTACTTTTACTCAAGTAAACATTTCTATAAGTACTTTTACGTGAGTACAGTTTTGGATACTCTACCCACCTCTGCGTAAACATAATAAAAAAATATTATTATAGGCCTGCAAAGTTATTATAAAATTATTATATAGGCCTGCAAAGTTATAATGCCGATTTGATATTTCTAAGAATAATTTATCAGAATGTATTTGATTTGTTCATGATAGTTGCTTATAGTCTGTAATGATGAGATTTTTTTTTGTGAGTTTGTTGTCCTAGAGTTAGGGGCTCCTTTTATGTATTTAAAAAATACCAATTATTTAAAATAATAATTTTAATATTCAGTTGTCTGTATAATGAGTGTGTTGTAGGTCTGTGTTCTGTTGGTTGTTTTCTCCCCTCTTCACCCACTTTTCCACAGCTTTGCACACACATTTCTTCAGTCTTTTTCAAATCTGAGGTGTGAACAGCCAGACTAAAATGGGGGTTTCATGACTCTTTAATGTTTACATAAAATGGTTCAATGATGGCAAATGAAATGCATCAAATTTCTCTTAAAAGCCCATTAACGTTAACCTTTTTTTTTTTTTTTTTTTTTTTTTTTTTTTAAACAGATGTATATTTAAAAAAAAAAAAAAAAAAAAAGCTTACCAGGAAAGGTCTTTTCTAAAATATTTTTTTATAATTGTTTAAAATGTTTTAATCTTGCTGTGAAAACAGCCTTTGGTTTTGACATGGCGTTAAAAAGAAAAACAAAGCTGTCAATAAATTTTAGAGCAAAATACCATTTCTGTTAATAGACTAAGTGGACATAATTGTTGGTCAATGCCTATAATCTCAAAGTGCAAAATAATTGGCCTGGATGATGTATTGGTCTTTCACTGGTCTCTAGCATAGCTAATAACTAACAATTATTTTTCTTCTTTGTGTTTGTGCATGTATGATATATAAATGGAACTTTTTTTTTTTTTTTAAACTGAATGAATGCTTATTTAGCAGAAATACATTAAATTGATATAGTGACATCTTTTATAACATTAATAATGACTTCACTATTAATATTTATCTTCATTAAATACTGTTCTTTTGAACTTCTTCAGCATTGATAATAATAATGTTTCTTGAGCAGTAAATCAGCAGTGTATGTGGGAAAAATGTTGGTCTATGTTAATGTTTTGTTACTATGCTAAAACATTGGCTAAGCTGCTTGATCAGCCAAGCAGAAGTCTGAATATTCAGACTGCACATTTTCTATATATTATAGCCATTGTATCAACTGTTGCCCAAATTTTTTTTTTTTTTTCATCGTTCATTGAAAAATCCATATCAGTTAGCCACTGATGGTTTTTTTTGTTTTTTGTTTTTTGTACCTTCAGTGACATATTGCGGATGGATTCCACAAATGGCGATGCCCTCTACGTGCGGGGATTATGTCTGTACTATGAAGACTGCATTGATAAAGCTGTGCAGTTTTTCATTCAAGCACTGCGCATGGCACCAGACCATGAGAAGGCCCGTCTGGCCTGCAGAGTAAGTGCAGCATTACTTTGGAGTTTTAACTGATTGCGTCTGAGAATTCAAATTAAATGTGCCGTGTCGGTGTTTCTCTGTTGTAGAATGCTAAAGCCCTAAAGGCGAAGAAAGAGGAAGGCAACAAAGCTTTTAAAGAGGGCAGCTATGAGGAAGCATATGACCTATACTCTGAGGCGCTGACCATCGACCCAAATAACATCAAAACCAACGCCAAGCTATACTGCAACCGAGCCACTGTTGGATCCAAGGTCAGCATTTGATTTACTCCTTGTTTTGGAGTTGTACTTGTGTATATTTTGTTTGAATGCATTCTCAGTGTTGAAGTGCCCCACAAGGCCAAACACGAGACCTTTTTCCTGTTCTGAAACTGGGTCAAGTGTGTCCATCTCTCATTTTTGTCTTTGTTTGGCACTACCACATAATGTTTCTCTCTCTCTCTCTGGTGTCTTTAGTTAAACAAACTGGAGCAGGCCATTGAGGACTGCACAAAGGCTATTAAACTGGATGAGACCTATATTAAGGCTTATTTGAGAAGAGCCCAGTGGTAGGTTTGTAGTTCTTTCTACCCACTTTAAACGGTTGTTTTTCTGTTATGTTAATCTGTGCATTTTGTATTGTAGTTACATGGACACACAGCAGTATGAAGAGGCTGTCAGAGATTATGAGAAGGTTTATCAAACAGAGAAGACTAAAGGTGTGTGTCAATCTTGATTGTACATCAAAATGATTTCATGTCCCTTAAAGATGTGCCAAATCTCATTTCATCTGTGGTGTTTTTCAGAACACAAGAACCTGTTGAAGAATGCTCAGTTAGAACTGAAGAAAAGCAAAAGAAAAGATTATTATAAGGTTCTGGGGGTGGATAAAAACGCCACTGAAGATGAAATCAAGAAAGCCTACCGCAAACGAGCGCTGATGCACCACCCGGGTACATATTTTAATTGAAAGAATCCCAGCGTTTTCTCCTTATACAATCTATATCTGCAAATTCCCATGACATTACTCATAAATCTGTGCTATAATCAGTACTGGGAACATCAGCATGTAGGAAACTCCTCAAATTGTTTTTTCTTTCTAATTCTCTAACGCGGTCTCTGTTGTATTTTTCAAAGACCGACACAGTGGAGCAAGTGCTGAGGTGCAGAAAGAGGAAGAGAAAAAGTTTAAAGAGGTGGGAGAGGCCTTCACTGTGCTCTCTGACCCCAAGAAGAAGTCCCGCTATGACAGCGGCCACGACCTGGAGGATGATGACATGAACATGGGTCTGTCTCCATCACACATTCAGGCTCTTGTTCTTTCTCTTTCTGTCAACAGCATTTTCTTGAATATGAATTTCACTAAATTTAATGTTTTATGCTTTATTACTTAGTACTGTTAAGTTTTATGTGTAACTTAAGCTTAAATGAACAAAACTTGCATCTATGTTGGCATGTGATGACTAATGATTTTATGTGTCTTTTTTTGTTTTTGTTTTCTTTCAGACTTTGATGCCAACAACATCTTCAAAGCGTTCTTTGGTGGCCCCGGTGGGTTTAGTTTCGAAGGTAATTCATGTAAGGCAGTGCTTTTTTTACTTCTCTTCATAATCATGCATTATTCAGATGTTTAGACTGAACGTAAACCATTGAATTGCTCTAGTGTTCAAAACTTTGGGGTCGGTACTATTTTAAAATGTATTTGAAAGATTTCTCTTTTGCTCACCAAGAAATCGTTTATTTAATCAATTACGTTTTACATCGTAAAAATATTTCACAATATTTCACAATATTATTTTAATGTATTTTAAAATGTAATTCATCCCTCAGATGGCAAAGCTGCCATCACTACAGCATCATTACTCAAGTCTTCAGTGTCACATGATCCTTCAAAAAACATTCTAATATGCTGATTTGATGCTTAAAAAACATTTCTTATTATTAGTCCTTATTGCCGAGCCCTGTCCAGTGCAGTGGCACAGTAATCACATGCCGTTTTCCTGTAATAAAGTAGGGAACAACTTGTTACTTGCATATACAATTTAGTTTTAATCTAAATGACGCATGTGTCCTGAGTGAGCGATCAGCAGTCAAGAGCATGAAACAGAAGTGCGCTCTCTCTTTTACTGTCAGATGATGTTCGTAATATGTGCCTTGTTTTATTTTCTTTGCAATTGACATATCCAACCGAACTACAAGCTTTCCATAAATTCGACATATGTGGAAAGGGATGCGCTCGACAAGCTCTGTGCCACTGCACACTCAATCCACTCCACGTGTTTCACTTATCAGCTTGTGCACAGCATCTATATAGGCATGAATATTAATTTGTTTTATTATTCTATCAATTAGATGCATTTACTTAATAGACATCCTTCTCTGAGAACTATATACAATATACTCTTGTTTTCCCAGTTGTCCACTTTCTTTGTCTGGACATAAACACTGTAACGTTGCATATGCTGTGTGGTATTGGAGCATTTTGAGTAAAGACCAGTTCACACTAAGAACTAGAGTTGTCAAAAGTACCGACTTTAAAAATGTGACGCTTTGAGTGGATTCGTAAACACCTCTGATTGGCCATTGTGTTCACGGGTCATCGAATATTGTCTGTGATTGGCTTCAGTGATCAACACTGTAAAAACGTTGTAAATAGTCATCAATGAAGCTCTTCACTGAGTGCTTACACAGATACACATGGGAGCATTTGAAAGCAGGAGTCTAACTAGGACCAGTCCGCCAATCACGATCCAATGAGCATGTGAACACAATGGCCAATCAGAGGTGTTTATGAATCTGCTCAACAGCGCTCAAAGCGTCACATTTTTAAAATTTCAGTACCGATTGGTACCCAAAGTCGGTACTTTTGACAACTCCACTAAGAACAATAACTATAAAGATAACGATAAAGTTACAGTTCTAAAAAATCGTTCTGAATATAATATAGGCTAATAGCAGAGTCCACACCACCGCGATAACGATATAGAGAAATGATATCGTTGGGATCATTTTCAGTATGATTTTTTTTTTTTTTTTTTCTAGCTGTTGAACAATAAAACACTGACAGCCAATCGGAATCCAATCTAATTTAGTTAAAATGGCAGACATCAGTGCAGAGAAGTTAATCGCAGAGGTCCAGAAAAAGGCACCACTGTTTGACAATTCAAACCCCCTTTTCAAAGATACTTTAAAGAAAATGGATATGGAAAACAATTATGGATTATTCTCACCATTCGGAATAAATGGTGAGACGTATTAACGATGAGTCATTATGCCAGGCTAGCAAACATTGTAACATAATTACCTCAGGTATCCAGCGCTAGTTTCGAAAACATGTTGTCTTCCTTCTTTTGAAGCTACAGTGAAAAAGACGGTGTTGTTTTTATTCATCTATTGACTTCGTCAGCTAAATTCACTGTTAGATTAGATCGATTACGCTAGCTAGATTCACTCAAAACATAGCATGCTGAAGACGTCTGCTGGTTAAAGCTGTGTAAATGCAACAAGAACAGCAAAAACATGTACTTTGAAACCGTAGTGCGTGAGATTAGAATAAACAGACTGTTATCGTTCGTTGGTGTGGGCGCAAATCTAGTTATCATTCTAGTTATCTTTATAGTTATCGTTCTTGGTGTGCACAGGCCTTGAGTACATGAGCGCAGTATCAGCCCAATACTGATGTGCATCCCTATTATATATGTCTTTACTGTCGCTTGAATAATTAAATGCATCCTTTCTGAATAAAAATATTTATTTATCTAAAAAAGAAAATCTTACTGACCCCAAACTTTTCATGTTATATGTACATATCTTAAATTAAGGCAACAATAAAAATACTGTATTTGCTATGATTTTTGTAGCTCATTAGTAATTCATAACATTTACTTCACTTCTGATTATTTTCTTTTCATAGTCACTTAACGTTTTCTCCCTCTTCTTTTTTTGTTCTGCAGCATCTGGACCAGGAAATTTCTTCTTCCAGTTCGGTTAACTTGGCAGATTCCAGCATGTATGCAGTAGTTCCACAACCCCTGAATTCCCCTGAACCGGACTGCTCCCCTTCATCCCTGCTCTCTGATATACTACTACACTCTGGTGTAACGGACCTTCGGGCCCCACAGTTGGACCTGCGTCTGTGCCATTGAATTGTTTTACTGCTTACGCACAAAGACAACAACGGCAGGGGCATGACCATTCTGTACCAGAAAAACAACATGATGCATTGCACAATTCAGTGTCCTTTTTGGCCCTTGTAATCCAGCTCTAGTTTTATTTCATTTTTTATTTTTAATCTACTATATCGAATGTACCCGACTGCATTGTCATTTTCACATTCATTATTTTGAAAATCAATTTTGAATTTTTCAGTTCTCAAAAGCTGCGACCACAAATTGAGTTGATGTTAGGGGCAACATAAGAAGGCAAATCTGCCGTTTCTCCCTGACACTAGGAGTACGTAATACTCTAATTTAATTTCCCATCAGCCCCCTAGACAGCCCTTCTCCCAAGCATTTTACTGATTTCACATAGTCCAAATCCAAAGGAAGTCAGAAAAAAACACGGGTTACTACAAGAATTCATTACTGCTAGTGACATATAGATTGTTTAAATGTGTATAAAGCCAGAATTCACACAGATATATTTATGCAACATTGCAAACCATTTTAAAGAACTCAGTAAATATATGTGAATGCAGTGCCTCATGCCAAAACTCATCGTAAGAATAACGCTGGTTCTCATTCGACAATTCTGGCATGCATTTGGATTGTTGGACTACTGCATACAGAGGTTCAGGGAGAGCGAGTTCATTGGAGCACCTGTTGGCCACTCTCCACCCTCTCTGTAAGGTTCATTTGTCAATGTTGCCATTCAACCCTTTGCTGCATTGTACATTTTACTGGAATGTAAAGTGTTTCTTTGTGTTGATAGTTTATGACTGTTTAATTTTTTTTAACTATGAAATACACTCACTTTTTTGATATGTATATTTATTGTAAATTCGCTGGATGTGAGCTTCGGACGGATGGGTGATCTTTAAATACACTAGGATCTGCACTCTTATAGGTTAAACCCAGGGAGAGACTATATGCTTGGCTAGCACTCTTATCAGCTTCTGAATTAGAGAGCCTCCGGAGGGAATGATGTCAGAAGTTAATTGATCTGGTTATTTGTGGACTCACACACAGTGTATGTAATATTGATCTATGTAAACTGCAGGCATGATCAGTGAGCCATGTTTGGTGATCTCTCCAATTTTAATTAAATGTTCCTTGATATTGAATCGCTGACGATTTGTGCTCCAGCATTCCCTTGTTTATTTGACCTGACCGTGTACTAAAACGTTTTGTCTGGAATACTTTCATATTGTTTATCTTGAAAGATCTTCAGTGTATTCAAACGTCAACGTCCATGCTGACTTTGCTCACTCCGCTGGAACAGTCTTGACTATGGACCGTTTTTAAAAAGCCATGTAAATAAAGTATGCCTCTTTCTGTTTTCCCCTTCACCAAAGGCTTAACTTCTCTGTCTCTGTTTAATACATAGTCCCCCGGTTTCACAGACAAGGCTTAAGCTAGTCCTAGACTAAAATGCGCGTTTGAGCTGTTTTAACTGAAAGTAACTTACACTGATATATCTTAAAATATGTCAGTGCCATTGTTTTGTCTCAAGATGCACACCATACCAGTTTTTTTTTCTAGTGAACGTTTATAAAAGCTACTTAAATATCCTAATTGAACTAAGGCCTAATCCTGGTTTAGGCTAAGCCCTGTTTGAAACCGGGCCTAATTTTTTTTTTTCTCCAGATTATTGCGTCACCAGGCATATTCACAATCTCCTCTTTTATTTATATATTTTTAAATTACATTTCTTGTATATCTTTTACAGAAACGTTTGTTGAACGAAATATCATTTTAGATATTTTATATTTCAGAATATGTTTAAGATGACGTCGCATGTGTTGGCATGCCAATCAAAGTTCCTAACAGTTCATTGGCCCCACTGGGTTTTGTTAGGAGAGTTGCTAGGATACGAGCGGACGGGACGGTGCCCTACTAAAACTGCTCTTATTGATGTGTACTGAAGGGTTTCGATATAATTCTGCTTAGAAGAATACGATTAAAATGTCTGATAAGGAGGAAGAACAGGGGCCGAAGAGTACCTTTACCACCTATATGGCTGAAGGTGACCAGCTGTTTCAGAAGGGAGAGTATGTCAAAGCTATCGAGAGCTTTTCCATGGTAAGCTAATAACTATGCGAAACGCATATTACATCGCTTACATTCAGATGACATTAAATTGATTGCTTTATTTTACGTTTTATACGAGTCCTCTCTGTTATCCAACAGGCTTTAAGTTTACAGCCGGATGATAAGAACTGTCTGGTCGCCAGATCCAGGTGTTATGTGAAATTAGGTGATGCAGAAAGCGCGCTGAAAGACGCCGAGACCTCCCTCAAAGACAACAAAAACTACTTCAAGGTGTGTTTATCTGTGGCGTTAGCTTGTTTTTCCCCCTCATCATTTGGTCCAAAAGGTCCCAGCAGCTAACTACAGCTTTGAGTTACCGTGTATGTGTACCTGTAGTAAGACATTTGTCCTGAAGGGGGCGTAGTTAACCAGATGATGATTCGGTGTCAGAAAAAGTGACATTTATATCACAATTAAGCACGTTTTTTTGAACACAGATAGTACTGAATATACTGTTTAAAATTAACTCTATCCCCCGGTTTCACAGACAAGGCTTAAGCTAGTCCTAGACTAAAATGTACTGTATGTATGAGCTGTTTTAACTGAAAGCAACTTGTACTGATATATTTTAAAATATGCCTGTGCCATTGTTTTGTCTCAAGATGCACACAAGTAATGTTTTTTTCTTTTCTTTTCTTTTTTTCTAGTGTACGTTTATAAAAGCTATTTAAATATCCTAATTGAACTAAGACCTAATCCTGGCTTAGGCTAAACCTTGTCAGTGAAACCGGGCCTAAAAGTTTTGAGGCAAAAACAGCACATGGCCGTGAAACGTGACAGACTCTACATGCGAGGAGAAAATCCACTAAAATGCTAAATGGTCAAGAGAGGTTAGTTATGTGGAAAGTGTAGCTTTTTCAGATGACACTTAACTTGGTATTTTGTACGTATTGCAGTGAAATTCATGAATTTTGAACTGTGGCTTAAGTGTCTGAATACTTTTTGGGGCTACTATATAAACCCTCTAAAAAATAATAGTGTTCAATGGCATCAGTAAAAGCACACCTGAATTATCAGTTGTTTAGCAAAGGTTTGGGGTCAGTAAGATTTTAATTTTAAAGAGAATTTTCAAAGAAATTGATGTCATTCAGCAAGGATGCATTAAATTGATGAAAAGTTATAATAAAGACTTTCATTTTTACAAAAAAAAAAAATAATAACAATTTAAAATAAATTAACTTTCTATGCATCAAAGAATTCTCACAGGTTCAACAAAAATATTAAGCAGCACAAATGTTTCTTAAGCAACATCAGCATATTTTAATGATTTCTAAAGGATCATGTGACTGAAGGCTGCAGTCTAAATTTTCAATATATCCTAATAATTTTTAACATGTATTCATTACTTCAATAAGCTCATTGTTTCTACCTTAAATTATTGCATTGTTTAAATCAATATGTTGTTAGCTAACTGCGTGATGTATATGTACATTTCTGAAATTTATGTTTAGACAGAGTCACGTCTGATAACAGATCACTCTACATTGTAATGTAGACATATGCGTTTTCTGTAAAGCTGCTTTGAAACGAGATGTATTGTAAAAAGTGCCATACAAATAAACATGAATTGAATTGAATGTGGAGTAATGATGCTGAAAAATTACATTTCAAAATTGCTTAAAATATTAGATACAATTATTTTGTAGTAAATTGTAATAAAATTTCACAATATTCCTGTTTTTACTGAGTAAATAAATGCTAACAGGTAACCTCTGATTCTCGTTCGATATCCATCCTGTCTGCTGCAGGGTCTGTATCAGAAGGCAGAAGCTCTCTACACTATGGGCGATTTTGAGTTTGCTTTGGTCTACTATCACAGAGGCCATAAGCTACGTCCGGAGCTGCAGGAGTTCAGACTGGGAATCCAGAAAGCTCAAGAGGCTATCGACAACTCAGTGGGCAGTAAGTCCTTAGACACAACATGAGAAATGAGGTGGTCATATTTTGGTTACACAGCAAAGAGACTTGAGTTACTTTATCAAAGATTTCAAAACCCACATCCATCTTTCTCTCCACAACCTAAAAGGTCCTTCCTCTGTGAAGTTGGAAAATAAAGGAGACCTGTCTGTCTTCCACAAGTCTAATGGGGTGAGCACTCTCTCTCTCTCTCTCTCTCTCTCTCTCTCTCTCTTTCTATATATATATTTTAGCAGTTAGTAATGCATATTTGTTTGTTTGATACAATCCCAAAGGTTCATCCCAAGCATTTTAATCATTCTCATAAGAAGGAATCCAAACAGCATGGTCAGAAGATGGGCAAATATGAAAAAACAGCCAAGCAACTTCTGGGAGAACTGTACAGTGACAGAGAATACTTAGAGAAACTTCTTCAAGATGAGGGTGTGTGTGTTTTCATGTTTTTTAGGCATTGTTTGCATCTCTGAGGGTGCATATTTCTATATAAAGTATGGCAATCTGCTCCCATACAGATCTTATAAAAAGTAAGATAAGAACTGGAGAGCGTGTGCAAGATCTGATCGTAGGCTGTATCTCATATCTGGACACGCGGACAGCATTCTGGCAGCAGCAGAAGCCCATCTATGCTCGTCAGCGAGACCGAAAACTAATGCAGCAGCAGTGGAACCGGGTTCAACACAAGCCCCCCTCAGACCCCACCCGATATGTCCTCACCAGTCTGGAGGACATTGACACAGGTGAACCTCTGCAGAATTTGAGAGGGGTTAAAGTTCACAGCATTGGGTTCCTAACCAGAAAGTTTAGCATTAGTTGCATACTCATGTTACACATGGAAAACCATACACTACCATCAAAATTGGGGGTCAGTATGATTTTTTTTTTTAGTTACGCATCCAAAATAAGTTTGTTTACATAATGTATGTGTGTGTGTACTGTGTATATTTATGTATTTATTAATACACATATGCATGTATATATTTAACAAAAATATATATATGAAATATTTATATATAAATTATATATAAATATATTAATTTACATGTATTCATGTACATTTTAAATAAATACATGTATGTGTGTGTATTTACATATACACAGTACACACACATTATGTGTAAACAAACTTTTATTTTGGATGCGATTAATCGTTTGATAGCACTATTTTTGAAATAAATATTTTATGCTCATCAAGGCTGCATTTATTTGATCATATTGTAAAATATTATTACAGTTTAAAAGAATTTGTTTTTGAATATATTTTAAAATGTAATTTATTCGTGTGATGGCAAATCTGAATTTTCAGCATCATCACTCCAGTTTTCAATATCACATGATCCTTTCAGAAAACATTCTAATACACTGATTCGGTGATTTGGAAGAAACATTTATTCTTCTTATCAGTGTTGAAAACAGTTGTGCTGCTTAATATTTTTGTGGAAATCGTGATGCTTTCTTTTGTAACATAATAAATGTCACTTTTGATCAATTCAATGCATCCTTGCTGAATAAAAATTCTTATGACCACAAACTTTCGAACTGTATGTGTGTACGAGTGACTGATCTATGACAATATGGAGATAATGTTGGAATCATGATCCTAATTATTCTCTAGGTCATGCCACAATGTTTGTGTTAGAAGACCAGTTACATAACACACCCAGCTAATTATTTGAATAGTTAATTGTGCTTGCTAAGGACATTTGAACAACCCCCTAAACCTAACTATCAAACTTTGGCATGTGACGTAACTGTGTACTATTTGTGTTATGGACATGAACAATACATCAAATTTTGCTACTTGCTGAGAAGTGCTTAAACTGCAATCATATTTACTGTTGTTTGGTGAATTTTCATGGGTGAAATCCTGTCATTTCAAAGGGAATCCATGCAATTCTGTAATTTCACATGAGGGAGACACCCATATTTCGCAAGGTATTCACCATGTTGACCAACAGAAAGCTGCTTGGTTTGAAAGTAACTTCGGTGAAATTTCACTGAAATTACAGCACCTTAAGAGATCAGGCTTATGATTTCTGCCTGGTGGACAATAAAATAGGCCAGAAAATCACATAGAAACACTCAGAACACCTTAGCAATGCTCTGGTATCGCATGACTTTTGGATGGGCAAGCATTTTCAGAAAATGTTTTATGTTATTGGATTTATAAGAATTATTTGTTTCATTGGCAGCCTTGAGTGCAGGCAATGCAGAAGGTGGCCTGAAGAAGGCCCGTGAGCTCATGAAGGCGGTGAAGGAATGGTCTGAGAAGGTGCTGCCCAATAAGAGAGAAGTGCTTGGGAACCTGCACAGCTGCATTGGTAGAGTCTGGGAATCTCACCTGCCTAATACTTAAATATATAATATCAATAGCGCAAGAATCAGAGATACAAAACTCTTTCTCATATGTTCTGTGTAGGAAATGCACTGATGGATCTTGGGAATATGGACAAGGCTCTGCATCATCATGAGAAAGATCTGGAGCTGGCCAAGAAAGGGTGAGCGCTCACGAGAATAGGCAAACAACCTTTCTGTTTTTCTTGGTTGGTTAATAAACTACAATTTATCAGGTGTGTTTGGTTTGTGCTTTGTGTCATAGCGACCTGACGGACAGTAAATCCAGGGCTCTGGACAACATTGGCCGTGTTTACGCACGGATTGGAAAGTTCCAACAAGCTATAGAAGTGTAAGCGCGTTTGCCTTTAATTAATGTTTACTTTGGTGTTTATGTTCACAGACAAGTCTATTGTAATAATCGTTTTGTTCTGTGTGTGTTTATATGTGTGTTTGCATAGCTGGGAGGAGAAGGTGCCTTTAGCATGTGGCGGGTTAGAGAAGGCCTGGTTGTTTCATGAGATCGGCCGCTGTTACCTTGAGCTGAAGCGCTACGGTGAAGCACGAGACTATGGCTCCCGCTCGCTCACGGCCGCCGATGACATCAGTGATGAGAAATGGCAGCTCAATGCCAGTGTGCTCATGGCGCAGGCTGAATGTGAGTCCAAACTACATTGCCCAGAATCCCAGGAAGTCAGCGGTTTAATGCACTTTGTGACCATGACTAATCTGATTTCCCACAATGCTCAGAATCAATAATAAGTTAATGTGGTCATTATGTATATTTGATCTACGCCATGCTGTGCGATTAGATCATTTTGCATCCTCTTTCTCTCATACACAGTGAAGCTGGGTAACTACAAGGCCAGTGTGTTACACTTTGAGAGAGCACTGGACCGGGCAAAACTGCTGCAGGATGACTCTGCCAGCGAAGCCATCCAGAAGGTCAACACAGACATTCCTATCCTGCTCTCTCACTCTCTCCCTCATCCCTCTCACCATCCATCTCACGTGTGGCCTTTTCTATCCTCCCATTTAAGCTACAGTAAAATGACTGAGATTCTAAATCACACAGGATTGTTTCTGTGTATGTCACAGAGGACCAATATGGCAGTTACTGTCAGTTTGACCAAAGATGTGGTCACATTTACCACTGTTCGGCTAATGTTTTTAGGTGAAATCCAGTCATTTCAATAGGAGTTCATGCGATCGGAAATTTTGCAAGATTTCCCTATGCAGATTTTGCATTGGGTTTAAATTGGTCACACTTGGTGTGAGCTATGCTTCATACATCGCTACTGACAATGGACAGATGTCCTTTTTTTGCCTGAAATTTCACTAATGTGACCACACCTTAAAGGGATAGTTCACCCAAATATAAAAATTATCCCATGATTTACTCACTCTCAAGCCATGCTAGGGGTATATGATTATCTTCTTTAAGATGAACACATGAAATATCCTGGTTCTTCCAAGGTTTGTAATGGTAGTGAACGGGGGGCCTGTTTTGAATCCCAAAAAAATGCATCCATTCATCATAAAAAATAATCCATACGGCTCCAGGGGGTCAATAAAGGCCTTCTGAAGTGAAGCGATGGGTTTTTGTAGGAAAAATATCCATATTTAAAACTTTATAAAATAAAATAACTAGTTTCCGCCAGACGACCGTACGCATACTGCACAAGTCGATTTGCGCCAAATTAGTAACACCTGACACGATGTATGACGTAGGATGTTGTAGGATGTGATATAGGACACAGGCTTAGACACATCTCGCGGTTTAAACAAATAGGGCTGTGCAACAAACACAAGCTCCTCCTCTCTTATATCGAAATCCTCCGACATTTCTCTTTAACATTTCTCATTTTAGATTTCTAACTTGTGACCTGTGTTTTGTTTTGCTCTCTCCTCTGAGCTTCCACATTTGTCATTACTTCATGCATCAGGTCAGAGGTCACTCTTCCGCCGTAAATAAATGAGTATGCCCGTCTGCTGGAAGCTAAGTTATAAATATTGATATTTTTCTTACAAAAACCCATTGCTTCGGTTCAGAAGGCCATTATTAACCCCCTGGAGCCGTATGGATTATATTTATGATAGATGGATGCATTTTTTTGGGCTTCAAAACAGGCCCCCGTTTACAACCATTATAAAGCTTGGAAGAGCCAGGATATTTTTAAATATATCTCTGATTGTTTTTGTCCAAAAGAAGATAGACAGATACACCTAGGATGGCTTGAAGGTGAGTAAATCATAGGATAATTTTCATTTTTGGGTGAACTATCCCTTTAAGTCTCACAATTTGCAAGTCTGCAAAATTTTTACTAAAATGTTATTTACAGTTCTATTTTGTGACTACTTCTGTAATATAAGCCAATGTCTATCCTGTAGAATTCCCTTGAAACTGTCGGTTTAAATCACGCTCATTTAAAATGGGACATAATCTGATATGAGGAAGCAACATTTGATAAAACATGCTTCACTTCCATGTTAATAAGAGTTTCTGTCATAACCAGCTGCGTCAGGCAACACTATATTTTGTCTTTCACTTAGTTTCTTCTTCTATGGCATCACACCATATAGCTTGTGCATATTAAACATGGATTACGTTTAGAAGCTAAGAAACATCTGCTATTATATGACAAAACCGTGACTTGGGAAAGCAACGCAAAAGATTCTTCTTGGAGGAGCATTTTAGAAGTCATGAAAATTAAAATTTATAATAATGTCATCTTAGTTTTATGCCAGGAAAACAGCTGTTCTGATTGGCTGTTACATTGCGCACATTACGCCACTGGAATCTTGTTGCGTAGTTAGTGCATGGTGACAGAATACATAGCAATACTAGTTCCTTTGTCATAATATGAACTGATAATTGTAATATTTACATGCACTGATTCTTGACTATCCTGTTGCTCTAATTTCATATTTCTTCATGTTGCTCTTTTTTGACCCACTTTAATCAACTGCTCAATTTCTCGCCCTGCAGGCTCTTCGTGAAGCAAGACACAGAGTGACTCCGTAAGACGAGAAACCCCTTCTGAATAAAATCCACCTCCAAGACAAGTCAGAACTAATGCATCCTTACTAGTGGAATAAAATCTGCCTAAGGAACATTTTGTTGGATTGAATTCTGGTGTCACTGATTAAGGATTACTTTATGACTGCCTTCTCTGTTTCCATATGGTAAAAAGATGTTTTGCATAGTTTTACATAAACAGACCGTCAGTTTCAGAGGTATAACAAATCATGTTTGATATTTGTGATGCAGTGTCCAGGTGATGTTGCCCAGATACTGTTAATGTTTGCCAATAGACACACACTTGTGCTCTTCATATAGAGAAATACTCATAATCATTAAAATGAGTTTAGGGTTGTCCTCTTAATTAAGTTTACACTCCATCTATTGAGTCAATGTTGACTTTGAGTATGTGCTCATCAAAAATAAACTCGAGTATGTGCTCTGACAGATTTGCGTATATGAATGGCTGCCAGTTTGTATGTGTGTGAGAGTATGTTTGTGTGGGTTACATCTGCTAATTATGTGAATGCACCACAAACACTTGTGAGAAAGTGGTCGCAGCCAACCTACATTTGTGCAGAACTCTACAATAAGCTGAAGCAGCGATTCTTGACTGCAAAACATGTCAGTGCAATGTCAAAATGCGTAACCACTCAGCAGCCCATCATACATTTCACACGTCCCTCACAGACATCAACAAGACATAACATGCACTCATATTTGCTAGGTATGCTCTTGTACAAGGCCTGTGAGCAAACATTCAATGAACAATAGGTGTACAAGGATTGGACAAGGAAATCTTGATGTTTGCCATCACATTCTATCCAAAGATTGCTGAACTGTTGTTGTTGAACTGCAGAAACAAAGATATGTGTGCAAGTGGTGGCTTGTTGTCTCACTAATTACATCATCAGGTTCTGCACTCCTATTGGTTTTTGATTTGATTGTTGTTGTAGGTTTATTCTGATTGAGGTGTCATTTTATCCTGATTGAATTTGATTAAATTTAAGAATCTGACATAAGAGGACAAAGATATGATTTCAAAATACTGTTCATCTTTGGCTTTATTGCTTATTTCAGGGTTTTGATCTCTGATTAATATTACCTCTAAACTTTTACTAGGCAGGGCATGTTGCATATTAATTGTTGTAGGAACCACAAATCATATTTTAATTTTTGTGTATTTTGCACAAAATACACAATGTTCTAGTTGATGTCTTTTGTAGCGGAGGTAGGGCCCAAACTTAAACTCAAGCCCAGGGCCCCTAAGCCCTGCCCTGAATGTGACCCTCCCAAGTTAATTCGTACCATCTACTAACATTTAGAGTTAATAATGGAGGAAGTAAACCATATGATAATTTAAGACATAAAGGCCAGGATTAGGCCTTAGTTCAATTAGGACATTTAAGTAGCTTTTATAAACGTACCCTAGGAAACAAAAACATTACTGGTGTGCATCTTGAGACAAAACAATGACACTGACATAATTTAAGATATGTCAGTACAAGTTGCTTTCAGTTAAAACAGCTCAAACGTGCATTTTAGTCTAGCTTAAGCCTTGTCTGTGAAAACCGAGGGGTAAAATGAGCAGTAAGATGTCAAAAAAGTACCAATTCCGGTTGATGACGTGCACACCGTGATCTGCAAAGTGAAGTAGCGGGAGCGCGCTTAAAATTTTGCCTCTGTGCTGTATCTGCCTCTCCCTTCCGTGTCCGCGCTCTCGTGCACGCAGGGAGCGTGCTCAAGTGCCAGTGGTTTCCGTTTTGTTTCCTGATTATTGCTAGTGCTCGGCCAGGCGGGGGTTTTCTGCGCAGCGCTCTGGAGAAACGTGGAATTTGGCTGTACGGCGCATTGAACCTTCAGCCCGGGGAACGGTGACAGCTTTTCATACATCTGCTAACGTTGAAATCAAGTGAGTTGCATTTACGTTGTACACTGACTGTCTCTTTTTAATCGTGTATATCATATTTGCAACCAATAAATTAGATTATGCAAATCTAAGTTTATGCAAAACAAAAACAAAACAAAGGTTTTAGATGTAACCAAAACAAAAAAAATGTCTTTCAGTGCTTTATTTTCCAGCTGCGCGAGGCAATGCCACGCTGATTTGTTTTGTCTGCATGCAGCGTGGCTGGGCACTGCCACTCCCCGAATCCCTGGCTTTGCATTGTTACCGTTAATTAACGGACTTCGCTCATTTCATCATATTCATTTACAAGCTTTTGTAGATTTAGACATTCGTTGAATGAAGTGTAGTTCGCGTTTCTTTTGAATCGGCGCACAAATTGTCCATAAAGTTAATTAAATTTGTGTGCTCCAAGTCGTTAAAGCAAATACAGTGAAATGTGTGTGACGCGTGACCTCTAACGTTAGTTGATTTGTCGCTACTGTCCGAGAAGTGAATCTATGGGGCGTTTTGGGTTTTCTTTGTCTTCCATAGATTATGTGGCGTGCCCGAATCTAATTTGATCACACAAAGGCTGCGTATCAAAATCCAGTGAGCTGCCTATCTAGACAGCATTTTGGGTATCAGACACATTGAAGTGACTCAGAACGTGTTTGCTTTCTAGAAATGCTGCCTAAGTAGGTAGCACACTTGATATTAAGGCACAGCCACAAAGAAGTGGCCCAAATTATGTGCAGGTGTTTGTGTCTCACGGCTCGTTGCTGGGCTCCTCTAAAACAGGACTCTGTTTCTGCTTTTCGCACACTTTCATCAGAATCTGGACCGTGTCCAAGGTTAAATTAAAGCGTTATTTTTTAAAATATGGCCACTGCATAGAATAATTATTTAGTGGAAGTAAGAGGTGCCTTTTGAACCCATGAGATTGTGAATTGTCTTGCCTGGCTGATATGAATGTTTGTCATTTGATTAAGCTCTAAATATTTGCATAGTTCCATTAAAATGGGGAACAGATGTATTTTGGCCAGAAGGAGGTGATGACAGCTAGTTTCACAATAAAAGAATGTCATTTGACATCTAATGACTCTGTTTCATGTATCTGGGTTACAGCTGTACTTCTGCTTATTCCTCTGATATCTAGTAGCTAATACAATAGACAGCGATATGATGGTGCAAAATATCTTACCGAGGACTTCCGGCATACAGAGTTTATGTGGGGGTTTTTATGCTTCTTTAAAAGAGTAAAACGAGTGAGGGCGAAATATGGCTATAAAACAGAGTAATGTGTAGGCCAGAGAAAAAGCAGCTCTTGCTCGGTCTGATGGCTGCTCAGATTTCACTAGAAATGCACAGTGGTGTTTTATTTCATATGAATTCGAATGTGCATTGGTCTAAACGGAGCAGTGGTTTTTAGATTTGCTTGGAAGGACAAGAGCTGGACGCTATACAGAGGTTGCAGAACTGAAATATGCAGTTGTGGGCAGTAAAATTGAAATTTCCAAGAGCCTACATGCTGTGAAGTGTCTGAAGAATTGGTTATTTCAACTGCCATGTTCAGGTGTATATTGGTTTGCATTTCTGGGCAATTCAATTGAAGACAGACTTGCAGTGCGTTTCTGTTAATCTTTACCAAGCGTTCCTGGCGCTGCCTGTCATTTTAACCCCTTGTTATCATTTGCATGTAGTTCTGATCATGTAATTCAACTGCGTAATCTCCTGTAAAAATGCATTCACGCTCACTATTGCAAATTTGTCTTGTTTTTTAGGAGCGGCCTGCTGTGTAGCAATGGAAGCTGAACAGAATCAGGAAGTTCCAGAGGCTGTTGCTGAGACACAGGAAGTGGCAGTGCAGCAAGAGGAGAAACCGGACCCTAAGTCTGAAGAGGTGGCTCAGGCACCTTCAGAAGCAGCAGCTCCTCCAGAAGCAGCCCCTGAACAGGAGAAGACCCCAGAGATGGAGCATTCTGCTGGGGAATTGCCAGAAAAGGAGACGGCGACAGAATCTGAAGCACCTCCTGCCAAACTATCTGAACCCGAGGTAACTCCGGCAAAATCTCCTGAGGAAACCCCAGCTGCCGAGTCTTCAGAGAAACCCCCTCAGCCGGAACAGCAGAAGAAATCCGAGGAGCCACAGGTTCAAGTGAATTCTGAACCCGAGAAGCAGGAGGAAGAAGCTGTGAAAGAGGTGGAGCCTAAGAAAAAGGAGGAGCCTGTCAAAGAGGCGGAGTCCACCAAAGACTCAGAGTCCAAACCCTCTGCTGTGAATGAAGCCAAGACAGAAGAATCTGATAAAGGTGAGAAGACTAAAACAGAAGGAGGAGAGGAGAAGGTACAACAACCGGAGGCTGATGGAGTTCAAGCTGAGCTTCCAAAAGAGGCTGAGACCCAGCAGAAAGAGCCAGAGCTGCCTTTCTTCTTTGGCTGGTTCCTGCTTCCAGAGGAAGAGGAGCGAATTAAGTGTGCAACCATGGACTTTCTCAAGACTCTGGACACTTTGGAGCCCTTCAAAGAACACATCAGTGAATGTGAGTGGCTTGTGTGAACGCACTCGTGATTCTTCTCAGAGTTTGTGTTTGTAGATCTGTTGCTAAATTTGTTTGTTTTTGTTTTCCCCAGTTACTGGTGAGGCAGAGAAAGAGGTGGATCTTGAGCAGTTCTTCCAGAATGCACTGCCCCTCCACTGCACTACAAAGTTCTGTGACTATGGCAAAGCAGAGGGGGCCAAAGAGTATGCAGAGCTGCAGGTCAGTTTTCCACATAAACCTCCTTTCTCTGTTTCTTATGTAAAAACACATTTCTAACTAAATGTATAATATTTTCATTATAGCCATTAACTAATATTCTGGCTAAATATTTGAAGTCTATACTTTGTTTTTTACAATATAAAATATTACCATATTATTATTTTACAGTTGGAATCAGTCATTAAAACATTTTGATTTACGGTAGAAAAGAATTTTAGCTATTTAATACTTTTGTAACCTGTAAGAAAAACGAGTTTTCTTTTTGTATTTGGGGCGAGGCCAATTCAGATCAATATTAATAATTAAATATCACTAATATTTGCAAGTCTGAGTCATGTCATGTGTCATGTGTCCCTGAAATTTGGTTACAGATGCTTTGCAAATATGTCCTATATAGATTTTTACTGTCTTTGCTTTTATAATCTTCCTGTTTTTTTTTTTTTTTTGTTTTTGTTTTTTTTTTAAAATCCTTTTTGCCTGTTCTTAATATCTTTAATGTTTTTGTTTACCGTTTGTAACTGATATGACCCTGGACTTGCAATGAAAAAGAGGCTGACATAAAACAACCAAATAAAAAAAATTATAGCATTAATCTATGTTGTGAATTTAAAAATATACTATTGTATATTCATTCTCATTTAAGTTTCTCAATGTTTATTATAAATCTGGAAATTACCATGAACCTAGGTGAATTCATTTTGAGAGATATATATATATATAGAGATATATATATATATAGAGATATAGAGAGAGAGATATAGAGAGAGATATATATATATATATATATATATAATATGCAATATGCAAATAATAATAAAAAACAAATCTGCTGGAGATCCTGGCTCTGCAGAAAGAGGGCAAGGAGGGCACCTACATACTCTCTGAGACCATGTTTTTATGCTAAAGTGTGTTTGTATTGGTTTGACAGACCTACATTATGAAGACCCAAAGTCCTTACATTGTGTTATTCAGATTTCAGGCCTAGTATGAGGACATGCTGAGGTTCTTGTAGTTCAAAGCTCTAAATATATTTAAAAAAAAATGTAAAAATGCACAGTTTTCTGAGATGAGTAAGGTTTAGAGGTTTGGTTAGGAGATGGAGAATGTCATTAGCTCAGTATAAAAACCTATGAAATATCCTCATAATGATAGGAATACATACGTGTTCGAGTATAAAATGGAACATTCTCTCATAAATTATATTTCATACAGTGTAGGTCAAACCATGGGAGAAAAAAGTAAATAACATGTAAATGTCAGTGTATATGTATACATGCGTGAATGTAGATTAATGAATGCTGTAAAATGATTCATTGTTAGTTCATGTGACCTAATGCATTAATATTAACAAATAGATCTATTGTAAAGTGTTACCAAAATATACAGTACTTATTTGTCAATACTTTTTCTTGCAGGCGGTCAAGGAATCGCTTAGCAAGTCTGATGAGCTTTCAGTCACTGCTCTCATAGTGACCCCTCGTACGTTTGGGGCCCGTGTGGAATTGACAGAAACCCAGATGAAGCTGTGGCCCGAGGGAGCGGACAAGGAGGGCGTTTCTCCAGCCCTCTTGCCCAGCGTCGAGTCTCTCCCGGTGGGTAGCCGCGCCCATGTCACATTAGGCTGCTCTGCTGGCGTGGAGTCGGTTCAGACCGGTTTGGATCTGCTGGAGATCCTGGCTCTGCAAAAGGAGGGCAAAGAGGGCACCCAGGTTGAGATGGAGTTGGGTACTTTGTCCTACCTGAGCGAGGGCCGTTGGTTCCTTGCCCTGAGGGAACCGATCACTGCAGACACCACCTTCTCCAGCTTCTCCGACAACAAGCCTACTAATGACCAGGGCAAAAAGGATGGAGAGAAGAAAAAGAAAAAGTGTACCATCCTGTGAGTGGAAAGCAAGGAAGAGAAGAGAGGAGGGAAGAAGACATTTTTTCCTAAGGGCTCCGGCCCTCGGTTGGCTGAGGATGATGTTGTGTTTTTGCATGTGTGTAGGTGGATTGAGTGTATGTTTCGCAGCTTTAGTGTGCGCACAGGGATGGCTTGGGATGAATTGGCAGGTAGTGTGAGACCAGACGTTCCAAAGTGGCCTGCTGGCTCCCGGCTTTCTCTTAGCTGGTGCCTTTTTTCCTTTTGCCTGGCAACACAAGCTCAGAGGCCTTAGTATCTGCCTTAAGGTCATGGTTCACTTTGCTGGAAAGTTCACTTTGCGTTAGGAGCTAGTTCACACGTCTGTTTGGCCGCCACAACATCCCTGTTCCCTTTACACAGGTACATTCACGATCGGTCTTCCTTACACGTGACATTCATGTAGAACACTTAGGTTTAGCACAACTTTGCTGGTTTGATTAACTGATTTGTACTCTGTACGAGCTCAGTCCTTGTTGATTAGTCCAGATACATGGTTCAAACTGAAGAAATTTTAGAAGATTTGCATTCTAAATTTACATCTAGATCTTCTGTTTCATGAACTAAATAGCATTTTGATCTTTCAACACAGGAAGTTTTGGTATGGAGTAGAAATCTGTTAGTTTAGTATGTGATTCTTTGGTGTCCCTCTCTTTCTTCAGCTTTTGTAGAGCTGATAATTTCCAAGAATTCATTCTGCATCGTTGTTATAATTGTGTGTGTGTGTGTGTGTGTGTGCCTTTTGCAAAAAAACAAAATGAAACAAACACATTATTCTTCCCTTCAATCACGTAATATTTACCAAGGTTTTTCTTTTTATCAAATAAAACTACATACTCTCTGTGACGTTTTTTTGCTAAAGTGTGTATGTGTGTCTGTGTATGAAATAGAACGTTCTCTCCTAAACTGTCTTACCGTTTACACAGTGTTGGTCAAACCATCAGAGATCCCTTTTGAATTTGCAGCCCATCACGTCGGTTAAGACATGCCTGTGCTTCTCTTCATTATATCTGTATGATCAGCTCTTTCATAAAACCAGTATATTCACATGTGATAGTAAATTTACTCTCTCTTTCTCTCATATCAGTTTTGAAAAAAATGTGCACTCTAAATACTGTGACGAGCATCTATCTGGTGCCTTCCTCTTCTGTAGGTTTCTAGATTGCTGAAGCCATGCTTCTCGTAGGTCTCTGACATCAAGGCACTAAATTTTTGCACTTACCTTGTTTTTCATTTGTTTTGTACACTTAATAAAGAATGTGCTTGGCTCTGACAACCCTGGCTTTCTGTTCTTGCTTTAAGTGGATTATGATCTTGATGTTTCTGTGATTGAATTTATTTGTTAGCTTGTTCTTATTAAGGGCGTGTGAGTAGTTATTTTTCCAAATGGGTGGTTGCATGCTCATTCCACTTCAAATTTTTGCACAAAATGAGTTTATGCGTAACTGCAGCTAACATCTGGTTCCTAATCAGCACCAGTTTCAGTGTTCATAAATGTAATTGCCTTAAAAATGCAGGGAAAATAACTAGTTTAAGAGGCTTGTGAATATACAAGTTGTAATTAATCCTATTCTTAGTTCACTCACTGGTGTGTCAGTGTTCTGCTTTTGCCAGTAGGTGGCGATTGTCACCACTAAAAGCTTCTAGAATCTCTAGATGGAAGCCCATTTAATCATGCTGATGTAGTTTAACAGCTAGTGAGTTGACCAACCAGATAGGCAAGGATATATTGGTTTAGTCTTGATATAAATATTCTCTCCCCTACATTTATCTCTCTCTGACAGGCAAGAGACACAGCCTTGACATTATGTTTGTATCAGCTTGCCCATTATCTCCTAGGTGATAATTTCCTGCCAAGACTAATATGTGACATTGAAATTCACTGCATTAACAATATGGAGCTAACTTTACACATAGTTCTAATGCTTTTCTTGCCACACTGACTTATCAAAGTCTTTCTTCTGCAAACACTGTTGACATCCAGTGATCAATGGCAATATTTCTATTTAAAGCCTGTACTGTCTGTTTTGTAAATTTATCTTGAGTCATGTCTCTTGGCTGGGGCCCTTCAAATCCATTAACTGATTCTGCCATGGCCAGAGGAGCCAAACAGTGCATTAGCAACAGCCAGTGCTGCAATGCCCTTTGTAAAGGCCAATTCATTCACCTGAGAAGCTGCATCTGATTTTATCTGACATGGAGCTAATTAAATTTTAAAAGAAAGATTTCGCTGCCTGGGAGCATTCCTTTAAAAGCCTCTGAATTTTTGTACAATGATTAACAATTCGGTTTTTGCTTGGCAAATGTGAATAGTATTTTGTGAAAGTAATAGTTGTATTTTTCAGTGCTTGCTCTGTCTTTGGAGCAGACGTCACAGTTACGTCACTTGCAGCTGCGCGCGCATAGTTGGTGGCAGAAAAATAGCTGAGAAAAATGTGCAAAATCCACAGAATAAGAGAAATATGTTTTGTTGTGCCTTTGGATGTCAGAATCGGAATTAAAAAAATATAGTCCTCATCATTTTTATAGAATACCATCGTTAAAGACGCCCTTTAAAGCTAAACGCAGACGTTTATTTTGCAAGTCACACTGGACTGATGATGAACAAACCTGCAATGATTAGTCTACTATTAAAGCATGAAATTGATGTAAACAGTAAGTCTACGTAATATTCACATATGCAGTTCATAGGGGACATACATACAAAGCAGTTACAGCATGAAAAAATATTTAAACCTATAACATTTTACATAGATAACTTTTAAATAACATTTTTATCTCACAATTCTGAGTTTTTTCTTGCATCTGCGTGTTTGTATCTCCCAGTTCGGACTTTATAACTCATAATTGTGAGTTTATATCACAATTCTGAGGGTGAAAAGTCAGAATTGCGGGATATAAACTCGCAATTCTGAGGAAAAAAGACAGAATAATGAGTATATCTCACAATTCTGTTTTCCAAGAATTCCAATTTTCTAAGAATTGTGAGATATAAACTCGAAATTAACTTTTTAAATTCTTTTATTCTTGCTAATCTATAATTATATATATATTAAATAATCTAATTATTATTATTATTATATGATATGTGGTCAGACTGTGGGTGTACTATGGCACAATTGCTAGCTATGCTTGTTTACTTGTCTGGCAAAATAGAAATGATTGTGACAACTAATTTTAGAAATCGTCGCTTTCAAAACTTAAGTCTACATTGCATATTCGGGTCATTTTCCGTCCTTAATGGGGTTCAGTGAAGCGCGTTGCTAAACGCCTGATGGTGCAGTCTGATTGGCCGAGCGGCGCGGAATTAGCCAACCAAACCGTGGTCCGATGAATCGTGCACTGTTCGAGCGGGCGTGGCCTCCAATCACGGCCGATGACGAGAGCCAATCAGAGACAGAAGAAATCAGCCAAGGCCATCGTCAGATGTCGGCGTAGAGAAAACAGGAACGGCTGAAAGGACAGTGAGGGAAGGAGTAAGCAAGAAGCCACGCTGTCTGGAGGAAAAGTGTCTCCTGCTACCATATCTCGACTGTCAACACACTCAGAGACACTGCATACAGCAGGAACTCCCTGAAAGGAGAAACCTTGCTATCCTTAATCGTACAAAGACCGGTAAGTGACTCAAAACATCAACGGACTAGTAATATAAACAATGAATACTGAAAGCAGTCGTTCATTTGGAAGTAAATTTAGCGAACGGAGAATACAAAGCGTACAGTGACACAGCTCTTTTTGCACAAAATGCTGTGGAGATCAGTGTTGATAACTTTATCTACATGTATTGATATTTTCATCATGTACATCAGTCAAACACACACACAGTCCCGTGTGGAGACAGGTTCTACTGGTCTGTACCTGTCATTTAAATGAACGAATGACTTCGTTAACACCTTTCACGTATACGGAAGTGAAAGGTGCATGTTATGTTCTTGAATGAAAGAAGCAAATACAGCACACAAGAAGAATTAAATCAAATGTTCATTTCCTTTAGTTAATTATAGTCTAGAAAGGTTATGGCAAGCCGTTTAAACATGTATTCCTTAAAAGTATTAGTACTTTTATGTTACTATGTATGGTTTTCAGCTCTACTAGTTACTATTAATTATATTTTAGTACTTGCACATTATTACTGATTCAATTGGTATCTTTTCAATTAGTCACTAGTGCATACTGCAGTCGTGACCAATCAATTAGTCACTAGTACTTATGCATTAGATGCTAGTATTTATTCTCTTGCTATTAGTCACTATCCCAGTAGTACCAAGTAACTATTCTTTTGGTGTAGTGACTAGTATCAAGGAAGACATATTTGTATTTAATGAAATGTTACTAGTCTCAATTAGATTAATTAAAAGCTATCACACTTATTAGTTTTATAAGAATGAATGTTTAAATTGTTTGCTTTTAGTGAGGCATTTAATTAAAGTGAATCTGCATTTGGATGAGCTTGCGCTTAAATAAGGAAGTTCCATCCTTACGCTTCAGATGAGTAGATATCAGTCAGGATAGATATGAGATTAATAACAGCAGTCATAAACTTTAGATTTGGTGTTGCAGTTTAACTGTCTCTTGTTATTTACATTTAACAGTCTAATACAAATATTTGTATCTGTCGTGTGTTGGGTTAGTGTGGATGGTAATGAGATCAATATCTTTAATCTGACACCCCCCTGCTCCTCGCATCCTTCCTATGTGATGAATGATACCGCTTCTGTTTTTGTGATTGAGGGAAACGCAGTTATAAATCCGCTGCATCACTACTAGTGTAATGCACTATCCCTTAACCAGCTGTGCATCGCAGTATGAGCTTGTGTGCATGCAACTGTCCTGCACTTACAGAGAATTACCATCTGACCACACCATTGTAAATGGGATCAAATCAGGGCACTGGTGATTCTGCGTGCAGCAAGATCAATACTGCTAAAGCGCTTGGCAGCGCTCTCAGTAATGTAGGAAAGTACACGGCACATCACTCGCTGTAGAGGAGACTATCTATTGAATCTAGAGATACACTGCCAGTTTTTCTCTTGTTCATCCATCACACAAACGTGCACCACGGAAACCATCGCTTCTGTTACTGTGCTTATTTTTTACTATCCTAAAACTGTAATAAATATGGGATCTTTCGTCAGTCATTGTAAGCTGTCAGTTTCTTTCTTGTTTTGATGAAATTGGCTAATAGGAAGTTACTGGAGATTTAGTGTTTTTGTTTGTGTTTTAAATGATGTAAATGCAGACCTCAGATTACAGCAGCAATCAGAAAAAAAAAAATAAATAAATAAAAAAAAAAAAAAAAAAAAATATATATATATATATATATATATATATATATATATATATATATATATATATATTATAATAATAATAATAATAATCAAATAGAGTATATTAATTATTATTATTATTATTATTATTATCTCATTTTAAAAGCTGCACCATTGTTTGTTTTTGGGTGCAGTGTTGGTTTCACAAGTATGCTTGGTTATCTGTCATATAGTGGTTAATTTATTTTCTATCACTGACCTGTGAGTCCAGTGTGGCCAGCGCAATGACTCATCCTTTTGGCTGATGTTTGCAGTGATGGATATCAAATCTAGATGTACATTGATACAGCAATGTGTGTTTGTGCATATGTATGTTTGTGAGTAAGAAGTTGGGTGTGGTAAGATGGTGTTTTTTTTTTTGTTTGTTTGTTTTTTGTGGCTTTTTTTAATCAGAGCAATGCTGAAGTCTTAAAATGCGTTGCTTTCTTCTCCGTCTGTAGATACATTTACAGCACTCCAGTGGGTGATGGGTGTGGGATGTTGGGGGTGGAGCGGCCCTCTCTCTTCGTTAGTAAATTGTGTGGGTCAGGGACCTGACTGTCTGCTAACTGAACGCTCTGTTCTCCTCGCCATATGCATTTACATTCATTCTCATTACAGAAGGGGAGCTTTTAGAAACAGACTATTATCAAGGTACATTAAGAAGATGAAATTGCATTCTTAGTTGGAGCATTACTTAGTAACAGGAGTTGTCCTTGCAGACAGTGTTATCCATGAAATCACAAAAAAAAAAAAAAAAGAGGCCTTTTTTTGGGTGTTAGTAATAGGCAATAATTTTCTTCTTAATGTCCCTTTAATAAATCTTTTTTTTAAATGGAACATTTTTAGGATTTTTAGCAAATATAAAATTGAAAAATCTTAAAAGATGCTGATATGAAAAAAAAATAGTTTTTTTTTTTTCATTGATTGAAAAATAAATTCAGAATATCACATACGCTACCATACAAAAGTTTGGAGTCAGTAATATTTATTTTGTTTTGAAAGAAGTCGCTTATACTCACCAAGGCTTATTTGATAAAAATACAGTAAAAACAATAATATTGTGAAATATTACAATTTAAAAGAACTGTTTTAATATGTTTTTAAATGTAATTTATTTGTGTGATAGCAAAGCTGAATTTTAGGCATCATTACTCCAGTCTTCAGTGTCACATGATCATTCAGAAATCTCTCTGATTTGATGCTCAAGAAACATTTATTATCAATGTTGAAAACAGTTGTGCTGCTTAATATTTTTGTCAAAAAAGTGTTACTTTTTTTCAGGATTCTTTGATGAATAGAAAGTTCAAAAGAACAACATTTATTTGAAACAGAAATCTTGTATAATGTTATAAATGTCTTTACTGTCACTTTTGATAAATTTAATGCATTCTTTCTAAATAAAAGTAATAATCTCTAGTAGTAATTTCTTATAATAACACAAAAATAAAAAACAAATTCTTTTGAATGGTAGTGTAATAATATTTGTTGTCTGTGTTGTTTTAGCCAGTATAGTGCTGAATGCAGATTGACTTGACCCTTGTCATTCTCGGTCGACTGGTTTATCTTGTCTTTTTGAAACGCATCCGGGTTGTGTTGACTCCACTGACAGCTTGGCATTCTTCTTCTACCGCACGTCCTGACAGGGTTTAGACAGGAGGCTGTGGTGTCATCTGAATGGGACTTTAGTCTGCCAGTCACAAATGCACCCATGTGTGAGTTTTTTCACTGCGTGGTACTGTTAATGGAGAGAATGGGAACAATAATTTCTTGCTCATATAGGTGTACTAATGCATCATAAGATTTGGTAAAATTGGTTATAAGGACAGTACCATACAGTATTGTCTGTACTGGTTTGTCTGTCTGGATGGTGTTTCTTTTCTTTAGGTTTAAGAAAGCTTAGCTGGTTGGATGATGTACTTGATTGTGCTTTTATCATGCGTTAGTCAGACTTCAAGTGAATGGTTGCTCTTGTGCACAGCACGAAGTCCAGGTCTAATCAAATCAGGGTGAGCATCAAGCCTATTTTTAGCTGCCTTTCCTGATTCAGGAAAAGGTAAAAACAGATAGACCAGCAAATGAACTGAGTGACAAAGACAACTGTAATACGGCAAAAGAGAACATGCTGGGAAAAATTAAGAATTCTACAGAATATTTATAGGCGTTATGTCTGTTTCAGCAGGAAGCTATGTAAAGGTGCTCTTTTAAATGTGTTTGTTAGGGTGTTAGTTTCACTTGGCACCTTAACTTCCTGGTCCATGTTATGGTTAAAGCAGAATGGACAAAGTGATTTACTCCATGTATTGAATTTATATATTTCATTTGAAAGACATACCAACCTAACAAATCTAGCAAAAACTATTTATGTATTTTTTTTTTTATTTTTTTTTTTTTATTTTAGCATTTGTTCTATTTAGCCTTTTTTTTTTTGTTTATTTAGCCTTATTTATTTTGAATTAGCTTTTTTATTGATTTATTTATTTAGTCTTATTAGACATTTTATTGATATTTTTATTATTTATTTAACCAGGAAGTCTCATTGAGATTAATCTCTTTTACAAGATATATTCATTTCACTGATCATGCATGCCTGCTGCATGTTCGTAAAATATTTTGAAAGGTTGCTGTTCATTTATTATTCTCCAGTGGCTGATGGTTAATGAGTTGCTGTGTCTTTTTTCTCTCTTTTTTAGCAGCACCATGTCAGCCAAAGCCATCTCCGAGCAGACGGGGAAGGAATTCCTTTACAAACACATTTGCACTACAGCCGCCGTACAGAACCGCTTCCGCTATGCTAACGTGACAGCAGAAACTGACTGGGAGCGACTGGTCCAGGATCACCCCTGGCTTCTGACCGAGGTAAGACAGCTGATGGACGTAACTGACCTGGGATCACATTTGGGATTGAGATGAAACTGGAACGGTCAAGTGATGCAACTCAGTAACCAAAGACCTCGTGATCAGTGACCATGAGGCACTTGTACAAAGGCCAGCAATTAAAAAATAGTTCAGGTGGAATTAGAGAACTTGTTCTGTGTGTCTGTCTCAAACTCTGTTGCAAAATGAATCGCTGTGTACTCTTGGACAGTAATTGGTAACTTGATTTTAATCTCTATTCAACGGTTTACTTGTTTGTCACAATAATGTAATGTCTTTGAATCTTCATTTAGGGGGTTTCTCAGCAAATATTATCTAAAAATGTTTAATATTTTAAACATTTTATATTTTTAAATCAGCATATCATGTAATTTGAGGAAGTTTTTTCTAAAAATAGATAATATCTTAAATATTGTTAAATTATATTATAATCATTATATTATAATTGTAGGTACATCTTATAATTAAATTATATGATAAATTATGTATATTATATTTGAATTAAATTGTTTTAAATATAATTAAATTATATTAATTATATTTTTATTATAAACAAGCATTACGAAATATACTAGTATTTTATTGCAATAAAAATATAATGCAACTGTTACAATGATTGTTCTTGTCATAGAGTAGTCTTGTAGTTTCTCCAAATGATTAACGCATCATGTGAAGTGTTACTTTTACCATCAATTCCATCTAATTAGACTCATAAGACCTTTATGCAGGGCAGTTCTGTTGAGGGCTCAGTATGAGGGGTAAAAGAAATCATATAGAGAGACATCAAGGATGTTGGACGGAGAGGATGGCAGTCATTAGTATGCTACTTCACTAGCAGATCAATTAAAGCAGCTAAAGTGAGCATAGCTGAATTTCTCAAATGACTGTACAGGACAGTTTCTGCTGAAAAGCACTCTTAATCACCTTTATGGAGGAGCCCAGAGGGTAGAATGATATTAGATATGAGTCATGTATCTCTGTCTCCAGCGACCGAAACCGGTTTAATAAGGAAGTCACATATAGATGTGAAATTTCATTTGATCATCCTCCTGCCTTCTGTTTGTGTTATTAAAAATGAATAAGGAAGTCCAGTTTTCTTAACACACACATTTAAGACCACATTGAAAATCAGGCTTTTTCATTTAAACTTGGAATAGTTTTGAGGATTTTTAAAATTTTTAAACAAAGTTTAAGAGAATTTTTTAGTCTAGATCTCATAGTCTGAAGTCAGCTCAGCCTTGCATTTTGTCACAGATGTATTTTCCATTCATTGTTTTTGCAATAATATTGTCAGCATGACTTTAAGTTATAATCATTATTTGATTGATTTTATTGTGGCGTTTCTCATGTTTCTGTTCAGCGGTTAGTCGTTAAGCCAGATCAGCTGATCAAGCGCAGAGGAAAACTGGGACTGGTGGGTGTGAACCTGGATCTGAAGGGTGTGAAGGAATGGCTCAAACCCCGCCTTATGAAGGAGACCGTGGTAAGGAGGACAGATACCAAAACTGCTTCTTAACCTTAGCATTAGCTTTGTTGGCATTGCCTACCTGTGTGAAATGCATTTGCACACATGCATATTCTGCATGTGTGCAGTTTATGTATCCCAATATACTATATGTCATGCCCCTGCATACATTGTTGCCTGAGGGCCAAAAACATATTTGCTGAGGAAAAAAAACATAGATTTGCATTATACGTATTTTTAACTTTATCTTATTATTATGGTAATTTTAAAATTGAAATATTTTTGTTTTGTTGCCTTATGCTGCATAATTTTTTTTTTTTTGTAGAATATTTCTGCTAGGCTGGTCATATCCTCTGTGGACTCTCCCACTTTCATTGTTAAGCGTTACACCTCGTCATCCCTTTATTTTATCCTCCCTCTCTTTGAAATGTCACCTCGCCGCCTTCTTTCTCTCTAGCTGATTTATATCAACTGGCCTTTTGGCCCACTGTTGTGACGGCAGCACAAATGAGATTGTTGTGCGTGTGTGTGTGTGTGTGTGTGTTTGGCTTGCGGCTCTGCTTGTCAAATCTTTCACTTTTCTCAGTGAGTCTCTGAACACTGAGTTACGATCACTGGTGTTCAGTACAAGCCTTTATCCTGTCTGAACACTTGCTCTCCTCTTCTCTACCTCCTCCTCCCCATCTCTGGTCTCCTTTTCTTCTGCCTCTTACATAATTCTCTTTTCATTGTGTGTTTTTCATTAGGAGAAGCTTTTATATTTGGACCAAAGGCAGTTTCTGATGTTTAACCCTTAAGGAAAGCCTGATATACAAGCATAAGCTTTTAAAAATCTCTCTGTCTCTCAGGTGGGGAAGGCTAAAGGCATTCTCAAGAACTTCCTGATTGAGCCCTTTGTAGCCCACAAGCAGGTGAGCCTGTCCACTAAGTGCTGTGTACTATGTCCATGGATAAATTGGTTTATTTAATTGTAGCTTATTTAATAATAATAATAATAATAATAAATATTAGTATTAATTGATTGCTATTACTTATTAAATGATTATTACTACTAAAATTATATTATATTTTAAGTATTATATTAATTTTTTTTTTTTTTTATTGTAGGAGTTTTATATTACTTACATTGTTGTAAAATGTATCATGTATGTTAAAGGGTTAGTTCACCAAAAAATGAAAATTCTGTCATTTATTACTCACCCTCATGTCGTTCCACACCTATAAGACCTTTGTTCATCTTCAGAACACAAATTAAGATATTTTTGATAAAATCCGATGGCTTAGTAAGGCCTCCATTGCCAGCAAGATATAATTTATACTATCAATGCCCAGAAAGCTACTATTTAAAACAGTTCATGTGACTACAGTGGTTCAACCTTAATGTTATGAAGTGACGAGAATACTTTTTGTGCACCAAAAAAACAAAATAACGACTTTATTCAACAATATCTAGTGATGGGCGATTTCAAAACACTGCTTCATGAAGCTTCGAAGCTTTACGAATCTTTTGTTTCGAATCAGTGGTTCGGAGCATGAAAGTCACATGATTTCAGTAAATGAGGCTTCTTTACGTGATAAGTGTTTCGAAATTTCAATGGTTCACCACTGGGGGCGTGATTTTGGCAGTTTGATACACGCTCCGAACCACTGATTCGAAACAAAAGATTCGTAAAGCTTGCCGCAGAAAAAGTATTCTCGTCCCTTCATAACATTAAGGTTGAACCACTGTAGTCACATGAACTATTTTATATATGTCTTTAGTAGATTTCTGGGTGTTTGAAAGTATTAATTATCTTGCTGTCAATGGAGGCCTCACTGAGCCATCAGATTTTATCAAAAATATCTTAAGATGAACGAAGGTCTTACAGGTTTGGAACGACTTGAGGGTGAGTAATTAATGACAGAATTTTCATTTTTGGGTGAACTAACTCTTTAATGGATTACTATCCGAGACTAATAAAGTATTTGTCTATTTAAATACAGCATGGCTTGAGCAAAAATTAGAAGGAGAGAGTTAATATTGTTCAATTGTGACTTTCCCTCAGGAGGAGGAGTTTTACGTGTGCATCTATGCCACACGTGAAGGCGATTACGTGCTCTTCCATCATGAGGGTGGTGTGGACGTGGGTGACGTGGACTCTAAAGCCTTGAAGCTCCTGGTGGGAGTGGATGAGAAGATCAGCGCGGACATAGTCAAGAGTCAGCTCCTCACACACGCCCCTGCAGATAAGAAAGAGTGAGTCAGACAATCAAATCAAACACATAATAAAGATCACATATGGTATACATTTTACTGTGTTTAATTCAGCAGGACTGCACTGTGTTTGCTCTTCATTCATTCATTTATTTTTATATATATATATATATATATATATATATATATATATATATATATATATATATATATATATATATATATATATATATAATATAATGTATATATATATATATATATATATATATATATATATATATATATATATATATATATATATAATATGAAAAGAAAAATTCTCTCCAGACAGTCAACAAAGTCTGTGTAAACACTCCTTTTTATGTTATATGTTGATTCACCTTCCTTGTAAGACCACTTTAGGGGAAATATAACTGATTAAATTGTCTCAAAACCCCCTTGAGTATCCCCTCTGTATCCTTGAAGAAGCTGCAGGCAAATCTTGGTCCTGCTACATGCATATCAGGACAGGATAACGGTGAGCAAAAAATGAGAGAGAAAGAGGAAGGGAGGAAAAGCAAGCAAATGAGGTGCTCTCAGCTGTGCTGGCAGTAGTTGAGGGCACTTTGATCCATTACACAAATGAGATCTTTCCTCTTTCCTCGTGTCTACCCACCCCCCAGTATTATTCAATTCGCGTCTATAAACCTTGTCCATCTTTTTGATGGCACACACATACACTGACGTCTCGTTCTGGCTGGCCTCCCCGTCTTGGCTGACATTGAGATTGACGGGGAGATTGTTTGGCAGCACTGGCCAATATCCACAGCTCGCTTTCTATTCATCCATTTGTTTTTCCCTCTACCTCTTTCTACCTCAATGCTCTTGGAAAAATAATTACAGCACACAACTATATATTGTGGCATAAAAGAGAATTTTTTTTTTTTTTTTTTTCCCTCCTAAATCTCCTTTTGTCATATTTCACCAAGTACATTCACTGATTTACTGTCATCCCACGAGTTCCTCCCTCTTCCTCCAGTGATTCAGTCTCCTGGTCGTTTCTCTTGTATAATTTGTTTTCTTTGGACTACGGGCCGTCGTTTTTTTTTTTTTTTTTTTAATGAGGTGGATGACAGATGATTCTCTCACTCTCTCTCTCCTCCTTCATGTCTCCCTTTATTTTCCCTTGTTACTCCAAACAACAGCTGTTCTGGCTAGATTGGTAACTGATTCTGACATTAAATTGGGTGTCATTACTGTTTCCAGTCACTTTCTGTTTTCGATTTATTTTGCTTGCAGTATTAAATCAATACAGTCTGTATTGCTAAAAAAAAAAGTTCTTGATCTCTAATCTTCTCTTAAGATCTAGTCAAATGTTTAGGGTCAGGGTTTTTTTTGTTTTGTTTTGTTTTTTGGTAAAGAAATGAATTTATTCAGCAAGGAAGCATTAAATTGATCAACAGTGACATTAAAGATATTTATAATGTAACAAATGATTTCTGTTTTAAATAAATTAAGCAGCACAACTGTTTTTTAAAATTGATAATAATAAGAAAATTCAGCTTTGTCACCACAGGAATAAATGCAACTTTAAAATACATCAAAATAGAAATATAGAATAGAATAATATTTCACAATATTGCAGTTTTTACTGAATTTTTGATCAAATGAATGCAGCCTCGGTGAACATGAGACTTCTTTCAAAAACATTTTTAAAAAATCTTACTGCCCCAAACCTTTAAACAGTAGTGTAACAAGTGCCAATGGAGTAAGAAAAATAAATTTAATTTCAGAGTCTCTGTTTTGCTTTGTATTTCCATTGTTCATTTATTTGAATTTTAAATGACGGTCATTAAACTGTCAACCACAAATCCATACTTATTTTGGGTGTGTGATGTCAATGATAAGATTTTGTGATGTTTGCATTGTTTTGTGCTTTATTATGGAACTAAAACTACTTTCAGTTTAGCATGTTCATAATATTTAATGTAACAATAATATTCTAATAATTAAATATTACATAAAGGTGGTTTTTTTTTGTCTCTGCAGGATGTTGACTAGTTTCCTGGTGGGCTTGTTCAACCTGTATGAAGACTTATACTTTACATACTTGGAGATCAACCCTCTTGGTAAGTCATAAAAGCAGCCCACCACACCCCACCCAGTCATGGATGGCGTTAGTGCACCCACCCAGACTTCTGATTCAGTTCTTCCCAGTGTCTTGGCTCTGATGGTTCACTCAATGGAGACCAAAGACAAACCAGTTCCAGGAAAAGAGTAAAAGTTGAATGACTAAGAACAAGTCTTATGTTAAAAATATTTTACACTTGATTTGCTTATTTTCTTTCATTACTGAAGGCCGAACTCTGATCCAACTTGGTGTCAAAAAACATCATAGAATGTTTTGAGGAAATGGATTAATTAATTAACATGGATGCTGTTTGATGATGACTAGGGATGTTTCATAGAGCACTAATTAATAATCCCCTGTGTGCCCTATGGCATCTGTTCCTGGGTTATGAACTGAGTTTCTAACTTCCTTTGATGTTCCTGTCTATATAAATAACATTTTTTTTTTTTTACCATTTCACATGTTCAAATAAGCAGTGAAATTCTGCTTCTCAGCCTGTTAGAAAACATGCTCTGTCTGCCGAGTTTGACATTTTCTTTAAACCATAAAAGTGCATCGTCATCCAGTGGATGCATGATTCAAGAACTATATATACACCAATAAAAATCAAAATATTGCCACACTTGGATGTGCCTGAAACACATGCCATCACCTCAACATCACATATCCACAGCACAATCCAAAGCATTCAGTAACTGTGAGATTTAAATGAAGGATTCATTGGAAATATACATTTCATTATTGCCTAAGGCAGGCAAGAAACACAAAGTGCAATCAGTTTGTGAAGTTCAAGCTGGTATGAACAAATGCTCCCTTTCTCTCTGTCAGTGGTCACTAAGGATGGAGTGTATGTGCTGGACATGGCTGCTAAAATCGATGCCACAGCCGATTACTTGTGCAAGGCCAAGTGGGGTGATGTGGAGTTTCCCCCTCCCTTCGGCAGAGAGGCCTATCCTGAGGTACCAATATTTGTTACATGTATTTTGTTGGATCGTATTGTAGATTTTCAGTTATTAAGTGACCGATAAATATGAATTGTATGAGTTAATCTATAAGCCCAACAAGGAACAGGAAGGAATCGCCTACCTTTATCATTTTGTTTTTGTTGATTCATCAGTCGGAAGCTTGTACCTCTCGTATTCTGCTGCATTTGCTTACTTTCACTTCTTCTGATGAATATGATTTAATAATTAATTGGAAGCAGTCCTTCATAAATCATTCATGGCGTTCAAACTCACCACACAGATACTATTACAGTGACGAGTCAGTGCAGGGAGAGAGTCATGCGTCACTGTTGGCAGTACGTGTTGAAGCAATGTTTATCTGACAGAAGGCTGGTTTAATTGGTCTCTCTCACACACACAGATACAATAGCGGTTATAACAGACTGGTTTAGCTGGAAAAAAATCAGAGTTGGCTTATTAATAAATAACTTTAGGTACAATGTGTTACCTTTCGGTCTGATGTGCTGCTATAATTGGTCCATATGGGTTTGACATGGAAGACTGTTGGCTTCATTAAATATTTGGCCAACACACTGTCCACAAGCCTTTTATGATGTTTCTCTTTACTGTACCTGCACAACAAGTTTCTACTTTTTTGTCATTTTTGAGCATTTTATTTGCTTCATTATGGCATTTGCGTAGTACAGGGGGTGTCCAGTCCTGCTCCTGGAGGGCCACTGTCCTGGAGATTTCAGCTCCAACCCCAATTAAACAATCTAATCAAGGTCTTTTAAACATACTAAACTTCCAGACATGTGTGTTGAGGCAAGTTGGAACTAAACTCTGCAGGACAGCGGCCCTCCAGGACTGAGTTTAGACACCCCTGGCATAGTAGATCCATTTTTGCTGAACTGATGGTTACATTTTAACCAAATGATGTTTAACATCACCCAGCTATATGGAAATTAACACACAAAATTGTACTGTACAAAAGCCTTTTTATAACCCTTCTGTAGGAGGCATACATAGCTGATCTGGATGCCAAGAGTGGTGCCAGCCTCAAACTCACTCTCCTGAACCCTCGCGGACGGATCTGGACCATGGTGGCAGGAGGTGGAGCTTCTGTTGTGTACAGGTACCTGTCACTCAGGAGTTAGACTAGTTTGCATATGGATCGTGTATGGATGAATCTCATTGTTAATTGCTTAAATTGAAAGCGATATTCCATCTAAAAATGTCATTCCCAATCTGTATAACCTTCTTCTGTGGAACACAAAAGATATTTTGAAGAATGTTTCAACTCTTTTGGCCATACAATAAAAGTCAGTGGGGTCTAAAACAACATTGGGCACCATTGACTCTTTTTATTGTTTGGACAAAAAACATTGATCAAAATATCATCTTTTAAGTTTATCTTCTGTGGAAAAATCATGCAGATTTGGAACGACATGAAGTTGAGTAAATGATGACAGAATATTCATCCTAAATCTTAGTAGAGTAGCTTGGAATGGCAAAATTATAATTTGAGACCATTAGAAGGGAGATGCTGGTATAATGAGCAGAACCCTTCATGGTCTGAGAGATGAAGCAGATACCTGTACGAGCCAGACGCTGAGAGCTAAATGACTTTACCCATCCATGCTTGATAACTATTATCTGGAGGTTTATCTTTCACTACGGCATCTGTCTGTCTTTCTCTGGATGGAGAGAGGAGATGGAGCAAGAGAGCGTTGAGAGACTAATTAGGATACGTATGTGCTGTCTTCTGAGAGTGGAGCAAAGGATCAAGAAACCAAATGTTTTCTTATTTAATGCTCACAAGCAAACAAATAAAACCCATGCTAGATTTACTGGATAGTTTGACTTGCTCTATTTGCTCTGTAATGTTGATTGGGATCTCATTTGGGATAATTTCATATGTTGGTGGTTATGTGTTTTTCTGTGTCTGTCTGTATGTCTGTCTACTAGCCAGCAGTTTAACCTATTATAATTTTTCTTCACTCATAGTGATACGATTTGTGATCTGGGTGGAGTCAATGAACTGGCCAATTACGGCGAGTATTCAGGTGCTCCTAGTGAGCAACAAACATATGATTATGCCAAGACCATCCTCTCCCTCATGACCCGTGAGAAACACCCCGATGGTACGTCCACTATGATCTTGTTTTCCAAGTGCTTCTTTATTAGTCTTTCACTGATTAGAATGTTTTTAAAGTGTTTTTTTTAAACAACCATTCTTGTCTAAACTCGTATAATAATAATAAGAAGAAGAAGAAGAAGAAGAAGAAGAAGAATAACAACAGCTTGGTAAAATCAAGACCATGATCGTATTCCAGGGCATTTGATAAATGTTACCTGAACCATTCAGTATGTTAAAGAAGTTTCATGTATGTGATATCCCATGTGTCACCATTCATTTGTCTTGTGTAGGTAAAGTCCTGATCATTGGAGGCAGCATTGCCAACTTCACTAATGTAGCGGCAACATTCAAGGTTAGATCAGAGATTCCCTCACTCTGTGCATGTGCATTTTTGCTGTCTATCTGCATTAGCACATGTGAATATTGTTATCACGCATCCATTATGTGTTTGGCTGTTTTACCAGGGTATCGTCAGAGCCATCAAAGACTACCAAGACCCTCTGAAAGAGCATGAGGTCACTATATTTGTCCGTCGTGGTGGCCCAAACTACCAGGAAGGTTTAAGAGTGATGGGGGAAGTTGGTGAGTTTGTGCATGTGCGCATTGTGTACAAAAAAAAAAATCTACGCTTTCGTACTTGATCTCATGTCATTCTCTTTTGTGTGTACGCAGGAAAGACCACCGGTATCCCTATTCATGTTTTTGGCACTGAGACCCACATGACTGCTATTGTTGGGATGGCACTAGGTCACAGGCCAATCGCCACACAGCCTCGTGGTGCTGCCCACACCGCTAACTTCCTTCTCAATGCTAGTGGTGGAACCACGGTGAGTGATTGTGTGTGTGCAGCAGTCTTACTTTCAGTGTGCTTGCATTTAAAAACCTCTCATAGCCTCAAGCATATTATTAGCTGAATCAGAGCTTTCAGTAAAGTTTCCTATTTTTGAGTCTTTCTTCACTGGTTTTAGAGCTCACATCTTAACATGGTGTTTGTGCCGGATTATAAGTGCCACCGTAAAGAGTGAACAAATCACATTATGACCAAAACATAATTCTCTATCAAGATCTTTCTTATTGCTGCCCTCTCTCTCCCGCTCCCAGACTCCCGCCTCCTCCAGATCGGCCTCTTTTTCTGAGGTCAAAACAGGAGCAGAAAACTCATCAGCTCAAAAGACTCGTGCTGGACTTCCTCCAGGTTAGTGCAAATGTGATCACACTCACACAAGCAGACAATAATCACAGTAACAGTACTGAATAGGTTTATGGTAGGCTGGTGCGCCCCCTACAGATCCATGTTAGAAGGATTTTAAACAGTAATGGACACAAAGATAATAAAATGGATTGTTCTGGCTTTCAATTCTAAGTGTAAACACATGTGCGGCCACAGTTTACAACACATTCTGTATAGAGGTTATGCACCTGACATCGCAGTTGGTGGGAGTCGCTGTGGGTACACCCACTGAGTGGCAAAAAGACTTGAGTGGCATCATTGGTGTTCAGCTTGAATGCCGCAAAAAACACACAAAACATCGTAACAAGGACCCATTCTCAGAGGCAAGAAGCCTCCAAATGACATATATTTATTTCACACCTCTTAATAAAGGTCTTGGTGTTTTACAGCCATCTGTTGTTTACTGGAAAACCCCTGACTTAGAAAAAAAAAAAACTGCTTAATGTGCCACAAGTATTTCTTAGACTCTACTAACATTTGTAATTAGAGTCACATAGGCCATGAGGCCTCAAAACACTTCTGGCTTTTATAGTGAGCAAACTAATTGCACAATTTGTTTTCTATAGGATAAATAAAATATTTCATCATCATCTGGATTAGATCTACCTATATTGTATTTATAGTGTTATTTAAAAACACATAAATGTTGATTCCTCCTGGCCACATGTCAATGTCCATGGACCAATGGTTCACTACAGTTTTTGCTTTTCTCTCTCTCTCATATATATATATATATATATATATAATTTTTGGCACAGTTCTTAAGTCTTCAAACTGCCCTCTCAGAACATCTAGTTAATAAGAAAGGACACTATAGGCTAACAAAATATATTCAAGAAGGGAATGCTTCCAATACAAAGACTGACTTTATAACTCTGTTGTACTCTAAGAAAGAGATGTGCTGTAATGTTTTTCTTTGTCCTTCTGTCTTTCTCTATAGCCAAAAGCACCACTCTGTTCAGTAACCACACCAAGTCCATAGTGTGGGGGATGCAGACGCGTGCGGTGCAGGGCATGCTGGACTTTGATTATGTATGCTCACGTCAGGAGCCGTCAGTAGCAGCCATGGTTTACCCCTTCACGTGAGTCTTATGAATGCATTTAAAACCCTAGTTTTAGAAACCTTGTTTTTGAGTAGAGCACCTGAGATCTATTTTCTGTTCAGCAACGTGGTCTTGAGCTTGTCACTTAACACCATATGTATATCTAATGTTAATATACATGATTTCTGTTGTAATCAGTGGAGACCATAAGCAGAAGTTTTACTGGGGCCATAAGGAGATCCTGCTGCCGGTCTATAAGAACATGGCTGATGCAATGAAGAAACATCCAGAAGTGGATGTGCTCATCAGTTTTGCCTCCCTCCGCTCTGCCTATGACAGCACCATAGAGACCATGCAGTACCCACAGGTCTGAGATCAGCATCAGCTGACTGTATATAGTCACATGGCTGTACTGCAGTGGACTAATCCTTAAATGTTCACAAACCAATGTCGTCTGATTGTTTATCTGTTCAATGTGTTGTATACAGATCCGCACCATAGCGATCATAGCTGAGGGTATCCCGGAGGCTTTGACTCGCAAGATTATAAAAATGGCAGATGAGAAGGGAGTCACTATCATTGGACCTGCAACGGTATGACTCCAAACTGCATTTCTTCTTTATGTGTGTGTGTGTTTGTGTGTGTGTCTATGTGTGTGTACTTTGGGGACAAATTGGTTGGATTAATTGTAGGTTTGTGTGCCCTCTACTGGCCAGTTATAGGCAACCAGAAGTCCTTGTTTGGAAAAATGATTTATAAATGTGTTGTAGTAGTAGTAATAATAATAAAAATAAAAATAATAATAATAATAATAATAAATCTTTACTATAAAATGTATATAAAGTTATTGTAGTAGTAGTAGTAGTAGTAGTAGTAGTAGTAGTAGTAGTAATTATTATTATTATTATTATTATTTTATATGCATTGTAGAATAAAATTCTGTAGAATTTTTATTTTAAAATGTATAAAGTTAATACATATATATTTTATATTATTATTAATAATAATAATAATAATAATAATAATAATATTATTATTTACCATTATTAGTTATTTAATAATCAATCAAGACATAATTTATATAATTATATAAAAGAATCTAATATTTAATTTCTTTATATAATTAATAATAATAATAATAATATTATTATTATTATTATTATTATTATTATTATTATTATTATTATTATTAATTATATAAAGAAATTAAATATTAGATTCTTTTATATAATTATATAAATTATGTCTTGATTGATTATTAAATAACTAATAATGGTAAATAATAATAATAATAATAATAATAATAATAATATTATTATTTACCATTATTAGTTATTTAATAATCAATCAAGACATAATTTATATAATTATATAAAAGAATCTAATATTTAATTTCTTTATATAATTAATAATAATAATAATAATAATATTATTATTATTATTATTATTATTATTATTATTATTATTATTATAATTATATTATTATTATTATTATTATTATTAATTATATAAAGAAATTAAATATTAGATTCTTTTATATAATTATATAAATTATGTCTTGATTGATTATTAAATAACTAATAATGGTAAATAATAATAATAATAATAATAATAATAATAATAATAATAATATAAAATATATATGTATTAACTTTATACATTTTAAAATAAAAAAAATTCTACAGAATTTTATTCTACAATGCATATAAAATAATAATAATAATAATAATAATAATAATAATAATAATAATAATTATATTTGTATATGCTGTAGGTCGGCGGTATTAAACCAGGCTGTTTCAAGATTGGTAATACGGGTGGGATGCTGGATAACATCCTGGCGTCTAAGCTGTACAGGCCGGGCAGTGTGGCCTACGTCTCCCGCTCTGGTGGAATGTCCAATGAGCTCAACAACATCATCTCGCGCACTACAGATGGAGTTTATGAAGGAGTTGCCATTGGAGGAGACAGGTGTGTGTTCAAGTCAACATCTCTTTGAGACTAAATATAGTTTAATGAATTTCATCAGTGTAACATTTTGTGTGATCGTTTAAACGTGCGGGGTATGTCCTTTCCTGTAGATATCCAGGCTCTGTGTTTATGGATCACGTGTTGAGGTATCAAGACACACCAGGTGTCAAGATGATCGTTGTGCTCGGAGAGGTGAGTGTGCCATTTATTCAACCACTTGCACCATTCTTCCTCCCTTTTATACATGACACTCAATAAGACTATGGCTGCAATATGACACTCATGGGTTTTCTCTTCACTTACAGATTGGAGGAAATGAAGAGTACAAGATTTGCAACGGCATTAAAGAAGGCAGGATCACCAAACCTCTGGTCTGCTGGTGCATCGGAACCTGTGCCACCCTGTTCTCCTCTGAGGTGTGTATGACAGTCATATTAGACATACTGTATTGAGCATTTGCATTGCATACAATGCGTTCAAATGACTTATTTAGGACATTAATATGAGTTTAACCCTTTTTCAAATGTTAATGGCTGAATTAACTGACTGTAATCTGCCTTTTGTGTTTAGGTCCAGTTTGGCCACGCTGGAGCTTGTGCTAACCAGGCTTCTGAGACTGCAGTGGCTAAGAACCAAGCTCTGGAAGAGGCAGGAGCATTTGTGCCAAAGAGCTTTGATGAGCTGGGAGAAGTCATCAAGTATGTCCCCTGTCTACTTATGAATTTAACAACACAACCTGAGCTTCAGTAACCACATACTTATGTATCCTATAGATCTGTGTACGATAATCTGGTATCCAAGGGTGTGATCGTGCCTGCTAAAGAGGTTCCTCCACCCACAGTGCCAATGGATTATTCCTGGGCACGTGTAAGTGTGAACATTTTATACATTTGGATGACAAATACTCAATTAGAAGATTCTTCCCTGGTGGTTAATAATTATCTGTATGTCCTTCTCTCTGTCTGTAGGAGCTGGGTCTGATCCGGAAGCCTGCATCCTTCATGACAAGTATCTGTGACGAGAGAGGGCAGGAGCTCATTTACGCTGGCATGCCTATTACTGAGGTCTTTAAGTCTGAGATCGGGCTGGGCGGCACCCTCGGCCTGCTCTGGTTCCAGAGGAGGTGCGTTTCACTGTTTGTTTGGAGAGCTGTTTTTTTTTTTTTTTTTTTTTACCACCCGTACCTCACATAATTACTCAGTCTTAAATGATTTACATGTGCATATTGCAGGCTGCCGCGCTATGCATGTCAGTTCATCGAGATGTGTCTGATGGTGACTGCGGATCACGGCCCTGCTGTGTCTGGAGCTCATAACACCATCGTGTGTGCACGTGCTGGCAAAGACCTGATCTCCAGCCTCACCTCGGGACTCCTGACCATTGTACGGAAATGAAAGACTTTCCCCACATACAGTCTGTTCAGCATCATAAGAGCATCTGCTTCATCTACTGGTTCTATTTGTGTTTAGGGGGACCGTTTTGGAGGTGCCCTGGACGCAGCTGCTAAGCAGTTCAGTAAGGCGTTTGACAGTGGCATGCTGCCTATGGAGTTTGTCAACAAAATGAAGAAAGACGGCAAACTCATTATGGGCATCGGACACAGGGTGAAATCGGTGAGCGCACGCACACACACACGCACACACACACACGCACACGCACGCACACACACACACACACACAAATCTAAAATGTTTGCAAGTGTGTTATATTGCAAATGGGTCAGTTTCACACTGCTTTTCACACTTGGTTTGTTGGCTTGATTGATTAACTGATTAATTGATTTTCAGATCAATAATCCTGACATGCGGGTGCAGATCCTCAAAGACTTTGTGAAACAGCATTTTCCTGCCACTCAGCTGCTGGACTATGCTCTGGAGGTGGAGAAAATCACCACCTCAAAGGTACAAATGTCTGTTTTGGACCTCGTTTACACCTGATTTTAATGGTAGCAATGTTTACATGAACACCTTTTTGTTTCAATTGGAATCATTCTGAATGCTGAATCCAAATATAATGTTTACATGAACATTAAAGCGATCAGGTCGATGTGCGCAGTTACATGCCACAAGCAAATTGGATTTGACCTTTTGACATTTATTAATCAGTAAAGTGCCCCCTTCCCTTGCCCGAAACAAGGCGTCTGTGGACGAGAGTCCGAAGCAAGGACTGATGAGATAACACGGTCCTGCACCACTTCACAGACAATGAGTGGAAGGAGAATTAAACAATGATGCAACAGTCATTTATGACACTATATTCAACAACAACAGCTCGTTCCATGTCATTATGGCATTTGTGTTATTTCACATCCGCAGAACTTTCCAGTTTCAATTTTCAATCCGATTGATCAAGTGTTTACATGTTTTATTGAATGGATTAGAAAAGGTTTAAACCACCCCTTATAATCCGACTGAAATTTAAATCGGATTTGGCCAATTCAACCCCATTGACTTGTAACTTTTTATTTTTTTTTTGGACTAGGCTTCTAGTCTGATTACAAATGGATTATTAGGGTCCATGTAAACGCTAGTATGCGATCTCGAACTAGTGTCTCGAGACCTCGCACAAAATTTCCGATCACATGGATTCCTTTTGAAATGGCTAGATTCTGTTAGTGAAAATTTGCTGAACAATGTGAAATATGACCGCAGCCGTGAAAGGAAAACAAGGAAAAACACAGATCTTCTGTATGCCATATGCAGTGAGACAGATAATCTGCATTTGTAAAAAGCATAAGCTATGAATAAATGTAGTTATTGAATGTTGTTTGTGACCAGAGGAAAATTCAAGTATAGTGTGTTGTTGTTTTTAATCTCATAAAATGTCTCTCTTTATCAGAAACCAAACCTTATCCTGAATGTTGATGGTTTCATTGGAGTGGCATTTGTGGATCTGCTAAGGAACTGTGGCGGCTTCACTCGGTCAGTAAAACTGGAGTAAAATGTCTTGTGTAAAGGACAGTGTTATTTTTGTATGATTTAAATACTATTAATTAATTTTATTTTGAATTGGCTTTTATTGCGTTGTGTGTGGTTTTTTTTTTTTTTTTTTTGGCTATCATTTTAACTTAAGGGCATTTCCTGAAACTGACTTAATTTGTTACAATGTTGCATTTTCTACTTGGTTCGGTTATCTTTCACAAGACAACATTTCAGAACGTACCAAAATGTGTTCATGCAAGTCACATTGAGTAAAACTGTCCTCTTATTGGTCAGAGTTCACTTGTTTACGGTCCTCTGCGTCATCAATCAAGATCTATTGACAAGTTCACTCTGCAGGCTTGTTGTGGCTTTATCTGACGTATGTAGCCTTGATTCCTGCTCTGGCTGGAAAAAAAAAAACATATTGACCAGAGACCATCTCGTTCAGGTGATCTCAGAGCGATCGTTTTGGTGCGGATCTAAGCATAATTGCAGTGTACACAAATGCCTAAATAAACCGAACTAAGGGAGAAAACACACCAGGTGTGAAAACGCCTTAAGTTTCAGTAATTTTGTAATGTGTTAATGCGAATTTTAGTACTTCAACTTATTTCAGTTTTAGTTAACAATAACACTAGTGAAGAAAAGTGTTCATGTAAATGGTAGTAAAAATAATACTGATCTCTCATGCACTTTCTTTCTTCTGTACAGCGATGAGGCAGATGAGTTTGTGGAAATCGGAGCACTGAACGGAATCTTTGTGTTGGGACGCAGCATGGGATTCATAGGTCTGTGTGCGTGCGTGAGTGCGCGTGTGTGTGTGTGTGATCTCTATCTCTGACGTGTCTATTGTGAAATGTTATTTAAATAACCTTATCCCTTTTATGCAGGTCATTATCTGGACCAGAAGAGGTTGAAGCAGGGATTGTACCGCCATCCTTGGGATGATATTTCTTATGTGCTTCCAGAACACATGACCATGTAATGACAGAATCCGCTGAACCTGTACGCTCCGAAGTCAAAAGATGTTTTTATGTGTGTAAATGTGTATATACACTCCTCCAGCTGTGAGTGTTTGTGCGTTACATTTTTTTTTTTTTCTCCCTGTTTTAATGTTGTGATCTTGTGAAAATGTGAGAGTGTAAAACTGAGTTGCTGTCCTGCTATAAACTGTAGTTGTAACCTGTCAATAGCCTAATTGCCTAGTATTGATTGTGTTGCAAATCCATTTTAAAACTGTGAAAACATCCTAACACATTCCATATCTCTGTAGTAAACATCTCATGTATATCTACAACATGTTAATCTGCTTGTCATGTCAGTGTGCCTACAAAAGGGAAGTAAATGCCTGGTTGCTGGAATCTTCCCAGCGGCAATTTTTTTCAAGCAGCCATGATCGTAAATTGAACTTTTGAAGAAGCACTTAAAGAATGACATTGTCAGACTCAAGTGTCCCAATAGTTAGATTGTTATTTTTGAATGTTATTTAGATTAGTATGTTGTCAATAGTCACATCTATAATTAACACTGTGCAATAATCCACTGCGCATAATAGTGAGCAATAGCTTTGTGTGTTTATAAGTCTTAATCGTCTTAAATGTCAGATCAACTAATTTGCAGGAACAAAAGAAAGTTGCTATTTTTAATAACTTAATATATACAGATCAAACCGGTATTTTGGCCATCAATGTTATTTGTAAACGTGCAGCGTGCCATAAAGTTCATTGTTTACAGTCCGTCTGCCAGTGCAGCTGTATGAAGATCGGAAGAAGCAGTTCAGTATCTGATTTATACTGTAATGAATTTGATTTTTAACCAGATAATTTTAGAAATTCAGTATACCTTTTTTTCATTATATCCAATCTCATCTGTGATGACCATTAAACAAGTTTGTTTTAAAGCAGATTAATTGGTTATGTATTTTTTCATGTAGTAATTATAATAATAAATAGATATCAAAAAAACAATTACTCTGAACATTTGTGGTGATGACTTGCTGTTGAAAAGCATTACGGTCAAATAAATGCTCACTAGATGGCAGTGTGCTAATGCACCAATGCTGGTGCTCAGGCCTCAAAACACAATGGTCCACACTTTCTATTATTCCAGACCTCCATGAATGCTGTTTGAAATGCGGATTTTCCAGAAAAAGACGCATTGAAATGAAAATAGTACAGGTAAATACTATTTTGAGTTTATTTATCATTTTACCAATATCTTGTTGAAGCGTAACCGTTAAGCATTACGTATTTTTCATGTAGGCCTATATTTCATCCTTTCATTCTAAAACTCTGTCAGATTTAAATAGAAAAAAATCTCATTTTCAAAGTGCTCTGATACTTTTAACCCCGCTGTAATTGTTATTAAAACATTAGTTTCGCACATGTTTGTAAATGTCACTTTATGTGATCGTTATTTGGTGTTTTTGTCTGATTACACAGCACGCAACGCAGCGTTTCAACTTCTGATTCTGCATGTGACATGTGCCTTAAATTAACACTGCCATAATTATGTCGTCTTCAGTCCTGTTAGACTCAATTAGGGGTTAGTAAACTGGCTGCTGTGGGTTGTAAAGCTGTTTGAGGTGCTGTTGAGCAGGAGGCAGGCAGGTGATGGCCACGCTGAGTCAGAGGAAGGAAGGAAGAATTGCACCAGTCACCAGCACAGCACGACTTTACTAGTTTCATAGTCTGTTACTACAGTCACTGCTGCAACATGTTCAGATATTACGGTCAGTGCTGCAACATGACGCAGACCAGCCTAAGTCTTCTGTTAAGTACCAAAGGTTTTTAAAAGTTCAATTAGTTGTGATTAGAAATGGAACAGCGTAAGTAGACCAATCCATGCAATGTAACAATTTTGTTACAAAGAACGTTCTCCAAATATTCAGTGTTGGTTCTGGGAATGTAAAAAAAAATGTCCAGTTTTCTTGACGTTAGAGGAACGTGTTTTAAAAGGCATAACGTTCTTTCAACTTAAGTTTGATTTAAAATTCAACATTCTAGGAATTTTACCATGTTGAATAAACAGCATATACTGGTTAGGTATGTTTTGAAGCATGGAAGCTGGTCCTAAGCAACTAGCTCCATCTCAGGACCATCTTAAACTAGCTCATGACCAGCTAAGGGCCAGCATAAACCAGCTTCCATGCTTCAAAACATACCTAACCATCATATGCTGTTTTTTTCAACAGGGTGATTTGTAACATTCCAAGAATATAAAAATGTCCAGTTTCCTTAATGTTAGTAGAATGTCATTTAAAGGTTAGTATGATGTTGCTGAAACCATTTGAACATTAAATTAGACATGTTGATCTGCTTTATCAATTCAGAAACATTTTCTGAAAACACCTGCTGAAAAAGAAGCAACTCAACAAATGTCAAGGGTCAACTAAAGCAAACACTGATCTCCATGATGGTGACCTCAAACAAAACATTTTCAATAAGACATCAACATCTAAACCTATGGAGCCCCAGACATGACATGCAGGGAAAAAATAGTAGGCTAAATTGTGCACACAATTTTCTATTTCGTTCCCCTGATTTATAAATCATGCAAATCTTTCATCTGTGCTGCCATTCTGGAATACAGATGAATAGGAAACAGGAGAAGAAAGTTCTTATTTCACTCTTATTTCTTAATCAAATCTAAAGTTGCTCAAAAAAAAAATTAAAGGAACACTTTTTAATCAGAGAATAGCATCAAGTCAGTTAAACTCCTGGGATATTGATCTGGTCAGTTAAGTAGCAGAGAGGGTTGTTAATCAGTTTCAGCTTCTTTGGTGTTAATTAAAAATTATGAACAGGTGCACTAGATGGGCAACAATGAGACGACCCCCAAAACAGGAATGGTTTTACAGGTGGAGGCCACTGACATTTTTTTCCCTACTCATCTTTTCTGACTGTTTTTCACTAGTTTTGCATTTGCAAGCACTGTCTTTAGGTTTGGCCCTGGCTTATATTGGCCAAACCCCGTCCCTTTTTGGGCCACCCCATCTTCGGGTACAAATAACATTTAATACACATCCAAATACTTCATCTATTTGATATTCAATATAATAATCAACAATAATTAATTCCCAAATATAAATATTAATAATAAACACATAATCCATTCACACATAATACACTTAACACATAATTTGGGCATTTAAATACACACACAAACACCTATTCACACCTGGACCCTAGAGAGGTTCCACAAGCAGTCCAACTCCTCCAGGATGGCACATCAATACATGCCATTGCCAGAAGGTTTGCTGTGTCTCTCAGCACAGTCTCAAGAGCATCATGGAGATTCCAGGAGAGGCAGTTGCTCTAGGAGAGCTGGACAGGGCCGTAGAAGGTCCTTAACCCATCAGCAGGACCGGTATCTGCTCCTTTGTGCAAGGAGGAACAGGATGAGCACTGCCAGAGCCCTACAAAATGACCTCCAGCGGCCCACTGGTGTGAATGTCTCTGACCAAACAATCAGAAACAGACTTCATGAGGGTGGCCTGAGGGTCCGACGTCCTCTAGTGGGCCCTGTTGCTCACTGCCCAGCACCATGGAGCTCGATTCGCCATTGAACACTAGAATTGGCAGGTCCGCCACTGGCGCCCTGTGCTTTTCACAGATGAGAGCAGGTTCACCCTGAACACATGTGACAGACGTGAAAGGGTCTGGAGAAGCCGTGGAAAACGTTATGCTGCCTGTAACATTGTTCAGCATGGCCGGTTTGGTGGTGGGTCAGTGATGGTCTGGGAAGGCATATCCATGGAGGGACGCGCAGACCTCTACAGGCTAGACAATGGCACCCTGACAGCCTTTAGTTATTGGGATGAAATCCTTGGACCCATTGTCAGACCCTACACTGGTGCAGTGGGTTCCTCCTGGTGCACGACAATGCCCGGCCTCATGTGGCGAGAGTATGCAGGCAGTTCCTGGAGGATGAAGGATTTGATACCATTGAATGGACCCCACGCTTGCCTGACCTAAATGCAATAGAACACCTCTGGGACATTATGTTTCAGTCCATCCAACGCCGCGAGGTTGCACCTCAGACTGTCCAGGACCTCAGTGATGCCCTGGTCCAGATCTGGGAGGAAATACCCCAGGACACCATCCGTCGTCTCATTAGGAGCATGCCTCGACGTTGTCAGGCATGCATTCAAGCACATGGGGGCCATACAAACTACTGAGTACCATTTTGAGTTGCTGCAATGAAATTTCAGCAAAATGGACTAGCCTGCTGCATCATTTTTTTACTTTGATTTTCAGGGTGTTTTTGAATTCAGTCCTCTGTAGGTTGATAGATAGTAGTATAGATATCCAGCATGATATTTTTCCCCATTGAGATATGATGTGTTTTCAAAGTATTCCTTTAATTTTTTTGAGCAGTGTATTTTTTGCTTATTGGTATGGTTGAATTAGATCATTGAAGGTCAGCAGCAAAGACATTGGTTAATAAAGTGAGATTAAATACATAAAGTATATTTGTGTATTTTAATATATTTAATTATTACAGGTTTCCGTAATTTTTTAAAAAAAATTGCATGTCAGTGTTTTTATTCATTTTGAGGAATACTGAATGTTTTGGTGCAAGTGAGATGAGTAAATGCATGTCCACATTTAGTCTAGATCTACAATAACCATCATGTTTACACAGCGCACACAACACCTCTGCACTTACCGTATTTCTCCCAACATGGGGACAGGAGAACTGTCAGTCAATAAATGTGAAAACAAAGTAACTTGCATTAGTTATTTGAAAAAGTAACTTAGATATTTTGTTGTAAATTGAAAAAGTACTGCTTTACAGTAAAGTTACTTTACTAGTTACTTGAAAAAAAGTAATCTGATTACGTAACTCAAGTTACATGTAATGCATTACCCCCCAACACTGGTTTCAGGAACATCATACTAACCTTTAAATAACATTCTACTAACATTAAGGAAACTGGACATTTTTATGTTCTTGGAATGTTACAAATCAATGTTCCTAGAATGTAGAATTTTAAATCAAAATTAAGTTGAAAGAACATTTGAGGAACATCACTCATTTTAAAACACGTTCCTCTTAACGTCAAGAAACATTTTTTACGTTCCCAGAACCAACACTGAATATTTGCAGAATGTTCTTATAACAAAATTTTAGCTGTGTAGTACTGGTCTGTCTGCAAGCAAAACACTGTTTTAAGATGTATTATTTAATAATAATCAAACATAGATTTGCAATTAAACCTATCTGCATTGTTGTTCTATGTTCTGTACCTCTATGAAATTCAATACCAGTAAAGGTTTGTGTGCTGTATCGTGCAAGGTCAGGAGGGTGAATGTGTTCAAAGCCGAGTAGTAGGACGTGCAAACTGTGCATCTGTCCTTGCATGTCACAGTATCAGGGTACACCACAGACCTGCTACTATCTAAGGCTGCTAACATGATGAGCACCCTAAATCTACCCCAGGACAATCCCAAAATAAGATCAGATACTGGCCAAGAATAGATACTATGATTGCATATAGACACCTAGCATGCAAACCGAGCTGTGAGAGAGAGGATGCTAAGGTGTTGTGCCTGCAAACATATTGCTTCATCATCGTGTATGCAAAAATATTTAAGTTGGGAATCCATAAAACAGGTTAAAAATCCCTACATCGTATCTGAAATCAGTGTTTAAGTATTTTTCTTAGGCCACGTTTAAGCCAAGCATTAGAATGACACACTCATAGGGTTCAAAAATCTGTTTTTTAAACTTGTACACAAGCTCTGACTAAGATATCTTGAAATAAATGTAAAGCATCCACACGAAATCTATTAAATTGCACATTTTGGCTACAGACATGAATGATACCTCAAATCATGAGGTGTGTTGAGGATAGGTGTACTACTACTTTTCTAACAGATTGAGAGTGAGAGAGGGTCCTGGAGTGGCCCAAACCATATCTAGGGACACAGAATATCATCATCATCATACAGCTACAGTGGCCTTTTATAACACAACTTGGCAAAATGATTGTGAAAAGAACCTTACATTTTCTTCAGAAAGAGAAAAAATCTAGTTTTAAATAACTGATATGAAATGATAATTACATGAAAATGGGCGTTAACGCAATCTGGAATGATTGAATATGTCGGTGCCACTTTAACCCCACAAAACTGGCAGTAAGTACAGATATACCTGCCCTGAACATGTCATGGTGATCTACAAGCTTGGCTATCATATGATTGAATTACTCTGCAGTTTGTTCCAGGCAGCATCCTGGGCTGCCACATGATGTGAAAAGCCCCTCTGAATAAATAGCAAAATAACATAGTGTATTAGGTTACTTGTTTTGCATTCTGTGTGTATTGTAATGCATTGTTTGAGCAGAATTTCTTTCATAACTGGAATAAAATTCAGGTCGAATTAGAGATATAGATAATTATCTTCTAATTCAGGAGTTGCAGGGAACATCGAGAGCTATAGCTAGAAATGCATCATCATGAGTTGTGACGTTTGACAGTCAGAAATACTGACAGAACAAAAAAATGACTAAATCTTGTTGGACACATTTTTAGTTGGGTTGTGTGTAAGAAAACCTCTTTAAAGAAAATATTTTCACTCTAAAGGCGGTGCTATCAGCTCATCTGTGATTGGTCAACACACTGAAGAAATAGGAGGAAACTGGCTGTTTAGAAAGAAAGGCGTGTGGTCTCTGCTGGCAGCCAGGGTTTATGTAAGTGATCCTGAAATCATGTGAGTTTCTTGGAACATCTTCAAGACTTCATACTGAAAGAGCATTTTGAACATGATACTATGAGGCTCAGACACATAATGCTGATATAACGAGTAAAATAGTTGTACCTATCAGGCTCATTGAGTAGAAATGTATAGAGTATTGTTTCAGCTTAAGAGTTCAGCATATCGTGATTGTGGATAATATTGACGAAATATGGCAAGTGACGTCACTTAATGAAAAGTAGGAACATGCCTTACACATGAATGGGAAGTGATGTATCATGTCTTGGGTCTTTCCTATATGTACACAAACAATGTGTTCTCCTGTGTTGCAAAGTTTTGTAAAGTAGGCCGGATATTGTTGGAAATTAGCTTTAAAATGAACCTACAAAAAAAAAAAAAATCAACTGTGCTGCCTATGTTAAACCCTTTTAAATTAAAATTTTAAGGTTTTTTTTTTTTTTGGATTGAACTTTGGATGACTGTAGTGTTGTTGTGTTTCTGATAGCATATAATTACATGAAGAAAACAGGATTAAGAAAATATATTGTTTTTATTACAAGTCTGGAAAAAGTGCACTGAATAATAATTTAGAGCTGATTTTTTTCTCTTTGGTCTACCATGTGAACATAATGATCATAAATATGAAAAAGCATCCTTCCTCAACACTTTTTACTGCAATCATCTTCCTCTTTCACTCCACAGATATAAATTATACACACACGGTCATCTCAATAAATTATAACTCTTATGGTTTAAATAAATAGGCTTTCCAAACACGTGTTGCTTTTTTCATCAAAATCTGTGCTGGCAATAACAGTCCAAAATCCATCAAACTGGATTAAAAAGAGGAGCAGTTCTTCTCCAGAACTCATACAATGTATGTGGTTGTAATGTAACTCCTTGTGTCAGTTGTGTTTTCAGGTTGCTCTTCTGAGTGAAGTCTGCTGTTGATGGATGCCGGTGCTGTAAAGTTTGGTTGCTCGTGTCTCAAAGGCGTTGACCATCTGTTTGACCACCTCGTCGAAAAATATTGTCGCTAATTGTGAGTGGAGCAGAGATTTGAACTCAAATGACACCTAGAGAGGGGAACAATGGTTTATGGGTAAAATTAGCACAATTTTAATCAAAAAGTGATTTTATGTAATTGTATCATTTGAAATAGCATGCTTTTTTATTTACTTTATTCAACAAGGGCTTTGTACTAGTTTGAATTAGTTTTTATCTTTATATATTCCATTTTCATTTTAATTTCAGGTTAAGTTTTAGTAATTTTATTGTTGTTTTAGTAATTTTTGTTTTAGCATTAGTAACAAATGTTTTTTATGGTTTTATTTTTTTATATAACAACTATAATAATCCTGCTTTGTACTGATGCTAACATTCATTCATTCTGATTCTTCTTCAATGGGATCGTTTAATCTCCCAAATCCCTGTCGCCTTCCTGTGATGTCCATCGCACCATGTCTAATCTGGTGACATTTAGGTCGTAGAGTTCCCTCCAGCACTGAAGTGGTTATCATGCCTGTCTTCGTTACTGGCTATTTAAGGAGAAACGGAAAGGCAACCCACATGTGGTGTAAAAATAGCCACTAATCTGGTCTAATACCTCTGCTCACTTTGAACAGGAATTATGGGATTAACCCACCAAAGAGGAAGCACAGCAGTAAAGGAAGTGTCAAAGTGAAGAATGTGGATTGTAAAAATGTGTGTGTGTGTCTGTGTAAGTGCGTGTCTCTGTATCTGCCTACTTACAAAGAACTCCACATTGCATGATTCGGCCTGGCCTGCATCTCCAGGAGTGAATCGCCACAGTGTCTCAAGGTGATTGAAGAGCGTTCCGTCTGTACACACCGCCTGAAACACATGCACATACTTCAGACAGACGGCCACAGACAGCTTACTTGGCCAATATGTAAGCTGATCCTATGATGCATGGACATGTTGAGGGCTTAACAAACATCAGATTTACCCTTGTTAAATGAGGACCACTTAATCTATTCTTGTTAAAACAAGAATAACGTCTTCCATTCACAACTGAAATGGCTTTATAATTTCTAAATAGACTCACTCGGACTTGGTGGTTTGGGATGACTGTGACCTCAGAGGTGTAGCGTTCGACGATCGGGGGGAACCCGATTTCAAGTTGAGCTTGCATGTCCCCGTTCCGCCCCCTCGTGACCTTTGACTTCTTGCACCAAGGCACAAACTGCTGGTACTGGTCCACATTGGCAACAACGTTGTACATCTGCTCGGGTGAGTAACTGGTGGGAAAATGAACTTGTGTTACCAAAAATAATGTTAAATGAGAATAAATTTGGATTAAAAGTGAAGATTTTATTTGACAGTGGTGTGTACATACCCAATCCTTCGGCTCTCTAAGTACTCCATTCTCCGTGATATGAGGGGGGCTGATAAGTTAATGAAGCTCCGGGTGGGCACCACTTGAGAAGATGCTGAAGGAGGAGGTAAACTCACCCGCTGTGTTGCTAAGATGCCACATGAGCTCAAATGTCTACAGGAGAAACAAAAGTGTATGTCTACACTTAAGAAAAGCAGAATACATTATCATATGTGTCTAAAGGTTTGCACCATGCAACTTGCATGTTGACAGGTTTGTTCACTACAAATACGATGTGACGCAGTGTTTTTAGAAATTTCTGTGTTGACCCTGTGAAATGACGTACATTCTAGTAAATAGTAAAAAGCAGCCGATCAATACTTGACAAGTTGCATCATGGCACCTGGCCAGCAGCGCGCAGCCGCGCACTGGCACTGCATTATTCAAACGATGCACGCGCTTCGCTTTCAGGATTTTTTGTTAAATCTAAAATATATATATAAAAAAAAACTTTAAAAAGCAAAATTAATATACTGAATGAAAGCTTTATGCTATAGTTACGGTAGAAATACTGTACTTTTTTCTTCTGGTACTCTTGGTACTTCTCAATCAGCTCTTTCATTTTCACCGTCTCGTGACTTCTCACTCCCCTGTGAGTTATTTTACACCAGCGCTGGCTGCTCTTCTGCTTTGTTCCACACAATTCACAACTACTTACAATATAGTCGAACAATCCAACAGGTTTTCACCACGGCAACAATTTTAAATAAACACTAGACGCATATTTATTTGCAACTGTTAAACTAAATTGCAACAAACCAAAAGGATCTATTTTCTGAACTACAGTACGCATTCATCAGCTTTTTTTTTTTAGGTGTAAATAAATAATTGCATTTTTCTTCTAATAATTGATACACAAAGATGTGTTTTTAAATAAAAAGCTTTAACATTGCAGGAAGTGTTGTACAGGTTGAGTGATGCGCTTTTACCTGATGGTGCAGTTGGAGTTTCTCCTCATGACATCGCACGACTGTCTTTCCGACATCTCCAGAGCTCGGAGTACAAGCGAAGTGGCCTTCTTTGCCATTTGAGCTATTCGCAGCTTGCGAGATCACTGAAACTATTCAAAATGTGTCCTTTCGCGATGATAACTGTGTCAGTGTCCGTAATAACCGGCGGCTCCGCTGTAACTGAACGATAGTGGAGCGCTTTACTATTAAGAGCAGAGCTGTAGTGACGCAGTGAGAGGGGAGGAGCTGAAAACCGGCTCCCGCAGGTGCTTAGGCGATTATAAAGTCATTCACCTTCAGGGGTTTCACTTTGGCGAGTCGACTGTCTGGAACAAGAAGAAAAATGTGCTTTAGGACAGTGGTTTTCAACCTTTTTGACTCCAAAGCCTGTTCACAACAATATTCGCCCCTGTGACTTTCTCAGTTGTTTGTGATTTACTAGATAAAGATGTTTAAACATTAAAATTTTGCTTTACAATTTCTACACAATATTTTAGAGCTTAGCATAACTAGAAAAATGTATATTAATGTATATTATACTACGGGGCTGTTGAATGCTCGAATCTGATTGGTTGACCAACGTTCTAAGGTGTGCAGTTATTTTGAGGGAAACGCATGGCTAAAGTAGTTCCGCAGTTCCGTATCGCTTCGCCAAATGATTTCAGTTATTTCAAAAGGTCCTACAGCCGCAAAAGAAACAAAACCCACAACGACACCGACCAAGCAAATAAATATAGTAAACAATAGGATGAAAACGACAAATTATTGTCATGGTTTTTGCCACAAAATACGTTTTATTGTGTCCTGAAAGCGCATACTCTCTCGCTCGCTCTCTCTCTCTTTCAAACGTACACACGAACACACACTTGTATAGAAACGTTTTGTCAGCGCTGCTCTGACGAATTAATCAGTAAAATAGTTTAGCAACTTAAAAGATACATGACTCACCAGCGAGGTAATAACTGTGCGGTTCTTGAGGTAGATAAACTTATAGTTTCACTATTAGTAGAGACACTGCTGCTGTTAGAGACGCACATACTCGGGTAGGCTAATTCACATATGCCTATTCTCTCTCTCTCAACTGCGTTAATAACTGTATCAACGGTATTATTCTGCTATCACACACAAGAGTATTTTAAGGACAAAAACCTGACAAATGTCTTGAAATACAACTCCAGAACAGTGTCTTGAGGTGTGGTAACCGAAGCGGAATAATTGACGATGGGCCATTGATTTCTTAGAAAATAATGGACACCCGCTTCGCGTCGTGGCCGCATTACCACCTCGGGTGAGCATTATTTTCTAAGAAGTCAACGGCCCATCGTCAATTATTCCTTACTTATTGTATATTGCATATTACACTATTAAAAATTAAACTCATACAGTAGTAGGCTACAGGTTTTCCAAGAAAGACCATAGTGGAACCCAGATCTTGACAGAGTGAACTACATTTTTTCTCTTTCAAGAAGCCCTTTCACTTAGATATATGTCACTAAATGGAAGAAAAGGCAATCACAGTTTCCATTTCATGCCGAAGTCATCTTGAGGCCTCCTGTTTGAGAATCACTGCTTTATGATGAGCAGAGAACCAAAATGGGATCCTACAACAACAGTTTCCTTTCTACAGAATTATTTATGTTGCATTCTATAGCTAAATACTTGAAAAAATATGCTTTGCCCTGAACATTAAATTAAATTTGTGTGTGTGTGTGTGTGTAATTTGTCATCACAAATATTTTATTTTAGAGAATATTGGCTATAACCTGTCATGAGCAGAGGCAACAGGATCTAAACAACTGGAGGGGAGGAATAATGCACTTCTGCCTGAGCCTGACCCAATATGTCATTAACCCATAAAGATGAACAGGAATAATGCAGATAAGTCAGCAAGTCACCGCGTTGGAATTAAGGTAACGTCACAGAAAGGCTTAAATGTTAACTTTTCAATCAGTACAGGATTGCGAAGTGCAGCTTATTTGTGTTGTGTAATAACTAGAACATCAGCCGTGACATTACATGAATGGACTTGATGTAGAAAATTTGCTCTCTCCCAAGTCAGATCAGAGTCCACAATTTCAGGTGAGTTGGCACTGTGGTACACACGGCAAACACATTTATAGTCAATGATACACCTGTACTTTTTCAGCCTAGTGCCTAGTGTGTGTGCATGTGATATAAAGAGTTGTTAGCACTGAATGCTCTACTTGGTCATAATAACATTTGGCTTTTATCAGGAACACACATTGTATGCACAAACTGCTTTATGACTAAGACATGCTCAAGATCAAACAAAGTTGCCAAAATGGCCCAGTGTCAGATACCAGTCTAATTTTCTTACAAGGCCAAGAAAGTTCAACATATTCTGTTGGTATCATTCCACTAAGTGAAATATATAATGACCTTAAACAAAAGGGTCAACCCTTTGATTTATTTCAAACCTATATGAACTAGTCCCACATGCATTGCAGTGGCTGATCCTTGCAAGTGGCTTAAGTTGGTTATGTGACTGTCCCATCAAAACCGATCTCTTGTGTTAGACTTGTGTTAATCCCATTCAAAAGTCCCTTATCAGAGTCCCAAAGGAAGACCGGATATAGTCAGGACACTGTGGCACGTAAATTAGTACATCAGTGTGTGCTTGTTACTGCACCTTCTCAATGTACATCTCATCTTCCTTCCAGGGCAAAGGAAAGGTAATTTCCTTTTATTTAGCAAAGTATTACACAATGTTTTCATAACTGACTTAGTTTAGGTTAAGGGGCTTAAGCTATTTCATATGCTATATAATATATGCTATAGATTTAAAAAAAAAAAAAAAAAACATATAGTGAAGGTGTAAGACTTTGGTGAGCCTGTGATATGTTGGGCATCAGTGACGTCTGCATGTGACGATCAAGTTCACAGTGTCCTTGAATGATACACTCACAATCTAGAGTAAAATAATGACCTTGCACAGATTTGGTGTGCTCTACCCTCACTGTTCTCCAATTCTAGTAAACAAATGAAGAAAAATGTGAAACACTGACGGTTTTAGGTGAGAGGGACAGACAGTGCTGAACTCTGTACAGAATTTCAACTCAAGGACTGAGGCATAGGGAAGAACACAGACTAGTAGACAAAATACCCAAAGCTTTTATTTTTACTGGCTCTGTTGTACAAATCACAGTTATTCAGAGTATGTTAGTGATTGTAGCATTAAGTGCCAGCAGAAACACTTCAGTTTCAGCTGAATGCTTAATATGTCAAAACTTTTATTTGTAAATGTACTGTTTTCCATAAGACTCTTACAGAATGTCTTAGCATTATATCTGTGGGTCCATATTGGGTGCAGAGAAGATGAGTTTGCTCATTGCTCGGATGTACTGAGAGCCATCCATGGAGGTGAGTTTCAGGCTGCTCATGGGTAGCAGGGCTCTGTTAGTGTAATATCTGAGGAATGGAGCCGGTGCTTCAATTGCCTCCAGATATACCTAAAAGTAGAGATAAGAGCGAGGTTAAATTAGTCACAGCAATATATTTGGTATAGAATAACAATGGGTAAATGGCTAATATATAGGCAAAAATGGGGGAAGATGCTTCCCTTAAGAATAATGTGCATTTACTTTTAAATTGTAACATTGAGATATGAGTTTAGCATGATGATGCATCAGCCAATGTGTGATTATAGGATATAAATGGAAACTATTTAGTTATTGAAACTGTTTTGTTAAAATGTAAAATGAATCAAATAGCCAACAATACATTATATGGGTCAAAATTATCTATTTTTCTTTTATGCCAAAAATCATTAGGATATTAAGTAAAGATCATGTTCCATGAAGATATTTTGTAAATTTCCTACCATAAATATATAAAAAATATATATTTTTGTAAGTAATATGTGTTGCTAAGGACTTCATCTGGACAACTTTAAAGGCGATTTTCTCAATATTTTGATTTTTTTGCACCCTCAGATTCCATATTTTCAAATAGTTGTATCTCGGCCAAATATTGTCCTATCCTAACAAACCATACATCAATGGAAAGCTTATTTATTCAAAAAATTGACCATTATGATTGGTTTTGTGGTCCAGGGTCATATATATATATATATATATATATACACACACATTCTTGGAATTATAAGGTTCTATCTGACATTTTTGTCAAAATTGAGTTATTCACATATTCTCATTCTGTGACAACTTATTTACATTATGTGATGTTTTTGGTAATGTTGAGTAAATATAGGGACTTTTTATTTAGAAAACTAAATGGTTCTATCTACAAAGTTCAATGAAATGCAAAAACTTTGAAGCTCAATGTCTCATAACTGCTCAGAATGCAGATAGAACCTTATAATTCCAAGGGGACGAAATGTTGATATTCACATTTCATTAACAAAAAATAACAAAATCTTTGATATTCAACGTAATACATGTCACAGATCACTATTTTCCAGAGACACAAAATTATATCAATTAACCTTAAAACTGTTTCAGCAGACTAAATCTCAATTATGTTGATAATTAGATGAAATAATAATGTGTGATTGTAGTAAAAATGGCCTCATAGGACTTCAGTATTATATTTACCTTATTATATTACTTTAATGATATTGTTGAATATTTCATCATATTGCTAGGCCAATCAATTGTACTTTTTTTTTCTTGGTGGAAGTTTTAAAATAATTTCCAGGTAAGATTTTTAAATAATTTAAACTCAAATCTTTATTTATTAATTTAGCTGTGCATCTGATCACCCTGTAGGGTTTTGATTGTCTAAATCAGACACTCTCCTTCACCCTCACTCAGAGGGTGGCGGCTTGCGGCCTGCGCTGAATGTAGCACCTGTATGATGTCATCAGTGTCCTGAGCTGCATTCTGGAACACAGACTGGCAGTGCTGCAGGTACTGATCATACAGGCTGCGTGTGTGCGCGTCAACCTCCAGCGCCTCATCGCTGGGCTCAGTCCTCTTTAGGTTCATCATGAAGTCTGTGTTGACTGGTCCACATTCAATCAGGCTCACACTGCAGCATGGGAGATGGAATGTTTAGATGGACTTTGTATGAGTGCCTGAGCAATTTATCTGAATTACATTTAATAGGCAAAAAGGTTCTGTTTGGTTATACAAACATGAAATTGTTCACTCATATAATACTCACTGAATATTAAAGTGCTGGAGTAGAATAGCCAGGCTCTCACAAGCGCCCTCTACTGCAAATTTGCTAGCACAGTAGACCTCATTGAATGGTAAACCTGAGTTTCAGACAGAGAACATACATACAGTTATTTATTTATTTAACCCCATTGGCACGTTCTAGGGTTTTATTTCTTGTTGCAAGAAAAAATCTTACAGGATTTACTGAAGTTTAAGCTTAAAGGGTTAGTTCACCCCAAAATGAAAATTCTGTTGTTAATTACTCACCCTCATGTCGTTCCACACCCTTAAGACCTTCAATCATCTTAACATTAAGGTTGAACCACTGTACTCACATGAACTGTTTTAAATATTTCTTTAGTAGCTTTTCGGGGCGTTTGAAAATCTAAATTATCTTGCTGTGAATGCAGGCCTCACTGCGCCATCGGATTTGATCAAAAATATCTTAATTTGTGTTCTGAAGATGAACGAAGGTCTTACAAGTGTGGAATGACATGAGGGTGAGAAATTAATGACAGAATTTTCATTTTGGGGTGAACTAACCCTTTAAGACAAGAAAAAATCATTTTGCCAATGATGTAAGAAAAATAAACACTTCAAGAGAGATTCTCTCAAAATAAGTGTTATTTTGCCTCTATTGGCTTGCTGAGCTGGGGTTTAAAAGACAATTAATATTCAGTACTATCGATTCAACTGTACTGACAAAGTCAGATGAGAACAAAATTTGAACTGAATTGAGCTGGATAATGACACTATTGTCTTCTGTAGAGCTGCTGTATATATCTGAATTGAACTTGTTTCATAAGTGATGAATTCTCCAACATTTAACAAAGCAGCTTCAAAGTAATAAACAGGAAAATAGTCTTCTGTATTATATAAAATGCTATATAAATGTGGCAAATTGACGTTTTTCAGAAATGGAAAAACAAGACAGAAAATAATTTTTGCCATTAATTGCTTTGCTTCATGTTTTTGAAAAATCTCACTTTCTCTCTCCATCCACACTCACCCTGTAGTCCTCCCATGCTGCCGGTCACAAGGATTCGTCCGTGTCTCTTTCTCTTCATGTCCGGTAGGAAGGTCTGTATGGTGCAAAGTGTGCCCAGCAGATTGACGTCCAGGATCCCACGTATAGTGTCCAGTGAGTGAGCTTCCAGAGGGCCCATCAGACCTACACCTGCATTACAAACTAACACAAAGATATCAGGAGGGAATCAATGAAATAAATATGGGGTTTTTATAAATCATGTAAGCGCAGTGAATTTGAAGGATGCCTGTTCATGTGGGCTTTATACACACCTTTTCCCTTTGAAAGAGCATAATATCTTATTTTCTCTTACCCAGTATGTCAATTCTGCCCTCTGTAACATTTCTTTTGGCATCAAGTATAGACTGCTGGTCTGTCACATCCATCTGTAGTATGGCCATAGTGTCTTTATGCAGTCCTCTCACACTCTCCAACAGCCGTTGCTTCTTGTCCAGATTCCTCATGGTCGCATAGACTAAACAACATCAATAATCACTCATACTTTTAAACAATGACTGTAACTATATAAAGCACACTTTTCACTAACATTAACTGTAATTTTCAGACATGTCAGCGTAAACTCTAAAAAGAACCACAGAAATGCATTTTTTCGTTACATCAGTTACCTTTGTAGGCTTTTGAAGGATTTGATGCGAGATGCACAGCAAGGCTGAGCCCAATCCCTGAAGAACATCCAGTAATGAGAACAACTTTCTGCTCCATTTGTGCAATAAAACATCAGTCCGCTACACCAAAGAGACGAGCGCTGCATTTGAAGTGGTCCGTCTAACTGCTGTGTCTCCGATTTAGATGTTTTAGCTTTCTCCGCTATCACAAGGCCAGTTTGGTGTAAACATTCTGGTTTCACACTATTTTTTTCACTCAGCAGGTGTGACTTCAAACTGACACATACCATACATGTTAGCAGCTGTGGTAAAAATTAAACTAACATGAATAAATGAAATATTCAGTACTTTTTTTGAGAATGTTACAATTATGATGGGGAAAAATGAATAATTTATAGATCTTATAGGTTTCCAATCATACTTTCATCAATGCTTTAAAAAAATACTCATTAGACATTCATTTTTAGGTATTAAGTGAATGGAAATGCTCACTCTCAGGGTCAACATATATAGGCCCCTTTTCCCATTCTGCTCCAAAAATGTTTTGGTAATAGCCAAATCAGTATATTCTTTATTCATTTATTTAAATCAAATACATGAATATTTATATGGAAATCATATGGTGATTTTGACAGCTGAAGGTAGAGTTGTATAATATCTAGGAAATGCAGTTAACTCCTTGTTTATTGTAGATGTCTTTGTGTTACACTTATTTAGCCAGTGTATTGACTCTAATGCATTGTGTGCAGTGTTATTAATTTTGTTACTAAGAAATGACTTATAGGCCTACTGTATTGGCAGAAATGTACAGTAATTGTTAATTATGTATGTGTGTGTGCCTACTCATGAGAAGGAGGAGCAGAAGTGTGTGCATTTATGTGTGTGTGTGTTCAAAGACAAAGAACTGTGGTTCTACTCCTAGAACCTAAAAAGGAAATCAACCATCTTGGTTGAGATTACTGGAGTTCAAGGCGGACATGAAATGGCGGACCACTTGCACCTGCAAGGCTTTGAGAAGGATCTGGGAAATTTTGGGAAAGTTACAACTTACGCCAATCAAGAAGATGATCTAACGTCTGTGATTATACAGCAGGAGTATAAAAGACTGATGAGTTGATTGCCTCTATGGATACTGATACTAGAAGCCCTGAGCTGACTACACCTTTGATTCAAAGCGTGATTGTTGTATTTTATACTTTAATGATGAAGTTTTATTTGCCTTTACATTTTTGTACATTTTTAGTAGCCAATTAGAAATTTAATTGATTATAAAAACTGCCTACCGAGGCTTGATTTATAGCGTTTTAAGACTTTTGAACAAGAACATACCACAGAGAAGTCTTCTGACCAAATTTAAAATGCTTATAATTTAGGCCAGACTTGACTTTATCTAACCTAAGAAAAATAAATAATAAGGTTAAAGGTGTTAAGATCAATGTACACACTGCAAAACAATAGATGAAAGACATGTTAAAAACACTGTAAAAATGATTTCTCAAAGTTGTAAATAAAACAGATTATTGTGTTTTACAAGAAAAAAAAACTATTTTTTTTAGTCTGTCTACTTCATATTTTCACATTTAATTTAATGTTACTTGCTGTTTCTCTGTAATTGTGAAATTTGCTAGCATTTCTGAGTAAAAATTGTTTTTGCAACAAATTATTTCAGTTTCTTTTTAACTAATAGCTGTTGATTGAGTGTTGACGTGTGTGTCTGACTGTGCTGCATGATGTTGTCATACTTGTCAGTGAAAATATCTATTTCATCTCACTAGTCCCTCTTAAGATATAATAATTTATGATAATTATCATAAAAAAATTCCACATTCCGGTCTTACTTTAGCTTAATATTTTCATTAACATGATCTGTCTCACAGTCTGTAACTTAAGGTGAGATTCTATACTTTTTACCACTTCAATTAACACCTCAAAAAAGGCCCAAGTTATCTGAACACACAATACATTTTTTTTTATTTCTATCTTCACAATTTCTATTTTCATTCTATCTTCACAATACAATAAAATACAAAACACCAAGCTCAGTAAACATTTGTCAAGGAACAGCTGCACCTTAAAAAGTAGAATGAACTGTCAAAATGAGTATTGTCAGAGATGAACAAAATAAGTCAGCTAAACTTGTATTAGTAAATTAAGTGTACATCATCTTTTATATTATCATTTCATATTGTTGCAAATGTGACCAGAACTTCTGAATGAGAACATGTTTCATATTTAATTAAAAAAAACTTGAACAATGTTCATTTTTCATAAACAATAATCATGCTTGTATTTACATCATTACAGTATATACAAATTGAGTAAATAAATTACAGTGGTTTATGGTTAATAAAACAGGACTATTAGGGCAGCAATGTCATTAAAAAGATCCTTGCTCAAAGTTTTAAGTGAGTTCTAACTGACAAGTGACATGTTAGTCCATAACTTTATATCCAAGACTTTATTTGGTCTTTATACACAGTGTGACAAGTCCATAACACATGGATACTGCATGGATACAACTCTTGTATGAGAATGACACCTACTGGTCTATTTATTTGAAGAAATTTAAGGGAACTGTATAGATTGAGTTTTAGATTGCATAAAAAACCCAACAACTACACAATTTGAAATAAATATTAAACATTTTATTTACATAGTTTTACACAACATTTATCAACATGTAACTGTAAGAAAACATGAAAATAAAAAAAAAAATGTATCTCCTCTTAGAAATTTCAAGCTTATTTTTAAAAGTCAAAACATATTGACTAAATGTCAAGTTTAACACTTTTTTTTTAGTAGCAAAATGTTTTCAAGAGCAGATGGAGTTTGTGAGCATCAGGGGGTAAAAAAGAAGAATCATAATGTAACGAGGTCTGAAAAAAAATGGAAGAACCAAAGAGAAAAGATTGATATCAGTCCCTGCACCATTCAGTTCATAAGGTGCTTTAATCCACCTCTTCAATAGTTGGTCCCTGGGAAGCGGCCCCTGATCCTCCACGTGCCTGAGCTCCACAGCCTCCAGCTGGCATCCCTCCCTGATAAAGCTTAGTGATGATTGGGTTGCAGACTTTCTCCAGCTCCTTCAGCTGATGTTCATACTCCTCCTTATCAGCCAGCTGGTTGTTCTCTAGCCAGCTGATAGTCTGGTTGCACTTCTCAATAACTTTCTTCTTGTCATCGTCGCTGATCTTGCCTTTCAGGTTCTCATCTTCCACACTGTTCTTCATGTTGAAGGCGTAAGACTCCAGGGCGTTTTGGCAGCAATCTTCTCTCTTTGCTGATCATCTTCAGCTTTGTACTTATCTGCTTCCTGCACCATTCTCTCAATCTCCTCTTTGCTCAGTCTGCCCTTGTCATTGGTGATGGTGGATCTTGTTCTCTTTTCCAGTGCTTTTGTCCACCGCGGACACATTTAGGATTCCGTTGGCGTCGATGTCAAAGGTCACTTCAATCTGCGGGACTCCACGTGGTGCAGGTGGAATTCCTGTGAGCTCAAATTTACCCAGCAGGTTGTTGTCTTTTGTCATGGCCCTCTCTCCCTCATACACCTGGATCAGGACACCGGGCTGGTTGTCAGAGTAGGTGGTGAAGGTCTGGGTCTGTTTGGTGGGGATGGTGGTGTTACGTTTGATGAGGGCCGTCATGACTCCACCGGCGGTTTCAATACCCAGGGACAGTGGAGCCACATCCAGCAGCAGCAGGTCCTGGACATTTCCAGATGTGTCACCCATGAGGATGGCGGCTTGCACCGCTGCACCATAAGCCACTGCCTCATCTGGGTTGATGCTCTTGTTCAAGTCCCTCCCGTTGAAGAAATCTTGCAGAAGCTTCTGGATCTTTGGGATTCTTGTTGATCCACCAACCAGAACGATGTCATGGATCTGAGACTTGTCCATCTTGGCGTCTCTCAGGGCTTTCTCCACAGGTTCAAGTGTTCCCCTGAAGAGGTCTGAGCACATCTCTTCAAAGCGCGCTCTGGTGATGGACGTGTAGAAGTCGATGCCCTCGTACAGCGAGTCGATCTCAAGGCTGGCCTGAGAGCTGGAGGAGAGGGTTCTCTTGGCTCGCTCACACGCTGTACGCAGTCTCCTCAGTGCCCTCTTGTTCTGACTGATGTCCTTCTTGTGCTTCCTCTTGAATTCTTCTACAAAGTGATTCACCATGCGGTTGTCAAAGTCCTCACCACCCAGATGAGTGTCTCCGGCGGTGGCCTTCACCTCAAAGATGCCATCTTCAATGGTCAGGATGGACACGTCAAAGGTGCCTCCACCCAGGTCAAAGATCAGGACGTTGCGTTCTGCTGATTTGCCTTTGTCAAGGCCGTAGGCGATGGCTGCAGCTGTGGGCTCGTTGATGATTCTGAGGACATTGAGCCCAGCGATTACTCCGGCGTCTTTAGTGGCTTGCCTCTGGGAGTCATTGAAATAGGCAGGAACTGTGATAACTGCATTTGTCACCTTCTGCCCCAGATAAGCTTCAGCAATCTCCTTCATCTTCACCAGGACCATTGAGGAAATTTCTTCAGGATAAAATGTCTTGTTTTCTCCTTTGTATTCGACTTGAACCTTTGGTTTTCCTCCATCGCTGACCACTTTGAAGGACCAGTGCTTCATGTCAGACTGCACAACTGGGTCATCAAACTTCCTGCCAATCAGCCTCTTAGCATCAAACACAGTGTTGTTGGGGTTCATGGCCACCTGGTTTTTAGCTGCATCTCCAATGAGCCTCTCTGTGTCTGTGAAGGCAACATAGCTGGGTGTTGTTCTGTTCCCCTGGTCATTGGCGATGATCTCCACCTTTCCATGCTGAAACACCCCCACACAGGAGTAGGTGGTGCCCAGGTCAATCCCAATAGCTACTCCTTTTGCTGATGACATGTTTGGTTACAAGTAACTGTAGTAAAACACAAAAAAGAACAATCAGAATTGTACTAAATGTCTACAAATTACTGTGCAAAGAAAATATATGTTGTGCTCATACAGTATAATAATAACAAAAGGTAGGCTAAACAACACAATCTTCTATTTATGACTTTTTTCTGGAAGCGAAAAATGTTTAACAGTCAATACAGTTGCATAAACTGCTCAGATAGTCTTAAAAATTAGGCTAGTCATCCAGACTATTGACTATAAAATAGTCATATACAAAGCTAATATTGAAACATATTAAGAACACAATGCATCTTAGTAAAATAAAAGGTAGACTTACCGTAGACTAGATTCTTAAAATTAATTTACACCTCGTCGCGGAGAAAGTCAGGTCAGACTGGGTTTTTTTCGCTTGCTTTACAGATCGCTCCTCTTCAGGTGAGTTTCGTTAGTGTCTGCCATCCGCTCTTTAAATACACCAGTTCAAACTCTACACATTTCTGGAAAAGTCCAGGAGTCAGACCAATCAAAACACACCCAGAGGAGCGTCACGTCAGCTGACAACAGAGGGGAAGTTTCTGGACGCTTCCAGAGTTTAGCTGTGAAATTACGCCAAACAGAGAAGAAAAGTCAAATGAATTTCAATAGACTATAAAATTATGTCTTTCGCTATCATATTTGAGTGCACTGATACACAGATTACGTGATAAACGGCAAAGTGGGTTTTAGTCTGGTCGCGTTGTCATAGTCCTTAATAGATAAAATAAAATGGCATTACTTGCAGTTCTAAAACATTTATTTGAAAACTATTCAAAAGTTATAAGAGCTGATTTATCTACAATAGCGGGTTTATTTACAAAAGCAGTTACACAGACTTACATTTTTCGAATAAAACTATAAAACTATGTTCGCTATAACTATTCGAGTTCGGAGTGAATCTACGCTATTTGCTTAATTTTCCTCAAGGCAACGCGTTTGTTATAAAATGTCAAATTGGATAACGCATCACTTATAAGTTGTACAGTACATTACTCTTACACCGCTGGGAAAGTTGTAGAACATGTTAATGATGATATAAATATAATTTGTATGTGCTCTGAATCTCGACATGTTTTCTCAATGTAGATGCGCATTGCTAATTTCAATCCCAACATGCCGCTCTAGTTTGCTGATTAACAGGAACATCCTCTCAGTTAGGTTTTATTGTTTTTATTGTTTTACTGTTGCATTTCACAGCCAATACATAAGTTCATTTAGTAGCTTTAAATGAACTGTGCGTTTGCAATAAATGAATCATTAAGACACATTAGAGGTGTATTGTGTACCACAATTGTTCAACATAAAGAATAATAATGGGTGAAATGGGAGAAAAACTAAATAACGCTTTGAGTGCACTAACAGTGACCTCTGTTGACAATAGAGCAGAATGACAAAACTTGCAACAAAGTCACCAATGTTTCAGAATTATCTCTAGCTTTATTATAAATCAAAGACATACTCATTCCCACAGTCCTACAGAAATGTAAATTGTATTAAACAAACAACAACAACAACAAAAAAGAGGCACTGAAAGGCACAGTTACCATAGGGGGGGTGTGTGTGTGTGTGTGTGTGTTTTTGTGACATATCAGGACACAAATTTGTATAATGACATGGGTATGACATAGGTATTACAAGGAGAGGATGACTTATGAGGACATTACTCCATGTCCCCATTTTTCAAAAGGCTTATAAATCATACAGAATGAGTTTTTATGAGAAAGTAAAAATGTTCACAGTTTTCTGTGATGGGTAGGTTTAGGTGTGGGGGATAGAAACTACGGTTTGTACAGTACAAAAACCATTACGCCTATGGAATGTCCCCACAGTTCACAAAAGTGTGTGTGTGTGTGTGTGTAGAAAATATTTATAAAATATTACATGTTATCAGTAAACCAGCTGCTAGGTGTGAAAGATTACAGAAAAAGGGAAAGCACTTGGATTTAAGAACAGGAAGTTTGATAGAAATTGGTTCATGCAATGGCCCAAAAATGCTAGTTCTGTGTGTACCCGGAGATAAAATCCTGCAGGCGCCCCTGGCCCAAATCACAAGTACCGTTTCTAAGCAACCCTTGATGTTTTCACCTAAGTGGACGGGTCTGCCAATGTGCTGTGATCCAATGTGATCATTTTAATCATCCTATAAGCACCACCATCAGCATATACAGTTGAGCTCAAAAGCTTACATACCCCTTGCAGAATCTAGAAAAATGTAAATCATTTTAACAAAATAAGAAGGATCATGAAAACGCATTGTGTTTCCTTCTGGAGCATCAGTGAATGTTTGCAGCTTTTGTAATAGTTGTGTTTGAGTCCCTCAGTTGTCCTCAGTGTGAAAAGATGGATCTCAGAATTATACAGTCACTGCTGGAAACGGTTCACATATGCAAAAGATGCTGGAAAACTGAAGAATCTGCAGGACCTGGAGGATTTTTCTGAAGAACAGAGCACAGTTTAACTGCTCAGAACAAACAAGGGACTCATGAACAACCATCACAAAACAAAACAAGAGTCGTGGATCATCCAGGTAACCACACAGTATTAAGAATCAAGGGTATGTAAACTTTTGAACGGGGTAATTTTTATAAATTCTGCTATTTTTTTTCAATTGTGGACTTTATGTAAACAACTGTTATGTGAAATAGTTTATTAAGGACAGTACTAAATAAAAAATAACATGCAATTTTCATGATCCTTCTTATTTTGTTAAAATGATTAACATTTTTGCAGATTCTGCAAGGGGTATGTAAACTTTTGAGCTCAACTGTATATATATATATATATATATATATATATATATATATATACAGGTGCTGGTCATATAATTAGAATATCATCAAAAAGTTGATTAATTTCACTAATTCCATTCAAAAAGTGAAACTTGTATATTATATTCATTCATTACACACAGACTGATATATTTCAAATGTTTATTTCTTTTAATTTTGATGATTATAACTGACAACTAAGGAAAATCCCAAATTCAGTATCTCAGAAAATTAGAATATTACTTAAGACCAATACAAAGAAAGGATTTTTAGAAATCTTGGCCAACTGAAAAGTATGAACATGAAAAGTATGAGCATGTACAGCACTCAATACTTAGTTGGGGCTCCTTTTGCCTGGAATTACTGCAGCAATGCGGCGTGGCATGGAGTCGATCAGTCTGTGGCACTGCTCAGGTGTTATAAGAGCCCAGGTTGCTCTGATAGTGGCCTTCAGCTCTTCTGCATTGTTGGGTCTGGCATATCGCATCTTCCTCTTCACAATACCCCATAGATTTTCTATGGGGTTAAGGTCAGGCGAGTTTGCTGGCCAATTAAGATCAGGGATACCATGGTCCTTAAACCAGGTACTGGTAGCTTTGGCACTGTGTGCAGGTGCCAAGTCCTGTTGGAAAAATGAAATCTGCATCTCCATAAAGTTGGTCAGCAGCAGGAAGCATGAAGTGCTCTAAAACTTCCTGGTATACGGCTGCGTTGACCTTGGACCTCAGAAAACACAGTGGACCAACACCAGCAGATGACATGGCACCCCAAACCATCACTGACTGTGGAAACTTTACACTGGACCTCAAGCAACGTGGATTGTGTGCCTCTCCTCTCTTCCTCCAGACTCTGGGACCCTGATTTCCAAAGGAAATGCAAAATCTACTTTCATCAGAGAACATAACTTTGGACCACTCAGCAGCAGTCCAGTCCTTTTTTATCTTTAACGCTTCTGACGCTGTCTGTTGTTCAAGAGTGGCTTTTGACACAAGGAATGCGACAGCTGAAACCTATTTCTTGCATACGTCTGTGCGTAGTGGTTCTTGAAGCACTGACTCCAGCTGCAGTCCACTCTTTGTGAATCTCCCCCACATTTTTGAATGGGTTTTGTTTCACAATCCTCTCCAGGGTGCGGTTATCCCTATTGCTTGTACACTTTTTCTACCACATCTTTTCCTTCCCTTCGCCTCTCTATTAATGTGCTTGGACACAGAGCTCTGTGAACAGCCAGCCTCTTTTGCAATGACCTTTTGTGTCTTGCCACTCCTTGTGCAAAGGTGTCAATGGCCGTCTTTTGGACAACTGTCAAGTCAGCAGTCTTCCCCCATGATTGTGTAGCCTACAGGAAATAGACTGAGAGACCATTTAAAGGCCTTTGCAGGTGTTTTGAGTTAATTAGCTGATTAGAGTGTGGCACCAGGTGTCTTCAATATTGAACCTTTTCACAATATTCTAATTTTCTGAGATACTGAATTTGGGATTTTCCTTAGTTGTCAGTTATAATCACTGAAATTAAAATAAATAAACATTTGAAATATATCAGTCTGTGTGTAATGAATGAATATAATATACAAGTTTCACTTTTTGAATGGAATTAGTGAAATAAATCAACTTTTTGATGATATTCTAATTATATGACCAGCACCTGTATATATACACTGATCAGGCATAACATTATAAGCACTGACAGGTGAAGTGAATAACACTGATTATCTCTTCATCACGGCACCTGTCAGTGGATGCGATATATTAGGCAGCAAGTGAACATTTGGTCCTCAAAGTTGATGTGTTAGAAGCAGGAAAAATGGGCAAGCGTAAGGATTTGAGCGAGTTTGACAAGGGCCAAATTGTGAAGGCTAGACAACTGGGTCAGAGCATCTCCAAAACTGCAGCTCTTGTAGGGTGTTCCCGGTCTGCAGTGGTCAGTATCTATCAAAAGTGGTCCAAGGAAGGAACCGTGGTGTAGTTTTTCAACTAAAAAGCCTTCCAGGAGACACCACATACAGGAATTTGTGGTTGTTCTGTTTTACAGTCAGGACATACTGACCCCTGCTGCTTATGTCAGTAACTACAGCATAAATGTGTAGAAATATTTTAGCCCAAAGTCATTAGTGAAACTTTACCTTCGACTCAAAACTTCAACTCTGGTTATATTCTTAATGGCTTAGTCTTTATGGCTTGTAGTCATTTTGATATATTTATTTGATATACACAATCCTGCAAGTCCATAACACATGGATACTGCCTGACTCTTGTATGAGAATGACACCTACTGGTCTATTTATTTGAAGAAATATAAGGTAACTGTATAGATTGAGTTTTAGATTGCATAAAAAACCAACAACTACACAATTTGAAATAAATATTAAACATTTTATTTACATAGTTTTACACAACATTTATCAACATGCAACTGTAAGAAAACAGGAAAATAAAAAATGTATCTCCTCTTAGAAATTTCAAGCTTGTTTTTAAAAGTCAAAACATATTGACTAAATGTCAAGTTTGACACTTTTTTTAGTAGCAAAATGTTTTCAAGAGCAGATGGAGTTTGTGAGCATCAGGGGGGTAAAAAAGAGGAATCATAATGTAACGTGGTCTGAAAAAAAATGGAAGAACCAAAGAGAAAAGATTGATATCAGTCCCTGCACCATTCAGTTCATAAGGTGCTTTAATCCACCTCTTCAATAGTTGGTCCCTGGGAAGCGGCCCCTGATCCTCCACGTGCCTGAGCTCCACAGCCTCCAGCTGGCATCCCTCCCTGATAAAGTTTAGTGATGATTGGGTTGCAGACTTTCTCCAGCTCCTTCAGCTGATGTTCATACTCCTCCTTATCAGCCAGCTGGTTGTTCTCTAGCCAGCTGATAGTCTGGTTGCACTTCTCAATAACTTTCTTCTTGTCATCGTCGCTGATCTTGCCTTTCAGGTTCTCATCTTCCACACTGTTCTTCATGTTGAAGGCGTAAGACTCCAGGGCGTTTTTGGCAGCAATCTTCTCTCTTTGCTGATCATCTTCAGCTTTGTACTTATCTGCTTCCTGCACCATTCTCTCAATCTCCTCTTTGCTCAGTCTGCCCTTGTCATTGGTGATGGTGATCTTGTTCTCTTTTCCAGTGCTTTTGTCCACCGCGGACACATTTAGGATTCCGTTGGCGTCGATGTCAAAGGTCACTTCAATCTGCGGGACTCCACGTGGTGCAGGTGGAATTCCTGTGAGCTCAAATTTACCCAGCAGGTTGTTGTCTTTTGTCATGGCCCTCTCTCCCTCATACACCTGGATCAGGACACCGGGCTGGTTGTCAGAGTAGGTGGTGAAGGTCTGGGTCTGTTTGGTGGGGATGGTGGTGTTACGTTTGATGAGGGCCGTCATGACTCCACCGGCGGTTTCAATACCCAGGGACAGTGGAGCCACATCCAGCAGCAGCAGGTCCTGGACATTTCCAGATGTGTCACCCATGAGGATGGCGGCTTGCACCGCTGCACCATAAGCCACTGCCTCATCTGGGTTGATGCCCTTGTTCAAGTCCCTGCCGTTGAAGAAATCCTGAAGAAGCTTCTGGATCTTTGGGATTCTTGTTGATCCACCAACCAGAACGATGTCATGGATCTGAGACTTGTCCATCTTGGCGTCTCTCAAGGCTTTCTCCACAGGCTCAAGTGTTCCCCTGAAGAGGTCTGAGCACATCTCTTCAAAGCGCGCTCTGGTGATGGACGTGTAGAAGTCGATGCCCTCGTACAGCGAGTCGATCTCAAGGCTGGCCTGAGAGCTGGAGGAGAGGGTTCTCTTGGCTCGCTCACACGCTGTACGCAGCCTCCTCAGTGCCCTCTTGTTCTGACTGATGTCCTTCTTGTGCTTCCTCTTGAATTCTTCTACAAAGTGATTCACCATGCGGTTGTCAAAGTCCTCACCACCCAGATGAGTGTCTCCGGCTGTGGCCTTCACCTCAAAGATGCCATCTTCAATGGTCAGGATGGACACGTCAAAGGTGCCTCCACCCAGGTCAAAGATCAGGACGTTGCGTTCTGCTGATTTGCCTTTGTCAAGGCCGTAGGCGATGGCTGCAGCTGTGGGCTCGTTGATGATTCTGAGGACATTGAGCCCAGCGATTACTCCGGCGTCTTTAGTGGCTTGCCTCTGGGAGTCATTGAAATAGGCAGGAACTGTGATAACTGCATTTGTCACCTTCTGCCCCAGATAAGCTTCAGCAATCTCCTTCATCTTCACCAGGACCATTGAGGAAATTTCTTCAGGATAAAATGTCTTGTTTTCTCCTTTGTAATCAACTTGAACCTTTGGTTTCCTCCATCACTGACCACTTTGAAGGACCAGTGCTTCATGTCAGACTGCACAACTGGGTCATCAAACTTCCTGCCAATCAGCCTCTTAGCATCAAACACAGTGTTGTTGGGGTTCATGGCCACCTGGTTTTTAGCTGCATCTCCAATGAGCCTCTCTGTGTCTGTGAAGGCAACATAGCTGGGTGTTGTTCTGTTCCCCTGGTCATTGGCGATGATCTCCACCTTTCCATGCTGAAACACCCCCACACAGGAGTAGGTGGTGCCCAGGTCAATCCCAATAGCTACTCCTTTTGCTGATGACATGTTTGATTTCTTTTAATGTCTACCTGCATTCAACAAGAAATAGGAAAAATACAATGTAAAACCAGTATATTAAACAATAATTGCCTCTTTATAAATATTTTTATTTTTTCATTTTTGCATGTTCACACTAATTATTTGAAAAATGAGAAGACTATATATATATATATATATATATATATATATATATATATATATATATATATATATATATATGTACACACATATATAAATACAATAAAATTGAATTCTTTGTTAACAAACGTAAATAAATTCCTAAATATTAATCTTAAATATTAATCTTCATCACATATGTGTTAATATTTAATCATGAAAGAGATGAGTAGGATAAAACAATTAACTGTAAGCATTCCATACCTGATGTAAAGCTAGGTGTAAATGTACAAGTTTATGGCGTAAGTGGTAGTTTTAATTTTCCACGTACCTTTTGTGAGTTAGATGTTTTCCAGCAGAGGTATTGTGGCTCGTTGTCTAGATAGTACTCTTCGCTGTCTCGCTCTTCGTACTGTGTTCCTGACTATCCTGAAGAATATAACGAAGCAATGGACCAGTCGTGTTTTATATTCTCCAGCATAGCGCTGTTGAAGTTTCTCGAAAGCGCCAGCGAGTTCGACCAATCAAAAAACAGCACAGCGGGATGGCTCCACCGGCTATGCTACGTCATCATATAGTTCTAGCTATTTCTGGAGTTTTCTGTGATATTGTGGGACCATATGAAATCATAAAACTTTAGATTTCAGTGAATATTTCTCGTGAACGCTGAACAGTTTTATCTGTTTATACGTACGTGCTTACGGAAATGCAGTATATACAAAACACGCTTTGATTATTTAAATAGGCTACTCGTGTAGAAACTGTTGCTTCAATTATTTTCAAAATGAAAGATTGTAATCATAAATAACCAATAATAATAGTTTGTTATTTGTATGTCAGTTAAAATGTTTTAATTAAATTGTCCGAATAATCAAATTAAGTAACTTAGAATGAAACAAAAACAATCTGTGACTAGGTCAATTCAAGGCAAAGTAAAGTATTTTTGTGGAATATAACCGTATCTTTCAGTGCCTCATTTATTTGTGTTTCTTTTTTCTTCTTATACAAGTTTAACATTTCTGTAGGACTGAAGCTAGAGATGATTCTGGAACATTGGTGACTTTGTTATTTTGTCATTCTGCTCTATTGTCAACAGAGGTCACTGTTAGTGCACTCAAAGCGTTATTTAGTTTTTCTCCCATTTCACCCATTATTATTCTTTATGTTGAACAATTGTGGTACACAATACACCTCTAATGTGTCTTAATGATTCATTTATTGCAAACGCACAGTTCATTTAAAGCTACTAAATGAACTTATGTATTGGCTGTGAAATGCAACAGTAAAACAATAAAAACAATAAAACCTAACTGAGAGGATGTTCCTGTTAATCAGCAAACTAGAGCGGCATGTTGGGATTGAAATTAGCAATGCGCATCTACATTGAGAAAACATGTCGAGATTTTTATTCAGAGCACATACAAATTATATTTATATCATCATTAACATATCATATAACTTTCCCAGCGGTGTAAGAGTAATGTACTGTACAACTTATAAGTGATGCGTTATCCAATTTGACATTTTATAACAAACGCGTTGCCTTGAGGAAAATTAAGCAAATAGCGTAGATTCACTCCGAACTCGAATAGTTATAGCGAACATAGTTTTATAGTTTTATTCGAAAAATGTAAGTCTGTGTAACTGCTTTTGTAAATAAACCCGCTATTGTAGATAAATCAGCTCTTATAACTTTTGAATAGTTTTCAAATAAATGTTTTAGAACTGCAAGTAATGCCATTTTATTTTATCTATTAAGGACTATGACAACGCGACCAGACTAAAACCCACTTTGCCGTTTATCACGTAATCTGTGTATCAGTGCACTCAAATATGATAGCGAAAGACATAATTTTATAGTCTATTGAAATTCATTTGACTTTTCTTCTCTGTTTGGCGTAATTTCACAGCTAAACTCTGGAAGCGTCCAGAAACTTCCCCTCTGTTGTCAGCTGACGTGACGCTCCTCTGGGTGTGTTTTGATTGGTCTGACTCCCTGGACTTTTCCAGAAATGTGTAGAGTTTGAACTGGTGTATTTAAAGAGCGGATGGCAGACACTAACGAAACTCATCTGAAGAGGAGCGATCTGTAAAGCAAGCGAAAGAAACCCAGTCTGACCTGACTTTCTCCGCGACGAGGTGTAAATTAATTTTAAGAATCTAGTCTACGGTAAGTCTACCTTTTATTTTACTAAGATGCATTGTGTTCTTAATATGTTTCAATATTAGCTTTGTATATGACTATTTTATAGTCAATAGTCTGGATGACTAGCCTAATTTTTAAGACTATCTGAGCAGTTTATGCAACTGTATTCACTGTTAAACATTTTTCGCTTCCAGAAAAAAGTCATAAATAGAAGATTGTGTTGTTTAGCCTACCTTTTGTTATTATTATACTGTATGAGCACAACATATATTTTCTTTGCACAGTAATTTGTAGACATTTAGAACAATTCTGATTGTTCTTTTTTGTGTTTTACTACAGTTACTTGTAACCAAACATGTCATCAGCAAAAGGAGTAGCTATTGGGATTGACCTGGGCACCACCTACTCCTGTGTGGGGGTGTTTCAGCATGGAAAGGTGGAGATCATCGCCAATGACCAGGGGAACAGAACAACACCCAGCTATGTTGCCTTCACAGACACAGAGAGGCTCATTGGAGATGCAGCTAAAAACCAGGTGGCCATGAACCCCAACAACACTGTGTTTGATGCTAAGAGGCTGATTGGCAGGAAGTTTGATGACCCAGTTGTGCAGTCTGACATGAAGCACTGGTCCTTCAAAGTGGTCAGCGATGGAGGAAAACCAAAGGTTCAAGTCGATTACAAAGGAGAAAACAAGACATTTTATCCTGAAGAAATTTCCTCAATGGTCCTGGTGAAGATGAAGGAGATTGCTGAAGCTTATCTGGGGCAGAAGGTGACAAATGCAGTTATCACAGTTCCTGCCTATTTCAATGACTCCCAGAGGCAAGCCACTAAAGACGCCGGAGTAATCGCCGGGCTCAATGTCCTCAGAATCATCAACGAGCCCACAGCTGCAGCCATCGCCTACGGCCTTGACAAAGGCAAAGCAGCAGAACGCAACGTCCTGATCTTTGATCTGGGTGGAGGCACCTTTGACGTGTCCATCCTGACCATTGAAGATGGCATCTTTGAGGTGAAGGCCACCGCCGGAGACACTCATCTGGGTGGTGAGGACTTTGACAACCGCATGGTGAATCACTTTGTAGAAGAATTCAAGAGGAAGCACAAGAAGGACATCAGTCAGAACAAGAGGGCACTGAGGAGACTGCGTACAGCGTGTGAGCGAGCCAAGAGAACCCTCTCCTCCAGCTCTCAGGCCAGCCTTGAGATCGACTCGCTGTACGAGGGCATCGACTTCTACACGTCCATCACCAGGCGCTTTGAAGAGATGTGCTCAGACCTCTTCAGGGGAACACTTGAACCTGTGGAGAAAGCCCTGAGAGACGCCAAGATGGACAAGTCTCAGATCCATGACATCGTTCTGGTTGGTGGATCAACAAGAATCCCAAAGATCCAGAAGCTTCTGCAGGATTTCTTCAACGGGAGGGACTTGAACAAGAGCATCAACCCAGATGAGGCAGTGGCTTATGGTGCAGCGGTGCAAGCCGCCATCCTCATGGGTGACACATCTGGAAATGTCCAGGACCTGCTGCTGCTGGATGTGGCTCCACTGTCCCTGGGTATTGAAACCGCCGGTGGAGTCATGACGGCCCTCATCAAACGTAACACCACCATCCCCACCAAACAGACCCAGACCTTCACCACCTACTCTGACAACCAGCCCGGTGTCCTGATCCAGGTGTATGAGGAGAGAGGGCCATGACAAAAGACAACAACCTGCTGGGTAAATTTGAGCTCACAGGAATTCCACCTGCACCACGTGGAGTCCCGCAGATTGAAGTGACCTTTGACATCGACGCCAACGGAATCCTAAATGTGTCCGGTGGACAAAAGCACTGGAAAAGAGAACAAGATCACCATCACCAATGACAAGGGCAGACTGAGCAAAGAGGAGATTGAGAGAATGGTGCAGGAAGCAGATAAGTACAAAGCTGAAGATGATCAGCAAAGAGAAGATTGCTGCCAAAAACGCCCTGAGTCTTACGCCTTCAACATGAAGAACAGTGTGGAAGATGAGAACCTGAAAGGCAAGATCAGCGGCGATGACAAGAAGAAAGTTATTGAGAAGTGCAACCAGACTATCAGCTGGCTAGAGAACAACCAGCTGGCTGATAAGGAGGAGTATGAACATCAGCTGAAGGAGCTGGAGAAAGTCTGCAACCCAATCATCACTAAGCTTTATCAGGGAGGGATGCCAGCTGGAGGCTGTGGAGCTCAGGCACGTGGAGGATCAGGGGCCGCTTCCCAGGGACCAACTATTGAAGAGGTGGATTAAAGCACCTTATGAACTGAATGGTGCAGGGACTGATATCAATCTTTTCTCTTTGGTTCTTCCATTTTTTTTCAGACCACATTACATTATGATTCCTCTTTTTTACCCCCCTGATGCTCACAAACTCCATCTGCTCTTGAAAACATTTTGCTACTAAAAAAAGTGTCAAACTTGACATTTAGTCAATATGTTTTGACTTTTAAAAATAAGCTTGAAAAGAGGAGATACATTTTTTATTTTCCTGTTTTCTTACAGTTACATGTTGATAAATGTTGTGTAAAACTATGTAAATAAAATGTTTAATATTTATTTCAAATTGTGAAGTTGTTGGGTTTTTTATGTAATCTAAAACTAAATCTATACAGTTACCTTATATTTCTTCAAATAAATAGACCAGTAGGTGTCATTCTCAAACAAGAGTCAGGCAGTATCCATGTGTTATGGACTTGCAGGATTGTGTATATCAAATAAATATATCAAAATGACTACAAGCCATAAAGATAAATAACACAAAAGGCACCAAGAATATAACCAGAGTTGAAGTTTTGAGTAGAAGGTAAAGTTTCACTAATGACTTTGGGCTAAAATATTTCTACACATTTATGCTGTAGTTACTGACATAAGCAGCAGGGGTCAGTATGTCCTGACTGTAAAACGGACAACCACAAATTCCTGTATGTGGTGCAGGGGTGTCCAATCCTGCTCCTAGAGGGCCATTGTCCTGCAGAGCTCAGCTCCAACCCCAGTTAAACACACCTGAACCAGCTAATCAAGGTCTTAGGCATACTAGAAACTTCCAGGCAGGTGTGTTGAGGCAAGCTTGAGCTAAACTCTGCAGGATAGTGGCCCTCCAGGACCGAGTTTGGACACCCCTGATGTAGTGTCTCCTGGAAGGCTTTTTAGTTGAACCCTGACATGAGAAAAAGAGCAAAAAAGAGACCATGACACTTCCTCGACTTTAGATACCGATCCCTCATCCAAACACCATTCCAACACTAATTAACTGGCTTCTTCATATGGAACATGTGACCGTTCCTTTACTGCTCATATCCTATTTCACTGATTCAGTGTCAGATGTGTGAAGTTATTTTGAAGTTCAATATATTCCCAAGATTAAAATAAGACAAGAACCACAGGTGACACTGCTCATCATGGCCATGTGACTGCAAAAATGTACATGCATGTGACATGTTTATGCATATGACATAAATGGACAAATATTTAGAGAAAACACTTTTGTGTAAAGTTATCTCTATCTATTTAAATTAAACCTTCTTCCTCCAATGACGGATAAATACACACTTTAAAAAAGGTTCCAAAAGGGTTTTTCACAATTATGCCAAGAACCATTTTTGGTTCCCCAAAGAACAGTGAACAGTTTTTGAAAGAACCAATTTATTTTTAGTGTGATGATCATTTTAATAATCTTAACAGCCTTTACTATATTAAGAGCTTTTACTATATAGAACCCTTTGGAAAATAGAAAGTTTCCATTGATTTTAAAGGTTCTTCATGGAGTGTAGCAGTTTAAGAAATATGGTATGTTCAATACAGTTTACAACATTGGTGGCATAATGTTGATTACCAAAAAAAAAAAAAAAAAAATTTATGGTTTGGCACTTACAATGGAAGCAAATGGGGCCTTTTTGAAGGATTTAAAAGCAGAAATGTGAAGCTTATAATTTTATGAAAGAACTTGCATTAATTCTTCTGTTAACACGTGTATTATTTGAGCAGTAAAATATTTAACTGTTTTTAGGGCTTTGAGGCTTTTCATTTACAACTTTGGCTTTTACAGGTTGTGAAATTAGATATAACTCACACAGAAAAGGTTAGTAAGCGATTTTTCACCGTAAATACACACTAACGTCAACACATGTACATATCTAGTGGTGATACTGTTAAAACATTGTTTTTTTGTTTTTTTTTTTATCATTTCTGGATTGGCCTCATTCACTTTCCTTGTAAGTGACTCATTGTAACCATGAGTTCTTTTAAGAAAAGGAAGGAAAAGTGGACATTTTTGTCACAATCAGCATTATGCCACAAATGCTTTCAACTGAGCTTAATTTGCATTGAATTTATTTTTTTTTTCAATGCAGCTGAAGCTGTTAGTTTAAGTCATCAGTAACACATTCAACCGTCATTTTAACAGCTGCTGATGAGTTATGATGAGCACTGATTTAAGATGCTGATTGGGGCAATTATGTTGGCATCAGGCATGTGTGTCTAATGTGACTGGAGCCAATAAGCCACATGTGCATGAATGTGAGTGTCAGGAAGAGTGTGAGGCCACCACGTGTGAAACAGCATTTCAGACCCTCTCCCTATAGTTTAAATAAGTGTCCCTGGCATGACAAGGACAACCCTTTTGGAGCAAAGCATGCCAATCAAAACATGCCCCACCTCGGAAAGTGCAACCTCAAGAATGTAAGAACAATAAAAACAAAAAACCCCTCATCAAAACAGAGAGGGACAGTAAAGAGGATCTATGTACACATATAGCATGGACACATGACATGCTCTTAAAAAACATCCTGGTACAGCTCCATGATGCCCACACAAATACAGTACATCTGTTTGTTTGTTTGTTCCATAGTAACCCTAAATCTCATCCTAACTGTATGAGAACAAATATTGTAACTCTATAGTGGACAACTGCACTTTTGAATTGAATCATCAGACAAACAGATACCGAAATTGTATTTCTATACTCACTCACAAACAGAATGCATACTGTTCAACTCTACGCTGATCCCATCCAGGGCTGTTTACTGTACATATACTACAACCACATACGTGACCCTGGACCACAAAACCAGTCATAGAGTCAATTTTTTGAAATTGAGATTTATACATCATGTGAAAGCTGAATAAATAAGCTTTCCATTGGTGTATGGTTTTTTAGGATAGAACAATACAATTATCTGAAAATCTGGGATCTGAGGGTGCAAGAAAATTAAAATATTGAGAAAATCGCCTTTAAAGTTGTCCAAATGAAGTCCTTAGCAACGCATATTACTCACAAAAATAAATTTTTGATATATTTAAGGTAGGAAATTTACAACATATCTTCATGAAACATGATCTTTACTTACTATTCTAATGAATTTTGGCATAAAAGAAAAATCGTTAATTTTGACCCATACAATATATTGTTGGCTATTGCTACAAATATACCCATGTGACTTATGACTGGTTTTGCGGGTCACATATAGGTGCTTGAACAAAACAAATATACTAGATACATTTACAAATAGATATACTTTTTTTATTTTTTAAATAAATGGTTTTAAATAGCATTAAATGCTAGTAATCAGCTCCCAGGTTTAAGTGTTTCCTTCTAGCAGAAAAAAAAATGTTAACTGATGAAGAGAATGTTATGCATAATTTATAGTTATTATTATAGTAACTACATGTAACGTGTAACAAGGACACTGTAATAAAGTGTTACCTTATTCGTTAATCAGAATTTTAATTGTAAATAAATGAATAGATTAATTGCCCACTTTATTTTATTCTCGTTGAATTTTCGTTTTTAGAGTTTGTGCAAAAACAGCTACATTGTTGACAGGCCATGCTGGTCAATGTAGAAAACAAAACATAAAACTATGTTATCATTAACTGACATTTAAAAAAAAAAAAAAAAAAAAACTAAAATTACCCTAAAATGCATTTTCATGATTACAAAACTAGCTAAAATAGAAAATAAAAATGGCCACAAATTAATTTTAGTTTTAGAACACTGTATACATTAATTGGCAATAAAACTTGACCATTCTAAGATATTTAGCAGTTAAACATTTTTAAATGATACAAGTTTGGCATTCAAACACCACAACTAAAATAAAATCTAAATAAACTTAAACTCAAAATTAAAAATAAATAAATAAATAAAACTAAACTAAAATGAACTATGTAAATACACTAAACTAAACTTTTTTTTTTAAATGTTATTTTTTTATTGCATTTTCTTTAACATTTACACAACAATGTACATCACGTATCTGTAACAACACATAATGTGCAAAAAAAACCCAAAACAAATAAAACAAACACCGGGGCTCATTCTACATAAAAAGTGCAATAGCACAAACCAACATTAGGTAATACAGTATGTACTTTGGGAGTCGGAGTTAACAATACATTGCATATAATAACCAAAAATATAAGCAATAAAGTAGGGTTAATATAGTGCCCATTAAAGTATTTTTCATATGAATATAATACCTAATTATTAAGCAGTTTGTTCTTCCTCCATTATATTGTTAATATCCCTGTGTTCAATAAATAATAAAAAGGGACTCCAGACCCTCTTAAATTTGTCTTCTTTACTTAAAATAATATAGGTTATTTTTTCCATTGCAATGCATGAAGATATTTCTCTTAACCATCAGGTTATAGTAGGCCTTTCTGTCTTTTTCCAGTAAATGGTGATGAGCCTTTTGGCATGCAGTATACACATGTCTATCAATACTTGAGTATCCTTCTTAATATTCCAATTAGCTGGATGAATACCAAGAATAAAAACACTATGCCATATCATATTACTAATTTCTTTCTAAAATTCTTTAATTCTTTCACATTCCCATATACAATGAATTAATGTGCCTTTTTCACTGTTACATTTAAAACAAGTATCTGGTATGTTGCTATAAAATTTATTTAATTTTACCAGAGTTATAGAAGTACGCATAAGCCAATTACTAAACTAAACTTAAGGCAAACTGAAAATGTCTATATAATAAATAAATATAGCAGCACATCTACCAACAGGAGCATCACCAGACTTGAGGTGCATATGCTCCGTCTGCTGCTGATGGTGATGGTGGTGCTTATAGGATGATTATAATGATCACATTGGATCACAGCACATTGGCGGACCCGTCCACTTAGGTGAAAACATCAAAGGTTGCTTAGAAACGGTACTTGTGATTTGGGCCTTGTAAGGCTACAGCCTGCAGCAGAGCAAGAGGTCGACACCCCTAAAGCTGAGCTAAATATAACCTGAAGGGGAGAGAGAGAAAGAGAGAGAGAGAGCGGTTTTTGCGTGAGTGCGTTGGGCTTTCTTTGGGATATCCTCTGCCCTCTCTTCTTTCAAGAATACCCAAGGACAACCCTCGCTATTATTAATAGTGTTAAGAAACTGTTCCCACAGAAATGTTCCTACACTGTAAAAGCTGATAACTGTTTTTTTCACAGCTGTGACATCTGATGTACTCAAACACCCATATAAATAATGCTTGTCCCTGCCTTTATGACGGTCGTGCGTATATTATTTCACAGAGTGAGACGCGTCAAACCACATTAAATGATAAATGGTTTAAAATGTGCTACTATTATTTTCACCCAACTTGAATAACAAAGGAACAAGTTTTATTGCATTAGCTGGGAATAAAATGTATATTATAACACTGCAAAAGTGTAAAGTAGATTAAGTAATATTAAATAATATTTCTCACTTAAAAAAAAAAAAACTGTTTAATTTAGAAGTTGCCACATGAGGCACTTTAGATTACTTGACAAAACATTGTTTTAAAACAACACTTTAGGGGCAGAATGTTTTTCAAAGCAAGAAATACGTCCCTTACTAACATAAATGTACAAAACATCATTGTTAAATAACAATTCATTGTAAAAAGTGCTTTTCTGGGTCCTTTCAGATGATCTTGTGAATGTATTAACGTTCCGTATGCGTGTGTATATAGAGGTGTTAGTCATTAAAGACTGGATTACGACACCATACTTTGGAGCCAGAGATTCAAATCACCAAAAATAGGGACAGTGCTGAGAATTTAACACCATTCCTGTCCAACACCTGTCACACACTTGTTTGGCACACACACATGTACACAACATACTGTACACGTGTGTAAAATCACACTGGCTTCTGCTCATATTTATGAATTAAAAAAAAGTGAATGAGAGAGAAAGGCCACAATAATCACTTGATGTGTTTGAAGATAATAAATTTGTCAGTGGCAACAGCTGAACCACTGTCAAATCTTCACAAGCTACTGTTCTCCCTTATTTTCCATGTTATTGCCTTCTCTAATTCCTCAAGTGAACATTTTTTACTCTGTCACTCCTGATCTTTATCTTCATATTGGTTTCGCTCTCCATTCTACACTCCTCTCACTCGCCACTGTATATATTTAACCTTCAATTCATCCCTGCATCTTGGCTTTCCTGAGTCCTTCTTCTCTTTCCCTTGATTCGTCTTCCTGTCATCAGCAGCGACTCTGTATGTTTCGCAGGGCAAGTGTAGACCTAAAAGGGAATACGCATACACAATGACAGAGCTACAGAAGGATAAATATACTCATAAAATGAGGGAATGTTATTTCTTAAATCTTTTGGCACTAACCTGTCAGTTCCATGTGTCATGTCTCTTTCCAGTACAACATCAGATGTCCCGTCAATCACTCCACCAGCAGAAGATCACCATTGCATGAACCAATTTCCATCAAACTTCCTGTTCTTAAAATCCAAGTGCTTATACGTGTAGAATACCATTCAAAAGTTTGAGGTTGATTTTTTAAAGCTTTTGAAAGAAGTGTCAGAATTTTCACCAAGGCTGCATTTATTTAATGTGAAATTCAGTAAAACTTGTGAAATATTGTTACAATTTAAAATAACTGTTTCCTATATTAATATATTTTTAAAATTTATTCCTGTGATGGCAAAACTGAATTTTCAGCAGTGATAATTCCAGTCTTAATTAATTTTTTGCTAAATAAAAGTAATCTTAAAAATATATTGAAATAATTCTTTTATAATAGAATAAAAATATATTCTAAAAAATTCTTAAATTTATTAAATGATTTGTACTTTTACTTTAGAACCATTTAAATTATAATATTCAAATTAGTTTAATTTAAATATGGCACTGTTTTGTCCCCCAAAATATTAAAATTAGTGGTAAATGTATATCCTTGATAAATGAGGGTCTGGGTGTATTATAAAATCTTTCTATACAAATTACTTTGTAATTTTGAATATAAGAAAATCCACAAGTCCAATGAATCAATGGTAAGAAATGGTCTACTGGATTTTTTTTTTTTTTTTTTTTTGCCGCAATGCGACCCGTGCTGCAACATGATCACAGACATGCCAGCAGCATCGGGACACATTCTGTGCAACGACAGGGAGGGACGTCAGAATCATGACACGCAAGCACACCTGATGGGGCCCGGGTCGGAAAGGGGGCAAGGGGTCGGAGTTGAAAAGTCACAGAGAGTCAGTGGTGAAAAATATTTGTACTGTGAAAAGAATTAAATAACAGGACAGAAAGACAAATGAAGCAAAACACGATGTATGAGGCCTGTGAGTAAACTTCATCCTTAACACTTTAGCTAAGAATGGCTAAATATCTGCTGTACCCCTCATACTCTCTGTTTTTTTGTTTGTTTGTTTGTTTTTTTGTTTTTTATTTTTTTTCAGCCACACTGGAGCTGCAGCTGGAGCAAAAATCCAACAATTGGGTTGAGCTGCTGCTGGTCCACATCACTCAGATCTATTTATACAGGACACACACAACTGTGGCTCAGTCTACAGTTACACAAGTACCAAAAGGACCACCAGCCCCCCACTGACACAGACAACAGGATCTAGCATTGTAACACCTAAATAACAATAGTCGAAGTAGGAGAACAAGTCTTCATACATTCTAGTGGGGAGAAGCAGGGAACAAATTTCAGAGACTATACTGAGCACTGGATGTAGACCAGCATGGACATACTATGTTAAATAAAGTAAACCTGAAAGACAGGAAGTCATTTTTATTGTGCACAGTATAGTAAAAGCATTACTTTTACTATTTATTAATATTTTGAATTAGCATTTATTTTTGTATTTTCAGTTTTTAATTTTAAGTTTTAGTCTTTTTGTGAGACACTGTCATATTCTTTTTTTAATTTTTCTGTTTAGCTGTAATTGAGATTTATTTCAGTTCATTTAGTTTTAGTAATTTTAGTACTTAAACTTAGCTGCCAAGGCAACATTTCTAATTTTATAAGTTTTTCAATCCAATATTTATTTTTTATTTTAGTTAACAAAAACTATTTTAACTGTTATAGTTTTAATTAAAAACAACACAGATAGTAGTATGTTCAAGAAAGCGTGCTGTCTTGAAATGAGTTGTTTGCCAAATAGCATATGAATGAAAACATTATTATGAATTTTAATATTTATAATAAAACATTATAAATAAGACATTTACTCACACATCTGATAGTCTTGTAATGCTCTGGTGTAATTCACATTGGACTGCATGACCAGGTGCCAAAACGTATAATAAAACTTTGCATTACTAGACCTATGCAAATAAATCTAGCCAATAAAACTGAATTAATACATTCAGAATTTTTTTAATTGATCATGTCATGTTGTCTAAAGGTATGGATTTAGTTTCAGCTGACATGAGAATGATGATAGGGTCAAAAGAAAATGATCCGCAAGCTTGTGACTTGATTGAACTGACCATCATTTGTCACTTTTGTTGTTTTAAAATATGATGCCAAATGTCTCAACCCACTCAACATAATATCATTTTAAACAACTAAAGATCCCACCACACAATATACAGGGGGAAAAATAAATATTAAATGCAAAAACTTATTTGTCCTATTTATCCATTGCTTTGCTTTACCTAAAGCTAAAACAACCTCATAAATTTTCCTATTATCACTGAGAAGCTGCTTTGAAACAATCTGTATTGTAAAAAGCGCTATATAAATGAAGATGACTTGACTTGACATACACTACCGTTCAAAAGTTTGGAATCGGTACGATTTTTAATGTTTTTAAAAGAATTTTCGTCTGCTCACCAAGGCTACATTTATTTAATTAAAAATACAGTAAAAACAGTAATATTGTGAAATATTATTACAATTTAAAATAACTGTTTTCTGTTTGAATATATTTTATAAAGTAATTTATTCCTGTGATCAAAGCTGAATTTTCAGCATCATTACTCCAGTCTTCAGTGTCACATGATCCTTCAGAAATCATTCTAATATGATGATCTGCTGCTCAAGAAACATTTATTGTGTACAATTGTACAAAATATTTGTGTACAATTTTTTTTTTTCAGGATTCTTTGATGAATAGAAAGTTCAAAAGAACAGCATTTATTTGAAATATAATCTTTCGTAACATTACAAATGTCTTTACTGTCACTTTTGATCGATTTAATGCATCCTTGTTGAATAAAAGTATTAATTTCTTTAATTTCTTTCCAAAAAAAATAAAAATAAAAATTCTTACTGACCCCAAACTTTTGAACAGTAGTGTATAATGTTACAAAAGCTTTGTATTTCGGATAAATGCTGTTCTTTTGAACTTTCTATTCATCAAGGAATCCTGAAAAAAAAAGTACACAACTGTTTTCAACATTGATAATAATCATAAATGTTTCTTGAGCAGCAGATCAGCATATTAGAATGATTTCTGAAGGATCATGTGACACTGAAGACTGGAGTAATGATGCTGAAAATTCAGCTTTGATCACAGGAATAAATTACTTTATAAAATATATTCAAACAGAAAACAGTTATTTTAAATTGTAATAATATTTCACAATATTACTGTTTTTACTGTATTTTTAATTAAATAAATTCAGCCTTGGTGAGCAGACGAAACTTCTTTTAAAAACATTAAAAATCTTACCGTGTCCAAACTTTTGACTGGTAGTGTATGTTTACCGTAATTTTCAGCTTTACAGAAATTAATTGAAAGCATTGCATTTGAGAAAAAAAAAAAAAAAAAAGAAAAAGAATGGACATTAAATGGGTTAATATCACATGCTGGTTATTTCCTGTTCCTGATTTGGTTTAGCAAAAAATATTTAACCAGTCATCCATCTCTGTCTATTCATCCAAACTATCTGTCAACAAGATAAAAGATCTATAAAAGTAAAACCCCCATTTCTACCTTAACGGCCCTTCTTCCTACTTTCTTTGCCTCTTTCTTTTCCCTCTTGCTAATTAATCCCTCCTCAGTCTGTTTACAGCATATTTGCCATGTCTGAAGTGCCCTCACACACTTTTTCCATAACAGTTCATCCCAGGTGCTAATCCTCTCTGAGGATGGAGACTCAACAGTCTTCATATATTTTCAAAAGTACCCTCACATTATAGTTCTTATAAAATTGATAAATATTTTAATCCCATTACACATAATTATAACAGAGCCCTGTAAGTTTTTAATCCCCACAAAAAGCCAAACCCTTGGTCAAGCATATCAACATCCTAAAACCATTTGAGCCATCACTCATCTGACCCCCTCCACTCCCACCACCACCATCCCAACACCACAATTCCCCATTCACAGTCTCCATCCTCCTGTTCATGCATGTTCCAAAAACAGATCCCAATTTCAACCCCGCTTTCAAGGCTGCTCACCCCCGCTGCAGTTGTCACCCAATTGCTCCAATCACACCTCTTCATCTCTCTTCCCAAGGCCGTGCCCCTTTCCCACCATATTTGTCTTGTCTCAGCCAATAGGGGGCCTCCTCTGGGTGTGACCCGGGCGATGGTTTGCCTGGTGTCTTTATAAAACTCTACGGAGATGAGTAGAAGTTTGCACTTTCTGTCAGCCCTGCGCTCCAGAGGAAGGAGAGGAGAGAGAGAAAGAGAGAGAGGGGAGAGAGAATCAAGGGGCCATCTGTTTTGTCCCTATCCTACACTTTTAAAAAAGTGTTGGTGTGTACTCTCTTTTGCACTCAATCTTTTCTTTTTTTTTCTTTTTTTTTAATAATTAAAGGATTCATTAGTTTCTCAATGACCTGTAAAAAGTGTTAAACCTGGACTTTTCTCCATTTTTCTGAGTGGAAATCCAACTTATCTACATCTTTGTGTTGTTTTTGTAAAGTCTCCCCTTTGAGCAGACAGGATGGAGAACGCACACACCAAGGAACCAGCAGAATGCCTGGCCTACTTCGGCGTGAGCGAGAGCACAGGCCTCGCTCCAGATCAGGTCAAGAAAAACCAAGCCAAGTACGGATTCAACGGTGAGGAAAGCATGGACAAGTGGATGGAGGCTTCTTAAAAATATGAATGGATGTTTGATTACAATGAAATAATGTTGGAATGTATTACCAGAACAAGCTGTTTGGAAGGGGAGAGGTAGCAAGAGTTCCCAACTTAGTATTGAGAACATATTTTGTGTAGAAAGATTAGTTGTGATTAGCAAGTTGAGAACAGACAACAAAATAGAGGAAAAGATGAATGAGTAACACTGTATCTTAAGACTTATTTTTTTAAAATGCAATTCAGATGCATTCAAAACTGAGAGAAGACATACATTTCCAGAAGTGTTTTCTTACCAGAACTCAACATGCTGTATTTGGGAGAAATTAGAGCTCTAAGCCAAAGGCAAAATGACCCTGAACAGATGCACTGATGCATGCTGCACAATAACATTAAGTTGCAAAAGCAAGATTAGAAGATAATGGAAAGAAAGAAGAAGAAGAAGAAGAAAAAAAAACAGATCACATTAAAGATGAGAAAGCAAAAAAGTGAGAGCTGAAACACAGGAACCTTTTTAGGCCTACAGGGACTTCAATTGAAGGTCAAACAGAAGGACAAATTGCTAGACTACTAATATAATAGTTTTATATGTGTGAGCTCAGATCATTTCAGAATGAACCATATTAAACAATCATTTATGGTATGTTATGGTGATTGTTAATGGTAAAGATATTGATGGCTTATTCTAATGGTTCTGTTTCTAATCACCTCCTCCATTCATCTTGTCAACTGGACCAAATCAACCAATCACAGAGCTGCCCGCTGAAGAAGGTAAGTTTTCAGTTTACTGTTTTTATAGCTTTCTATGACAAGACCTAGACCTAGAATTGACAGCATGTCTGTATTTTACACATACTGAAAATCAAATACTTTAAAAATATCCCTTTTGATTTATGCGCTTCTCATTTAAGTCAGTTATACTTAAGTCATAGAAAGATCATGCTTACTGATTGGTCATATATATATATATATATATATATATATATAAAAAATCAAACATTACCTTCTCTCTCAGGTAAGAGCATCTGGGAGCTGGTGGTTGAGCAGTTTGAAGATCTCTTGGTCAGGATCCTGCTGTTGGCTGCCTGCATCTCTTTTGTAAGTTAATAGAAACCGCATAACATCATAATGTAGTCTAAACCTTCAGAAACCTCACTTTCCACAGGTAGTGCTTTGATAATTCATTAATTTCATAACCTGGGTTATGCTGACTTAGGTTAAGTCTACAGTTGCAGAGCTGTAACATTTTAATGAATGAACAGGGTTACAGACAATGATTAATAATGTATATGAGAAGGACAGGGACACATTTCCCACATTCCCATCCGTTGCTGTCAATCAAGTTAAACGGTAACCCTTCAGCCCTGTGTATATAATGGGTAGACCATAATCCAGCTGTTTATCTGTGCCGGGTAGTATGCAACCCTTATGGCTGCACGAAACAACACCGCTAACATGAGGTGCTAGGCATATTTTCTTAGTCCCAGATGCGCATATGCCCTTGCTCTTGAAATCTGAGTACATTCCGTGCTGATAATCAAACAGTGTCGGCACATAAAACTGCATTTCTTTCTTTCTTCCAAATCTGTTTTGGAATAAATGAAGCAGACAGCATTAGTTCTGCTGTTTTGTCCGGGCACATGACATCACAGCTGTCATTATGGCCTTAGAAGGCCAGGAAAGAAGCTTTGAAGAGAAGCAAGGACAGAGAAATAAAGGAGGAGAGAAAAAGAGAAAAGAGAGAGTGAGCAATTAAGACAGAGAGAGGAAGAGAGTGTTATTTTAAGGTAGTCTTAAGCCAGCCCAAGAAACTGAATCCACCCACAAAGGTCAAAGATGGAAGGAATGAAAGACAGATCAGTGGAGACTATAAAGGTGAAGCAGAGAAAGGCAGACAGCAGGTGCCGTGCCGTAAATTGAGTAATGCATGCGCACACGTGAGAATTACTGGAACAGGATCAGCTGTACACTTCAAGCATAACTCAATGTACAGATGAAGTGTGTGAGTGTGACTGTGAGTGTGTGTGTGGGGGGTGGGGAGGTACTTAACTGACCAAAACTTTAAGAGGGTATGCACATACACATTCACTGGCTCTTTAATTCAAATGTAATGAGGTGGATAGTAGATCTTAAATCTATTTCTTTTCTACCTCTTGTTTGGATCTTAGATGTCTTTCTCACACTCCTGCTCTCTCTGTTCATCAGGTATTGGCCTGGTTTGAGGAAGGTGAGGAAACAGTCACTGCCTTCGTCGAGCCTTTTGTCATTCTCCTCATCCTTATCGCCAATGCTGTGGTTGGAGTATGGCAGGTGAATATGCACATCCATTTTACATTCCCAATACAGTGGCCCCAAAACGTATTTGAAAACTAAAGGCAACCTTAAAACAAAATAAAGAAAAAAAGTAATAATAAATTACAAATAAATAAAAAAAATTATATAACAAATGTCAAAACAAAAGGAACTTATTTATAAAAAAAAACAATTATATATATATATATATATATATAATATATATATAAAAACAAATTAAGATATTAAAGAAAACACTTTTCAAGCAAAAATAAAAATAAAATAGACCCTTTTCACAGACTGTGATGACGTGTTTTAACGGTCATCAATATTGTAAAGTTTTTTATATTTTCATAAAAAAAATGAATATATTATATATTATATATATATATATATATATATATATATATATATATATATATAAACACTATACATTGTATTATATTACCTTTGCAGCAAATGACAAAAATCTAGTTAACGCTGCTGTAAAGGTGTTTCTAATACAGCGGCTATGGGAGTGACGGTAAAAATGACATCTTTCTCTCTTCTGATTGCTGTTATCAATCGCTCTTTATTTTTTTCTCTTTTTGAAAGTTGTGAAAACGACTTCTTTTGCCATTTGTGCAAATGGAAACAAAAAAATACATTTAATGAAGTCTCTCATTCACCGTTATAAAAGTTAACCCAACTATGACAACTTCCGCTTCTGAGAAACCCCAAATGTGAAAAGGGTCTATAATAAAAATAATTGAAAATGGCTAAAAACCAATCTTTAGTTTTAGCCATTTTCACTGAGATGCCACTTGGGTTGATATTTTGTTATCTAATACAGCAAAATTCATACATTTCAAGAGAAACTTAAGAGCCTAAAACTTTAGAACTCAAAGTGGTGTAAATGACATCAGAGGTTAAAGGTTAGGCGCAGCAGTATTCACCCTAAGGGTCTCAAGAACACAAATGACGACAAAGGTCCAATGGTAAAAATACTAGAGGCTGATCAGATTTCATCAAGGGTCCACTGGGCTGGCACAACAGTCATTTGGAAAGCATGCATACCCTTGGAAGAAGAGAGCTGTCAAGGTGTAAAATCCTAAGGGGAGCAGGAGCTGATCTAGATGTTTGTTTTCACAGGAGCGCAATGCGGAGAGCGCCATTGAGGCTCTGAAGGAGTATGAGCCAGAAATGGGCAAAGTCTACCGCACTGACAGAAAGAGCGTACAGAGGATCAAAGCCAGAGAGATCGTTCCTGGAGACATTGTGGAAGTATCAGGTATACCAATGGATCTGAGCATCAGACAGTAGAGCACAGATAGCACAGAACAATCCCATAATGCTCACACACACATCAGAATAGCTCAAATGTCTGAAAATGGAAATGCAGAGTAAGCAACACCTTCAAGCCAACTGTTACAATGTGTCAAGTAATGAGACATGTGTAGAGGGGACAGGACTATATTGGACTCGTGCCCTTGAGAAAGTGTGAGCATCCTTTTAAGGCAATTACGGGGTGTGTGTGACAGCGGGAGGAAGAATATAGTGTAATGGGATCAGAAAAGACTGAAAGAACCCGCGAGAGCACAGGCAAAGAAAAGGCCTGTATATAAATACCTCCCAGCACCTGTTCCTCTACTTGCCCTCTCTCGATCCCTAACCCCTTCTCTTTCCCTCTTCCACCTGTTCCTTCCTCATCACTCATTTTTCTCTAAAGGCCACTTGTTTACACCACTATGAAAGTCAACTTGTCCTTGCAATTTTTTTTCATTAATTTGATCAGATCCTCCTTTTGGATCACTAATCTATCACCAAAAGATCTGCAAACATTATTAACAGTGACATCTTTAGACTAGATTAGGGGCCAATCCTGCTCCTGGTGGGTAATTTTTCTGTGTGGATGTTTTTAATAATCCTAAAGACCTTGGTTAGCTTGTTCATTTGTGTTTTAGTAGCGTTGTTGCTAAACTCTACAAGAAGGTGGACCTCCAAGAACAGGATTGGACAGTCCTGGACTAGAAAACATTATAAATCATTGTAAAACCATTAATCAGATAGATATTCTAGAGAAGCTTTGAATATACATAATTTCGGAAACTTTTATAATAAAATAATTTGAAATATTTAAAGAAAACCCAATCAAATTAAGAATAGGACTGCTGAGACACCTTAACCCCTAAAACTAAGTGTCACTCTACAGCCTTTCTATACTTTGTTAGTATTAGTTTTGAGCATGTATTGTTCTTCATATATGCATTTTCTCAACGCTCATCTTTTTCCTGTGTAGTTGGTGACAAAGTCCCTGCTGATATCAGAATCACCGCCATCCGCTCCACAACCCTACGTGTGGACCAATCTATCCTCACTGGTTAGTCTCTGATTTACAATATCTAGCCTCCCAATACTCACAAAAACATTGCATACATCTTTGCCCTTCTCTGAACTCCTTTATCACTTTATTCTCAGGTGAGTCTGTAAGTGTGATTAAACACACAGAGTCTGTTCCTGACCCCAGGGCTGTCAACCAGGACAAGAAGAACATGCTTTTCTCTGTGAGTTTACCTTCATTCAGCCTTTTGTTGCTTGCCTCCTCTGTCTCCAGCACTAATCCTGAAACATCTTCTCCCTCTCATTTTCCCAGGGCACTAACATCGCTGCTGGCAAGGCTATCGGAGTTGTGGTCGCCACCGGTGTCTCAACTGAGATCGGTAAGATCCGTGATCAGATGGCTGCCACTGAGCAGGAGAAGACCCCCCTGCAGCAGAAGCTGGATGAGTTTGGTGAGCAGCTCTCCAAAGTCATCTCCCTCATCTGTGTGGCTGTCTGGCTCATCAACATTGGCCACTTCAATGACCCCGTCCACGGCGGCTCCTGGATCCGTGGTGCTGTCTACTACTTCAAGATTGCTGTGGCTCTTGCCGTAGCCGCCATTCCCGAAGGTGAGAATACAGGAGCCATGATACAAATCAGGGTACTACAGTGTGAAATCAAGAGGAAAATGCAGACACAAGTCAAGACTCACCTTTTCAATGCATACTTTGTAATTTGAGCAAATCCAACAGAGCGTATTTGACTCTTTTCTTCTCCGAGCAGGTCTGCCTGCTGTCATCACTACCTGCTTGGCTCTGGGAACCCGCCGCATGGCTAAGAAGAACGCCATCGTCCGTTCTCTTCCCTCTGTAGAGACTCTGGGCTGCACATCGGTCATTTGCTCAGACAAGACCGGCACCCTCACCACCAACCAGATGTGTGTCACAAAGGTTTGTGAGAGATAATGTCTTACTCCAAAAGCAATCACCAATATACCAATCCTCTCACTACAACAACAAAATCCTTCTCCTTTAAGCACAGTTTTAAGCGTCGTCATTCTCTTTGTATTTAGATGTTCGTCATTGAAAAGGTGGAGGGTGACTCTGTGACTCTTGACCAGTATGACATTTCTGGATCCAAGTACACACCAGAGGGAGAAGTGTAAGTGATTTTATATTTATTAAGTGACACTCACACACACACAAGACTCACCATTCTTCTTACTTTACCTTGCAGGACTAAGGGTGGACTTCCTGTCAAGTGTGGCCAGTACGATGGCCTTGTTGAGCTGGCAACAATCTGCGCCTTGTGCAATGACTCTTCTCTGGACTACAATGAGGTAAACAAACCTTTATCCTGTCTCATCTCATCTAAGCTCTTCAGTTGAGGAGCAATAACCGAGCTTAACTCTTTGTTTTACAGTCTAAAGGAATCTATGAGAAAGTGGGTGAGGCTACAGAGACTGCCCTGTGCTGCCTGGTTGAAAAGATGAATGTGTTCAACACTGAAGTTCGTGGTCTGTCCAAGGTTGAGAGGGCCAACACATGCTGCACTGTAAGTATCTCAGTCTCTTCAGAGACCAGTTCATGTTGGTCAGCTGCATTTCTGCACTCTTGAATTTATGGTTGGGTTTTTGTAATGGTTTAACTGTCAAATGTCATGTGCCAAGATTGACATTTCATAAAATTCCATATCAGACATTATATTAATGTAGTTTGCTGCTCTTGGTTTACTAGGTGATCAAACAACTTATGAAGAAGGAGTTTACTCTTGAGTTCTCCCGTGACAGGAAGTCCATGTCCGTCTATTGCTCCCCTGCAAAGGCCTCCAAGGCCCCTGTTGGAAACAAGATGTTTGTCAAGGTAAGATAGATCCTTAAAATGAACTAGTAACAATTAATACCATAAAAAGAATCTAAAACACAAAACTGTTATTGTTGTAGGGTGCTCCTGAGGGTGTGATTGACAGATGTGCCTATGTGCGTGTTGGCACCACCCGTGTGCCCCTGACTGGCCCAGTTAAGGATAAGATCATGGCCGTGATCAAGGAATGGGGTACTGGCCGTGATACCCTGCGCTGCCTGGCTCTGGCAACCCGTGACAACCCTCTGAGACGGGAGGAAATGAACCTAGAGGACTCTACCAAGTTTGCTGAATATGAGGTATTTTTGTTAAAGAGAGATAAACATGGACATCATTTGTATTCCAACTAACATGATTTAACCACTCCATTTTTTTGCTTTCCTCACAGACTGATCTCACCTTTGTGGGTTGTGTTGGTATGTTGGATCCTCCTCGTAAAGAGGTTGTTGGATCTATTGAGCTGTGCAAGGCTGCTGGCATCCGTGTGATCATGATCACAGGTAAACCATGTTCAATTTTCAAATCAGTGCTGACATTTCTTAAAACAGCAATGGAACATGTCACTGTTCATCTCACTTCACTGGTCTGTGTTTGCAGCAATCTAGGCAGACTTGTTAGTCTGTTTGTTGCTCTGTGACACGACAATTAATCCTGCTTTGGCTTTTTTGGAACTCTTCCTGCTGGTCATATTGTGTATAAAAGCACACTTGCTTGTGATGGTAACTTCACAAGTTAGCGGAAATTAGTATTCAGTCTCCCACAATGATACTTGACTGGCACAGAACATCTGAAAACAAAGCATAATAGGTTAAAATAATGCAGTAATCCTGAAAATTTATATAATTCTCAACTTTTCTCCTTCCCAGGTGATAACAAGGGTACCGCTGTGGCTATCTGCCGCCGTATTGGCATCTTCGGTGATGATGAGGATGTGACAGGCCGTGCTTTCACTGGCCGTGAGTTTGATGACCTGCCACTGCAGCAGCAGAGAGAAGCTGTACGTAAGGCCTGCTGTTATGCTCGTGTCGAGCCCTCCCACAAGAGCAAGATCGTTGAGTTCCTTCAAGGCTTTGATGAGATCACTGCCATGGTAAGTGAACAGAAAAGACCATCTTTGACCAGACAGGATCTTGGTCAGAAAATGTCACTTCCTTAAGTTGAAGTAAGACCTACCTGTGGACTGCAAAGTAGTTAAGAATCAACTGAACTTAACATGCTTGTGTTTTTTTACTATAAAATGAAGTCTTACCTTTTTAATATTCCCGACCCCCAAACTTACTTCAGACTGGTGATGGTGTGAACGATGCTCCTGCCCTGAAGAAGGCAGAGATTGGCATTGCCATGGGCTCTGGCACCGCTGTTGCCAAGTCAGCCTCTGAGATGGTCCTGGCCGACGACAACTTCTCCAGCATTGTGTCTGCTGTTGAGGAGGGCAGAGCCATTTACAACAACATGAAGCAGTTTATTCGCTACCTCATCTCCTCTAACGTCGGGGAGGTCGTCTGGTGGGTGACAATCTCTCGCTCACACACACATACACACCTATATGTCTATTTATCTTCCGAAATCAGGCATAGGTTGATTCTAAACCTTATTTATTTTCTCCATCTTCTTCAGTATCTTCCTGACAGCTGCTCTTGGTCTTCCTGAGGCTCTGATCCCAGTTCAGCTTCTGTGGGTGAACCTGGTGACTGACGGTCTTCCAGCCACAGCTCTGGGCTTCAACCCCCCTGATTTGGACATCATGGGCAAAGCTCCCCGCTCCCCCAAAGAGCCCCTCATCTCTGGCTGGCTGTTCTTCAGATACCTGGCCATTGGAGGTATGCTACTTACCATTCTTCTGATTTATTCTTGATCCATTGTAGGTTCACCATGCATTCATTGCCATTGTATCTTCCCAGATTACCTCAGATTGCATTACATATTCTGTTCAATCTCTCACGCTCTCAGGTTATGTTGGTGCTGCAACTGTTGCTGCTGCTGGCTGGTGGTTCCTCTACTGCGATGAAGGCCCCATGGTCTCCTTCTACCAGCTGGTGAGTCTAGCATTATCTTAACTAATGCTATAGGCAGTGTTGCAATACTCAAGACAGAGTCCAGGACCATATTTTCTAAGACTAGTCGAGATCAGCTCTTTCAAGTCAAAGTGTAGGCTAAGTCCAAATGCTCCTAAAAATATGGTCTTGGAATTAAGTACTACAGCACTGGCCACAGGGATACAATAGTTGCTGCCTGACGTCTCTGAATGTTGAGAATAAAGCAATTGACCCTTCGCAAAGACCCGCCCCTCTTAGTTACTGTCGCTACGTCCGACAAGCCATAGCGCTCTCACACCACACTTCATGTTCTCACACAGTGAAAAATACATCGCGGAGCAAAAAGGACACTGACAATGCGCCGACAGACAAGACAGAGGAGGTCACTTTTGGTATTAAAGTCAGATTTTATCATTTTTTAAAAGAAATTCAAACTATAAATACCGTTTTGTGCTTCTTTAATGTGTCGTGACAGATCGCCGTAGCACCTCAGTTCAAGCGATATGTAAATCGATCATCTTGTCCTAGTTATTGCATGAAATAAACATGAATGAACATCAGAATCAGTAGGTATGTTGTTTCAACCGCGGAAAGACGTCAATACCCCATTTTTCAAGTTCAAGTCTGCAGACATTAATCTACTAACTCTCTGGTCTGGTTTGTTTGTCGGACATTGGCGTTATGATTGGTCAGATCACCTGCCAATCAAACTCCCGGCGAAGGGTGAATTGCTAACAATAAAAGGTACATTTCACAATAAAATAATAATGCTGTACCTATTCTTTGTCCCCAGTCCCACTTCATGCAGTGCACTGCTGAGAACGAGGACTTTGCCGGCATTGACTGTGAAGTGTTTGAAGCCGCTCCACCCATGACAATGGCTCTGTCTGTGCTGGTCACCATTGAGATGTGCAACGCTCTGAACAGGTCAGAACTGACATACACCAAATCTGAATATCACAATGCAGCGCGACATACGTTTTTTTTTTTGCTCATCGTAACATACATTGGTGCACATTTTTGCAGCTTGTCTGAGAATCAGTCTCTGCTACGTATGCCTCCATGGAGCAATTTGTGGTTGGTGGGAGCCATGTCTCTCTCCATGTCTCTTCACTTCATGATCATCTATGTGGACCCTCTGCCTGTAAGTACTGCATCCATCTAGCTTGCTAAATTTAGTTCAGTTTGTGTTTAGCAATATCTCAGACTAAAGGGTCTGCCACTAGGGGGCGACCAAAGACATATGTGCCCAGGAGCCTTAGGGGACCATGATCAGGCCTGGCCCAAAGACACTTATATTTCCCAAACAAACACACCTTGATTCAATTACAAGCACATAAATTCTTTCAATGACTTTAAGTTTCAATCCAATTGCTTTTTATCATCCGTCATTTCTCATTTGCTAATCGCTGCCGTTTTCTCTATCAGATGATCTTTAAGCTAACCCATCTCAACTTGGACCAGTGGATCGTTGTACTGAAGCTTTCTTTCCCCGTCATCCTCATCGATGAGCTGCTCAAGTTTGTTGCTCGCAACTACCTGGAGCGTGAGTAACCATTTAACTCACACAAAAACATACTGACAAATTTACATTTACAAAACATTAAAGAAATGATAAATACAATTTCATGTAAATATATAACAGTTCCTAGATACTGATAATTAAACTAAACACTCCAAGCATTTTTAAAAAGTAACATACAAACACAAAACTAAATGTTAGTTAAAACAACTTCCACTTACTGGATGTAATAAACAACTGACTTACTAATTGAATATTAATAATAAGCAAATATAAATTCCTATGATCATTTATTAATTTCCCTTTTAAATTGTACTCTCCTATACTTATCTCTTGTCCTATTTTTTTAAACCCTCCTCTCTGCACCCCATTTCTTCCAGTGGTGTAAATATCCCTCCTCTTTACCCTTCTCCTTCTCTTTAATCAATCCCATTCAACCACTCTTTATCTCATTCCAGCCTAATCCTGTTCCCCTCCATATCCCTGTAACAAAGCAAGGTATCCCACAATCCTCTCTGTCTGTGCCTGCCTTTGTCCCTGTGTCTGTTTGTGTATGGACAAATTGTGCTATGTTCTTTGACTTGTTGATTGACATGTATATATTATACTGTCAGTCATGGACCTCCTCAGATCTGAATCAGTGAATGACTGTACAGTTATGCTCCATATAGCAATACATGCCATTGTAGATGCTTAATGTCTTAATGCTAAATTCATCCTCATATATGTAGTTTTGTCTGGTTAAAACAGTACAGATTCTGTTCAATTATAGCAATTGGTTTAAAGGATATTTAAATATTTAATCATGACTGTAAAGACATTCAGGATTATGTGCTTCAAATCAATGTGTGTCTAGATTATTTAAACTTTACAACAGTGTTGTGGACTAATCTTTAAGTTATACTGTCTCATATAATGGATTTTCTTCAACAGAGAAAGATGAGAATCTAGTGTCTAAAAAGTGGGACTGAAAAAAAGAAGAACTGAGAAAAACAGAACTCTAATGTGGAAAATTCGCCAGAAAACACTGTGAACCAGTGAAAATCACCCATAAAATGTTAAAACTTATAGAACAAAGGAACAAAAATATTTAAGTAAAAAGTGTTATGTATATGTATTAAGACTTAATTTAATATATATATTGTTATGAACAGTATATTCCAATGAAAATGCTATTCTTAAAATAAAGATGTGTATAAAAAAAGCAAGTGTGGTCTGACACGATTTTTTAGTTTATTCTTAAGTTTTCATATGTAATGCATTCAAATTTGTTACTAACATTGTGCTACATTTATTAGCCCCATTCAAGCAGATTTAGTGTTTTATCATATAACATTAACATATCATTGATCTTCCACTGCTTATTGGCTCAGGCACCAGATACTTCATAATGAAATGATGGCTCTTTCCAGTAAAGTGACTTTGGCCATGAACTGAATGCACAAATCATTATTGTAGAGTAGATAGTACTATAGTTGGTGGGGGGTTGGGGGGTTGGGGGGGGGGGGGTAATACACGAAAATTTATTCTTAAGTGATGACACTTTTCAGTACATACTTAGTTCTTGCTCTGCCTGAGAACAATCAGTTTGAACATTTCACTTTAAGAGAAAGTTTCAACAACAACCAAAAAATGTAAGGTATAAAAATATTTTTTTGAGGTGTAATATTTTCTTATGCAGTTTAAAGTTTTAATGTATTTACTTTAATATATATTTTATCTTTCGGTTTTAAGTGAACAGAAGGAATATGCTAACACTGTTGCTGGTGGTGAGCATGAATGATTTCATCATGGTCGGGGGCAATTGTAACACTAGTTATGAATAAAAATTGTATGAATTAAAATATTTAATCACACAAATTAGCAGGATTTCACTAGTAATTTCACTAAACATCATTAGACTTGTATCTAGTCAAAAACTAGTTACACTTAAAATGTATATTAAATAATATTTTTGTAAAAAAGGATGCATTTCATTTCTAACAATTATAACTCATTACCCACTTAGACCTTTACTTTAATTTTTTTACACAGCTAATAAAATAGTTTAGCACCATGTAAATGAGAATATTCACTAATATATTCACTAGAAATATTCACTAATTAAAGCCATATGTAATAATATTTGATATCAATATACATTTATTAATGGTACTGTTACTTTGGCACATAAATTTGGCAGGTAGATCTATAGTAGTTTATTACAAAGGAAAAAAAAGTTACAATTGCCCCCAGTCTCAATCCCCAGTATGTTTTTGGCTTTAATTTTGCTGGTGACAGGTGCTGATAATGAGTAATATATATCTGTCAGTATCTATCAGGAAAGAAGGATTAGGCCAGCAATATACAAATCACACTGCAGTAGCACTAAGTCTAGTATAGACAGTAGTTAGCATTTCACAAAATTCAAGTATTAGCAATTCCAATTTGTCAGATTGATAAGGAATCATGTTTATCCCGTATGTTTTGAGATCATTAGAAGCATTATGAACCCATGTGTGCAGGAGTGGCCGTTTAGTCTTCATGTCAATGCATTTTTTTAGGCAGCCCACCTCAGTTTGGCCCTTTCTGAGGACCACCTCTTTGCCCACAGAGTCTCTTCCTTTTGGTCTGCCCAAAAAAGTCACCTATTCTTATATGTATTGTTTCATGTGGCATCTGCAGGTAAATCAGTCTCTTGCTCAATCTCCTCCCCTAGAATCTGCTTGACTTGGTTCAATGATTCTGCTTGCCGAATCTGCTCCAGTTTCACCTGAGAATGCAGAGAGAGGAAATACAAAAACTATTTAAAAACCATGCACACTTTTTTAATGCAAAATCAACAAGGCAAAAAACAAACTGTCAACAGTTATAAAGTAAAGAATTGTGACTTCACTATAAAAATTGCAGCAGGACATTCAAGTCAACTGAGAGGCATTTTTTCCCCAACAACCCCTTCATTTTTTTATATGTGCTTAATACGTTTGTTGAAAGTTGTTTTTAGTCCAGGCTCCCTCCTGCCTTATGCTCTCATATTGAACAAGATGTTGTGTGGCTTACACTACAAGAATGTAGCAATAAATTCAAACAATCTTGAAAATATCATGTGTGACACGTCAAGAACTGCTCATGCTTAAATCTTTAGTCGCAGACCTCAAAGATCTGTCTGCAATAGCAAAATCAGAGTACAAATCATGTAGTGAGAGCACGACCTTATGTGTACCATCAACAATTGATCATCTCAACAGAGACTGCAGTGTTTATGCAAAATAGATAAAGCATAAGAACTTCATAATGATCCTAAACCAGAGCAGTACCTGCAGTGACTGTGACAGCTGCACAAAATCCTTCTGCACAGCCTGACTAGTGTCTAGTAGAGAGCGCAGACTGATCACCTGACTGCGACACTCTAAACACTGCTGCTGTAACACTGCCTGAAAGATATAGAGATGTAAACTACTTTATAATCAAATTCAATCATATTCAATTATATACACCAAGATGCAGGGCTACCTTCTCGTGAATGTTAGATTTGTTCTCTTTCTGAAGGTGAGAAAGCGCCACCCGCAGACCCTGCACCTCCATGCGACACTCCTGCAGCTCAGCCTCCAGCTGCACACACAGATGGAACAATGGATACGTTCTCACTGGAATACTGGCATACTGCATAGTATATACACTGAATAGTATTTGAAACAGTTATACATTATACAATAGCACTAGGCTACATTGTTGTCACATGGTCTCATTATCTCATATATATGAAAGAGCTAGTCCCACAAGAAATAACACCTAAGAATTAAAGGCAGGCATACCTTTTCCCTTTGGACCTGTATGCGGTCCGTCTCTACTGTCAGGCTGGCAAGCTTGACTGAGAGAGAGAGAGAGATAGAGATTTTAATAACAAGCCGACACTGGGCACACTAAAATATCATCACCTACCCTCAAATAACAACTAGGCTCTACACTACTGACTAAAAGTCAAAGTATATGCAACTTACCTTCTAAAATCTCTGGAGGAGCAGATGTGATGAGAAAGATGAGGAGAGGAGGTGGGAGAGGAGAACAAACACATCAATGCAGAGAAAAAAGAATCAAAAGCTTCAACAAACAGGACAAATGGTAAGGTAGACCAGATTCAAATGTCTTATTGTGCTAAACTGTACAGCTTGAATGCGATTCAAGTCACTTTTTGGATAAAAGCATCTACCAAATGCACAAATGTAAATGTAATGTAATGTAATAATATATTATAGACAGACCGCTTTCCTCTGTGCGTGTCTCCAGCTGTTCCTGTAGGTTGACTATTTCAATACGAAGCCTCTCCTCACAGTGGGCTGCCTATGTGTGGAGATATACACAGACTTAAAGACTCATTAACACAAATACACACACATCATTCAATTCTTCCACACCTCTGGCCTCCTTTTATCAAATCCACTTGTAAACATACACAATCGCATACCTCTAGTGTTGGACTGGGAGGTGGCAGGCTACTTTCATCCACATCAGTGTCTTCACCTTTCAACTTGGAGAGTTCATTACAGACTCTCTTCTGAGAGTAAGACAGCTCTGCCTGGGTGAAAAAAATACATGCAGTGCAGACACTTAAAGAGTTTGTGATCTTATCAGGATGTTGGCTTAAGGAGTCCTGCTAATGCTGCCATTTGATTGGACAACCTGCTACTCACCAATCTGCTCTGAACGGCATTTTGTGACTGGCTAAAAGATTTCTGTAGGTCTTGAAGGAGGGCCTCAGAAGTCTGCACCTGAGACTGAAGCAATGTCAACTGCAAAAAACAAAAACACAAAGATATCAATATATGAGAATTTGTTTTGCAAGTAATCATCTGCAGACATGCTAAATCTGAGAAAAATTAAGCCACATTAGAAAAAAATATATATATAATATGTATATTATATTAAAGAATATTATGTTTTTCACAAAAATATTAAGCAGCACAACTGTTTTCAGCATGAAATAAGAAATTGAGCAGCAAATCATAATTTCTGAAGGATCATGTGACTCTGAAGACTGGAATAATGATGCTAACTTTGAATTACAGGAATAATTTACATTTTAAAATATATATATTAAAATAGACTAAACTTAAATCTTACCGACTCTAAAGCTTTGAACAGTAGTATATTGTATAAAGCTGTATCACCATTTCTGTATCTTACAAAGAGGACTATTTAAGACAGTTACAGTTCATAAGTGTAATGTAATCAAGACATAAGAGGTAGTAAAATAATTTTTTGCATATCTGTGCTTTTGAATTTGTCTGTTTCTTGTTGCAAAAAAAGACCTGTTGCGAAAGACAGGAACTGAGAGTTTCTGTACCTGTTTTTGTGTCTCTGTGCTTTGCACATCCAGTTCTCTCTCTAGATCAGCTTTCTGCTTTCGAAGTGCTGTCACCTCCTCTTGAAGCTCTACAAGCTAAAAATGCCATGGTAAAAGATTCAACAAGTTAGTTGAGAGACGGTGACATCATGCATTGACATCAATAATCTCCAGCACACTGATTAAAGGTCCAGTGTGTAATATTTAGGAGGATCTATTGACAGAAATTCAATATAATAAACAATGTTTTCAGTGATGTATAAAGACCTTACATAATGAACCGTTATGCTTTTATTACCTTAGAATGAGCCCTTTCTATCTACATATACCGCAGGTTCCCTTATATGTTAATTTTGCGCCGGCATGTTTCTACAGTAGCCCTAAATGGACAAATTGCTCTACAGAGTGTGTTTGCTTGACTGGCTATTCTCTGCTGTCTCAGACAACGACATCTTTGTCCTGTGTCGGCCACCATAACTTCTCTATGTGCTTCGAAAGGGAGGGGTGAGCAGTGAACTGAGCTGTTGGTTGCAATTCGCAAACTTACCACCAGATGCTGCTAAAATTTACACACTGCACCTTTAAAGGGGGACTCAGTAGTATTTCAAATACACTGTTTGGAAGTTAGTCGGCAATACCAACAACAAACATGTAACCAATCAGCATTAGGGGGCGTATGACGGTCGAGGAGAGAGATCGAGCAAGAGGGAGATTTGAAAATAAGAAAAGAAAAAAAAAAAAAACACTGCAGAACGAGAGATGGGACACAATACAAAAGAGCTCAAAAGAATATCATTGGAATGAAGGTTTATGCCTGGGCAAAACGCTTTAGGACCCACGTTTATATTAGAAAAGCTTTCCAGTGCTGGAGAGAGCCAAGTGGAAAGGCCTGAAAACAGATGCGGAGGCTGCTTTGATCCCGCTTCACACATGAGTAACACGGTTTTGATTGTCTGGAGCTGCTGTGCTGTTTGCGACTAACAACGAACGCTTTGTATTTACTCATGTGTACTGTATGTTCATTTTTTGTGCTTCCTTGTCGTTCGTTCACCAACTGCCCTTTATTTTTCGTGAAGCATTTTGTTGTGCGTCAGCTGTGATAAACAGACATCCACTCGCATTGCTGTTGTAACAGTGGCCAGATAGTGAGAGTTGTGCAGTTAAACTACTGCATACTGACGACCGCTAGAGAATGAGGTGCTTAGCATCATTGATAGTGCACTCGCCTCGCTTGCCAGCAGCGATCGGGCCGGGACTCGAGACCGACTCGGATCAGGGTGGTTAGAATTGGAATGTGAGTTTTGGAGGCAGAGCAATGGGTTGATTTCAAATATCAACAATGTCCAAAAGCATTGTTCAAGATCTACTTACAGCACCTTTAACAAACAACAGGCTAGAAATGTCCCACACTTTTTGACTGATAAATGTCCATAATGTTTCCAATGTTTGCATCTTACTGGATTTTTTAGTTGATTAAATATTTTAGAGACAAGCGTAACTAGAAAAACTTTCCATTACTTTTTAGTATTTTGTTAATTTCCAGGCCTGATAACCGCAGTTTTAAAATTTCCTGATACATTTTTTTCATGGCCATGGGAAACCTGCTAGAAAGAATAGAAGTATACTGACATGTGCCTGCAATTTGTCCCAGTCAGTATGTGTGACCAGCCTGTGTCCTGGTGGTGGCAGGTAGATTGCTTCAGGCACCAGCGTTCCTGTGGACACCAGGGAGGCGGTGTCATCTTGAGGGTGCGCATGTCGTGGCATGGAGGGTGTGTCCAGAGAGAAAGAAGACAGGGAGGCAGAGTCACAATGCTGGGGGAAGTAGTCCATCATAAGGCCTGTTGTCTCTGCATCTGACGTCTCTGCCAACAGCTCCAGTGGATCAGAGTCTGACCCTGAGCCCTCATGGTCAGAACCTCGTGGGGGAGAGGAGTCACCCTGTGGTCCCTCACTGGGGGGAGAGGTACCCTCCAGCTTGCCCTTTTTAAAGATGCCCTACATGCACAATGAGAAGGGAGAAATTATTTTAAAAAACACTAAAAGTGAAAGAGGGATTTAAGTGCATTATAATACAGAAACTGAAAGAAATAATACTTGTTTCCCTTTTTGAGACATATAACATGTCTAAAAACATGTGCGCCTCTTGGAGTCAATGGATAACAGAGAGAAAAAAAAAGAAAAAGAGGAGGAACGCAGAAACACACAGACCTTAGTGTCATGGGGCAGAGCGGCTCTCCTCCACTGCGCTCGCTCTGACTGCAAAGCAGATATTCTGGCCTCATACTGAGCAGCTGTTTCTAAGATGGGAAAATAACAGAGGAACTAGATGTGAAGGAATTGGAATCAGCCATAGAGTAATAATGAAACATTTCCTGTCGCTTCCAGTTCTTTAGGTAAAATTCCACTTCATGACATTCAAGTAAGGAAATGAAATGGAAAATGCATAATTGATGCAGGGCGAGATTTTATTGTATCGATTGCATTTACATTAGTGCATTTGGCAGATGCATTAATGTAAATTTAACGTATGCATGATTTTACATCAGTTCACACAATCAAACCCATGACCTTGGTGTTGTTAGTGACATGTTCTACCAGTTGAGCGACAGGAATGCAGCTGTTAACTGGACTGTGAAAAGCAAGTGTCGCAAAAGGGAATAAAAACAGATTTTGATTGACTGGCTTTGCAAACAGCAGCAGAGAGAAGTGATTCATATCACATTTTGATTGAAGATAAGTTCATTCCGATGCCACTGCAAAAGGCTCTACCCTTTACAATTTTATGGTGAATTCTATAGACAGTAAAGCTAAGAACACCCTTTTATTTTTTATTTACATATTTTATATCAATTTTTATTTACCATTTATTGACTTCTGTTTTAATTTTTTTGTCAGGTATTTTATTTGACTACTTTATTGTACATAATTGGTTAGGTTTTTAATTAGGGCAATAATATGTGAAGTTTCAAATTGTGGTGAATGGGCTTGTTATCTGTGCACTTGATATTCTGCGTAAAAACAGATAATGAGGTCAAAAAACAAATATATGCACAGATGAATCATTCACAATAAAAACAAAAAATGCATCAAAAAATAAGGCCAATTTTGATTTCACCCATCATTTACTCTTTTAAATCTGTATGCTGTTACTTTTTCTGTGAAACACTAAAGTAACTTCATAAAAGTATCATAAAAGTAGTCCATATGATTTCTGTCAGAAGTCTTCTGACATATTATAACAGCTTTGTGTAATGAACAGACCAAAATTTAAGTCATTTTTCAATTATATTAACTCGCAATGAAGAATTACTATAAAACAGGAGACAGAGAATACAGTTCAAAATTCTATAGACTCCTTTAAAGTCACCATAAAACCAAAACAGACCCTTCTTATTTTTTTTATGGAATACTGTTGTGTTTATTTTAAATTATTTATCCAAGTACATCACCATCATTTTTTTTTTTTTTTTTCAAATTCACGTGCCCTCTTAATCTTTGATCAAAAACATGAACTTCCCCTCGCAACAACATTTCTTTGATGACGTGTGCACCGATGCGAGTGCATTGCAATAATCCCTCCCTTCCAGCACCCTTGTCACTCAGAGCAACTAGCAAATGACAAAAACGATACAATCAATTCCCAACTGACAAAACCTAAATTTTTTCTCATCAGAGAGGCAGTTAAAAGTGAACTTGTGATAGTATGTTCTTCCCTACTGTGATGTAAATCCAAGTTAAAAAAAAAGAAGAAGAAAAAAAGTAGGATGGGACTTCATTTTGTCCAAGGGAAATTGATTGGATGGTTGTGGTTTGCTATTGCTGTAAAGAAATACTGAAAAACATAATTATGTGCAACAATAAGTCATTAATAAATACCACAATGTTCCATCAAAAATAAGAGCTGTTAATTTTGATTTGCAAATCAATTAACAATGTTTGTTTGCACAAAGCTGGGACAATCTGTCACTCACATGAGATTGCAGCAATAGAAAAGCACATAGATCCAATCATCCAATCAATTCCCGATGGACAAAATCAAGTCCTGCCCTACATTTTTCTTGTTTGAGAAGCCGCTTCACTCGGATACGTCACCATGGGGTAGAAGCTTCACCTTAGGTGACAATACTCCTTCAATCCCTCCCTCTCACTCCTCACCTCTCAGAGCCTCCTGCAAGGACTGAATCTCCTGGTCGCATTGTTTTTGCAGTTCCTGCAACTCCTCCTGTTTGCTAAGCTCACAGATCTTCGCCACACCCTGCCAGTGTTCCAGCTGAGCTCGGCACTCGATTAGCTGCGTCTGTAGGTCTTCTACTGCAGGGAAACAATACAGAAGGACTTCTGAAACTCTTCCAAATAGCCTTGTTCCCTTTCTTATCCATCCACCGTCTAATTTTTAAAGAATCACTTAAAACAGGTGCATAATGTGAAAACACGCGCATGACAGATAAGTGACACACATGAAAGAGCTCTACTTCATTAACAAGATGGATTTTGCCGAAATCAGATTAACCCTAAGAGGACTTGATTTGATTTGTCCAATGCCTATTCAAGATTTAAACCTGACACGACATGTCAAAGAGTCTTATATAGTGATTCTAGTCGTAAACACCTGTTGATTTATGCTGCACCGGTTTGCTGCTATTCGTATCAATAGAAACCTGTCCACAATTTTTGTTAAATCCATATATGTAAAATATAATGCGGTACGCTTTATTTAGGAGCTGTTCCAGCTAACGTACATGATTGGATATGTTTGCACGTCGAGCTCAAATGATCATTCCTTACGAAATTAATGGCAAAAATCTCGGAATAACTGACAAAAAAAAATGTGTTTACATCGACACAAACCTTTATATTTAGACTGTAATTTAACATGTACTGTTTGTTCATACCATCATTCTCCTCACTGCGCGATGCTGATGTGTCCGCCACTTCCATTGTTTCACGTCATTTGTCTCGATATTTTCTTTTCGTTTCGATATTTTTCCCTGCGTCTGCATCCGTCTTCCTTTTCCTGTGTGAAGTGCTGCAGGGCCGGGCTTCAACAAACTGCACCAAGAGTTCAGGAAACAACTTTCCCCGGTTCAATCCTACGGATATTACCTAACCGTCCTCCCTAGAGCCACAAACACACACACGGATTGGCTTAAAATCTAGTGAACTGGCTACACAGACCGCGCTTTTGGGCCTCACAGGCGTCAGATGACTGAGAACGCGCCTGTGATGCTGTCTAGGTAGGCAGCTCACTAGATTTTGAGACGCATCCAGAGGGGATGTGGACGATCCAAGCGATCCCATGCTGTCTTCGTTGAAAATAAATGCAATCCATGACGTTGAATGTTTTTCAAAACTCATTGTTTTTCAATGACAAAAACGAGTGAATAAATAAATAAATAAAACACTTGTGTAGACACCGCAGGTTGTTTATTACATATAGATATATAATAGCCATATCCAGGGCCGGCCCGATCGTTTATGGGGCCCTAAGCAGAATTTTATATGGGGGCCCTCGGTTAAAATAACTTAAGATAAACAGTATCTTCTTATATATATATATAAAAAAAAAAATAAATGTACAAAACTCACAATATTAAATTAAATACTTAAATAATGACAAAATGAACAGATCAGATGGATTTGTAACAGGATAACAATAATAAATGTATTAACAATAAAGGAATAGTTCGTGGCTCGCCCAAAAATGAAAATTTTGTCTTTTACTCACTCTCAACTTGAATGAGTTTCTTTCTTCTGTTGAACATAAAAGTTAGTTTGAAGAATGTGGGTAACTAAGCAGTTGCACCATTGACTTCCATTCTTCAAAATGTTCAGCAGAAGAAAGAAATTAATACAGGTATGGAACAACATGAGAAAGAGTGAATAATAACAGAATTTTTCATTTTTGGGTGAACTATCCCTTTAAGGACAAGCAGCAGCAAGTTTACTATAAGGCTGCTGTCACTTTAAGACCTGCATGCCATGTCAACTATTTTTCCACAATATAGTTGCTAGTTATTAGTCATAAATCACAAATTAAATGTTATCAAGATGCTTTCATGTTCTTTGTCTCCTTTTCATATAGAAGATTTCCTATTTTAAGTGGGAACCGTTTAACTAAATACAACAACTATATCTACTTGATTATTCTTTGGGCTGGGAAAAAGTATAATTAGATAAAAATAATTAAATAATTAAAATACTCAACTGATTTATAAGCCCTGACTGAGAAATTTCACTCCACCGATTTGACAATAGGACAATAATGGACACATGATTTTGGGTTTAACAAAATATAACATTCAGATTTCATAACATCTAAAAATACACAAATTACAGCAAAACAAAGAATCTGAAATATGATTTTTTTTAAACATCAGTAATGCACACACACACTAATGCAACAGATTCCAGAGAGGATTTGGATGTTGACTTTGACCTAATTAGGAATCTTTCAAGTCCTTGGTTTGTGAGTTCCCGAATGGCAATGAAACCAAATACACATACATTTATTATATTTTATTATCGTAACAGCAATAAGTTGACATAAAAATGTAGGAAACCATGGTATACAAAAGCCAGCTTCAATATTTCTATTAAAATTGACAATGATGTGAATAAATACTAGGTGTCATTAGAATCTCATGCCGCCATATATGAAGGGCTCCTTATTCTTCAGTCATTGTAATTTACCATACAGCAAGTATTTTAGGTACAAATCAGAGAAAAGGAGAATGACTTTAAAAGCTGCTAGTGCACAACAACATGATATTTCAGAGCATTAGGTCCAATCTCATAACATGGCCCTTCAATTACCTTTGCAGTACAATCGTTTTATTGCAATGAGACTAAAAAAAAATAAAATTAGAACACAGTATTAGTCCACAGCTCCATTATTTAACGCTGGAAGACAGAGCCTCCAGGAGCAGTAGCGTGTAACTAAGTGCCCATAAAATAGCTCATCTGTGTCAACTACAATACAGGAATGATTAGATGCAGTTTAGTGGTACTTCTGGGAGCTGTGTTCTTCCTATCCAGATCCTTGAACTGTAGATTCCCTCTCAGTTCATGTCCTGATCACCAACACTCTGACGCAGGTACTCCTCATAGAGATTTTTCTGCCAAAACATACAAGCGAATCATTAGATGAGTCGGTCTCCACTGTAGCCGTCTTTAGATGTGTCAAAACAAATGCACACTATACCTTTTTAGTCTTGACCACCTCTTGGACATACTCCAGTTTTTCCTGAAGCTGTCTCTTTTGTTTCCCAGAGAGTGTTGGTTTAGTCCTAAAAGTGGAATGAAGAGGAAAAAAGAACACACACACACACACACACACACACACACACACACACACACACTTAGCAAAATGCTGAAGCTGCTCTTTTCCACACACTAAAAGTATATGGTTTACAGGGGCATGCATTAAATTAAGATTATATAGACCAGGGGTGTCCAATCCTGCTCCTGGGGGGCCACTGTCAGCTCCAACCCCAATTAAACACACCTGAACCAACTAATCAAGGTTTTTAGGCATACAGGAAACTTCCAGGCAGGTGTGTTGAGGCAAGTTGGAGCTAAACTCTGCATGACAGTGGCCTTCCAGGACCGAGTTTGGAAAACCCTTGATATAGACCATAAAACTTGCACACTATATTCCAATTAGAAAAAAAACTACTACTCTGCTGCCAGGTCTTTAATAATAATAATAATAAACTGTTTTGTCATTTTTGGAGCTTGACTGTGAACTTTCTGGTAAATATCTCCTTTTGTACATCACAGAAAAAGCCAAACTTAGGAAGAGGGTGAATAAATGGCAATTTTCATTTTTTTTAATTTTTTAAACTACAAGTGTCTGCATGTTTAAGTTTATAATCTGCTTTTTCACCTGAAAGAGAAGCGTGCAAGGAGGAGAAAGATGAAGGACAACAGCACCAGTCCAGCACAACTGTACAGCTGCACTTCCACTGACAGGGACTCAAACGCCTTCACTGCAGGAGCCTGAACACACAAACCCACACTTACATCAGTATCTACAACAGAATCACTCACACTCGTTTGTTTTTGTGAATTGTGGGGACATTCCATAGGCGTAATGGTTTTTATACTGTACAAACCGTATTTTCTATCCCCCTACACCTAAACCTGCCCATCACAGAAAACTGTGCACATTTTTACTTTCTCAAAAAAACTCATTCTGTATGATTTATAAGCCTTTTGAAAAATGGGGACATGGGGTAATGTCCTCATAAGTCACCCTCTCCTTGTAATACCCATGTCATTATACAAATGTGTCCTGATGTGTCACGCTCACACGCTCTCTCACACACACGAATGCATATCCATACTAACCACATATAGTGAGAGTGCCTCTGTGCCGTTATTACCCAGCATGAGCTCCAGTACTTCTCTGGAGAGGCTGCCAAGCACCAGGATGACTAACAGCAGCAGGGGCACAGTGAAACCCAGCATGCCCAGCAAACAACCCTTAAAACGTGCTCGACGGTTCTCTATACTGCAGTGCCTACAGAGAGTAAAACACACAATGGAAACTGTAATTGTAGACATTTGACATCTAATAAACATTACATATGTACACAAAATGTATAGGCAAATGCCAAGCTAAGAATTCACTACCTGTCATTATCAAGTGTCTCAGTGATGGCCTCAGTGATGAGGTTACAGTCCTTCTCCAATGAGTTAAGCGTGTTCTGCACAGTCTGGTTAATGGTCTTTTCTATAGTCCGACACACCTCCTCAATCTGATTGACACATCGGCTGGGCTGATGATGGAGACAGTGAGGAAAGATACTTTAATATTCTTCACTTACAAAAAAGATAAAGCTGTTGTCGCATAAAATGGTGAGGAGCTGAAAGGTTTATGATACCTTATTAGGGTTGGGAACGTAGATGGTGGGCATGTCAAAACCACACTTATTGAGTCCCGGACGCTTGCAAAGCTCCTGCACAATCTGCATCATAACTCTCTGAAATAACCAATAACACAGCCATCAATGTGCCATAATCAAGCAGTCAAGACTATAAGCCTTTAAAGATCTTCTCCTTTACAGTCCCTTGAAACAGTCACATACACCACCATTCAAAAGTTTGGGGTCCGTTTTTTTTTTTTTTTTTTTTTTTAAATGAAATTAGCTTATTCAGCAAGGACATTTTGAATTGATGGAAATGATAGTAATGACATAGTAAAGACTTCTATTTTAAATAAATGTGGTTCATTCAGTGTCTAGACTACAATTTCAGCTTTGCCATCACAGAAATAAACAGTTTATTTGTAAAAGATATTTATAAATATTTAATTTAAAATATATTAGAATAAAAAAAGCTCATTTAAAATATTTCATATTATTACTGTATTTTTGATCAAACAAATGCAGCCTTGGTGAGCAGAAGAGAATGGCTTTGAACGGTAGTGTACATGCAAAATAAAACGTAACAGTGAAGATTAGTGAGTAATAAGAGCAGTTTACTTGTCGATCAGACTCTCCTCCAGCCTCATCAGCTTTACTGAGATAAAAACGAAGACGGTCCCCTTGCTTGTCATTCAGTTTCTCTACAATACTGAGTGTGCGCTTGCATAAAGCCTGTCCCATTGGGTCAAAGAAGACCAGGATCAGGTCACAGAGCTCACCTGGTGTAGACAGGTAGAATACAGAGACATATATTAGGATCATAAACATATGCTAAATATATACACATGCAATCAACATTTCAGTGTCAACTCCTAAACACAAATAACTAAAGACAAACACACACCGAGCCACAGAATGGCTTGTTCCACGTCAAAGGGGTATTTCATATCTCCATCCACCAGACCAGGAGTATCAACAAAAGTCACCAAGCTGAAACGTTTCTGTCGTGAAGTGCAAATCTCCGTGCCGAGGTATTCTGACACACCTGAAATTGAGAGAAAGTTGCGTTTCAGACAAATTCATGCATATTTGCGATGTAAACCTATAAGCTTGTAGCCCTGCTTTTATTACACTTTCCAGAAGTCAACAACAAACCTTTAAAGTCTTGCAGTGGTTTGAAGTGCGGATAGAGATGGAGCGTTGCATTTCCCTAAAACCAACACAACAGTTGTTATACATTAAAAGGTAAAATGCGTTTATATCAGTAATGCCAATTTCATCCCCAAACACACAAAACTTTCATGGAAAATGTATAGGAGGGTCATGCTTACGGTGAGCGACTCCCTCTTTCGCCCACTGGTAACAAAGCTGAAGCCCTGCGTCTCTATAGCGACCCCTGTCCTTTGTATATGCTCCTCCACATACCTGCAGAATAAAAACATGCTTTCTCAGTCTCTCACACACTAATCTGAGTATATGGTTGTAATGCGTGTATATTATCCTACCAATTGATAAAGCTGCTCTTTCCAGCTGAGTGGTTCCCCATCAACATCACAGTTATCTTTTTCCGGGGAGGCAGCAAGGTCACCCCAACAGTTTGAGCGATTGCTATTAGTCCTGTAGCACAAAGGACTTACTGGTTAGACAAACTGGGCTGGAAAAGAAAGTGTCATTTATTTTTAATTCAGGTTCAGAGGCTGAATTAAAATTTTTGGGTAAACTAACCTTCAATTTTGGGTAAACTAACCGTTATTGTCACCCACTGAGTAACAATCACAGCAAAAAAGAACTTTAAACAATTAAACTTTATGTATTAAGGTAAAGAATGTAATGAAAACCAAAGGTGAAGTGCTTCTGGCACTCTGAAGTGAATAATTGTCAAACCAACAACAGGCGTTTTAGCTATCCGGCTACTGTTAGCACCTCTCATCCACGCGTGGAGACAGACCCAATACCTTACTAAAGCAAATAAATGAATGAGAATGTAGTCATTTATAAAGGGATTTTTTTTTCTAACCGCTTTCCGGATTGATGTACATCTGATGGCAGTCCCGTAAGATGCGCTCGTCGCAAGACACACTGCCAGATACTGAGTCGGCATTTGCAGCACTCCTGTTTTTGATTTTCCCGGACATCGTGATGTAAAATTATGGGCTGTAATAAAGCAGCGTGTGTTTTATCGTATACAAAGTAAAATCGACTGACAAAATTGTTTGAAATATAAGAAAAGACAGAGAATATTACTCACATCCAAATGAAGTTCAAATCACCCCGGTCTGCTGGATAACGCTGGCCACGTCACCGGTATTCGCAGGGCATTGTGGGAGTTGTAGTCTTTATTACTCCGTTTTGCTCTCGTTGTTTGATAATTAGGGCAGAAAGGCGGTTTCTTGTTTCCGCCTTGGCTATTTATAAACCACGTCGTCTGTAGACTATTATATAACGATTAATCGTTTGGAAGTTGGCCCTTTGTACTACAGAAGTTTGTGAAGTGAGCCATTTGAGAAACTTCTTTCATTACAACTTTAGTATTAAGGTGCCATGCTAATCATTATATACATACATTATTATTATTTTTATAATATATATATATATATATATATAGTGTGTGTGTGTATCAATATATGTGCATAAATATCACGAGTAAAAATGTTCCCTTATAAAAAGTCCATAATACTTGTGATCACTGCACAATGAAAATGTCCTATGTACAATTGTATACTGTGTACTTTGTTTATAATGTATACTTTTTAATGCCCTTTAAATGTTAAAAATGATACAACTTTCTAACCTAATTTCAATGGAGGTGAGAAAAAACAAAAAAAAAAAAAAAAACACATGACAAGTTTTTATTTACCCCATACTTTAATGTAAAGAATTCAGGTTAATGTCATACACATTAATGGTTTAGCATTCAAAGAAATACTTTGCTACACAAACATAAACGCATTTACATGGCATGTCTGCTCTAGCATGATCAGATCAATGTCTCTGCACATACTCCTCACATGTCAGATTATACTTACAACATTTCTCATAGACAAATGCACAAAACAAGACAAACATAAAAATGAATTACATCTTATAAGCTGTAAGTGAAGTGTCTTAACTGTGGACCATCTCTATTCTACAGCCAATAAGCCTGATGTTTGCTCTCTCATACTCACTCACACACACACACACACACACACACACACACACACACACACACACACACACACACACACACACACACACACACACACACACACAAACAAACTTGAGCAGATGTTCGTTTGTTGGGATTCCTCAGTGACTTGGTAAATTAAAAGATGAATTCAACCGAAATTACTGAATTTGGAGGCATGAATCATCCTTTATGCAAACTCTCTTACACACATATTGCACATAATCCTCTCTAAGCCACACAAACACAAAACACATATAGTAAAATAATTTCACTCACACTACCTCGTTCACAAAGACCTCGTTCTTTAAAGTAAAAATTAATTGAGTAAAAAGTCATTGGATTGTGGCATTTTCATCACACTTTGTTTAAACCTCGTGAATTGCACTTAATCGGGAGAATTTGAGGGCTTGTGTCAAAATCCCAACAAAAATCAAGGATTTTTTAAAACTGGATTTAAGTGGTTGATAAGAATTTTAGCACAGTTTCTCCTAAGCCTTGCACACAACCACACCTCAAAACACATAAAAAAACAAAAACAAAACACACACACACACACAAACCAATCACCCAAGAAATATATAAAAGAAAGCATATCTCATGCCATTGCAAGCGGTGACAGCAAGTTAAAGCAAAGGCTGAAGGCTTTAGTCCCAGCCATTATCCTTAATCATGTGAGATAATTCAATAATAAACTTCCCCTCCTTATACTTCTGACTTAACTCAAATGCCTGCTCCTGTAGAGGAAGGAAGAGAAAAAGAAAAAAGAAAAAAAAACAGAAATTGTGATCATACTGTAAGGTAATTAGTCATATAGGCATGTCACTTAATTTTCTTTAAAACATAAAATATACTTACATATTTCCAGCCCAGTGTGGTGTGGCAATTCTCACAGTAAATATCAGCCACAGCATGAAGACCGGTCAGCAGCAGCCTTTCCTCTGCTGGACCACAACCTACGTTCACCCTGAAATCACAAAATAACAGTAAAGCAAAATATTTCCTCTATCACGAATGTGATCTAATGTCTGAGATTTATGTTCCAGAAGTGATACTCACACAGAATTGAACAGGTAGGCACGTCCTTGGCTGCCTTGAAATGACTGAAAACAGACAAACATGCGAGTCTAACGCAAAACAGCATCACAATTCTAGCTGTAAATGTGCCACAAAAGTCACACAAAGTAACTCTCACCTTTGAAATGAGGTCATCATGGTTAGCCAGGTGTGCACGGCAGTGGACGCAGCTGTAGCGACGGTGACAGGAGTCCAGATAGGCCTGGAAAGTTTTGGCCTTGGTCTGCTTCACCATGTCTTTGAAGAACACGCACAAACAAAAACAATGTCAGATCATATCTGCAAGGATAAAAAAAAAAAATCCTGCTGCCCATTCTCGTCTGAATCTGACCATGAAAACGCTACAAAGCAGCTTTGACTGCCAAAACAGTTCATGGCGAGGTTGCCAAATAGTCTTGCGTAGTTAAGAAGCATGGTATTGACATCAGCCAGTAATGTTGTGAACATAAAAGCAGACTAAATGCTTTGAGACTGATTTTTGGCATGCTGGATGTGACATTTACAGCAATTCTTTTGTTTAGGTTTTTGAATAGCGTTTTAATGTCATCTCATATCTCATATCCTTTTTTCAGAGATATACCAGGAAAAAAGGAAACATCCACATGACCTACTTTGCTTGGCTGCCCACACTGTAGTTACCCCATATATGGCCCGCCAGGCACGAGGGTAAACAGGAGTGAGAGGTAGGCCTAATGGATAACTATGCCACACTGTAATAATACAGCTTTAGATAAAATATGGTATTATAAAATCTTTAAAAAAAAGAAAAAACACTAAATCTCCGCAGCTCACGATTTTAGTTTCGGTTTTTATGAACTTAAGTGCTATAGCTCGGCCCACAAAGCAGCTGAAAAATAGCGATGCACGATTCGTGAACGAATCGTTCATAGGAGTCGGGTGCTTTCAATAATTCGGTTGAACCGGTGTACAAAACCGATTCGTCACGGGCCGAAAACGTTAATTTTCAGTGAAATTTGCAGTGAGCCCAAAATTTGACTGATGGGGCAAAAAGGTAATTTTGCAAATCGCAAAATACTACAAATAAAGCTTACTGTAAAGTAATTCACTTTGTGTCAATCCATAATAGCATTATATTAAAACGTGCCAAAGCAATGTAAATCCAAATTAAATTTATTTAAATGTAACATCACCATTCCAATTATAAATGTAAATTAATTATTAGGTTCTTAAATAACTTTTTATTAGATGAATCACTGCTGCAACAAAATGAATCCGAAGACACGAAATTACAATAATATCATCTCATACAGGCTAAATATAGAAAGAAAAGTATGGGGGACCACGCAATTAAATAAAATCGTCACGGCTTAAAATAAATGAATCGTTTTTTATGAACTGTTCGAAGGAACCGAGTCATGGAATTAATTCGGACTTCCAATCACTACTGGAAAATCTCACCAACCCGCGCGACTAGATACACGCTAAATTAGCGTTTCAAACTAACCTCCTCTACATATTCAAGTGATATAGTCTCTTCACAATTTCAGCATTGTATACAGGTTATCAACCCATGAGTGGAGCCGTTTTACATTAGAACCTTTCTACATGCTCGCTCCATTTGAAATGCTAGGCAACAATAAAAAAAAAGGCCTCACCTATATATTAACGATTTCTTCAAGACAAACGCTGTTCCCGGTATTGTCACCAGAAGAGAAGGGTGCTCAGCTAAACGGCATGAAGCCTGGGCATTCACTGAGCTCACTTTGAGCGCACTCAACCAAACAAACGTGCGGCACGCTGCGCTTTTCCTACAGTTCCCTCCTTTGTGTCCTTCCTGTCGACCTGCTCTGATGCCCCACCGTGCGATTTTAACCGAAAGACTCGTAATTTCCAAAACTCAAACAAGCCACCGTGCAGAATATGTCGCAACCGAATATAATCCGTAGATTTGTTTACTGTATTTTTTTGAGGAAGTGTCTTATACGTCATATGGCGCAAAACAAACCGCCCTCGACCAATCACAATCCAGATAGAGGCGTCCTGAATATAGGTCAGCCAATCAGATGCGCTCTTCCCGTGCGTTTGAAGTCACCTGAACGATACAGTTGCGTTGAAAACGTTTCAACGAATAAAAACAACAAAACGCTCGTGTTTTGGTTATCTTTATCTTATCGCTTTTTTTTTTTGGAAGTGGTGATTTTTTGTGACAATTAGTAAGTCACGTGAACGATTTGAAAATAATTACATGTATTATGAACCATGAGTTACGTTTTGTATGACATAAAATGTTTCACTGAAATATAATGCATTTTTTGGATGTGAATAAGATCATTTTAAAGGACAAGGCAACCTTTAATGTCAGCTGATGTTGGGCACAACTGATGGACTTTGCACGGGCTCTCACTAAAGTCGGATAATATTTGTTTGCAAACATTGGCAGGGAGGCGCTAAACTGAAACTGACTGAAAAACACAACAAACATGCAAAGGACACGGTGGGATAATGAAGTAAGGAGCAAAGAAAACACCCTTAAAACAGTCCATTTGTAAAATATATTTGTTCCATTTATTTTTGTGTGTTTATAGTCACACAAATTGTCCCAAGAAGATTGCGTAAACCAAGTTTCATCTATACACTACTTTATAGCCAGTGTTGATAAGGTGAGAGTGGCATTAAAATAAACTTGGCTGTATGATTAAAAGCAAACAGCATTTGTACAGTGTTTGACTAGACAAAGGTACACTCTGTGCATTTGATCATGTGGCTTGTTTGCACCTAATGTAGTTTGATAACAGGGTGGGATAGTCAGACATGACTCCAGTTGCTCCTGCGGCAAATGCTGCTTCGATATCCTGTTCGTCATTACAAACAAAGAGATGAATCTAAAGAGAAACAGAGAAAGAAAAACATGCTGTTTTGTATTTTGAAGCATGTAGGTACTCCCAATGTGAGACCAATATTGCATAAACACAGTTACTATATTAAGACTGTGTTGTGTCTGACCAACTAGCAGTTAATCAAGGGGTAATAAGTCTTACTTTTTGGATTCAAATTAGACCAATGTATTTTTTCATGTAGGCCTAACTAATAAAAAGGCTGACTGGCTTGTAAGACTAGTCTAAGCAGTTTATGCAACCAGACACAGTTTCTCACAGAAAATGCAAGTTACTCAATACACTATGCTGTTTCTTAACATTACAACATATGGACATGATATAGCATGAGCACAAACCTGAATTCCTCTGTCTCTGAGGTGCTTGAACATGCCTTTTCTCATTGTCAGTCTGCCACAGAAACATGTAAAACACAGAAAATCATTTAAAACTAACTTATTATTATTATTATTTAGGTTTATTTTGACACCACTACTAAGAAAAGTTACCTTTCAATTAAAAAGATGACCAGACTGCTTCTCAAAATCCACATGTCGGGTATATATTCTCTGTAGGAAAGAGTTAAGTGAAATACGCATCTGTGTGATTACCATAGCCTTAACCCCAAATTTTTGGTGTATACAGACCTGTTGAAGATTTGTGGCAAGTAGAACTGCAGGAAACTCTCTCCGAGGGGAACAAATGGCAGAAGACCAGTGTAGTACAGCAGGAGCAGCTGTAAACCTCGCTTTACAGTGAACATATAGGGCATAGAGGAGTTCTGCCATTGACAAAAAAGGAGACAGTGACAAAGAAGTATGTGGGCTATTTATTATTGAAACAAAACGGGTAGAGTGGGACATAAATGCACACGCACTGTTTTGCGACAGCTTTTCATGATGGTGGACTCAACAGAGGCCCAAACTGAGATGCCGTCTCTGTTGTATTTTTTCACAAGATCAGAAATCTGAAAGAGACAGCGGAGAAAACTAATGTTATTTGGGAAGGGAAGCTTAGTAAATAAATGTAATTAAATATGGTTGAAAATTTAGGGAAAAAACATTAGGGGCCATTATGTGGCTCAGGTATTGAAGTACATGTCAATAATGATGATCCCGCTCTTGCCTTCTCAATCAGCATAGTGTTATTTTCTTTCACTTCGATGTTCACAGCTATATGAGGAAATTTGCGAAAAACATCCTCTAATAACGCAAAGTTTCTATCTGATCCAGTGCTGAAGTGGCCTGTACAAGGGGAATTAATAAGAGTATAATCATTATGCATTAATAAAGATGTTAATAATGGCAATATATCATTGCTAAAAACACACACCAGTCTTGAAGGTGACCTCGAGTGTCTCTTTATAAGGTGGCAAATCCTAAAGGAAAAAAAAAGAAGTAGAAGACAACTTATTGACCAAACAGGAAACAAGAAAATAACCAGGCAGAATACAACCTAAAAGTCCAAATAACAGAAACACAAAGTGCACAAAACAGAGAACATGTAACAATACACTATTGTTCAAAATTTCGTAACGATTTTTTAAATGTTTTTGAAAGAAGTCTCTTATTCTCACCAGGCTGCATTTATTTGATCAAAAATACAGTAAAACATTAATACTGTGATTGTGAAATATTATTACAGTTTAAAATAATTGTTTTCTATTTAAATATATTTTAAAAAGTATTTTATTCCTGTGATCAAAGCTGTATTTTCAGTATCATTACTCCAGTCTTCAGTGTCACATGATCCTTCAGAAATCATTCTAATATGATGATTTGATGTTTAAGAAATATTTCTTCTTATTATCAAAGTTGAAAACAGTTGTGCTGCTTAATATTTTGGGGGAAACTGTGATTCATTGTTTTCAGGATTCTTTAATGAATAGAAAAAAACAAATTAAAATAAAAATCTTTTGTAATATGATAACTGTCACTTTTGATCAATTTAATGCATCCTTGCTGAAAAAAGTATTTCTTTAAAAAAATTAAAAATACAAACTTCCACATGGAAACTGCATTATTTTTTAATCATTGAAAAGTGTAATTAGAGAATTATTTGTAATAGCATAGTATAGAGCAGCGCAGTATATCAGGAGAAAATGTTAACCTTGACCTCTGACCTCCAGGTTTAAGGAGGAGACGGTGACATCTTCCCCAGTCTGCCTCAGGAGGTTCTCATCATGTGACACAATCACATGACCATCTTTAGTCAAGTGACAGTCCAACTCCAGCATCTCTGTGCCCACTTCAACAGCACTGACAGGTAAACAGAGAGTAACTGTAATCAGTGCGGCAGGAACATTCAGGGCAGATGTTTTCAGTGAAGATTATGTTAATACAACTAAATTTAAATAATTTTTAAGATTTTTTAGGCCTCCTGGTTGAGAAACACTGAGCTGATACTGATACAAGAAGCTGATACTAATCTACCATTCAGTCCAAAAGCATTGAGGCATAGACCAGCTTCACACTCACTGTGTAAAAGCCTCCATAGTGTTCTCAATCCTTTCACCACAGCCTGAGGACAGAGAGCAGGAGGTCAGAAACTGTGGACCCACACTCATACACACACAAACATAAAAATTCCTCAAAGACTTAATCACTCACTCAGTCACATATTAACTAGCACTTTATATACAAACCCCATGAGGAAAACATTCACACATGCTGTCACGCACACAGAATTATCTAATGCTGTTCATTGACAGTTTTATGAAATAGTCAGAGGATTTCTCTAGAAGGTTTATATAACTTTTGATGCTGTATGATAGTTCATCTATCTCCTGAAAGAATTTGGCTGTGACATGCAAAGAGCAACAAGTGCAGTCAGGGCGGAGCCACCCCGCTCACAACTGCTGTTTGTCTACTTATTTGTTGACAAGAATTGCGTTTATTTAAACGCAGAACCGTCTCTTTAAGACCACAAAAAAACGGGAGACTTTTCAGACGCGCACTCCAACTTCGCCTCAGCGCCAGGCGCAAGTCAAACGCGCGCGGAAATGATACAGATGCCGAATGAGCTTCAGCAGAAAAACAGTGAACGGCGAACATTAGCTTACGTAAATGTTTCTCAATTGGTGGGTTGCAAGACCGCGCACTTTTCAATCGCGCAAATACGGCGCGCTATACACACACACACACACACACACATATATATATACATATATATATATATATATATATATGCATGCGTCACATGTCTCTGGACTAAAATATTCTGCTATGTGAGATCACAATATAAGGCACAAACTGATATATAATTTTTTTAATGCTTAAATAAATGTGAGAACTGTGCATTTGTACTAGAAGATGCTAATTTTGCTTTAATTTATAAAGTACAAACACAAATGTATCACATTTAAATGCATAAAATAATTAATTTTACATTCTGGCATTTATGTGCTGTTGACTTCCGCTTCCGCATCAGCAAATGGGAATTCAGAAGAGAACACGTTTTTTTTCTTTGTACTGAGTTTAATTTAGGTATGATAGAACTGTTGCAATTATTTATTTTGACAATATAGAAAGTTAAACATTTAGCGTTTACTTTTTTGGTTAGTTTTTGAAACTCAGAATTGTTGAAGTTCATTGATTATACATAAAATTCAATGAAGGTTGAATAATCTTTGAACTACAGTATGTAGTTATCTGCATGTCTCATCCATGGAGATGCAACAATGGAGAACAAGCTATTGGGGGTTTTGAGAACCAGAACTGACTGAACAAGTTGAAATTTAGCTATAGTGTGGGCCCCTTTATTAATATGCCTGCAACTGAGGAATGATTAAAAAAAAATGGTCAAATTTACTCAGCATTCCATGATCTAATTCACTATCTCAATTACAATTAAGTAGGCTACAAATGAACTGTATTCAGTTGTGTTGTAGGCACAGTGCAGTACATTATAGTCAGACTCATTTTTATGTTGAAATAATGAAGATTTCTGTGCCACCCCAGAATGGTTGCTGACCCCTGCCTGGCCACCCCTATGAAAAAATCCTGGCTCCGCCACTGAGTCAGAAACATTTTGGTTCATTTGAAAGATAATTGAATAGTCAACTGCAGCATTATTTCAATTAATTAGGTTTAATGTGGCTTAAATTTTAAAAGCAAAATCCAAGAACCCCAAGCCCCAGACAAGAGGTCAGATACTGTACCTCCCCTGTGAGAGATGTGGGTGCAGTAGAAGGCGGTCTGCTTCTTCTTGTGCAGAATGTGAGGGTTCTTCAGAAAGTACAGTGACGTGAGAGCGTAGCCCCCTACTGCTGGGAGCAGGTAGTACAGGTAGCTCGCCATAATAAGTGGAAAGATGAGATCTCAGGGGCTCAGAGAGCACCAGATGAAAGCAAAGACGGAAATATGATCTTTGAAAGAAAGATGGAATTTTAATATTATGTAATATTTTATGAATATTACACATTAATAACATTAAATGAATGTTATTATATGAAGTATTATTTATACACATCAAAGCATGTGTATATACGCTGCCCGGCCCAAAAAAAAAAAGTTGGATTTTAATAGGCAAATACTTAAGAATCTATGAATGGATCATTATTACAGTGATTATTATGTTTATAGCATGTTATATGTTTGGCAACGGTTCTTTTAACCATTAAAGATGGAGTGTGTACCTTTTCATTTCTTAAACAACCATGTAGGAAGACACATCATGGCCATATTCCAGGATGACAGATTCACCAGGGTTAAAAGTGTGAAAGAATTGTTCAGAGAGCATGAAGAATCATTTTCACACATGAATTGGCACCTCTGAGTCCAGACCTTAATTTCATTTAAAGTCTCCTCCAGCACATCCCAAAAACTGAGGTTAAGGTCAGTGCCATTTCATGTGACATTGTCATCCTGGAATATGGCCATAATACATCTTAATACTTGGTTGTTTAAGAAATGAAAAGCTACACACTCCATCTTTAAGGGTTAAAAGAACCGTTGCCAAAAATATAACGTGCTAGAAACATAATAATCACTGTAATAATGATCCATTCATAGACTCTTAAGTATTTGCCCATTAAAATCCAAACAGCAACTTTTTTTTTTGGCCAGGCAGTGTATATAATAATAATAAAAAAATCAATAAACCATCTACTTATCTGTTTCTCCCCTTAATTATCATTTAAAAAAAAAAAAAACTTACCAGGACTATTTCTTCAACTCCTTAATTGAGATATCCTGGGGTATCTGATCCAAGTACACGGCAACTCCCACAAGCACCTGTTCTCAAAGCTAATGCCAATATGACTGTCCTTATCTTTCCTTTTTTTCCCTCCTTGTATCTCTCACTGTAATTTACTAGTTTTACAGCCACTCCTGTTTTTAATCCCTCACCTTGCCTACCTATCATATTACTTTGCAAGAAATGTTGCCCAATGTGCTCCAAAGAGAAGCAAAACTACACAGCAATGTAAAGGTCCCACCTTTTCCCGAATTCCTAATGCAACCACACCAGAGAAACAGACTAAACAATGAAATCTTTCTCTGTAGGTGTGTGTATATTCAGTAATCAGTCAGTCACTGGTAGTTACACTCTTTGTGACTCCAAATTCCCCCCTCCTTTTTTTTTTTTTTTGTGACTGTCAATGAGGTTTGTTGGAATGTGGTTTGCTCGACTTTTTGAGCGCATTTAGCAAGTGCAGGGTGTCAGCGACCTCCCAGAACATCATTCTGCTTGCTTTTTATATGTACTTAATGACTTTTAATGACTAAGTAATAAACATATACAATACATATTCTCGCTAGTGCAAATTAGGCATGATTTGAAGGGAGAAGCAGCAAAATTGAAATGAAAAGCAAAGGTATCATTGCAACAGTCGGTAGAAGGTAGTGGAGGACACGTGTTGATGTTTGGCCAGTATTCATGTTTTCACACATGTCAATGTTTAACAAAGGCTTGCAGTGGGTATATATATTGTGACAGTAATGCACAGACAACAAATGTACACACTCTGCTGATTCTGCCTGTCAGCAGAACATTTTTGTTTTCTATTGTGCTGGTTTTGTATAGAATTGCTGAGAGACTGTTAGCGAACAAAGGGCGGCAGAGACAGAAGGGAAGTGAGGCAGAGAGAGAATCCTTTCCTAATGTGTAACAGCATTTATTTACCTCAGTCTCATATTAAAAAAATGCAATGAATCAATGTATTAAGTCAGTTTTGCATTTGAATCAGTGGTACTAGACAAGTATGCAAGCACACCCTCAACCTTAATAGCTTGATCTGTCTTCAAGAGCAGAACACCTTGCAGCAGAACTCTCAACCCATGCTGAAACATGTTGTCGAAGCAGAGGAGTGGTCCAACAGGACAGACAACTTGGCTTGTTTGAAAAGTAAAAGAGCTCCCAGAAAAACAAGGAGTGGAATTTGGGGAATATTAGTCCATTGTTTTAGCCATAAAACAATTAAACATTAACTTCCAGTAATGTTTACCTTAGCTCGGTTTAAACTTGACAACTTTATTTTTCCATTGCTAAAGAAAATTAAGTAGCTTTTGAATGCCATATTGACACTCCCTTCATAGGAAACCAGATAACTATCTTGCATCATGGGAATATGGCTAAAGGCAAAAGTAACTGTGGCTGTCAGGTCGCAATTTATTCACAATACACTAGTAATGTTTGGAACAAGGTCATAAATACATTATTAATACACAGAGAAAAGATAATGATGATCTATATTTGAGTGCTAATAAAAAAAGAATTGAGCGCAAATTAAAATAAAGTTACTTTTGCCATAAGCTGATTTTAATTTGACATATGTAAAAATAAATTTTAAACAAAACAAAAAACAAAACTGAAATACCTGAATTAAAGGAGAATGTGTGAATTATTTTTTTAAAAGATCACTTCCAAATATATTTATCCTTTAAAAGATTTGTTGATGTTACAATATATGGAACGGATATGAATATGATTATTATAAGTGGTGTACAGTTGAAAATGTTTATTTTTTTCCTTTTAGTGAAAATCTTTCAAGCAGGATTAAAGCTTCTCTTTTCTTTATTTAAAAAAAAAAAAAAAAAAACAACAACAACACAACAAGGACTTACAGTATCAGGAATTTTATTTAATATATGTATATAATTCTGTTTTTGTTAATTGTTTAATTTATTATACCCATAAGCATATACATAGACTATAACCATCCATAGCTCATTTCTCTTGACAATCTACCCATATCATTTAATAATCTTTTAAAATAATTCCTTATAAGATTCAGGGAAAAATAGACTTCAGAAAGAGTGAACAGCCAATTATTTTTCACACCCAAAGCGAACAAAATGAAAGAAATGCAAAACATACTTTAAAAAGGACAAAAGTTTTTAAATCCCTTTTTTAGTTTTTAAAATAAAAAAAGACCATACCAATATAACACCAGCAATAATCATAATAACAGCCATTAAAAGGACATTATGATATCTGCCTCCTTTACAGGCTTTTGAAATCATACTGTATGCGTGCAGGTTTATATGTGAGAAATACATCCTTAAATGTGTAATGTGTGTGTCTGTGTGTGTGTGTGTGTGTGTGTGTGTGTGTGTGTGTGTGTGTGTGTGTGTGTGTGTGTGTGTGTGTGTGTGTGTGTGTGTGTGTGTGTGTGTGTGTGTAAGACTGTTGACAGTCCCCATGGTCCCAATCACAATAAGCATATCATTGCCACTGACAATACAGTAATATAAATAATCTTTTTCTTGTTAATGAATTGTTTCCCTCAGATCACAGAGCGGGATGATCTCCACTCCTCATGAGGAAGCAGAGAAGAGCAGCTTCTGGTTGGAAAAGACAGACGTACAGACATAGACAAGGGACGCGACCAACCGTCATTGCCTGTTACACTTTTTACCCTAACAAGTGGTGGATTACGAAAAAAAGATGAAGACTAAAGCATAGAAATAAGAAACAACTTTTGTCACAGGAATAGATATAACAGAATAAAATTGCACTAAAAACTGAAACGAAACAAAACGTTTGGTCATGAGACACAAAGTGCAGGTGCACCGATTGAGAAATGTCACGTGATTGACGTGCGGGGTGAATTTTCTCTGCAGTTGGGGCTCGTCTCAATGGGGTTTTACACAGGGGGGTTTATAAATTTATGCAAATCACACCCTGTATTTATGCAAAACAGCTACACACTGTGCCATTTTAACTCTTCCCACTTGAACATGCTTTCCTCATCCATGATTGGCCAAAAGCAATGACGGTTTCTTTAAAAACAGCTTTTTTGCTCCCCACTGAAAACGTGTAATAAAGGCAGGTTGTTACGTCTTAGATGCAATGCATGCAGAGTAAGTCAGTTCGACACTAGATAAACACAAGGTGAGCCAATCACAGGCAGGAGAGGCATGAGGTCAGCAAGCCCTGTGGAAAAGCCCTTTGAAAAGTTCTGACATCACAGGGAGGGAATGAGGAAAAAAATGTGCTATGGCTCTGAAAGTGTTAAGCTTGGCTATGATTCCTCAATCACTCCAGGACAAGCGAAGAAAAGCAAAACAAAAGACAGCAAGGATGATGTGAAAGAAAAAGAGTAAGGGACCGATATCTGCAAGCAACAAAGGCAGAACGTGGGGAACTATGTGTTGACTTATCAGAAAGGAATCATGGCAACAGTAGCCATGGACATGGTAACCAATGACAACTATTATTATTCACAAAGAAATCAGTATCAACCCCCCATAAAAAACGCAAAAGAACGCACAATGAAGGTCTGCGCGCCACAGATCCTCCATGAAGTGAACAGACGAGCGTGAGGAGGAGAAGGAGGGAAAGGAAGCCAGCATTAAAAAAAAAAAAGAAAGAAAAGATGATACTGATGGCTTAAATTTCCCAAGAACATTGGCAAGAAAGTCTCAGTTCTCAACAGTAGAACAAGATATTTTACAGCAGATGACACGATTCCATCTTGCTCTCGTTCATCCTGCCTGTCGCTGTTTCTCTTTTACTCCATATATTTCTCAAGAATCAAAACAAGACCTCTTTTTCTCACAATAGAAAACAAAAAAGAATAAGCTCATTAAATGTAACATCATCTGTCTTTGAAAAAAAGAAACAAGCAACGACTTAATATTTCAAAAGATATTCAAATATAAATTTCCAACATTACAAAACACGATTTGTAACTGATCTTAACGTTCAAATTACAGTGTACATACAGATCGCCAACTTACAATACTCCAATGAAACTCAAAACCACTTATATATATACACACACACACCAGTCAGTGCCCATCGTAGAGATTCTCTTTCTCTCTCTCTCTCTCCCCATCTCTGTTGGAATGAAAGAAAAAAAAAGAAAACACCCAGAACAACACAGACCAGTAAAGGGACACCCTCGAGAGAGACATAAAGAGAAAGAGATGGATACAAACAGAGAGAGAAGCAGGGTATTGATAGAAAGGGTGAAAGATGCAATTGTTTGAGAGAGCAGGAGCTGTGTGCGGTATGCGATGAGAACAGTGAGTCTGACGGCCCCCATTAATGGCGTTATGATAAGATGTTATAAACCCAAACTAGCGCACAGCTTCCTAGCGAGAAAGAGAGATGGACAGATAAAACAAAGCTGAAGTTATTAAATGTACATTTTTCCTCTTTTTATCTTGTTTTTTTTTATGAATATATGCATGTATATGTTTTCGCAGGTTGTCTGGAGTTATCTTTATCTGAGACTCCACGCTGCTCCGTTATTCTCAACGATGGCTGCAAAAAAGGATTACTGACCATCAGTGGACATCAACAGGTTTAAACAGGTTTTTAAAATATAAAAAAAACAAAAAAAAATATTCAAATAATTTAGTTTTTAACAAACAAAAACAAAATCTTAATTTTTTTTGGTCTGTTCAGTATTTTAAAATACATGTAAATACATATAATTTCAAATTATCTTTTAATGAAAGCAATTACTCAAATTTAAGAGAATTAAAACATTTATTTTATTAAAAGATCATTTGAAATTAGCATTCCTGTAAAATTTGCCTGAAACGCCTAAAAGAAGGCACACTCAAAGTAAATTGCATGCCGTTCTTGAACCATTTGGAGTATGTGCATGTTTTTTTTCCTCTTTTGAAAGGTATGTGTACCAGAGTTTATTTAACGTTCAAAAGAATTCTTGATATATTTATGTTAATACACTGAACAGACCTAAAATGATGATTAAGAATTAGTTTTAGTAAAACAAAATTGTTGAAGAAATAGTTCACCCAAGAATAAACATTAGCGATTCTCATTTTCTCATTTGTACATGTACATTGAGATGCATTGCACAAGGTTTGACAGCTTGCCAAATATGAATACACATACACAATGATGCACAAATGAAATTTGAGAATAACCATTCAAATATTTCTCACAAATATAATGCATGAGTCATACAGACTATTTTAATGGTGTTTTTGTTGCGTTTTTGCAGCTTGACAACCTCTGGTCACCATATGCCTTTTCTGGAAAAGGACAGCTTAAATATTTTTTAATTAAAGGGTTAGTTCACCCAAAAATGAAAATTCTGTCATTAATTACTCACCCTCATGCTGTTCTACACCCATAAGACCTTCGTTCATCTTCAGAACACAAATTAAGATATTTTTGATGAAGTCTGAGAGGTTTCTGTCCCTCCATAGAGATCCAATGCAAATGCAACTACAACTCCAAGGTCCAGAAAGGTAAGAAAAACATTATTAAAGTACTCCGTGTGACACCAGTGGCTTAAACTCAATTTTATGAAGCGACATGAGTGCTTTGTGCAAAAAAAGCCCCCATAATTTACCACTTTATTTGCAAAATAATATTATCCAAAGCGTGTTCATGCAACAATGTCAGCTCTCGCGTGAACAAAGTGCGTGCGTCGTGATGCTCTTGTGAACACGCATTGCAGATCAATGTTTTTTGTAAGTAAAAAGGACTCGCATCGTTTCATAAAATTGAGTTTAAACCACTGGAGTCACAGAGTACTTTAATGATGTTTTTTCCTACCTTTCTGGACCTTGGAGCGGTAGTTGCATTGGATCTCTATGGAGGGACAGAAACCTCTCAGATTTCATCAAAAATATCTTAATTTTTGTTCCGAAGATGAACGAAGGTGTGGAACGACATGAGGGTAAGTAATTAATGACAGAATCTTCATTTTTGGGTGAACTAACCCTTTTATATCTTGTTTTGTGTTTCATGGAAGTAAGTCATACATGAGGGTGAGTAAAATTGTCATCAGTTCATTTTTGGGTAAACTATGTCTTTAATTGCTCATGGCATATGACTTCCTCTAAACTTATTTTAGTCACTTTTCTTGAAATCTATTATTTCTGTCTTGCATGCCTTAAACAAAATGCTAGTAATACACAAATTTATTGACATTACTGAAATGTCACACTTGCAGATTTTTTGACGTGTATACGTTTTTGTACCTGTTCCTCTCAGGAGCCCTGGTAGTTGGCCTGGAAGCGTGCAGTCTCCTCAAAGATGAGCTCTTTCAGCTTCTCTTTAGGAAGGTCGTCCAGCTCCATGTTGAAAGTGAAGGGCTCCTCAGCCACAGGCTAAATTTACAAACAATGTGAAATGCTGTTAGTCTTAACTAACAGATATGGGATTGTACAGATGACAGATTGAAGGGGTGTGAGGCAAGCCAACAAAAGAAATGCATGGTGCTGGAGAGGGGAAAGAGCGATACCTCATCAGAGGGGTCATAGTACTGCTCCAGGTAGGGGTGGGCCAGTGCTTCCTCCACGGTTATACGCTTGATGGGGTTAAAGGTTAGCATGCGGTCCAATAAATCCAGAGCTGAAACGCAAAGGCAGAAGTACATGAAGTTCCACACAACTATGTTAAATCTATGATTACAAAAGAACTTATTCATTAGTACTAACATACAGCCTATAAATCATGCACAACTAACAAAACAACAGTCACAGAGAAAAAGCATACCAGGATGTAAATGTACAAGTACAGTAGTTCATTTTTCTTTCTTTTTTTTGTCTTCCTTGCCAATGTTTCATTAAACATACTTGCACAATGCAGCCAGACCATCAAAAGACCATTTGTTGACACCCACATTTGTTCAGTACTCCCACACACACACTTGTATATGTGGTTTACAGGGACTTTCCATAGGCGTAATAGTTTTTATACTGTTTATACAAAGTATACATTCTATCCCCTTACACCGTGTCTTACAATGGACGTGACAGTTGTCGTGTCGCATCGTGCCACAACAGCTTGCATCGAAGCTTTATTACAAAAAAAAAAAAAGTTCCAGAAAGGTTCGCTATGGCTGGTCAACACCTTTGTACTACCACTAGTCCGTGGCTATTACATAATAGGTAGGTGTGCGCTGAGGCTCCACCTTCTTTGACGTGGAAATTTTTTCCGGTTCATTTCTCCTGTTCAGTCCGTTGAGGTCAGACGTCTGTGAGTGAAAACATGAACACACTGGAGAGCCCTTTTTAGAAAATGAAGTTGTAGTTCTGATGAAACGAGACACTGTCACTGTTTTTCATGTTTAATACGGTAAAGCTGCTTGATTTTAAGCAATCTATTGTATAAAGTGCTATATAAATAAATGTAACGTGACTACTAGAGCGCCGAATTGCAGAGCTTGTGCAAACATATCCACGTTGCAATGATCAGATGCTTTTCTTATTCTTTATTAAAAAAAAAAAAATGCTTACTGGTTCGCTTAACTTTGTTGTGCGTTTATTTTGTTATCAAAAGGAAAGCATGCAGCACACATTTACATATATACAATGCCGCTGTTCGTTAACAGTATATCACTGGTCATGTTTTTTTTTTTAGTGTTTTTTTTTATAGCTATTTGGTTTACAAGGACACAGGAAGCGTCCTTGTACACCATGTTTACGATTGTAATATCCATGTCATTATACACATTTGTGTCCTCATAAACAAGAACATATACACTTGAGACAGCTACTGTCAGACCTTTTTTACACATCATTCACTAAACATCCCTAAACATTCAAATGTGTGAGCTTACCTTTGTTGTCTGCTTTGGGGAACAGCTTGGTCCATGGGATTTTCGGTTTCTGGGGTAAAGACTGGAGGTAGTTCCTGGCCTTCATGTTGATGATGCAGTTTAGATCATCTTGAGAGGGGGAGCCCAAAATACCTGGTCGACGGGGCAGGAAATTTAACACAGAATGAATGAGCTAAGAATGTTTGCATGCCCAAATGAGTCAAATAACAACAATACAGTAGTCACCAACTGAAAATCATTGTTTCTACGATCTCCTGTTAACACTGCACACTGTTCAGAAGCTGATATTCTATTCTTTTTAGAGTGTTTCCTGCCCTTACTGATACAGTGTGTCAGTGTGTCATAGTGCATTATTATCCTTTCTACATGCAGTCGATGCATAAAAGTTCCTTTTTTTATGTTATTCTTCAGGTAGAGCAGATTTGAAAATGGAAGAGAAGTTGGAAAAAGAGGAATTTCCATTTTAGCATTGCACTCGTGTTCTTACCCAATATGTGGTTGAGCTGGTCCAGATAGTGCTTTCCAGGGAAGATGGGTCTGTTGGACAACATCTCAGCCAGGATGCAACCCACAGACCAAATATCAATGGACATGGTGTAGCCCTGAAAGATAAAGAGATTATGTCAAAATATGCATCCAGTTCATATCTTAAATGCTAAAGACAAACACACATGGACATACCTTGGAGTTGAGCATGATCTCAGGGGCACGGTACCAGCGAGTAGCCACATACTCTGTGAGGAATCCGGTGTGGTCATGTTCTGGGTCGGCTATCCGTGCCAGCCCAAAGTCACAGATCTATGGGTGAGGAAATATAATTATTCTCTATACAATCCTCCAAGATGCAATTTTGCTTTAAAAAAGCCCCTTGTTTCTATATTTAGCTTCACTAGGATCACTGCCTTCAGATTAAACAAAGCATAAAAACTACATTACTAAATTTGGTCCTGCGTTCTTCAAAAATAGCTGCACCAAAATAGACCTTTTATGAAATAATTCCCACTCATTAAAATCACATTTGTTTTACATTAGATTTACTTTTTAATGTCAGGTTCAAAGCTGCAGTGTTATTACCAATGGTTTAATAAACACTACTTATATTAAAGGGTTAGTTCACCCAAAAATGAAAATTCTGTTATTAATTAATCTCCCTCATGTCATTCCACACCAGTAAGACCTTTGATCATCTTCGAAACACAAATTCAGATATTTTTCATAAAATACAATGGCTCAGTGAGGCCTCCATTGACAGCAAGATAATTAACACTTTCAGATGCCCAGAAAGCTACTAAAGAAAAATGTAAATTTAAAACAGTTTATGTGACTACAGTGGTTCAACCTTAATGTTATGAAGCGATGAGAATGTTTTTGACGCACAAAAAGTAAACAAACAAAATGATGACTTTATTCAACAATATCTAGTGATGGGCTTCAAAACACTGCTTCATGAAGCTTCGAAGCTTTACGAATTTTGTTTCGAATCAGTGGTTCGGAGCACGTATCATAAGGCTTGTTCGAGATGCATTGGCGCTGCGCAGACTGATCGGCGTATGACATCAAAGTGTCGCAAAAGTGTTTGGAGAGCATACGACTCCTTATGCTTTTCAATCGCTCTTGCGGTACTTTGATGTCATACGTGATCGGTCTGCCAATGCATCTCGAACAAGCCTAAACTGCCAAAGTCATGTGATTTCAGTAACGAGGCTTCATTACGTCATAAGGGTTTCGAAATTTCAATGGTTCACCACTGGGGGGGCGTGACTTTGGCAGTTTGATTCACGATTCGAAGCTTCATGAAGCAGTGTTTTGAAATCACCCATCACTAGATATTGTTGAATAAAGTCATTATTTTGTTTTTTTGGTGCACAAAAAGTATTCTCGTCACTTCATAACATTAAGGTTGAACCACTGTAGTCAAATGAACTGTTTTAAATGCGTCTTTAGTAGCTTTCTGGGCATCTGAAAGTGTTAATTATCTTGCCTTCAATGCAGGCCTCACTGAGCCATCGGATTTTATCAAAAATATCTTAATTTGTGTTCTGAAGATGAACGAAGGTCTTACGGGTGTGTAACGACATGAGGGTGAGTAATTAATGACATTAACTAACTCTTTAAGCATTAGAGTTTTATGTTTGGAGTTTTTTAATCAAGAAAATCAGTTTGGCTGTTCTGACCTTGAGGTCACAGGTGGTGTTGATGAGAAGGTTTGAAGGCTTCAGGTCTCTGTGAAGGACATTGGCAGAGTGAATGTATTTCAGCCCTCGCAGGATCTGGTACAGAAAGTAGCAGATATGGTCGTTGCTGAGTTGCTGTGTCTTCAGCAATTTGTAAAGATCGGTCTCCATCAGGTCCTGTACGATATAGCTGAAACGCAGTTAAAGAACTACAACACAACGCACATTACAACAATGTGATAATATACACTGTGTTCAAAATACAATGAATGGTATGAAGAACAATTTGGCCTAGTGCATTGTGAGCCCATTGGTGTGCATGCTTAAGGATACACATCCCTCATATATTCGATGCGGCGTGCCCTCAGGATGTCATTGATGCCTATGATGTTCTCATGACGGAACCGCAGGAGGATTTTGATCTCCCTCAGGGTGCGCTGGCAGTAGGTCTGGTGTTCAAACGGACTGATCTTCTTAATGGCCACTCGGATCTTATTCACATTATCAAAAGCTGAGCTGCAGGCGGCAGAGAAAGAGATGGTGGAAAGTGAGGAGGGAGAGTTAAAAAAAAAAAAAAAAGTCAACTCATACAAGTTTGTACATGTATTTAAAAAAAAAAAAAAACACTGCATGATTTAGTGGCACATTTGACAGTAAATGGAGGTTAACCTCAAAAAATGTTGAGCGTCAACCTCAGGCCATGCTAAATATTATATGAGCTGTTTATTTTTATATGAGATGTCTAAATTGTTTAAAGCCCTCTCTCTCTCTCTCTCTCTATCTATATCTATATCTATATATATCTATATATATATATATATCTCTCTATATATATATATATATATATATATATATATATATCTCTATATATATATATATATATATATACACACACACTACCAGTCGAAAGTTTGGATCGAAAGTTAGATTTTTAATGTTTTTAAAAGAAGTTTCGTCTGCTCACCAAGGTTGCATTTATTTAATTAAAAATACAGTAAAAACAGTAATATTGTGAAATATTATTACAATTTAAAATAACTGTTTTCTGTTTGAATATATTTTATAAAGTAATTTATTCCTGTGATCAAAGCTGAATTTTCAGCATCATTACTCCAGTCTTCAGTGTCACATGATCCTTCAGAAATCATTCTAATATGCTGATTTGATGCTCAACAAACATTTATTGTGTACAATTGTACAAAATATTTGTGTACAATATATATTTTTCAGGATTCTTTGATGAAAAGAACAGCGTTTATTTGAAATATAATCTTTTGTAACATTATAAATGTCTTTACTGTCACTTTTGATCGATTTAATGCATCCTTGCTGAATAAAAGTATTAATTTCTTTACAAAAAAATAAAAATCAAAATTCTTACTGACCCCAAACTTTTGAACGGTAGTATATAATGTTACAAAAGCTTTGTATTTCAGATAAATGCTGTTCTTTTGAACTTTCTATTCATCAAGGAATCCTGAAAATAAAAGTACACAACTGTTGATAATAATAATAAATGTTTCTTGAGCAGCAGATCATCATATTAGAATGATTTCTGAAGGATCATGTGACACTGAAGACTGGAGTAATGATGCTGAAAATTCAGCTTTGATCACAGGAATGAATTACTTTATAAAATATATTCAAACAGAAAACAGTTATTTTAAATTGTAATAATATTTCACAATATTACTGTTTTTACTGTATTTTTAATTAAATAAATGCAGCCTTGGTGAGCAGACGAAACTTCTTTTAAAAACATTAAAAATCTTACCGATTCCAAACTTTTGACTGGTAGTGTGTAATATATATGATAAAAAAAGACAATTGAGACATTTAAAAAATGTTTATCAAAATTAACATCAATTAAACACATCAAAACGATAACATTTGTAAGTGATTTGAATTGTTAGATATGTTTTTTTTAAACAAAAACAAAACCTGTGAGATTGCACAGGCCAAAATATCCAATTTTACATACATTTGATGCGTTTAAAACTACCAAAGTGCACTGTATTTGTGGAAAATACCTAGTATCTAGATTCTTTATATGCATTTTTCTTCTTCTGCTGCTGTCCGATAGCCCTAACCAAATATATCCATAGAAGGCCTTAGTGTTTTATTACAGGGGGTTTGTTTACATCCTCCTGCAAAACTTGACAGTCATTTTGAGGATGGAGGGCAGGCCAACGCCTTATCTATTTTGTTTTCCATCATTTAATGACATAAGCAGTTGACATCGTATCTCAAATGGTGGGTACTGTATTTCTACAAAAACCGCAAAAAATGATTTCCTAAAACACTTCATCGACATTTGGCTGCATCGTAACCACGCCTGTTTTACGAGCTCAAAGTGAGATGTCAGATTGCTAGCGGTGGAGCTAACAACCCTAGCGTGCAGATTCACACTACAAACAACTAAACAGACTCCTAAAATCACGAGAGACAAGTGACATTTAACATCTGAGCTAAACCGAATGCTCTTAACACAGATTCACGTGCAGCGAGACACTGTTTGTGCCTTTAAACCTAGTGAGCTGCCTACCTAGATAAGATTTTAGAACGTTTTAATGTGAATACGATGCCAAAAAACTATGTTTATGTAGGCAGTTCGCTATGTTTTGAGAAACAGCCAGTGTCGAAGAATGGGATTTAATCCAATGCATTACTCGAAATCTATTGTTAGCCCTGAGATTCTGGGAAGGATGTGCAGAAACTTGTTGAGCCAAACAAATTATTCTGTTGATTTCGACACCGTTTATTTCTGCTTTTTTGTCCATGAAATAGGAATGCAGTATGGTATATTTGCTTTCGGTGAATCAACACCCTTTTTCTGTACTACGAAGAGCTGATCAGTAGTACCAGCCCACTAATTCTCGCCCCGATCCAACAGTATCTCCACCGAAGTGTGCTACTTCAAAAACGAGCAGTTTCCGCTTACCAGACCATTCCATAGGCCCCCTCCCCGATGTACTGGAGATCGGTGTATCGGGGGCCAACGTCAAAATTTTGTCCCTTCACCGACTCTAGGCCAGGTTTGGGTCCTGCCGCTCCATTCGCTCCCCCGGGCGCGACGGCTCCTCCAGCCCCGGCGGCGCTGCTATTCGAGCCCGCGGCTCCAGCCGCCGCCGCGCTGCTGCCCGATTCCGCCATCGTTTCTGTCCACAAATCAGTCGCCTTCGCTCAGTCTTTGGCGGGAGGGGGGCTCGTATTTGCCTTTCGATAAAAGACAGGTTTATTGGATAGCAAAAGCTGCCGTTATACGGTGCGCTTTCTTGACAGTCGAAGAGGAGTCGGTCAAGGCCCCCCTGTGGATGCGAGTGCGGAACGAGCGTGCATCTAAACGGATCGTGAGCGCGAACGCGCATTTCTCCTGTACAACATTCGGGGGCGCGCGCTGCTAGTGAAAAGCTACAGCAGACGCATTTACATAGTGCTCGAGTGGGTGTGCAGATGCCTCCCACGGTTACGATTAGTAGGCACTCTGGCGTGATTTACAGTTTGTGGTTGGAAAAAAGTATCTTAACGTGCAAGAGAAATATACGAACTCGGCATATTTTCCATATATATGCTTGTAATATATACAAACAATATATATATATGCTTGTAATATATACAAACAATATATATATATATATATATATATATATATATATATATATATATATATATATATATATATATATATATGCTTGTAATATATACAAACAATATATATATATGCTTGTAATATACACACACTATATATATATATATATATATATATATATATATATATATATATATATATGCTTGTAATATATACAAACAATATATATATATGCTTGTAATATACACACACTATATATATATATATATATATATATATATATATAGTTGTATATTATATATATATATATATATATATATATATATATATATATATATATATATATTGTTTGTTTTCAGACTGGCAACGCACTTGAATATTTTATAATTTGATACCTGCCCCAAAAGGAATTAATTATGTCCATTATAACTGTACTAGAGAGATTTTACAGATCATACAGCAGAGCACCCTAGCGCTCGTGATCATAACAGCAAGTCGCATGAATTGCGTCACTGAAAGGCTGGGCTGATCTCTCACTTCCTGGTTATTGCGGCTCTGTGTTTCATATATTGATTTGGAATGAAAACAGTTTCCCGTAACTGGGTTGCATCGGTGCATGTAGCGCTTAGTCTTATTGGGCTTCCGTACCCTGCTGGTACAAGTGGAATCTGGTATGTAAATTATTAAATAAAATTAATTTAATTTCTGAAGCTGTAGTTGTGATACATGGTTGACAGACAGGTCTATTATCGACAGCTTTTCCTCTTCTTAATAATGCACGTTCTCTGTAGTTTGTCTTAAATTAATAGTTTCTTTAAACCAATTTTCAGCAGGAAGAACGCCATTAGCAGCATTTCCAGTCTCTGTTCTTCAACATCTGTCTACATGTCTCCTTCCGCGCACATTAAGGCTCGTTGTCCAGTATATACTGGCTCAGACACCAGCCGCTTTCCTGTCCCAGACGACAAAGTTGACTGGGAGACAGACTGGCCCCAGTACAAGCCTGTTAACTATACAGCCCCTACTGTGCTGAAAAAGCCTGTTTGGGCTGACCCAGAGATTGGGTGAGTAACAACATATGTAAAACACACCATGAGTAATGTAAATATTTAATTATATTTTATATATTTTAGAAATTTTAAATCCATTTAAAAAAAAAAATCTATTAACATTCAATCAAAAATGTCACACTGCAAATTTCCCTTACTGATTTAAAAATGCACAAGAGAATAATAGTGGTTAAAATTAAAATGGTATACTTGATAATGTTTTGAAATATATGTGTGAAAATTTCTTTTAATTCATTTAGACTATTTACACTTCCTTTAGCGCATTTTCCCCACAGTTCAATTCCCTGGATGGATCTGTGGACAGGAGAAGCCACGAGGGCCCATACCGTATCCAGAATGGAAATCCACTGTGAGTAAAAGTCAAGTCACCTTCATTTATATAGCACTTGTATCATAACAGACTCAATGTAATAAACAGGAAAATAACAGATTCAAAGATGCAAACAAATTCTGCTGTAAAGCAGCTCTACTGAAGACAATAGTGTCATTATTCAGCGCAAGTCAGTTCAGAGTTGATTCAATCCAGTTCAATAACTGTGTGAAGTTTATCAATTATAAAATGAGTTCAGTTCAGCTATAAGCAGCTCCACAGAAGACACTAGTGTAGTTATTCAGCTTGAGTCATTTAAAAGTTGATTCAATCCAGTTCAAAAACTGTTGATGTTGCAAAATTCATCAATTATAAAATGAAGAGATTTAAAACATTAAAACACAAAGTCATCAAAAAATGTAAATATTTGTCATATTTACAAGGCTTGATTTCCTGCTTATTAATGTCTACTCAGTAATCCACATGGAAGAACTGGACTCCAGGGCAGAGGATTACTAGGAAGGTGGGGTCCAAATCACGCTGCTGATCCAATAGTTACCAGGTATGTGTGTCATAATAAATGGTATAACCAGCCTTTCAACTGCAACGTCTGTCCCATTCGACTGGTTTAACAATTCCATGCATGCAAGGTATTTTGTGTTCAATGTGTCAGAGTTCACATGCTTAAAACAATCACCAATTCCCGTTTCTTGTGGCTTCATACAGGTGGAAAAGGGACTCGACAGGACAACGTGTCCACCACACTAACTCACAACTACCCATACTGCAATTTGTGTCCATCAAAAGGTTGGACTGCGGCGAATGGGCCATCCCAGGGGTGAGTATAAATTGCGATGCTTGTTTATGTAATCATTTATCTATTATATATTTTTAACAGGGACCATCTCAAACAACAAATTTTGAGTCAAGTTTTCAGAATGGTTATTTTGAGTGTGGAGTGATTTTAAAGCTTGTTTAAAATTCATTCTGCTAATATGCTAACATATGGTTATAATCTTTGTTGTTATGTGTTCAGGGTATGGTGGACCCCGGAGAGCGCATTTCTCAAACATTGCAGCGTGAATTCTCAGAAGAGGCAATGAACTCTCTGCAAGCATCTCCAAGTGACAGGGAGAATATCCAAAAGAGAATCACTGAGCTTTTCAATTCAGAAGGTCTTCAGGTAAGACCTTGCCCTTATGTGTGATTTTCAGTGTCTAAAGGTGCAGTCACATTAGCGAAATGTCACGAGAAACAAGCTCCATTGTCAATAGTGTAGTGATGCATGAATGACAGCTCACAATGAACAATGTGACCGTACCTTGAGCGATGCAGTGCTATATAATACAGCAACATTTTTTTCTATAGGTGTATAAAGGTTATGTAGATGATCCAAGAAACACAGATAATGCTTGGATGGAGACAGTTGCAGTCAATTTCCATGATGAATCAGGTAAAATCTTTATATTGATGAAACACTTCAATATAATATTCTGAATGTATCTTTTCAAGTGAAGTACATTGTTCTACCCCACAAGTTTAAATAATTTTTTTCCATCTAGGCAATAGTGTAAGTGAGCTTCCATTGCAAGCAGGCGATGATGCTGGTCAAGTGAGTTGGATTGATATCGACTCCTCCCTGGCCCTTTATGCGAATCACTTGCATTTCCTGGAGACAGTTGCTAAGAAAAGGAATGCCCACTGGTAACAGGAAATTGTTGAAACAATGCCTTTCTGCTGTGACACTGAATCATAAGAAGAAGCTTGGATACATAATTCAAATGGAAACTAGGAAAATCAGTTCTGGTGCTGGTACATATTAATACGGAGTGTGACCGTTTTGCCACAACACTGCCAAAACTTGCATTCCAATATACTAAAGGTTAACCTCATTTATCGGTGCACTTTCTTAATATCCAGTATAAAGCATGGCAACTGAAAATGAAGGCTTACTTAAGTTATTATTATTTAATTATTTAAGTTATTTTTGTTACACTGAACACTATTATCTTTATAAGAACTTGGTCAGCTTATGCATGACTGTCTCTGTAATAGCCAAAGGAATAAACAATCTCATACTGTACACTTACTCTGTGTTGATTTAACTATTAAAGGGATATTCCTGGTTCAATACAATTTTCATAAAAAAATGAGGGACAGTGAGGCACTTGTATAGTGTAAGTTCCTGCATTGCCTTTCAACAGATTTGACGTCATCAGTAATGCTGATATGCAAAAGCAGGGGAAAATAATTTCATGATGTTGGTTTTAACCTTACAAAAATTGCCAAGTATGTCCTCTGAGCGACTGAGCCATGTTGACATCACTAATTATATTATAGTCTCTTTCAGTTTGTATGCTGGACAGTAATTTGCTCTCCAAATCTCAACAGTATTCACTGTCTAGGGTAACAAAATTCCTAGATTACAGGACAGAGTTGTTGATGAGATTGAAAGATGTGCCTCTAAGATTTTTATCATGGCTTTGATGATAGCCTTTTTTGCCATCTGGTTGACTGAGGCACATATGATGGGATCTGTCAACTAAATGTTAGTTGTAAGCGGTCCATTTCAGTTATAATTGATCTAATTAAGAAAGAAGAATCATCTAGCTTTAAGTGGATATAAGGAGATAAGGATATAATGGCGATATTATAGGAGATGGACATAAAAAAAAAAATTAAAAAAAGTGTCCCATCACACCACATGCTGCACATCAAGTATTGTCCCGTTTCTCCTCACACATCTTTGGTCCATTTAAGTTGGCCACTTGGTTCATAGTGAGATGAAAAACTTCAAGTCACCAGTCGGCAAATTAAAAAGGTTACTTAAACAATACCAAACATCTTGATTAGACCTGGTCTAATCAATAGGAATAAACGTAATCTCGATTTCAGAAATTCTACAATCACAATATTTTGGACATTGTTTTGTAAAATAGTGTGTCTGAACCAAATCAGCTTGCAAATATACACTACCGTTCAAAAGTTTGGTAAGATTTTTAATGTTTTTAAAAGAAGTTTCGTCTGCTCACCAAGGCTGCATTTATTTAATTAAAAATACAGTAAAAACAGTAATATTGTGAAATATTATTACAATTTAAAATAACTGTTTTCTGTTTGAATATATTTTATAAAGTAATTTATTCCTGAGATCAAAGCTGAATTTTCAGCATCATTACTCCAGTCTTCAGTGTCACATGATCCTTCAGAAATCATTCTAATATGATGATCTGCTGCTCAAGAAACATTTATGATTTGATGTTGAAAACAGTTGTGTACTTTTTTTTCAGGATTCTTTGATGAATAGAAAGTTCAAAAGAACAGCATTTATCTGAAATACAAAGCTTTTGTAACATTATACACTACCGTTCAAAAGTTTGGGGTCAGTAAGAATTTTTATGAAAAGAAATTAAAGAATTTAATACTTTTATTCAGCAAGGATGCATTAAATCAATCAAAAGTGACAGTAAAGACATTTATAATGTTACAAAAGATTATATTTCAAATAAATGCTGTTCTTTTGAACTTTCTATTCATCAAAGAATCCTGAAAAAAAAGTATTGTATACAAATACTTTGTACAATTGTACACAATAAATGTTTGTTGAGCAGCAGATCATCATATTAGAATGATTTCTGAAGGATCATGTGACACTGAAGACTGGAGTAATGATGCTGAAAATTCAGCTTTGATCACAGGAATAAATTACTTTATAAAATAAATTCAAACAGAAAACAGTTATTTAAATTGTAATAATATTTCACAATATTACTGTTTTTACTGTATTTTTAATTAAATAAATGCAGCCTTGGTGAGCAGACAAAACTTCTTTTAAAAACCTTAACGATTCCAAACTTTTGACTGGTAGTGTATATATGTGTATATATGTGTGTATGTGTATATATATATATATATATATATATATATATATATATATATATTTTTTTTTTTTTTTTTTTTTAAATGTGTGTGCATCAATGAGATTCCTTTACGATTTGAAACCCCGGACTCAAAATATACAATGTAGTAACTCAAACAAGTTTTTACCAAGCACCTGAAAGTTGATGAGTTATCTTTTGTGTATGATCTTTTCTTTGACATCATGATTTATTGCTTACATCAAAAGCTTCTTTCACAGTCTGATTCAAAATTCTGTAATTCTTCAGGTGCGAATACAAATATTTTGATCAAATCTAATTAGAAATATGCAACAATGGCTATATAAATACAAGAAGCAACATATTAAAAACTAACCACAAGTTCATGGATATGCTCATTTCTGTACAGATTTATGTATGCAAATATATAAACCTACTCATTTTATTCTTTTTGTTGGCAAAAATATCACCAGTTTGAAAATACAAAACTACCACATAATTGGGGACAGTCAAAACAGTTTCAAATACATTTTACAAGATGTAAGAAAAAAAGTTTGTAACAAGGAAGGAATATGAGAAACAGGCAGCAAATGCTGGTCCATTCACAGAAGTACTGATGTTGTGCAGATAAAAGTCGGCCAGCATAAAAAAAGCATTAAAAAAAAAAAAAGTCAGTCTATACAGGTGTTGTTTCTGATGCTTCCAAATTTCCTCCTGGACTGGAAAGTCAAAGGAAGTAGTCAGCCACAGGTTTCTTAGAGGGGAGGCCTCTGGTTTCCTGAGGTGCAGCTTCAAATATGATAAACTCTTTCTGGAGATGCTCATCAAGCTCCAAAATGGCTGCCACATTACCACACCTAAGACAATATTACAAAAGAGGGAAATAAATAAAACAGTTCCTGGTGAGACATCTAATATAGGGTTGTCAATAGTACAGACTTCAGTACTAAGTTGGTACTGAAATTTTAAAAATGTAACAATACCAGCATAAAGCCAATCACAGACATATCTGTTGAGCAAGTGAATAAAATGGCCAATCAGAAGAATCCGCTCAACAGCGCTCAAAATGCTAGAGGGAAATGCTGGTATCGTCACATTTTTAATATTTCGGTACCGAAGTCAGTACTTTTGACAACACTAATCTAATAGAAGCTGTAAATTAAGTAATACAAACCAGCATGCTTATAATATTGCTTACATCTAAATAATAATTTGCACACACAAGTAATGGAACCACTGTAAGACAGAAAAAAAAAAACACCACACCTATAACAGTAGTTTGGCGCAGACCACACCGTTAACACGGTCTCATTGAAATGCCACTTGTAGCCCTCCATCACCAGCTGATGAGCTCTGCAGATCATGCTGATATCATTGGCAGCATTAAACTGCGCCACCACATCACTGCCAAACAGATATCCAGCTCCTCTCGGACTCACACCCCACCCTGTGGTGTCTAGAAACAAGAAAGGGAGCAGACAATCTTAGGTCTTTAGGTCAACATATTGAAAGTCTTTCCTTTATGTTGCATTATATTACTCTCACCCTCAGGGTCAGACCACAGTAGGTCACACATGGGTCCATCATGAGGAACTTCCTGTTTTCTGTCAATAGTTCTGATCTGATCCAAAGTTTGAATAGATGGAGAAAGCCCACCATGCACACAAAATATCTGGGGAGCAAAAGTAGTATATGTACAGTACCATTCAAAAGTTAGGGGTCAGTAATTTTTTTAAAGAAATTAATACTTTTATTCAGCAAGGATGGATTAAATTGATCAAAAGTGACAAAAATAGTTTTAACACTGATAAAAAAAGATTTCTATTTCAAATAAGTGCAGTTTCTTTTTAAACCTATTCAAAGAATCCTGAAAACACATGACACTGAAAACTGGAGTAATGAGTAACTGGACTGGAGTAATAACTTTGCCATTACAGGAATAAGTTACATTTTAAAATAGAAAATTACTTTAAATTGGAATAATATTTCATATTATTAATGTTTTACTGTATTTTTGATCAAACAAATGCAGCCTTGGTGAGTAGACTTTTCTTCAAAAAAAAAAAAAAAAAAAAAAAAAACCTGAATTTTTGCATTTAACCCATCCAAGTTAGTGCACACACATTAGGAGAGTGAGTAGTGGACACACACCCAGAGCAGTAGGCAGCCATTCACTGTGGCTCCAGAGAGCTATTCTTGACCAAATAACTTTTGTAAATATAATAAGGATTAAAGTATATTTGATTTATATAATGAAGGATATATTTTACATTTGATAACTTTATTTCCGTCCCTGAAAACTACTGTTAGGCCTACCAGAAAAGCACTATTTATATATGCATCTGTGTTCTGTTGAATTTATGTTGGCCTATTAAATGTTAAATGTCCAATCCATGCTCATTAGAAATTATTTGATGATGCAGCAATAAACTAACTAGTATACCTTAATACATGCATTTTTGAACTTGGTAATTTTAAAGAATATCAAAACACTAATCTATTTTAATGACAAAATTTCAAATAAGACAGCAAGTGACAAATATCAGTATCGGCCAATAGTTGTTTCTTAAAATCAGTATATACACATACATACATACATACACACACACACACACACACACGTAGAAGTAATAGAAATGGACAGATGCTGAAATATATGAGGACTCACCTTGCCATCAACAATGGCTGAGAGGGATAGGTAGTCAAATATCTCTGTGCAGTACCTCCAGACTGTAACAGAACCATATTTTCTAAGACACTCGTCATAAAAGCCATACACTTGCGTGATCTGCCTCGACTCATGATTCCCTCTGATCAGCGTTATTCGGTCAGGGTATCGCACCTGAAGGCATAAATATAAAGAACTGAGAATAAGAACAGACTACAGAGAGTAAAACGACTTTAATGCAGCTATAACATTACAAAACATACAAGATTAACTTCTAGACAGATGTTGCACCTTTAATGCTAGCAGCAATAGAAAAGTCTCCACACTATAGAAACCTCTGTCCACAAAGTCTCCCATGAAGAGGTAGTTTGTCTCTGGCACTTCACCCCCCACCTGAAAACCCAGAGGACAACAATCAGAATCAAAAAGACAAAGCACAATGCATTGTTTTGTTTGTTTTTCTTAAACTGATTTACCAAGAACAATACAAATTTGAAAGTAAATGAATTGTGAATTCAATGAATGGCATGTTGTATTCTCAATTGCTTACCCTGAATAGCTCCTTTAAATCATAAAATTGCCCATGTATATCTCCACACACCTGCAAACAAAATGGTGGGTTGGTTTAAATTGCATAATCCTTTAAAAAGTTAGTTACAGAGTAAATTTATAAAGAAATACTCACTGTGACAGGAGAATCTACCCTCTGAACATTACTCTCCTCCACAAGAATCTCCCTGTAGAGCAAAACAATGACACTTGCAACATTAATTCAGAGTCAACTCTATACTGATATACAACTCAAGAACAATCAGCATAAATCACTAAATGCACATGGGTTGTGCGAAGCTTTGCAAAAAAAACTAATAAGTCATTCATGATGAGATATTCATGTGTAGGTATTACCTCGCTTTGGCACACAGTGCCTTGACTTCATTTTCCTTGATAAGCTCACAACGTCTGAGTTGCTCGATCTGTCTGTCCAAGTCAATGACGTCGCCCATGATGACACACATGCATACACTCCCAGAAACACTCCTCAATGTGAGGCTGATTAAAACTTGGTTACTGGCTCTCCAGTCCTCTGTTAGTCTCACAGAGACCACAAACACACTCACCCTCCTGAGAAAATAAGAGACTATGAGGACATAAATATAATTACACACACCGAGATGATCCTGAAAGATGCCAAGATAACAAAAGCTAAACAGAAGTACAAAAAAAAAAAAAGCTAAACAAATCACATGTATGATTGGAAATCACTGGAAGTCTTTTAGTGAATTTCAGTGAGTTTAATAATAACATACAGTTGCATCCAAGGATTTCTACATTCATATTTTATATTATTTTATTTATAAATGCAATGTTTTTAATATACAGAACACTTTTTTACAGTTACTTAAAAACTACACTTTAATTGCGTGGTAAGAGTTCCAGTATTAGTTAATTATGCATTATTATCATCATTTAAAAATAATACTAAAATTCATAACATGACTTTAAGTCTAAAATAAATGAAACAAATCTGGCTTCCTAACAAATGCAAACAAATTAAACTTTGAATTCTTTTTTTCTTTCATGTATACGAGCCCTTTGCAATTGAGTTTTTAAACGAGTATCATGCCTTTTTTGTTGTTCAAAAGTTAGCATTTTTAATACATTTGCAAAGCCTGGTCTACAAAAATAGTGTACAGACAAAGCGGTTAGCGTTAAAATTAGTCATGCTCTGCTGTGTTTGTTTGAGTTTTCTGTTAAAATAAGAAATGCATAAGAATAATGCATATAAAATACCTTGGACTTTGGGTTAAATTCGTTTAGGCATTCGTCGTTTCTTTTGTAGACGGTAAAAAAGTTGGAAAAGCGCCGTATGTATGTAAGTGTGACCGCCGCATCAACAAGCCCGCAGGAAGCGCTCGACTAGTCTTTCAAAATAAAGGTGCCGATCACCTGTTCTACATGACAACTTCCATTAATTGCTCTTATTAATGACATATATTTAATTTATATATATATTCAAAAATATAAAAAGAGAGAGAGAGGGAATACCCTTGATCTGACAAAAAATTTAAGATACTTAAACAGCATGTTAGTGTTTTGTCATAATACACATATATGTTTAAACATTAAATGTGGGATATGTGAGGATATAAGACATGATTTAACCCATAGTTAAAGTTAATTACATTTAAAGGGACAATATAACTAGCTATATTAATGGAAATTAAATAAAGAAAGACCTTTTTGTTCTTGTGGCAAACCTTTCCCAGATGACTGTTGCTATTTTGAAATCGAATGTCGTTTGAAAACGCGCTTTTTCCTGTTTGAGAATGTATGACGACACCAACTGTGATTGGCCGAACCGGCGCGGCGAAAGACATCCATGATATTTGGCGCCATTTGTCGAAAACAATTCAACTACACTAAAACCTACAATATTACAGAATATGGGCTATAATCATTAGCGTCTAATGTGCTTCTGATTTTAGAGATTTACACGTAAGGCGGATTTCGGGTTGGTTAGTACCACATGATATGTTTGTTTTTCGCCGGTTTGGGAATGTATATCGATGTTTGGGAAATGTGTATATAGATAGTCTTTGTGTTTATTTAGACTCGTTGTTGTATTCATAGTTTATGCACTGTGAACTGTAATTTTGGAGTATGTATCAACGTATCACTGAAGGGAGAAAAAGAACCGGTGAGTGTCTACAATCTTTATGTATTTTCTACACACACACATAGTTGACAGGTAAACATTTAATATGCAATTATGGAGGCATCGTTTATTCAAACTGTAACTAGCTGCTTATGAATTATGAAATTATGCAAACTTATATGTTATGAATATGTTTAAATATATACTTTGATTCACGTGGCTTTGTGTTGAGTATTTGTCTTTCAATTCTTCTAAAAATCTTGGTTTTGTCTGTTAAATCCATACAGATTTTTAGTTTGGGGGTGAAACAATGGCTGGTGCCGTTGCTATGGCAGCTGTCATGGAGGATTTTGAGGGTCAGGTATGTGTCATAAAAAGTTGATATGCTGATATGACACTGATTTTACATTCAAAAGACACTGAATGGTTTTTAACACTTGACCTTATTGCTCTGTTTCTCCAGCCATGCAAGAAATTGAGGAAGGATGGCGACGCACCATCTGTCAAAACTATTACTAACTACTTTATGCCCAAGCCAGTGGAGAAACCGTTCTCACCTCCTCGATCTAACAACATCATGGACTACTTTAAGAGAACCTCGCCAGCGCAAGAAATAAAAAGCTGCTTTCAGGTAGCTAAAGAGAACTCCCCGCAAACTTCAGAGCAAACAAGTCGAGAAGTCCCTGGAAAACCTATAAGAGGACAGGGGCAGAAGCGAACTAGGAAGGTCAAGGACAACAAGAAGTCCAAAGAGGAGGATGCACAGATGGTCACAGATGATGTTGTCTTGATAGAGAGTCCCAGTGAATCAGCTGTAAAGGAAAGTGACACTGCAGCTGTTCCAGCTCCAACCTGTCATGATGTCTTCTCCAATAAAGAAAGTGTCATGAGGAAAAACACCACGGAGGCCGATCCAAATGTCCTGACGGTTAAGAATTCTGGGGAAAGTTCTGAACAAAAACCATCTGTAAACCAAAGCAGGAAGAAAGATTGTGGGAACAGAAAATCTGCCGTGAGAAGAAACCGAAAGGCGAAAGGGGGCAGTGAAGAGACTAAGGAATGTGATGCTGATGCTCAAGAGCCTGTATGTGATGATAAATTGGAGGAAAGTGTGGACAAGAAAAGTAGCACTGTCACAATCTCATTTAAAGACTTCCTGCAAAATCAGAGCCAAGAGCAGGAGGAGAGCAATGCGATTCCCAAGACTGACACTGCTGAGATGTCAAATGAAGGCAACACCTGTAATGGTCAGAGTGATTCTGTAATCGGTCCTCTGCAGGTGTCACCCCGAACTCTGACAATCCAAGCTGAGGTGCATCCAATTTCCCCAGATCATCATGAGTCTGTCAAAGCCTCCAAGGAGTTAAAAGTCGCATCCATTTTTAGTAGAAATAAAAAAAGCCAATCAAACGAAGACAAGAGTTTGTCTGTTCCTATCCCAGAGGTTAAACTGGACGTATTGCCTGACCTCAAAAGGAAGTCTAACGTTGTTGTTCTTGAGGAAGATCTTGAACTTGATGTGATGGAGTCCAGCTCGAATCCTCCTAAAAGCACCGAGGCGGAGAGAAAGCAGTTTATGAATGCCTTTAAGCAGCCTAGTCTTGATGGATTTAAAAGCAAAACCAACAAGGTTCAAAGCAAGCAGAACCAGGTTCAAGAGAAGGATCCAGAGACAACAGACAAGAAACATGAAGAAAAATCTCTTGAGGACAAACCCGAAACCAGCTCTGAGCAGAATGAAGAACAGAAGAGCTGTCCTGGTGACAAAAAGAAGCGAGTTAGGAAGGCTGGGAAAAAGGGACAAGCTAAGAAAACTGAAGATGCACAAGCTACAACTCCGAAACCTGAAGAACCCCCCACAGACACGGAGGCCGACAGTGAGAGTAGGCCAGCTGATAATAACAACAGTGGACAGGCTGTCAGAGAGCTGAGGAGGTCGACCAGAGAGCTTTCACGTAGACAGTCAGCTGCTGCGCTCAATAATGTGCTGCAGAAGAAAGAGACGCAAGAGAACACTGTGAAAGATGACGAGACCCAAAATACACCCTCACCTTCTTTGGCCTCCACCCCAAAATCTCACAGGCCCAAAAGGGGCATTTATAGAGCTGAAATGCTCCACCCACCAGACATGAAAGGCAGCCCGATCAGGTGAAATTAACTTTTTAATTTCTTAGAATCTCCTTTAATTTTTTCTTGTATTATTTGTCTCATGTATTTGAAATTTTGTTGGATAGGATGAGAATCTCCAGGGTATTTCCATCTTCTGCTACAAAAGCTGGTGATTTTGAAATTTCAAGTCCTCTCTCCACACAGGTAACTAACATTTATGCTTTATGTTGCAAAAAATAATGCTATATAATATTTTAAACATTATTATTATTTAATATTTATATTTTTTGTTTATAAAAAGTGTTGTTTTTATAAAAAATCTATACAACAGGCCTTTATCACACTTCCGCATTCGAAAAGCGGAAACTTAAAATAGTAGCGTAAAAACATTTCCGCTGCAGCCTGTATCAATGGCAAGGGATTGTTGTGATTTATTTATGTCAGTCAGCACAGCACAGTAAAATTCAGCACAGATACTTCTTCTAAAGACACCAACCTCAGTTTACAATCATTATTTGAGTATTGTGAAACAAAGAAAAAGGCGTCATAATATTTCAGACAATTTAAAGGGGAGCGCGCAAGCCATACTGTAACCTATGTGTATGTGCAATACTTCAGAGTCTGATCAGTAAGTCTAAATAAACAGTTTTAAAAATTGACGTTTATTGTTAATTTAAACTAATCCCCGGTTTCACAGACAAGGCTTAAGCTATTCCTAGACTAAAATGCATGTTTGAGCTGTTTTAACTGAAAGCAACTTGTACTGGCATCTCTTAAAATATGTCAGTGCCATTGTTTTGTCTCAACATTACTGGTGTGCATCTTTTTGTCTAATGTACATTTATAAAAGCTACTTAAATATCCTAATTGAACTAAGGCCTAATCCTGGCTTAGTGTAAGCCCTGTCTGTGAAACCGGGCCTAAGTTAGTTTTTCTTCTTAAAACTGGCGTCCATCCATTGACAACAATGTAGGTGGAAATTCGTTTACACTACTTATCGGAGCTGGATGTGACGACACACAGACAGTGATAAAGGCCTATAATTTATTAAAATAATGTATACATAGAATAAATTATTTAATAATTATTGTCATTGGCAGATGTTTTAAGATTGTAGATAACTCACAAAAACTCTTATTTGTTAGGAATTAAATGCAGTTAAAAAGAGAAAACAAGCTAGAAAGCTGGTGCAGAAAGCCAAAGCTCTTCAGCAAAGTAAAAAGGACACTAATAAGGAGAAAGACACTGTACGACGCTCTACAAGAAGCAAAGAGTCCAGCATAAATTACTGTGAAGATGAGGTGAGTGGATGCATCTTAAGTAAACAGGTGTAAATGTTTTATACTTGCAATAAATTCTGCTAATAATTGCTCAATTTATTCTCTCGTTTATATTAACGTCATCTTTTTAGGACTCTGTAGTTTTTTTGGATGTAAGTGAAAGCACTCCAGTCACCTCACAGGAAAGTGACAAAAGCCAAAAGCTTCGTAGTTTGAATGAGGTTTTGGGTAAAAATACAACTCAAAACAAAACATCCAAGACTCCTGCAGGTAACTTACAGTGACACAAATAGTTAAAATTAAGTCAATGCCTGCTTTAATATCTGATTTTTTTTTTTTTTTTGCGAGCATAGAAAATGCATTCAAGTAAATAAAATAATGCATTCATGTCTATCTTTTTCAGCTTCTAAACTGGCTCCTCTGTTTGTTGACAAGAAAGCCCAGAGACCGTCTGTTGTCATCTCCATCTTTGACGACAGCAGGTATTACGCTAATAAAAACAGATGGTACTTGAATTGGCAAATTGTCTTATGCTCTTATTTTCTCGTTTGTATAAAAAAATCTAATAAATGCCTGTTCCTAAACTCAACCCTGTCAGTCGAGAGGCATCCGAGAACTCGCAAGATGATGAACAGTTCAGAGCAAAGAGAGAGTTTCTGAAGAGTGGCCTCCCGGAGTCTTTTAAAAAACAGATCGCAAAAACAGCAGCCAGCCGAGAGGCTTACAGTCAGGCCTGTGCTTCCTTCCAGACAGTGGTGCATGTTCAGCAGAGGGCTGCAGGTAAGCTGACAGGTGTTCTCTTGGTTAGAACATACAATGATTTTAGTGTGTGTGTGTGTGTGTGTGTGTTTGAGACTAATGTGTTCATTACTTTCCATGTCAGAATGTTCTGTTTGGAACCTCCAGTGGCCTACAAATCCCTTCCTTATTTGCTTAAAGGAGTTCTATAATTTACCAGCTGTACAATTGATGTCTTTGGAGAAGTCCTTAGGTTATACTACAGTTCCTGCTAAGAGAGCATTTTGCCAGAAGGTTGGTAATCTTTTGGTGAAAAATTATTAGATTTAAGTGTTTCACATTGTTTTTTATTCAAAAGGCAGAATATTTCATTGTTTGTTTAAATAAGCTACTGTTCAAAAGTTTAGGGTCAGCAAGAGTTTTTCTTTTTAAAGAATAATGTTATTGAGCAAGGACGCATTAAATTGATCAAAAGTATCAGTAAATATATTTATAATGTTACAAAAGAATTGTTTCAAATAAATGCTGTTCTTTCGAAGTTTTTAATAATCAAAGCATCAAAAACAAAAGTATCATGGTTTCCTCAAAAATATTAAGCAGCACAACTGTTTTCAACATTGATAATAATAAGAAATGTTTCTTGAGCACCAAATCAGCATATTAGAATGATTTTTGAAAGATCATGTGACACTGAAGACTGAAAATTCAGTGTTGCCATCACAGGAATAGATTTAAAATATTTTAAAATTAATGTAAAGTTATTTTAAATTGTAATGATATTTCATAATATCACTGTTTTTACTGTATAGTTAATCAAATAAATGCAGCCTTGGTGAGCAAAGGAGACTTTATTTACGCATCCTGTATTTATGTACAGCAACAAATTTAACTTGTTTTTTTTATTGTTTAGGTTTCTTTTTGTCGGAAGTCAGAGTTTTCTGAGCCAATCAGACAGCATCTTTTGGAGGAGATGAGAATCTCCAATCCCTCCTTCCCTCATCAACGTTTCTTTATGCGGTTTGTTAAGAGACGTGAAGACTACATCCTCCAAGCTTCTGCCTCAGGTGACTGAAGAATACAATTAATCATTTTGTTTTTGTTTGTTGTTTGTTTTTTTTGCCCACAGGAAGATTTAATACTTAGACAGAAATGTATTTATAATAATACATGTAATCCAGAATTATTCACACATTCTTTGCATATGACTTTTTATATGATTATTCGTAGAACCTGAAGGTGAGTCTAAGATATCCTGCCCTGCTGGATCATCTGATGGCGTTGGAAGGAAACGGAAGCGTGTAGATGGAGAGACAACAGGCAAAGTGGGTAAAAAACCAAAGGCCAGTCACTCAGAAGGGGATGTCATAGTGATTGAAGAAAGTCCACCATCAGGAGGTCAGGCAGCACAGAATGTCTCTGACACAGTGCCGTCTGGCAGAAGTAGAAGAGGTCGCTCACAGAGGCAAAAGCAGAAAGAAGAACCCAAGCCAGCAGAGTTAATCTCACCTGTGGGGAACCAGAATGACGTTCACATTATAGCAGATTCCTCTGTCCCAGAAAATTCAAGCACAGAAGGTGAAAATTAAATACATTTGTAGACAATCTTATTCTGAGTAGATCTCTTCCTCTCAAAGTCTGCGTGATAATAGAGTACCTCAGGGATGATGTGTTTTTGTAGGCAAAACCCAGAAGCGAGTTAGCATTTTAGGACTTCCGGTTCCATCGCCCTGAAGTCTATGGGTTTTTTGAATGGGTTTTTGCTAAATCGCCTGAAATAAGGTCTGTGGTTAACAAAGCCTCTAAATTTTTTCACATTTTGATCTATGACATAAAACACACCAGTTATAACCCGCTTGTGATTTTTTTTTTTAAACCTTTATTTTGTCTTAAAAACGGCAGTTGCTAAAAGGGACTACTTCCTTTGGCGGGGACTTCAGACGTCATCATGACAAACAGGATATTTGGACAGCATTTCTCATGAAGTATTCATAAATGGCGCAGATCATAATCAGCGAGCATGTTTTTAAATAAAGTTGTTTTTTAAATAAAGTTTGAGGAAGTCTGGTGGTGGTGACGTTGATCCGTGACCATGGTGTGCTGTAGTCCGTTTATAGCCTACTGTTAGCTTTTTATATCTGACGACTTTATTTAGGCTTCAAAATGTATAAATGTTGTGTTAACTTGTAAAGATTATCTTGATAGACAAAACGTGTAAGTCTCATAACCCTTTGTTTAAACACAGCTTATTTTTTGCGATTTTCTAAAAGTCTATGGGAAAAATGCATAGGCTTTTGATCGAGGGAACCCGTGTGCTGCTAACTTCCAGGTTGGCCTACAAAAACACGTCATCCCTGAGGTACTCTATTCTGGTAACATTTTACAATAGTGCTGAATTCATTAGCATTAGTTAAAATTTTACAGAATTAATTAATTATATTAATTTTTACATACATATTTTTACATTTTATGATATATAAATTAACATGAATTAACAATGAGCAATAGTATAAAAGTTTGGGATCAGCAAATTTTCAATTTTTATACACTTGAAAATATAACTTATTCCTCCATTGGTAAAGCTGAATTTTCAGCATCATTACTCCAGTCTTCAGTGTCACATGATCCTTCAGAAATCATTCTAATATGATTATTTGCTGCTTAAGAAACATTTCTTATTACTATCAATGTTGAAAACAGTTGTGCTGCTAAATATTTGTGGAACCCATGCTAAGTTTTTTTTCAGGATTTTTTTAAGAATAGAAAGTTAAAAAGAACAGCATTATTTTAAATTTTATTTTTTGGTTACAATGTAAAAAGCCTTCACTGTTAGTGTTGATAAAATTAGTGCGGCCTTGCTGAATTAATGTATTTATTTTTTAAAAAAACTGACCCCAAACTTTTGAGCGGTAGTGTCTAAACTAACATTAACATAGAATAATACATGTTGTACAATATGGTTGGTAATTGTTAGTGCATGATATCTAATGAACTGAACCTAAAGTATTACCAAATATTTAGATATGTTTCTTAAACTTATTTGCACTATGTGTTGTTTAAATTGGGTGGTTCATGTTTTCATTTCTAGATGGAGTGAAAGAGGATGTGCTTTGGACAGAGAAATATCAGCCACAGCACTCCAGTGAAATAATCGGGAATATGGAGTCTGTCCGGAGACTACACAGGTTGTTATCATGCCAAGTTTAATCAAAGATGATGAAAGGTCCCATTCACTGATCAATGTGTCAATAATGAATATTTCTTTTTAATACATTTCTTCCCATTTCATTTTGATCGTTACTGGTAGCTGGCTGAAAGAGTGGAAATTGAGAGCTGACCGGGAAGAGAAGAGGAAACAGCAGGAAAAAAAGCAAGAGGAGGACAGTAATGGTATGAAAAGACTAGGGCTGCCCCAATAGTCGACTAATCGTTAACCTAGATAAATGTGCGCTATTATTAGGTGCATATCCAAGTGTTTGTGTGGAGTGTGGAAGCTGAAGTAATAGTGCGCTTACTGCAAGACACGGAGGCACCGACGCGATCACTTGACTTTTTTTTTTTTTTTTTTTTTTCTGATAACAGCGGGAACAACTTAAAATACTCATTTCATTTTTTGGTCATACGGATAAGAGTAATACATCATTCGAAACTGTCTACTTTAGTGTAAACTCACAATAACAAGAAAACATTGTGCCTTTTGTAAAATTAAGAAAACAAACAGGATGTGTTTTCTGGCTTCTCTTTGAACCTGTGAACCACAAAAATGAACCAAAACTCAGAGTATACTTGCCTCACAGACATCAGAAATATTGTCTTTAATATTGAGATTATATTTCAAGAAGCTTGAATTGTCTACTTTTAAATGAACCAATTCAAGTCTAAAAGAAATACTTTCTGCTTGTGTAATCCATTTGAAAGTTGCATTTCTCTCTGTAGGCGCATTCGAACGGAGACGGCAAGGAAGCATTGTCAACTTTATCTTTGCAGCCGACACTGACTCAGAAAACACTAGTTAATTAATAAATAATTGAAATGTCTCCTTGCTATTTTTTCTCAACACATTCATAATCATTACTTTTGCCGGTGCTTTGCAGCAAGCTATATGTTTAAGTAATGAAATTAATATAAATGTGCAATTAGTTGCTTAAATGGATGACTAATAGTCGACTTGAAAATTCTTTAGTTGGAGACAGCCCATAAATAGACACTAAATGGCAGTACTTGCTGTTTTGCTTGTCATATTCAGCTATACCAATATTCATATTCTTGTCATTGTCTCAACTTTATTTCTATGCAGACTCCTGGCTCATAGGTGAAGGGCTGGATGAGACAGAAGATCATCTGTGTAACACACTTCTTATCACTGGACCCACTGGAGTGGGCAAGACTGCTGCAGTCTATGCCTGTGCGCAAGAACTGGGATTCAAGGTCTGGTTCATTTTCTATTTCACTTTACTATTTTGAGACTGTCTAGTGTTGCTCAAATAAAGAAATGTTTCTACCCACCCTGTTGGTTTTTTCCTTCAAGGTATTTGAGGTTAACTCCTCCTCTCAGAGGAGTGGTCGTCAGATCTTATCCCAGCTGAAGGAAGCCACTCAGTCCCACCAAGTAGACATCCAGGGTGTCAACTCTCACAAACCATCCTACTTCAGCAATTATAGCAGCAACAGCACCACTATCAAATCCGGGACCTCTCCCAGTATGAATTTTATCTTCCTTGATGATTGTACTACAATATATAGTGTGCATGACTTTTCGAATGAGTTCTCCGTGTCTCTTCTAATCACAGGAAAGGTGAACTCCCCCAGAAGGGTTGTATCATCACCCAGGAAGCCTCCTCAGTCTCCTCGAAGTGCTCCATCCAGGAAGGGTGGCTTGGCTCCGACATCTCTGGCCAATTTCTTCAAAGCAGGTGGAAGACCCACTGGCAAAGAAGCTAACATTCAAGACAAGAAAACACAACCTGGTAATAATTCAAAATCCAGTAATCTAAGTCAAGTGTTACCAAACACTGAATATTGAATTGATATTGACATTTATTGTGTGCTATATTTATTAGGAAATTGTTTTTAAGCTTCATATTTGAGACCTTTCCAATGTTTTCTTATAAGCATGTCCGAAAAAGTCTGCCAAAGCAAAAGAGACTGACAGCAAAAGCAAAGAGTGCTCCAGTGGAACACTAACGGGCACCAAGCTCTCAGCTGAAGACCAGGGCAAGAGAACTGCCACATCCCTCATCTTATTCGAGGAGGTGGACATCATTTTTGATGATGACACTGGATTCCTGGCTGCAATAAAAACCTTCATGACCACAACCAAGAGACCAGTTATTTTAACAACCAGTGGTGAGTAAAGTTGGCAGTGAACAGAAATGTACTGTATAAGATTTGTGAATTAGTCATCATAAGACCTTTTTGTCTAGATCCGTCCTTTGGTGCTACATTTGATGGGTTCTTTGAGGAAATCCATTTCAAATCTCCTTCAGTGGTAAGTGCACTTAATTTATTTCTCCTTTTCTAATTATTTTCTCCTATATTCTCTTATATTGTGTTTGGTTTGCTTTGGGTTTTTCCAGGCGGATGTGTCCAGTTACCTCCAGCTGCTGTGTCTGGTAGAAAACATGAGAACAGACACTAAGGATGTGTCCTGTCTGCTAGACTGGAACAGCTGTGATATTCGACAAAGTCTCCTGCATCTGCAATTCTGGGCATGCAGTGGTGGTGGACAGCAGGTGCAGAGGCCTTTGCCTTCATCAGGTAAAGATATATTTAACTGATTATGAAAAGATGCACTTAGAACTCTTGGATGTATATCATAGTATGTTTATATAGTTATCACAAACATCTTTTTTCACACTATAGAGCTCAAAGGGGACTTCAAGGGTGACATTCACCATCAGTCTATCAAAGCTCAGGGTGTAAATGAGGATAAACTACCTCCTTGTCACACTGCATGCACAGAGACTTTGCTGGGGATCTGCAATTTGGAAACAAAAAATATTGCAGATTTGCTGCTAACGGTGAGTACTGAATTTGTGATATTTTCAAATTAAGAATACTATGATATTAAAATTGTCATATATATATATATATATACGTGTATTCGTCCCAAATTGGACGTCACGGTTCGGTGCATGCAATCAGATGACAAATACAGTCAGTCACGGGCGGTTGTCTCTCCAATCCAGAAAGGGCCAAGCGTGGTAATACAACGCTGTTTGTTAACCGCCACAAGAAGAAAAAGAGCATGTGTCGATTGCGTCTTTCGCGCTCATTAACAAAGGATAATACTTTGAAAGGCTCGTGCACTCAACTGTGCGCGAAATGGAGTGGAATGGGGAAAATTAAGCATAGGAGGGATGGACTTAAGATTTGAATATTTAAATATAGTTTAAGTGGAGCAAACTGTAACATTCCTATTACACAAGTTTTATTTTTCATTATTCTATTTATTTTGTACTTTTATAACAAGATGCTTTTCAGTTTTATAGCTGATTACAATTAAATACCTTTTTGTTTTTTTATCATCCCTGCAAAATAATATGACCTATGAAAGAGTGCATTCTGTTTACTGCTTAGTGCTTAATACACCACTGGAGGCTGTACTGTACCAACTAGGGGACTAAATGCCACTAGGTGGAACAAACTTTAATTTGCACTACTGTCTGTTAGTAAATAAAATAAAAATAATTTGATTTATTCCTTTGTCCAGTAACACTTTAGTTTAGGGTCCATTTCTCACTATTAACTAGTTGCTTATTAACATGCATATTACTAGGATATTGGCTGTTTATTAGTACTTAAAAAGCACATATTAATGCCTTATTCTGCATGACCATATTCTACATCCCTTAATCCTACCCAATACCTAAACTTAACAACTACCTTACTATTAATAAGCAGTAATTAGGAGTTTATTAAGGCAAAAGTCATAGTTAATAGGGAGAATTGGACCCTAAACTAAAGTGTGACCATTTTTCCTATCACACCAAACTGTGACCCCCAAAACCAAACCGTGATTTCTGTGTACCGTTACACCCCTAATATACAGTATATATCTTAAATTATAATCACCACTTTCAAGGTCCAGAAAGGTACTAAAGACATCGTTAAAACAGTCGACATGACTAAAGTGGTTCAACCTTAATTTTATGAAGCGACGAGAATACTTTTTGTGTGCAAAAACAAAACAAAAATAACGACTTTATTCAACAACATCTTCTCTTCTTTGTTATTCTCATACATTGTTTACGTCCAGCGCTTCCAGGTTCTACGTCAGAACGCCGACTCATTATTGGCTGGCTCCTGCGTCAGCATCACACGCATGCATGATGCTGCTTACATGATCAGCTTTGGCCAATACTGAGCCGGCATCCGGACATAAAGATAATGACAGGGAAGAGAAGAGATTGTTGAATAAAGTCATTATTTTTGTTTTGTTTTTGCGCACAAAATGTATTCTCTTTGCTTCATAACATTAAGGTTGAACTACTGCAGTCATGTCAACTGTTTTATCGATGTCTTTAGTACCTTTCTGGACCTTTCTGGAATTATCATTTTTGGGTGAACTAACCCTTAAAATATCCAATATCAATACCGATAATTAAAAAAAAAAAAAAAGTGTATTGGCCAATAATAGATATAGTAACAATATATTGTGGATCATTGGTATTTATTTATTTATACACCAAAAATATGTTTGTTTAAACGTTCATTTCCAGAATTTGTTGCTGATCAAACTGATCTTATTTTACAGCAAGAGTCTTCAATACCAGAGAGCATTAAGTGCTGGGATCTTCTCTCAAAGGTCCACAGAATGGGAGTGGATCTTCTCTACTCCAATATGGAGAGTCTTCTTCCTCTGCCAACTCGCCCTTTACCGCAGTCCACCCTCAAATCACAGTCAGCACCAAACCCACAGTCTCAACCTGAGAAAGTACCTCAGACTGTGAGGATAGAAGTATTGGAAGAGCTCTCTAATGACAGTAGTCCCCTTAAGGTCTCCTCCAGAATGAGGGGGCGCAAGAAGTTGGGTATGAGCAATAAAGATGTTTTCCAGTCTGATTCAGAGTCCGAGGACGACTTCCTCTCACTGCCAAAAACCAGCAGAGATCCTGCTCAAAGCAGTAATGTGGAAGCAGCCAATCTGTCAGTGAATGTGCCTGAAGCTGCGCCAATAAAACTGAGGCACATTGTGTTATCTGAAGCCGAAAGAAAGAAGAGCAAGCCAGTGACACAGTGCCTAAGCAGTTTAGCAGAGTATATGGACCACATGTCCTTCCTGGACTCCTCATTGCACTACCAGCCTTTACAGGCAGAGGGTTCCTGCAGACCGCAGGACTTTGGCTGGACTGGTGCAAAGGTGAAGAGTGGGATGACCGATGACATTCGGTTTGAGTGTGTCAGCCGGGTAAAGGGTGTTAGTGTCGATGAAATCTCTGCTGCATTGGGGCATTTGAGTTTTAAGAAGTGCAAGGCTGTTGTCTCTGAGGCCTGGGACAGAGCACAGCAACTGGAGGAGGAGATCAAAAGAGAGGCAGAGGAGGAGCTCACCCTCCCTGTGGCTCCACACAGAGATAGCTTTAGCCTTGCTCAAGTCACACCTTGTGAACCAAGGTGAGAATTCAGCCTCTCTGTAGTTTTATGCTTTTATTTTATACTCCATACAATTCAAGGCTAGGTCATGGATCTAAAACAAAATCTCAGTAATGCATTGTAATGAGAAGCAATATTAACCTACATGTTTTTTCTACATTATACATATATATATATATATATATATATATATATATATATATATATATATATATGTATATGTATGTGTATATATATATATATACACTACCGGTCAAAAGTTTGGAATCTGTAAGATTTTTAATGTTTTTAAAAGAAGTTTCGTCTGCTCACCAAGGCTGCATTTATTTAATTAAAAATACAGTAAAAACAGTAATACTGTGAAATATTACAATTTAAAATAACTGTTTTCTGTTTGAATTTATTTTATAAAGTAATTTATTCCTGCGATCAAAGCTGAATTTTCAGCATCATTACTCCAGTCTTCAGTGTCACATGATCCTTCAGAAATCATTCTAATATAATAAGATTTGCTGCTCAAGAAACATTTATTGTGTACAATTGTACAAAATATTTGTGTACAATATATATTTTTTCAGGATTCTTTGATGAATAGAAAGTTCAAAAGAACAGCATTTATTTGAAAAATCTTTCGTAACATTACAAATGTCTTTACTGTCACTTTTGATCGATTTAATGCATCCTTGCTGAATAAAAGTATTAATTTCTTTAATTTCTTTTCAAAAAAATAAAAATTCTTACTGACCCCAAACTTTTGAACGGCAGTGTATAATGTTAAAAAAGCTTTGTATTTCAGATAAATGCTGTTCTTTTGAACTTTCTATTCATCAAGGAATCCTGAAAAGAAAAAAAAAAAAAAACTGTTTTTAACATTGATAATAATCATAAATGTTTCTTGAGCAGCAGATCAGCATATTAGAATGATTTCTGAAGGATCATGTGACACTGAAGACTGGAGTAATGATGCTGAAAATTCAGCTTTGATCACAGGAGTAAATTACTTTATAAAATATATTCAAACAGAAAACAGTTAATTTTTTTATACAATAAAAAAAAAATATATATATATATATATATATATATATATATATATATATATATATATATATATATATATATATATATTAAATAATATAAAATAAATATATAATAAAATAATTTATCAAATTTATTCTAGTTTAAATCAGACATGCTATTAAAATATGTATTAAAGCCCTTAAACCTGCAATTTGTGAGGCAGGGATCATGAAACTAGTATAATGACATTGTCTTTAGAAAATAGTGATCTCAAAAGTACTGACTGCGATACCAAGTCAGTACTGAAATTTTAAAAATGTGACTCATTAAGCGCTGTTGTGTGGATTTGTAAACACCTGTGTTTGGCCTTTATGTTAACGCACTCATCAGATATGTCTGTGATTGGCTACAATGATCAATGCACTGGAGCGTTTGAATTTGAAAGTGGAAGCGTTTGAAAGCAGACGTCTATCCACTGTCAGACACCTGCTTTCAAACTCTCCCGTGTGTATCGGTGTAAGTGCTCGGTGAAGAGCGTCATTGATAACTGTTTACAACATGTTTTTGAAGCGTTGATCATTGAAGCCAATCACTGACATATCTCATGAGTGCGTGAACACAACGGCCAATCAGAGGTGTTTAAGAATCAGCTCAACAGCGCTCAAAGCGTCACATTTTTAAAATTTCAGTACTGACTTGGTATCGCTGTCGGTACTTTAGACAACACTATTAGAAAACCAAAAAAAATATAACACAAATATTCACTATGCCAATCCCCTAGTCTCAATATGTTTTACATTTCCACTAACCTCTCTTTGCCCTGTGAGGCAGTTTATGCACAACATACTGTAAGATTCTGTTAATTTTGTTTTGTAACAGGGTGATGGAGAGGAGAAGTGAGGTGATTAAGTCGGTGCTCTCCACCATGTCAGCTGGTACGCTGGGAAACCGGGCAGCAGTGGCTCTGGACTACCTCCCCTCTCTGCGCACCATCTGTAGGTCAGAGAGACTGAAGGAGCAGGGAAAGATCAAACGCAGGTGAAAGTTATTACATACATTTATTGACTATCTCCAGTGCACTCATGTCATTAGTGGTTACAAAATGACAGATTCTGAAGAACTGTCTTTTTTAAATTTATTTTATTTATTTATTTTGCATATTACTGATTTATTATATCAAATGTTTTCCAAGCACTAAAAGTGGTATGGGAACCCTGTGGCAAGTTAAGAGAGAAATCTTTTGGTTTAAAATAGTCTGCTAGTCTTGACCACCCGGAAAGCCTGAAATGTCTCTAATGCATGACACACCCTTTTTTATGAACAGAGACCCTCCTTTGTTAGGCTCCCAATGTGAGATCATTTCCAGTTATTCAGATACCACACTGAGTTCACTTGAACAGTGACAAGGGAAATACCCTTTATACAGTGAGCACATTTCAAAAGTTAAGATTACACCCTTTACATGAGTCACAGAAAACTGTCTAAAATACTAATTTCTCATAAAAACACTATCAACGCTATATTTGATGGCCTAACACGATAACCACAATGCTCATAAACACCTTGTGTACTGTGTGTTCAGTATCCGATGCATTTGTTTTTTGCTGAGCTGTCAAAGAAGTGTTAACTTGGTCAAAGTGCAGATGACTAAAATAAACTAAATGCAGTAGAGGGACAGGATGTGGCTTTTGCAAAGCTTCAATATGGCAAGCGGTCACAATTTAACATGGTGTTTAGTTTTTCTTTTTAATATGTCAATATGAGTCTTTTACATTTTGTCAACATTTGATTTGTGGGCTTGTTTTAAATGATCGCATTCACTTTTTTTTTTTTTTTTCTTTACAGGTTCTTGCACTATTTGGATGGTATACACTTCACTCTTCCTAAAAGCACAGTGGAGTTCCTGGCTTCCGAGTTTCCTTAAATTACACGCATCTTTAGGCAGCTGCTTAAGGGCTGCCAGTAAATATGCATTTGTACAGTAATATATACTCAGAAGGAGTGTGGTTTTATGTTGTTGTGGACCTCACATATTTGTACTGTTTTAAATTTGCTGTTGCCCTTTATGAAGATCATTTATGTTTTGTACTTTGCATCTTCCAAAATCTTTTATCAAGTAATAAATGTGGATTTGCTATTTGCCAGCAAACATGTTTTTTTTAAAAAATGTATGTAAATTGCAAGATGTAAACATGATGGTGCTATTGGAATTTGTGTACAGGTTGTGTATGATTTTTTTTTTTTTTTTTTTTTCCCTACCATATTTCATATTTCATCATGGGGCGATAAACCTTTCCTTGTTTTTCGTGAAACTGATACATGAAGCACACTTTTCACTTTCACATCTCCTAAATGGGATGGTTTCCACTTGAATCCAGGAAGATAACTGTATACCTGTTAAACCTGTAAATGCAACATTTTTGTTTTGTATTCAGTTTCAGTGTGTGACTGGAGTAAATTTACTAGCTTGCATGAATATTGTAGCTGTTGATTTGGCCTAATTATAATCAGTTATATCAGTCTTGATAATCATTCTCATATTGTTTGGTACACAAGGCTGTTGTCTCTGAGGCCTGGGACAGAGCACAGCAACTGGAGGAGGAGATCAAAAGAGAGGCAGAGGAGGAGCTCACCCTCCCTGTGGCTCCACACAGAGATAGCTTTAGCCTTGCTCAAGTCACACCTTGTGAACCAAGGTGAGAATTCAGCCTCTCTGTAGTTTTATGCTTTTATTTATACTCCATACAATTCAAGGCTAGGTCATGTATCTATATCTATCTATCTATATATATATATATATACACTACCAGTCAAAAGTTTGGAATCTGTAAGATTTTTAATGTTTTTAAAAGAAGTTTCGTCTGCTCACCAAGGCTGCATTTATTTAATTAAAAATACAGTAAAAACAGTAATTGTGAAATATTATTACAATTTACAACTGTAATATTTTAATGTGATATTTTAAGCACGAAAACTCCCTGTCCACAGTGAGCCACTGTTTATAGCTTAGTTTTTATTATTGTCTAATTATCCTCTCATATTTATTATTACAGACTAATGAAAGTTAATGTGGTTATTATTAAATACAGCACATATATTAAGAGCAGCTCAGAGTTAGTTGTTTTCTCCAGGAAGTGAACATGGGGTTTTATAGTAATTGAATGCTTGCGGAAGACCTCGCTTGTGAGTCCAGTTGCTGTGACCGCAGCGTTTTGCTCGGCGAAGCGCACACGAGTTTCGAAACTGACGCGACCGGAGCGCAGCAAGTTTAGGTGGCTGGATGAAGGTTAAATAACATCGCGAAGCCGCATCCTCCGGGATAAACTACGCTTAAAAAAACATTAGAGAAGTAAAACTACTACCTATATGTTGTTAAAAGCATTTCGCCTATGGCAAATCGGGAAAAGAACAAGAAGACACTTCTAGAGTTGGTGAAGCTGCCAGAGAATAGCTGCTGTGCTGACTGTGGAGCTGCAGGTAGGTACAGTACAGCTATTGTCAACACTGCTTAAACTGCATTCACTCACAGCCAGTAGTTATTTGTGTACTGTTATTGGGAATGCGAGTAACTGTTAGAAAGTTCTCTGACAATTTTTTGACACTGTTCATAGTTTAAAGTTATAGATCTGTAGGTATTCATAGTGAAGCCATGAGTGAACAGCTCATTGTCATTGTTCCATCAGTAACTATGGCTTCTATGAAACAAACAAACATAGTTGTATTTAGATGACATTTCTTTAGAATTTTAAGGGAGTGGTTCCCATTTAACCATGAATTCTCATGCCTTTTTGTGACTTTTCCCATAATATTTAGTCATGATTTTTGAATAAGAAAAACAAAAACAAACACTGTAAAAAGTAATATGCTATATCTACTCAATAAAATTGTAGCAACAGATTACAAGCAATATTATTAATTAAATTCAACATATAAGAATTGAGTTAGAATTAATCAAATTAATTCCTTAAAAGTCAACCATTTAAAATGTTTAAAATTAGCAAACACCATTACAAAAACCACAAACTGACATAAAAAGCAGAGTCAAACTGCCAAACTAAATGAAACACTGATCATCATAATAGTTACCAAATATTTTCAATAAAATCAACATCAACATATAAACCTCTGTTAATTCATGTTTCTCTTTACTTCAGTGATTCTGCTTGTTATCATCAGGTGTCTTCAATTTTGGCAATAAAAAATAAAGAGTTCTTAATTTATCTTTGATGTCTGTCTGTTATTCAGATATTTTTGTTTAAATTTTACTCTTTTTAAATGGTAGACATTTAAGGAATTAATTTTGATTAATTCTAACTCAATTCTATTTGTTGAATTTAAATAATAATATTGCTTGTAATCTGTTGCCAAAATGCTATGTAGATATAGCGTATTACTTTTTACAGTGTAGACATTACCCTCAAATGGAAATCGCAATTTTAAAATTGCTTGGCATTTCATGTTTTCCATGAACATAGGAAATTTACTGAGTTATTCATTGATTGTTTGACTCACTAACTTAATCACTCTGCTATCTTTTGAAGATCCAGACTGGGCTTCATATACACTGGGAATATTTGTGTGTCTTAACTGTTCTGGAACTCATCGCAATCTTCCTTCAATAAGTCGTATCAAGTCAATACGCTTAGACTTCTGGGATGATGAGCTTGTGCAGGTAAAAATGAGATTGTCAACTAAACGTTTGAATGATATATTGATTATTACATGTTACGTTACATTAAGTCATGAATGACTGTGAACCCTAACACCATTGTGTTTCCTTTCAATGCATCTTCGGATGAGAAGTTCATGAAGGCCAATGGAAACCGTCCTGCCAAAAACTTCTATGAGAAATGTGTCCCTGTCTTTTATTATCAGCCCCAACCAGATGATTGCGAGTGAGTAGTCCAGGGTCTTCTACTGACTGAAAAGTCAAACTAAATGCATACATTCATTTACAACTTAAACATTACGTTTTGTATCATAATGGAACAGACCTCTGATTTGGGAAGTTAAAAAAAAACAGGGCTGAACAAGTGAACATCTTACTGGCAAGAAATAATGCTGTGTACTATTGTTAACACAGTAAGAGGAACTACTGATTCCACGAAAAGGGTATTGAAGTCCATTCCTTTGATTCTGTCAGTTGTGTTCTCGATTCTTAATATGCCTCATTGCACATGTATTAGTTGAATATATGCTCATATTCAACTAAAATAATATAATCTACTTTGTTATTATAAAATAGTATTGTAAGTGTGCTATAGACTGTAATATATATATGACAACACTGAAGAAATGACTACAATGTAAAGTAGTGAGTGTACAGCTTGTATAACAGTGTAAATTTGCTGTCCCCTCAAAATAACTCAACACACAGCCATTAATGTCTAAACCGCTGGCCACAAAAGTGAGTACACCCCTAAGTGAAAATGTCCAAATTGGGCCCAATTAGCCATTTTCTCTCCCCGGTGTCATGTGACTCGTTAGTGTTACAAGGTCTCAGGTGTGAATGGGGAGCAGGTGTGTTAAATTTGGTGTTATTGGTCTCACTCTCTCATACTGGTCACTGGAAGTTCAACATGGCACCTCATGGCAAAGAACTCTCTGAGGATCTGAACAAAAGAATTGTTGCTCTACATAAAGATGGCATAGGCTGTAAGTACTCACTTTTGTGGCCAGCGGTTTAGACATTAATGGCTGTGTGTTGAGTTATTTTGAAGGGACAGCAAATTTACACTGTTATACAAGCTGTACACTCACTACTTTACATTGTAGCAAAGTGTCATTTCTTCAGTGTTGTCACATGAAAAGTTATAATAAAGTATTTACAAAAATGTGAGGGGTATATTATATATACATTTATTCATCAATTAACTCCAGCATGTAGCTCAACAAAATGCATTATATGTACACTGTATAGGGTCCTTAGAGAACAATGGATTCGAGCCAAATACGAAAGAATGGAGTTTACAGAGAAAAATGCAGTAAGGCCCTACACAGCAGGTAATCCATTTCAGTTCCCAGATGTTTTCATTTAAACTTTGTACTTTAAATCATTATAATGTAAGTAAATATTGTGTAAAAAGTGTATTATTGAAGAAAATCAGCTCAGATTGACTTAGCAGCAATCCACACTTGAATCTTAAAAATGACAGGATTCAGGATTTGTACATCATGCTGACATTACACAATGCATTCAGCTTGCATCTTAGTTTGTTTACTGTTTGTTTAAGATTAACAATAAATAACATTAATCTTTCAACAAAATTGTTTTGCCTGGCTCTAGGTGTCTATGAGGGCATGCTGTGGAAAAAAGGAAAGGATAATGGACAGTTTCTCGAGAGGAAGTTTGTTCTTTCAGTGTGCGATTTTACCCTCAAATACTACAAGGAGGATGTGAGAAAAGACTTTTTATTGAGCAATGAAGTTTGCGCGCCATTTAGAAATGATTTCTTTTAATGAAGGCATTTGTTATAAAACACAGCACAGACTGAGAATAACTTTATGACTTTAAAGACAATCAAAGCTAGTAGTAAGCATTAATCATCCAAAATCTTTTTAATACAATTCTAGCTGTATTTTAAAATATTTGCCTTTGATTGAAAATTAAAAGAATCAAATAAAGCATCATGTGCCCAAATGAGTTGTAGCTATTTATGAAATAATATCTGTGTTGGTCAGGAATCTAAGGGGCCAAAGGCTGTTATCTCTGTGAAGGACCTGAATGCAACCTTTCAGCCTGAGAAGATAGGACATGCTCACGGCCTTCAGATCACATACTGTGTGGATGATCACACCCGAAACCTTTTTGTTTACCATAAAAATGGGCAGGTAAACCTATTTTTCCTGGCTTTTTCCCTGTTTTATTCCCAAGAATTTTGCAACTGTAGTGCACCTCAAATTTGAGCTTCAAATGCAGCTTAAAGAGTATCTTCTCTGTAATTTCTCCATTTTAGGAGATTGTCAATTGGTTTAATGCCCTTAGAGGTATTCGCCTCGTCTACCTGAAAACAGCCTTTCCTACAGCTAGTGATAGAGAAGTAAGTACATTTTGTATGCTTGTTTTTGACTTACTAAAGTACTATGTGTCTCCTCAGTGCTTTAATTTGCTTTACATAGCTTTTGAATTTCTTAAAAAAGCATGTAGAGCCTTCTCATGTTTTAGCTGCGCTAACATTGCCACATAAAAAGGAAGTTCTGTAAGTTTCCCCTTTTCCAAGAGATTTTACTTCCTAAAACCATCAACAGTTGCAGACCTACCTTCTCTCCATTTCACAACATGAAAAATCATCAAATTAACACACCACAACAATGTTACCAGGACACGGAAATGTGGTTTTGTTTTTTTGTGAGCTGCTACATCCCTAGGAACAAGGAACGCATTTATTTTAGTTGGTTAGCTAACAGACTGCTCTATGTGTAATATATTTCAATAGTTTTCTAGTCAAGGAACAAAATGTTCTGTGAATGGTGCTTCATCACTGAAAATCACTGTAGATGTAAACTTCATTTGATTCAATGATATTTGTGCTTCAACTTTTTAGTGTTTCCATTACACAAAACATTTTCCATGTGTGGCTTATTGGTGAATAAGCCAAAATAAAATAATATAATATATTATAAAAATCTAAATACAAAAGTTTACTACTAGAAACATGATTGACGTTTAATCTAAATATAACCAGTGCCATGGCCATGTGATGAAAGCAGTAGTTGATCCCAAATGACACACTTCATATGCCGCATGTGCATGTCCGTTAAGTCCATGAGACCTTAGAGTGTCCCATTTGTCATATTAGGTTTCAGAAGGGTGCTCACGAGCAACCCCTTTGCGGTCGATATGTGCCTTTGATGCGCACTTTTGCTGAGTTCGCACTGAAGCAAAAGCGATCTCCACAGCAGACTTCTTCCCGACAGCCATGTATTACGTAGGAAGACTGCGAGTGTTTAGGGTGCCATTTGGGACAGAGCCTAAGAAGGGTGAGCCATGGTGTAGCACACCACCAGGGACTGATTACCCCCGGCTGGGTCGCCCGAGTAAGGGTGTCTGATGATCTGAAACACCGAATGACCCTGGGTTTAACCAGCTTTTTCCCCCCTGTGTTTAGGGTTAATACTTTATTTATTATTATCTTGATTGTAAAATCCTTTACCATTTTTTTTTTTTTGTCTTAAGCTAATACCATGGATAACCAGAAACTATCTGAAAGAGGGTTACATGGAGAAGACTGGCCCTCTGGTAAGTTTTTTTTTGTTCACACCCACAAATGGTTTTCTCTATTTTCATTATTAGCATATTAAGAAATCTAGACTTTCCTGTGTAGCAAGGTATTTGCAGTTGTCTTAAATTGCACAAACATTTAGGGATAAATCATGCTATTCTTGTAAAACACTCTTTAAACACCTCTTTACACACTCACAAAATCCAAAACACCACTACATGTCATGCTACTGTGTACATACCTGTATATTTTAACATTTGTATAATTCTGCATATTTTGTGTATTATGTAACTAATGTCTCTGAATTGTGTTTTATTGTCCTGCTGTCTAATGGAAAATATGGTAGCTTGTAGGAGAAAATATTCCTACCACTTATGTTAAGCATGTGACAAATATATTTTGAACTTTAAACCTTAAAAGTGATTTGACTTTAAAACAAACATATTGACTGTGTTTGTTTATGTTGAACAGCAGCGAGAGCCATTCAAGAAAAGATGGTTTATTTTGGATTCCCTGGACAGGAAACTACTCTATTTTAAAACACAGCTGGTATGTATTGCATAGCTTTTTTCCTTTCCTACAGAGTCAGTGTTGGCTGTTTTTCAGTTCAGCAAAAATCTAAACTTGAAACACATGATAACAGTCTAATAAATCTGAAAGGATTACTACTACATGCAATTTGGGTTTTAATATTGTGAATGTTCTTTTTATTATCCTAAAGGATGCCATTGAGCTTGGGGTTGTTTTTATTGGCTCAGAGAATCATGGGTATTCAGTTAGAGAGTGTGTCCCTAAAGGGACAAGAGGCAACAAATGGAAGTGTGGGGTAATCGTGGAGACGCCAGATCGGCAGTTCGTCTTCATGTGCGAGCAGGAGCGCGATCAAAGAGAGTGGGTGGAAGCCTTGAAAACAGTCATCTCAAAACCTATGATGCCGCAAGATTACACCAGTAAGATTATACCTATTAGATGTGCTAATTAAATATAACAAAACATAACTGAGCTGGTAAAAAATAACACTACTTCTTTTTCAGCCGAAGCCAATATCCGTAGACGGAGGTGAACACGATGGGAAAATAAGCTCGGAGAACAACACTCTGGATACATGGACTAAATGTCACTAAATCTTAAAATGAAAACAGATATTCTGGGTGTTAACATTTGAGTCCTGGAAATTATTTACTCAAAGGGAACCTTAGAATGTCACTTTTTGAGCATTGTTTCTAGCAATTAAAAAAAAAATATTCCCATTTGGTGCATTTTGGGATGTGAAATCAATCTGAGAAGATTGAAGTAGGTCAGATGAAGATGGACCAACTGGTTGAGTTCTCTGAGGAGCAGAAAGGATACGAAGATGGACAAGATCTTGACTCAATACAAAGAGACATTCTGAGGCTTGACCAAGAAGTGAATCTCATCTTAGGCCTATGAGAGAGAATTGAATTAGACTCACATGTGACAGTGAGTCCACATGCAGGAGCTGAGACACAAAATAGAAGATAAATATAAGGAATTATGGCTGTACAGAAATGGACATGGAGTGTGTGTGATGAAAATGATAAATGTAGAATACTTTTCATTAAACTAACATTTGGATAGTTTTTGTTTTCTGATTTATAGTCAGCAAAGCTGAATTATTTTGATGTTCACAATTTTCAATTTTTTGTTTGAAATTTATTTATTTATTAATCAATTATATCATATTTAAAATATTATGTATAATGTGTCTATTATTTATTGTGAAGTTATAGCAGTTTCACAGATAATAGTGACTCAAGAGGCCATCATTCTCAGCAAAGTACTAGCTAATGAATATTTTTAGCTTGGCCAGGCTCGAAGGCGGTGCCTATTTTTTTCTTTCAGCTGGGGAAAGGTGACACGCTTTTCCTCTCCAGTCCTACCGGAGGCGGTATAACATTATAACTGCGAATGGTAATCAGAAAATGTCCGCGCAAGGAGATCCGCGTTTGTCCGTAGCTGCGTTCCGTAGTTACCGGTTATTGGAGGTCAGCCGCCTCTGGCGTGAGCTTGAAATGTGAATCCAGAAATGTCATGAAGTGAATCTGAAGAAAGCAAGCAGTGCCTTCATATACGCGGAAACGCTTTATCTAAATGGCATGAATCTCTTCTGTGTGTTAAACTGGTGCGAACATAAGTTTCATACAGACTGAGACAAAAGTTGATCCGTCCGTTTTGCCCTACAGAGGCCTGCGCTGTTACATATAGCAGCAGGATCAATGATCTACGACAAAGGGCTTGTTCGTTTTTTATTTTGATCACATTAAAGTTGCAACGATGAGAAAGGACGTGAGGATATTACTAGTCGGAGAACGTAAGTGAATTGATTCAATGTTTTCCTGCTTTATTATTTAAGTGTCAATTGGCTGCAGTTGCTGAATTGACTCGCATATCTTTAATTAGTCAACACGCGCTGCTGTTTATTATTATTTGCAGAATAAACTGTTCCTATTCTATAATTTATCATTTTTGCAAACATTTTATTCAGCCATATAGGACAATACATTGACAAGTGACAGAATGACCCAGAAATTAAATAAGTTATTAAGCTCTGTACAATGTTTTTAAATGTTGTCTAAACTGATACTGTCATCCAACACGGTATATTAATCTACATGAATGTGCGCTGGAAGTAAAATAATAACTGAAATATTTGAATTTTTTTTTAATAATCATAATTGACCAGATGAGCAAACCCTAACACACATGGTGACACTCCCATCATTAATGTTTTGTCGTGGATTTCATTTTAGTTAGTTTCACCCTTGTTTATCAGAGTTATTTATAGCAATTTTAGGAGCAACTCTTATGGGCCTCTAGACTTTAGGAGCTGCCAAAGTTTAGATGGGTCAGCCAAAATAGTACGTGTCCATGTAAACGTAGTGCTCACCAATGCCAAACCATTAAGCTTCAGAGTTCAGACATCTTCATTCATAGTTGATATTTTAACATTTCAGCATCTTACAAGTGTTAATATTCAAATAGTAACACCGACACTTTGAGAACATAACATACTGATCACAGTGTCAGTGCATTTGTATTTTTTGGAAATATCAGAACTAGGTTTATTATAGTTAAAACAATAAAAAAATTGTCAAATAAAATAAATGTTAACTAAGAATACTTAAACTTGAACTAAAATGAAAATGGGAAAAAAATTTAATAAAAATATAATAGGGTCTCAATGATGCTAAAATGACACTAATCAGGACTTGTCCACAAGCTTTCTAAGATTTTAGAATGCAATTTACATAAATGTTTATAAAAGTTTTTTCCTTTAATCACCTTGTTGTTTGCTAGTTCATTTTAAATGGTCTTGTGGTGTGACATGGATTTTTAAAGTAGTCTTGCAATATGAGGCAATAAAAGCTGCATGACTGATATTGAAGTATTGAAATGGAATAATTCGGCTTTATTATTATGTCAACTGCCCCTTTATAAGGGAAGGCATGTTTTTGGAAATCATTCAGTGCTATAAATAGATCTAGAACGCAGCGGTGACTTTGGAATTCTTTTCTTCACAGCCAAAGTGGGGAAGACCTCCCTGATCATGTCACTCGTCAGTGAGGAATTCCCTGATGAGGTACTCATTAAACTAACTCATAAAGTCAAAGGGACTTAATAAAGCCAATTTTATACTTGCCTAAATGTGTTGCATTAGTGTTGTGTTTCTCAGACTTGTATTGTGCATCTCATTAAAGGTTCCTCTCAGAGCTGAAGAGATCACTATTCCTGCTGATGTCACACCTGAGAGAGTTCCCACTCACATAGTGGACTATTCGGGTAATGATGCGTGATCACCTATCTCTGCATTATGAGCAGGGCTTGACATTAACACCTGCCAACCCGCCAAATGCAACAACCTGCCTAAAAGTCACTCCTACTAGCCATTTTGGTGGGTTGAGTGTTATAAATATACATTTTTCAGTTTGTAGTCTTTTAAAAGGCATCTGAAATAATAAACTAAATGCAATGTAGTGTTGTCAAAAATATCAATTTTTCAATACATATTGATCCTGAAATATCTGAAATGCTTCCAGTACTCATTTCCTGCAGAATACATACATGATACCAGCTACGCTTTCTCGCTCTCTCATCTCTCCGACAGCGAGTCGACACACAAACCCGCCTCCCCTCATTCACTTGTTTCCACATGAACAGTCAGTTATGTTTTTAGTGAACGTAAACAGTTGAGAAAGAAAATGCATTTGTAACGTAAGTCTTAAAGTGACAGCTGCCTAATATACCTTCTGCCAAATTATGAGATAATATTAAAAATATATACACTACCAGTCAAAAGTTTGGACACATCCTCTCATTTAATGTTTTTTCTTTATATTCATGACTATTTACATTGTAGATTCTCACTGAAGACATCAAAACTATGAATGAACACATATGGAATTATGTAGTAAACAAAAAAGTGTGAAATAACTGAAAACATGTTTTATATTTTAGATTCTTCAAAATAGCCACCCTTTGCTTTGATTACTGCTTTGCACACTCTTGGCATTCTCTCGATGAGCTTCATGAGGTAGTCACCTGAAATGGTTTTCCAACAGTCTTGAAGGAGTTCCCAGAGATGCTGAGCACTTGTTGGCCCTTTTGCCTTCACTCTGCGGTCCATCTCATCCCAAACCATCTCGATTGGGTTTACAGCCTGGAGTTGTGTTTGGGGTCATTGTGCTGTTGAAAAATAAATGATGGTCCAACTAAATGCAAACCGGATGGGATGGCATGTCGCTGCAGGATGCTGTGGTAGCCATGCTGGTTCAGTGTGCCTTCAATTTTGAATGAATCCCCAACAGTGTCACCAGCAAAGCACCCCCACACCATCACACCTCCTCCTCCATGCTTCACGGTGGGAACCATGCATGTAGAGACCATCCGTTCACCTTTTCTGCGTTGCACAAAGACACGGCGGGTGGAACCAAAGATCTCAAATTTGGACTCATCAGGCCAAAGCACAGATTTCCACTGGTCTAATGTCCATTCCTTGTGTTTCTTGGCCCAAACAAATCTCTTCTGCTTGTTGCTTTTCCTTAGTAGTGTTTTTTTTTTGCAGCTATTTGACCATAAAAGCCTGATTCGCACAGTCTCCTCTGAACAGTTGATGTAGAGATCAGTTGATGTCTGCTACTAGAACTCTGTGTGGCATTAATCTGGGCTCTAATCTGAGGTGCTGTTAACTCGGTGACTCGGATGAACTTATCCTCAGCAGCAGAGGTGACTCTTGGTCTTCCTTTCCTGGGGCGGTCCTCGTGTGAGCCAGTTTTGTCGTAGCGCTTGATGGTTTTTGCAACTGCACTTGGGGACACATTCAAAGTTTTTGCAATTTTCCGGACTGACTGACCTTCAGTTCTTAAAGTAATGATGGACTGTCGTTTCTCTTTACTTAGCTGATTGGTTCTTGCCATAATATGAATTCTAACAGTTGTCAAATAGGGCTGTCATCTGTGTACCAACCTGACTTCTGCACAACACAACTGATGGTCCCAACCCCATTAAGAAGGCAAGAAATTCCACAAATGAACCCTGACAAGGCACACCTGTGAAGTGAAAATCATTTCAGGTGACTACATCATGAAGCTCATTGAGAGAAGGCCAAGGGTTTGCAGCTCTGTCAACAAAGCAAAGGGTGGCTACTTTGAGGAATCTAAAATATGAAACATATCTAGAGTTATTTCACACTTTTTTTGTTTACTACATAATTCCATATGTGTTCATTCATAGTTTTGATGTCTTCAGTGAGAATCTACAATGTAAATAGTCATGAAAACAAAGAAAAAGCATTAAATGAGAGGGTGTGTCCAAACTTTTGACTGGTAGTGTATATGGCAATTTTTCCCCATGGTATCAATGTCAAAATTGTGAGCAAAATTTTTAACTTTTGGTGAGCAAAAAAGTTAATGTCAAGCCCTAATGATGAGATTCATATAGCCTGCATCACTGTTCTTATGTAAATACCACTATGCAACCTTCTACTGACGAGCTTAATCCTCTAGTCTTTTATTCTTTGCATTCATATTTTATTTTTTTATCCCACAGAAGCAGAACAGTCAGATGAGCAGCTTTACCAAGAAATATCAAAGGTGGGGCTGTTTTTAGTCTCTTTGATAACACAATTTATTTTAATTGTATTGTTTTATTCAACTACCTTGCGTTTTCTCTCTCGGCACAGGCTAATGTTATATGCATCGTATATTCAGTAAACAACAAGAAATCGATCGAAAAGGTTTGTTTCCTTGTATGTTAAACACATTTTTTTTTTCTTTCTGTAGTTACCAAGCCAAATATATTTCTTGTTATTTAACTTCTAATAGTTTGTTTCTGAAATGTTCTGTTGTTTCTCATTATATTGGCTTCCCTGTAGGTGACAAGTCATTGGATTCCCCTCATCAATGAAAGAACGGATAAGGACAGCAGGTGAGTGTCTTCCTGCCAGGTTCTTGGAGGCCTCGGGTCTCCTGAATGTGCTTTGGTCAATTCATATGCTTTTAAAAAGAATAGTCTGTATTCTCTCTGCTACAGAAAGATGTGCCTTAACGATTATATAACAATATAATGTAACGCAATATAATTTAACATGATATAACAGTATAATATAATGAATAATCAGTATTGAGATGTCATGTTCAGTAAAAATGAGATGCACTGTATTTTTGAATAATTATATTTGTATAATATAATTATGCAAATATTAGATAAGCATCTGCTAAATAAATACATGTAAATAATTATTTGACAGGCTGTTATTGTCAGTACAGCAAATATCATTAAACAATAACAATGTTTCCATGTACTCTTTTATATGGTTTTTTTTTTTTTTTTTTTTTTTTTTATTAATTGTATGACTTATTTACTTCATTCTCTCCATGAAGATGGTCCTGCTGCTGACTTGGCAATAAAATATAATAATAATCCATGTACTCCCTACGAAACACTTCTTGATTCCACAAGTATTTGATTCAAGTATTATGTCTGAAGAATGTTTTTAATCAGCTTTTCTTGTCACAGAATACCATTGATCCTGGTGGGGAATAAATCTGACCTAGTGGAGCACAGCAGCATGGAGACCATCCTGCCCATCATGAACCAGTACTCTGAGATTGAGACCTGTGTGGAGGTGAGAGATGCTTTCAGTCTGAATGTATGTGATGACGTGCTGAACATGCCTCTCCAGTCCCTGTGAGACTGAGTGTGTGCAGAGGGGCAGTTGTGCCATGGAGGAAAGTGACATCTCCCTTTGGGTCATGTGTCCGTCACTCATTCCTGCTTTACTAGAGGCATTGGTTTCAGTCTGAAAGGAGAGACAGAGCTCTCACACTGAGTCCAGTGAATGCAAATCAAATCAGTCCAGTACAACAGGGTGTCTATTGTTTGATCTTAAAAAAACAAACAAAGCCATTGTTCCTCCCACATTAAAATATGTTAAGTAAAATTCAAATGCACTGTACATCAATAATGATTATTTGGTAATACTTCACAATAAGGTTTCATTTTTAACACTGAATAGTCGTATTTGTATTAACTAACATTAAAAAGGTTAATAAATACTATAACAAATGGTTATTTAATAGATTCTTGGGTTGAAAAGGTTAAAGACACCTGTCTTATGAAGATAATGGTAACACTTTACAATAAGGTTCATTAGTTAACATGAACTAATAATGAACTGCACTTCTACAGCATTTATTCATCTTTGTTAATGTTAATTTCAACAATTACTAATACATTATTAAAATCTTGTTAACATTAGTTAATGCACTGTGAACTAACATGAACAAACAATGAACAGCTGTATTTTCATTAACTAACGTTAACGAAGAGTAGTAAATACAGTAACAAATGTATTGTTCATGTTAGTTAATACATTAACTAATGTTTAACTAATGAACCTTATTATAAAGTGTTACCAAGATAACTATTACTGAGCGTTACTAATATAGAAATAAAAATGCTTGAAAAAGTTTTTATATATATATATATATATATATATATGCTGAAGACATACAGCAGGAGAGCACATCATGGTTTAATGTACATTTAATTATTACTCTTTTTTTTTTTTTTTAGTGTTCAGCCAAAAACCTGAAGAATATCTCAGAGTTGTTCTACTACGCCCAGAAGGCTGTTCTGCACCCAACAGGACCTTTGTACTCTCCAGAAGAGAAAGAGGTAAGAGATTTAGCACCTCGCTGGACTGCTGGACCTGGTAATCTGGCCCCTTTGTTTTGCAAAGGAGCACATGAATAGGTTGGATCCCTACTTCAAAAAATGTAAATGATCTGTTATGTTTTGTAGTAATGAGCTTCTTTCTGTTTATTCTCCAGATGAAGCCATCTTGCATCAAAGCACTTACTCGCATTTTCAAAATATCAGACCTTGACAATGATGGCATTCTGAACGATAATGAGCTTAATTTCTTCCAGGTGAGAGCAGTTTTCTTCAGCACTTTGTGCTCAAATTGCTGTGGCATTTTTATGCTTCGCCAAAAAATTGACAGGAGAGGCTGTTTACGCACACAGCTGCACGAACTGCACCTTAATGAGAGTGAAAGAAACTGGTCAGATTTTCTCAAGCAACACTGTTGATGATTGGTGGTCCTGCCTTGCAGAGAACTTGTTTTAACATACCCCTGGCACCTCAAGCCCTGGAGGACGTGAAGAATGTTGTGCGGAAAAATATGTCAGATGGGGTGAAAGACGACGGCCTCACACTGAAGGGTGAGCTGAGTAGAAAGGCAAATGCCACCATTATATATGCCATTATATATTGTATACTATTTATATAAATTAATTTTAGATTTTTATTATATATTTTAAGTGTATGAAAAATTGACAATGAAAACAAATCTTATATATATATATATATATATATATATATATATATATATATATATATATATATATATATATATATATAAATAATAATTTAATATATAATAATATTAGGTAGTGTATTTGTCTTTTTTTTTTTAGTTTAAAAAATAATTTAATTTATAATTATTAATAATAGTATATATAATTATAGCATATAATAATTTATAATCAACAAAAATATAAATGTTAGGTTCTGTTTGTGTCTGATGTGTGTTGTCTGTTTTATAGGTTTCCTGTTCCTTCATACACTCTTCATTCAGAGGGGAAGGCATGAGACCACATGGACTGTGCTCAGAAGGTTTGGTTATGATGATGATCTGGAGCTGACACAAGAATACCTGTTTCCACTGTGAGTCCCACCCCAAATCCAGTACTTCAACTTTAAATGACGCATTATGTTGTTCATAATCTCTGGTTGGATCACATTTTTTGCAGGCCTGTTTTTGTAAATAAAATTAGAAATGTTTTCTAATCAGGTCAGTTGAATTACTAACATCAGTTGTTTTTCTAGGTTAAAAATACCCCCAGACTGTACCACAGAGCTGAACCACAACGCCTACCTCTTTCTCCAGAGCGTGTTTGACAAGCATGACAAGGTGAGCACAGCAAAATGTTTCCAAACAGCTGCATTTGATAAGGACAGCTATGTAACTGTAGTTTGAATAAAGATGATCAAACCTGTTGTATGATTAACGGCCTGGCCATTTGTTTAATTGCATAATACAAATGTGTATTTTACAGCACTGCCTGAAAGAAGGACATGTTAGGGGCCATTCACACACATTCTTGCATTTTTAAAAGTTGGCATAAGACACTGAAAATTTAGTGAGATGTGATGTTAAAGTTAAAGATACACATATGGTGTATATTTTATGTAGAAAAACAATAAATGATGAACACTTAAGGATGCCATATTGAATGAATCTTTATTTTATTTTTTTTTTCCCCAACCTAAATGTTTGTGTGTCAGGATCGAGACTGTTCTCTGTCTCCAGATGAGCTGAAGGATTTGTTCAAGGTCTTTCCCTACATGCCCTGGGGTCCTGATGTCAACAACACGGTCTGCACCAATGAGCAGGGCTGGATCACTTACCAAGGCTACCTTTCCCAGTGGACGTGAGTGCTGTCCTCATCCCTTAGTACTTGAAGATGGAAACAATGAACCTTTTGATTTTTGCTGAAGTCATTCATTCAAATATTGAACACATGATTTATCTCCATCTCAGGCTAACAACATACCTAGATGTGCAGCGATGTTTGGAGTACCTGGGTTATCTTGGTTACTCTATTATCCAAGAACAGGAGTCTCAGGCAGCCGCTATAACAGGTAAGTGTGTTTTAGCATGTAACTTCATTCATTCATTTGTCAGTATGGCTGATTTATAAACCGTTAATGTTACCTTCTTTGTGCAGTCACCAGAAATAAGCGTATTGATCTGCAGAAGAAACAGACCCAGCGCAGTGTTTTCCGCTGCAATGTCCTAGGAGCTCGGGGCAGCGGTAAAAGTGGCTTTCTGCAGGGTTTCCTGGGCAGGAACCTTGTGGTGAGTGCAAATGCCCCCATAAGAGAATCTAGCATTTTGACTTTGACTGATTTTGACTTTCTCCATCTTCATATTGCAGCGTCAGAAGAAGATAAGGGAAGACCACAAGTCTTACTATGCCATTAGCACCACTTATGTTTATGGACAAGAGAAATATCTGCTCGTAAGTCAGAGTTCTTTTCCTTTTTACACTAATGTATTGTCATCTTCATGTCTGGCCAGTGCTCATTAATGGTTCTTTCTCTCTCAGCTGCACGAGGTGCTGCCGGACTTTGAGTTCCTATCTGAGGCTGATCTGGCTTGTGATGTTGTTTGCCTGGTGTATGACATCAGCAACCCGTGCTCCTTTGAGTACTGCGCTAAAGTCTACAAGGTCAGCATATTTTTAAAATGTTTACTGGCAAGACTTAATTGAATTTGTTGGTAGTTTTTTTTTGTAAATGTGCATCCCAGCTGTAGACTGTATCTGTAACATTAGAAATATGTATTGAAATAGTGTCAAATTAAATTTAAAGTTTATGTAGCATATACTCTCGACTACTTGTCCTGGTTATGCAACATATGTACTTCATTGAAAGTCACTTTGGTATGAAAGTACATAAATGTAATTGTCATTTACGCTGCCATTCAAAGGTTTGGGTTTATTAAGATTTTTGCTCACCAAGGCTGCATTTATTTGATCAACATACAGTAAAAGCAGTAATATTGTGAAATATTATTACAATTTAAAATAACGGTTTTCTCTTTTAATATATTTTAAAATGTAAATGTGTCTTTCTTGTGATGCCAAAGCTGAATTTCAGCATCATTACTCCAGTCTTCAGTGTCGCATGATCTTTCAGAAATCATTCTAATATGCTGATTTGCTGCTCAAGAAACATTTCTTATTTGTTATAGGGCTGCCCCCTGTTGTTTGTCGACCTAGAAAAGGCTTAGCCGACCAAAATTTTATTAGTCAGTTGCAGAAAAAAAACAACCTTGTGGTGAAGTCACGCAGTCCGTGAGGGACAGATCGTTAACGGAGGGTCCTTGTGGTAATTACAGTATGTTGGGCAGGAAATCACCTATCATGTTCGCCTGTCATCAATTGCCCTCAAATATGGCTTATCATTTGAAACATGTAAGTGTAAGTATACATCAGAGTAATACATCATTCAGAGCCATAAAGGGTCTACTTTTGTGTAAACTAAAAATAACAAGAAATTGTTATGCCTTTGTAAAATAAAGAAAACAAACAGTATGCGCTTTCTGCCTTCTTGGTCTCTGTGAACCTGAACACATCACAAAAATGAACCGAAACTCAGCGTATAGGCTACTTGCCTCAGAGACATGAGAAATATTACTATAGAAAGCTTGAAATGAAAAGTAATTAAATTAATATAAACGTGCAATTAGTCGACTAATGGCTTTAATGAATGACTAATAGTCGACTAGAAAAATCTTTAGTCAGGGCAGCCCTAATTTCTTATTAATATTAATGTGAAAACTATACTTTGAACATTATAAATTATAATAGAACATTTAAAAATGGCATTTATTTGAAATGGAAATCTTTAACAATATAAATGTCTTTACTGTCACTTTTGGTCAATTAAATGTCCTTGAATAAAAGTATTAATAAAAAAAAAAAAAAAAACGATTGTACTGATCACAAACTTTTGAATGGTAATGTATGGATTTAGGATAACACTTACATATTATTTTAGTGTCTTTTTTTGGATCCAAAAAAGGCTTATTAAGCAAAAACTGCCCATTGATTCTCCAATAATACCCTTGTTTCTCCAAGTTGTGATGTTGAAACCTTTTATTTAGCTTGTTTGTCAATTTTGTTGTGAATCAGTTTAAGTTAAAGATGGATGGCCAGGGTCAACAATCTATTGGTCGGTTTCCACTAGAATGACCTCTGCGTGTACTCGTGTAGCTTCTTTCCTATTGCTCAGGAAGAGATTTTGGGAAAAAATTGTGGTTTTGCTTGTGCTTTTTTAAGCTGAATAAAAACACAAATAACTCCAAATATATGTTGTTATATTGGTTAAGGATTTATTTTTAACACCATGATGTCTTTTCACAGAAACACTATATGGACAGCAAGATACCCTGTGTGATTATTGCTGCCAAGTCAGACCTGCATGAAGCACGTCAATACTACAGCTTGTCTCCGTTGGATTTCTGCCGGAAACACAAGCTTCATCCGCCACAGCTGTTCACCTGCAACACAGCCGAAGCACCCAGCAAAGACATCTACACCAAACTCACCACCATGGCTATGTATCCGTGAGTATATACTGTTGCCCCTTCTTTAACCTGACCAATCTGCCCTACTGTCTGCTACTCCTGTTAGATTGTGAATGGCTTCTCTGGCTCTCCTTGCTCACCTTGTTTGTGTTTGTCTATCTAGTTGGTGTCTCATTGTGCTTTTAAAGCTGTTAGATAAGTGTCATATTAGCAGCATCTTGGAAAGCTGATGTTTCTGTGGTGAGGTTTCGGAGACATTCAAGTATCATTTGTTCCAGGGTCTTTTACTGTAGTGCATAATATCAGGGAAAACTGTTCTCTAGTATCTGGTGGTGATGGTAGTTATGTTCTTTCCTAAGGCTGTGTACAAGAACTTTGTTTTAAATAACTGATTTTGAAAAGAAAAAAAAAAAAAAAAAAATTGTGAGAGAGGCTGTGTGGGTGAAAGCGTCTACTCATGGTCCAGTTTATACAATAAAGAGTACTTAGTTTTTGGTAATCGATTCTTAGGAAAGAACTTTAGAAATGTCATTCAAAGTATTCAGTTAATTATTTTTTTAATGGTCTTTTTTCATTTAAAAAAATAAAAAGGTTTTGTTTTTGTTTTTTGGTAGGGCTGCACAGTTTGGACAAAAAATAGCCCTTCATGCGTGTAAATGAAAACAGTGGTGTGCTTCGCTCTGAAACAGGCTGCAATTTAACTCCAAATATTTGCACTGCAAATGGGATTTGATAATCGCATTCTCATATCACAATTTCAGTTTTATTTCTCTTAATAATGCAGCCCTATTCAAGCTTTTTGCTTGAGCTTGTTTTGTGAAGTTGTATAAATCTTTCCTTTTATATGTTTGAATTATGATGTTTCAAGCCTCTTTCTTTTCCTGTTTTTTCCTTTTGCGTAAAGTCAATAGATTACTGTTTTTCCCACAATTCTCTTCTCCCAGCAATTGAACAGTTTCTTTTTTTTTCCCATTTAATACATGTAACTGTGCTTACCTCCCTACACTACTTCATGTCCAAGCCCAAGTGGAGGATCCTGCTCTCTTGGAACTTCGTCACGTGATACTGATTCTTCCTGTCTGTGTGTGTTTCTGCAGCCACGCCAAGTTACGTTGCATGTGCAGCTGCAACAGGTGTACCTTTTGCATCTGTCACAACCTCCTGAACTCTGAGCTGCTGCGCTCGGTAAAGGCCAAACTCTACAGCACAGTTCTGAACAGGTCTCTGAGTACAGCTCTATATACCCCCACTTTCCCTCTTCGCAGGGCGATCTCTAACCTTGGCTTCTTAACACATCTTTACTTGCTGTTGGTCTGACAGGTTTACATTGCATATCCACAGAGGGATGTTGGGAAATTTTCTGGTTTTATGTTAAAATGATGAAGGCTGTGTTATTTTAAAGTTTTAGTCACTGAATTTATCATAACTAAAGTAGACCGGCCAGAATAACTTATTTCATCAAGGCCCAAACATATGGTGTTATAGCAGCTACTACTGATTAACATTTGAAGCTATCAGTGATGCATATGACGCTTATATTGCACTCTTTTCTGCTTCAGCCTGTGATCCATCTTACCAACAATATCTTAACCCGGTTTGCAAAGTGCCGACTAAATCCTGCTTGTATGCTTGAGCTTTAGGCTAATGTTAAGTAAAACTAGAGATGGGAATCATAAAAAAAAAAAAAAATACAAAATCGTTTACTAAATCATTTATTTTTTTTTTAAATTTAAGACATTAGTTTTACTCAGCAAAGACACATTAAATTGATCAAAAGGGACTGTAAAGACATTTACAATTATTTTTTTCCCCTATGAACTTCTACAAATTTAAGCAGCATGACTTTTTTCAACACTGATAACAAGAAATGTTTCTTGAGCATCAGATCATCATATTAGAATGATTTCTGGAGGATCATGTGACACTGAAGACTGGAGTAATGATGCTGAAAATTCAGCTTTGACATTACAGGAATAATTATATTTTAAAATATATTACAATAGAAAACAGTTATTTTAAATGATAGCTAATATTTCACATTATTACTGTTTTTACCTTATTTTTGATCAAATCAATGCAGCATGCATGGGTAAGTATGAGAGACTCATTTCAAATATTGTACTGATCCCAAAGAATCATTAAATTCCTTATGATTTCCATTTCTAGTTTAAATGTTCAGAGTCTTGCAGCCTTGTTTCCTATTTGTTCTCAAAACATGCCATAAACATTAAAAACATGTTTATAAAGGCATCCTTTGGATTTTGGACAGAATAAGATTTTACAGATTTTCATTTGTCCTCATGTTGTGATAATGCTTAAAAGGTTAGTTCACCCAAAAATGAAAATTTTAAAGCTTGCCATAATTTTCATTTATTACTCACTCTCATGTCGTTTCAAACCTGTAAGACCTTTGTTCATTTTCGAAACACAAAGATATTTTTGATTAAATCTGAGAGCTTTCTGTCCCCTCATAGAGAGCTACACAACTGACGCTTCAAAGTTCATAAATAAAAAAAGTTCATAAAGAAATCATAAAACTAATCCATATGAATTGAGCGATTTAGTCCAAATTTTCTGAAGAGACTCGATCACTTTATATGATGAACAGTTTGAATTTAGGCTTTTATTCACATATAAACATTCATCAACTCACACATCAGTTGTGATAAACGGAAGCTCAAGCATGTTTGCCTGACGTGCGAGAACCAGTGAGGTTCGTTCTCATGTGTACGCAGCATATTTGAGCTTCTGGAAGAGGTTTGTTCTTGCCAAGCAGGTTCGATTGAGCTTCTGTTTATGTTCGCTGATCGATGTTTATATGTGAATAAAAGCCTAAATTAAATCTGTACATCACTAAAAGTGATTGAGTCTCTTCAGAAAATTTGGACTAAACCGCTCAATTCATATGGATTAGTTTTATGATCTCTTTATGAACTTTTTGAAGCGTCAAAGTGTCAGTTGCATAGCCTGTCTATGGAGGGAGGGAAAGCTTCAGATTTCTACAAAAATATCTTAATTTGTGTTCTGAAGATGACCGAAAGTCTTACGGGTGTGAAACGACATGAGGGTGAGTAATTAATGACAGAATTTTCATTTTTGGGTGAACTAACCCTTTTAACCCTTTTCTCTAGTCAGTTGAGGTGGATATGCAAGCAGTAAATCTGCACTAATTCACTCATCCTTGCTCCAGGGACAAATGTGGCCGCAAGGTTCACATGAGCCTTTAATTTTTGGTTGCATTTCTTCCTGAGTTTTTGTTCATACTGAGCAGTTACTCTTAGATTTTGTAGGTCTTCTAATCTTTCTTACTGCCTATAAAATGTAACACCAGGTGAAATGCATGGGTGTGAGTTGTATTATTTCCTTATTCAAGTAGTAATGAATAAGTGATCATTAATGTTTTTAGTTAGTTTAAGACACAAAGTTTTATTTTATATAATTTTCTTTAAAGCATGTGTCTTTCTTACACCTCTGTGGTTTTTAATCTCATGCTCATGGCGCACGAAATTTATTTGGTTAAACCTTTTTTTTTTTAATATTGAAGTCCTTTTGTCTATTGAATTTAATCTTATGAATTTTTGTTCTGTCCCTCCATAGGTGTTCCTTTTCATTTGTTTGGCTGGCCCTTTTTGTCTTTATTTTGCATCTCTTAACATCATGTTAGCCATCCCTAATGGAACGTCTGTCCCTCTCTCTAACCATGTCATGTTTCTGAGCTCTAGTTAAAGCTTCCTCACGGACTAACTGTTCATATGGAGTGAATTGAAATCTAAGAAGGCTTAGTTTGTGTTGCATTGTGTCTGTATTTGAATGGCTAACATGTCTAACCTGTTGCTGCTAATATAGTGTTTCATCTAAAACAAGCTTCTCTTGCCATTCATTGTTTGGTGCTTTGACGAATAGTATTTTTTTTTTTTTTTATACATATATATTTTGTTGTTCTTGTCTGTCGTTTAGTCACTGTTTTATAGCCAGTCTTTTATTTAAGATGTGTATGGTCTTTATATTCAGGTTTATTGGTTGTCCATACCACAGCGCTCAGTAGATAGCAGAATTAAATTTTATAAAAAGACTTAATTAAAAAAAATTACCACGCACACAGGGGTTGGACAATGAAACTGAAACACTGGTGTGTGTCTCGCTGGCTCATCTGTGACCAGGACAGCAAGTCTTTGTGGTGTATAGAGAGCTATGGTGTCCAGGGTAACATCAGCTTAACACCACGTTGGATGACCTGCATCCAAAAGGAGTAACTGTTGACTGTTGATGTCCAGGTATTAACCCAGATTGTATCCAGACAACATAAAACCACAGCTGCCCAACTCACTACAGAATGAAATGCGCCCCTCGACTCTCCTGTTTCCACCAAAACTGTTCGTTGACTCGGGAGTCAATATTCATGGTCGGGCTGCTATATATAATCACTCGTGCCAGTGCCAAAATGTTGGTTTCCATGGTGCCAACAGTGCAAATCTTGGGCTGTGGACAATGTGAAACATGTATTGTTCTCTGATGAGTGTCTTCACTGTCTTTCTCACATCTGTGGAAGTTACGGTGTGGAGAAGCCCCAAAGAGGCTCAACGCCCGACTTTTGCTGCCCTGAATGAAGTACAGAAAAGAATCAGTGATGATTTCGACTGGAATATCATTTTGGAGGAGCAAGTCAGAAAACGTTTTCCTCCACCAGTATCACATAGTGACCTGGCCACTGTTCTGGAAGAAGAATGGCTCAAAATCCCTCTGGCCACTGTGAAGGACTTGTATCTCTCATTCCCAAGATGAATTGATGCTCTATTAGGTGCAAAAGGAGGCCCTACACCATACTGATAAATTACTGTGATCTAAAACTAGGTTTATCAGTTTCATTGTCCAGCCCCTGTGTGTGTATATGTATATGTGTATATATACACACAACGTATAATAATTAAGGCCACATCCATACGAAGCCAGAGCTTTCCCTATCCGATCCTTTTTTTTTTTCCTCCTTGTCTCAAGAAATATCTGCGTACACACGAAACCACTGAAACCGACTCAAAACGATATAGTTTATATGCCAGACCAGTATGTGGCGCTGTAATTCTGACACAGAAATACACAAATGGAGAATAAGACTTGGAGCATGCATAAACCTTGCGTGCTGTATACAACATTTAGTAAAGCTTGTTAATAAAGCTTTACTTTAGTAAAGCTAATAGGCTCGGTAGCTTCTTCGGCACGAACACAAGCATGTAGTCCGCTGCTGTTGTCGTTGTTGCTGTTACGCGACGTAGTGGTGTCTGACTAGAGTCGAGACGTGGGGTGATGACATCATCGTTTTACAAAATATACCGATTGGCTGTACACACAAAAACGCAAGGGTGTCGTTTTCAGATTTATCCATTCTGGGACCCAGTTTAAAAAATTTCAGGCTCCCAAAATGCCGGATCTGTCTGGACAAAACGCAGATACGATAATTTTTTACGTATACAGCTAAACGTGTCTCCATGTGGACGGGCTCTAAATTTATGAAAAATTACATTTACAGTGTCATACATTGGCAAGCTTTAAAAACGCACAAACTTTTAATTTTGTTAAAATAGACAAAAGCATTCAGAATTCACAATATGTTTTTAGTGACAAAGCTGCTATTTCTCAATAATAACTACAGAGGTGTGTAAGAGTGTTGTAAGTTTACAGCATGCGGTGAGCAGTGGGGTATGTTGGGGTGGTTCTGTCGGGTGTGCGGTTGTTGAACTGCCATGCTGTGTGCATGTGTGTATAAGGTTGAGATCTTTTATACAAGATGTGGGCACGTTTCTGTTGGCTGACGAGGAGTCCGGCCTCACCCATCAGGTTCATGCAGTCAGCTTTGTAGAGGACTCTGTCTACATGGAGTCATCTGTCGACCCGTTTGTGCCCGTTTGTAACAGGTAAAGTCCCCCTTCTTGGGGTACAAGTTGCCACAATGGGATATTAAATGGGATTTTAAGTTCAAATAAGGAATCTTCTTGACCGATTTACAGTGAGGTTGTTAAATAAAACTCATTTCTTCTTCACTTTTATTTATTTATTGTTTTTCACCACATCCTTAAGGTATCTGCAGGTGCCTGGATTGAATTCTGCAAATTACTCTATTGCTTTGTGAATGCCATACCACCTTTGTTGCTTTAATGGTCTTTTTTCCTTTCAGCTACATAATATTTTTCATAGGTTTCACACAAACAAACATTGTTCTGATAAGCCTTTAAAGTTTAGTGTCTTTTGGATAGGTAGTGTTGCACTGTTTAAACCTTCTGAATGTGTGTTGGGTGAGTTTAATCTCACAAGAAACCTCTTGTTCTAGTAGTTCACCCTGTCTTTACCATCTGAGCAGTGTGCTTTAAACATATGGCTTTTCCCCCTGAAAATATTAGCTGTCTATCTCATGCTTTCTTCTGCTTTCACATGCTGCCTTTTTTCCTGTTTCAGCAGCTCCTCTTTTTTTTGTATATTATGGGATGTCCAAAAGGCAAAACCATATGCATTTTATTAAAGGGTTAGTTCAACCAAAAATGAAAATGATGTCATTTATTACTCACCCTCATGTTGATCCACACTCGTAAGACCTTCGTTCATCTTAAGAACACAAATTAAGATATTTTTGATGAAATCTGAAGGCTCAGTGAGGCCTCCATTGCCAGCAAGATAATGAACACTTTCAGATGCCCAGAAAGCTACTAAAGACGTATTTAAAACCGTTCATGTGACTACAGTGGTTCAACCTTAATGTTATGAAGCGACAAGAATACTTTTTGTGCATCAAAAAAACAAAATAACGACTTTTCAACAATATCTAGTAATGGCCAATTTGAAAACACTGCTTCATGAAGCTTCTAAGCTTTACGAATCTTTTGTTTTGAGTCAGTGGTTCGGAGTGCCAAAGTCACGTGATTTCAGTAAACAAGGCTTCGTTACATCATAAGTGTTTCGCAATTTCAATAGTTTGATGTGCGCTCCAAACCACTGCTTCGAAACAAAAGATTTGTAAAGCTTCATGAAGCAGTGTTTTGAAATCGCCCATCACTAGATATTGTTGAATAAAGTCATTATTTTGTTTTTTTGGCACACAAAAAGTATTCTTGTCGCTTCATAACATTAAGGTTGAACCACTGTAGTCACATGAACTACTGTACTCACATGAACTGTTTTAAATATGTCTTTAGTAGCTTTCTGGGTAGCTGAAAGTGTTCATTATCTTGCTATCAATGGAGGCCTCACTGAGCCATCGGATTTCATCAAAAATATCTTAATTTGTGTTCTGAAGATAAACGAAGGTCTTACGGGTGTGAAACGAGATGAGGATGAGTAATTAATTACATAATTTTCATTTTTGGGTGAACTAACCCTTTAAGTATAAATCCTACAATATGCTTTAATACCTATGAAAAATACCTAGACAATTATTGGATCATATATCACAGTGAATTTTAATGAACCTGTCTGGGTCACATTCTGCTCTCTCTCAAAAAAAGTTTTATTCAGACATTTGGTCATGTCGTCATATCTCACAAACCGTATGAATAGCCCCATGAAGTATGTCATATTAACAATCCTGTTGTTTCTCTTACTTTTGCTTTTTTACAGACACATGACCCAAGCTGACCTGAAAAACTCTACTTTTTGGCTGAGGGCGAGTGTCGGTGCCACTGTGTTTGCAGTTCTTGGCTTTGCCATGTACAAAGCTCTCCTCAAGCAGCGGTGATCAGTGCATCCGGCATGTTACAGCAACCCAGGCCCTCTAAAAAAAAAAAAAACTACAAAACCGATGATCCCTCATTCCATCCTTATTTCATTTAGGACAGAAGATTTCTAGAAATAGTTGTATCGTTAAAATTGCCTTTCCCAAACCAAGTGTTATAGGAACTCACCTCATCAGCCCTGTGCTGGAACAGGACATCTACAGTATGGCAGGAGCTATAATCGCATCCTCTGCTGATCCGACATGAGGTTTTTATTGATACACACTGATGTTTTCCTCAGGTCAGAATGATTGGTGCGACCTATATTGAAAAGAGACAGCAGAGCGTCAGGATTTACTGATAGGTGACTGAAAGCTATGTTTATATATGTATATATCTTACTGGACAATATAAGATTGTCTCTAGCTAGTGAACAAACCATATTTGAACTGTATCACATAGAGATACACTCGTGCTTGAGGGAGAAGCACTGAAACAAAGCCATTTCTCACATGTAAAGGTCATTTTGCTCTTAGCACATCACAGCTGTGTTTATTAATTTATTAGCCTTATCTCTGTTGTTTTGGGCATTGCTTGAAGCATGCATAGAACAAGAGATTCTTTTATGCAATATTTGGTTTTTATTTTGATAAGTTATATATTTTTTTTCTTTTCCATGCTACCCATTGCCTTTATAAACATTATGCACAGGAAAAACCCTTTTTATTTTCCGTAATATGGCATAACTATGTTTGTTCCAAACCAGATTAAATAAGAACTTTATACTACATTACAATGACGGTATGAAATTCTTCCCAACTAACAATCATGTAGAGACAGTCATTTTGTTTGTCTAATGTTTTAGCTCTTATGCATATGTAACTTTCAATGCAATTTTCTGTTCAAAACCATGGATTGTTGCACTTGTGGGTTTCAAACATTTACAATAAATAATGGTGTGAATAAGTCTGTCTGTTGTGTTTGCTATTTGAATTTTACCTAATAATGGTAAATGTATTACTATATGCTCAAATAATTGTCTCCCCCCACCAACCAAATTATAATACTAGTTAATAATAATTTTGCATAACATAAATGAAGCCTATTTTTTTACTTACCTTTTAATTGATGTTATTCATTTAAGACATTTTCATGGCATTTCAATAAATTACTGTGAAACAAAGATTACTCAAACAATATTACAGTATTTTTTGTTTTTGAAAGTTTTTTTAAATACTACTATCACATAATCACACTTACCAAGTGTGTAAAAATGGAATAAAATTGAGAACTGCAAAGTAAATTAACAAGAACCTCCCACATATTTTGGCATTTGACTGAGGACAGCACCTCTTTATTATACAAAAATCTGATGTGAGGATGTGACTGTTTCAGGGGGAAGTCATGATGTTGATTTATGCTTATGGTGAAGTGTGATCATTTTGAGCTTACAAAACTAAGCATGAACATGTCAACTGGAAAAGGAGTGCCACCTCCGCTCTGCCAGGGCTTTCTGAAGAAACGGAAGGACAAAATGGTATGAATATAATGTATATTTTGCTGGTGTTTCATGTCTGTGATTTCCAGGAATCATTTGTCTTTTAGACAGTCTAAAAGTTAGTTGTGGAATACTTATTTTCTTATAATACTTTCATTTAAAAGTGTAGGTATTGCAGAACTAGTTGTTGCCTTTTTTATACATTTTTATCTTAATTTATCATCTAATTTATACTCATTACATAATATATGTACTTAAGGGAATCTCTTTTCTCAGTAATTCAATATATTTTCCTCAGAGGCTTCGGTGGGTGACGTACTGGTTCAGACTTTACAACACAACACTTTTTTTCTACACTAAAAAACATGGGAGTGCTGTAAGTATTTAAGTGTTTGATTTAGTATTTTCAATTTTATGGTGCAAAATGGACCTCAGTGGTCAGACTTTGGCTGAAGATACAGCTTTTTGTGTAATGTGTTTGAGATTTAAAAAAAAAATGGTGGACCACCTGTTGAAGATCCCTACTTTAAATTAAAAATCCAATTTACTGGCATTTTGCCAAACATTCTTATTGTTAAGGTTATTAATCCATTGTTTTTCTTTAACCCCAACAGTTAGACCTCAGGGGACAATATTACATACATGAGGTAAAGTTGATTTGTAATATTATTTGAGTCATTGTGTAGATGCTGGTAAACTGATTATCAGGAAGCCTAATGAGTGCTTCTCATGTTAACAACATGGCTTAACAGGTTCAGTCTGTGCGGGAGGTGAACAGATCAGAGAACAATCGCTATCTATTTGAGATCACAATGAAAAATGGGAAGAAGAAAATGCTGGTGAGTTTTCACGTTGATCAAAAGAGCGTCTATAACCTGTGTTTGAGGATGTGGTCTGCCATCAACCACCTGTGAATGGTGTTATTTTGCTGAGACTAAGACTGGACTGTCATAATAGTTTCAGAAAGGAACATGCATTGCACTGTGATTGAGAGTTATGAATGCTCTCTTTATACCTTTTTTATCCATAAACATTTGCAATCCATTTGTGAATTGTGTGCTAACAGGCTGCAGATACAGCTAATGTCAGGCAGGAGTGGATGGACCAGCTCTGGAAAGCCATGCTGCTCAACGGGCCTGACAGAACTGGATCTGTCTCCAATGGGTACCGCTGCACTTCACGACGCATCATGTCAGTGGATGTATTTGAGATTTATAACACAATGAATGTGTTGTGTGTGTTATTGAGATTAGGGAGCTGGTGCCAGATAACAACCTTGAAACTCAGTCTAGCTGGTGTGAAGAATCAAATACTGAGACCGGCAAAACATCAATGGACAGCAGATGTCTCTCCATTGGTCAAGAATCATTCCAGTCCTTCACTGGTATGTCCCGCATTCCACTTACCGCTGACTTTTAATGCTTTTCCTGTAATACCCTCTGTTATACACAACTGTGACTCTTAAAGTCAACATGAAACAAAACAGCTTCTCGAACAGAAAAAAAAATGTAGGGCATAACTTGATTTTGTCCATCAGGAATTGATTGGATGTGGTTTGCTATTACTGTGATCTCATGTAAGTGACAGATTGTCCCGTCCTTGTGCTGAGAGAATGTTGATGCAAGAAGGAGGGAAAAGTTATTTTGATTAAAGATTACAAGGGCAAGTGAATAACAAAAATATAATAAAGATGTGCATGGATGAGTCATTTATAATAAATACTGCAATATTCCATAAAAAATAAGAACTGTACATTTTGGTTTCATGGTGACTTTAAGAAAACCATGTTAAAAGCTTAAAGGGTTAGTTCACACAGCAATGAACCATTCAATTTAATTTAGGCTTTTATTCACCTATGAACATTGATCAACGCACATACATAGAGCACAGCAAATATGGTGAAGGGAAGCTCAAACATGCTTGCTTGATGCAAAAGAACCAATGAGGTTTGTTTCTTGCGCGTTACATGTATAGTTAAAGGGTTAGTTTACCCAAAAATGAAAATAATGTCATTAATTACTCACCCTCATGTCGTTCCACACCCGTAAGACCTTTGTTCATCTTCTGAACACAAATTAAGATATTGTTGATGAAATCCGATGTCTCAGTGAGGCCTCCATTGAGAGCAAAGCCATTCAAACTCTCAAGGTCCATAAAGCTACTAAAAACATATTTAAAACAGTTCATGTTAGTTCAGTGGTTCAACCTTAATATTATAAAGCGACAAGAATACTTTTTGTGCACCGAAAAAACCCCAAAATAACAACTTTTCAACAATATCTATATAGGCCGATTTCAAAACACTGCTGAATCAGTGAATCGGAGTGCCAAAGTCACATGATTTCAGCAGTTTAGCCGTTTGATAGGAGATCCGAATCACTAATTCGAAACAAAAGATTCATAAAGCTCAGAAGCTTCATGAAGCAGTGTTTTGAAATCGGCCCATATAGATATTGTTGAAAAGTCATTATTTTGTTTTTTCGGTGCACAAAAAGTATTCTCGTCGTTTTATAATATTAAGGTTGAACCACTGAACTCACATGAACTGTTTTAAATATGTTTTTAGTATCTTTATGGACCTTGAGAGTTTGAATGGCTTTGCTCTCAATAGAGGCCTCACTGAGCCATCGGATTTCATAAACAATATCTTAATTTATGTTCTGAAGATGAACGAAGGTCTTACGGGTGTAGAACGACATGAGGGTGAGTAATAAATGACATTATTTTCATTTTTGGGTGAACTAACCCTTTAAGCTTCCGTTGACCATATTTGATGTGCTCTATGTATGTACATTGATCAATGTTTATATGTGAATAAAAGCCTTAATTATATCTGTTCATCAGACATATTTTGTGTCCTCAGATTCTAATGAGACACAAGAAAGTCTGCATACAGACAATGAAATGGAGCAAAGTACTGAGGAGTTTATACTGACTGACTGTGAATATGACGTTCTACCATCTCGAAAACGTGTGTATAATGAACTTGCTTAATAAATGCTTTGTGAAATAAAATATAGTATTTTAGTATAGAATGTTCACATGTCTGCATTTAAGTTTGACTTGCTGTATAATATTTATTAATTGGTAAAAATGATTATACATTGTTTTAACCTATTACTCTTGATAACTGACTTATAATTGTTTCTAATGATTGACTTCAGTTGCTGAAGAAGCTATCTATGACACTCCCCCTTCCACGTGGTCAACCAATAAAGGCGAGCATGGCAAGTCTCCACCCACTTGCATTATAAATTTACACTGTAAACCAGGGGTGTTCAATCCTGCTTCTGGAGGGCCACTGTCCTGAAGAGTTTAGCTCCAACCCTAATTAAAACACCTGAACCAGCTAATCGAGGTCTTACTGTAGGCTAGAAACTTCCAGGCAGGTGTGTTGAGGCAAGTTGAAGCTAAACTCTGCAGGTCAGTGGCCTTCCAGGACCGACCCCTGCTGTAAACTTTCATATATTCTCCACACAGTCTGCTGTGATTGTTTTCCATTTTACAGAGGTGACTGAAAGCATCTATGATGTCCCAAACTCCTTGATTAGGAAACTGACTGAACATACAATTGGTAAAATCTTAACAAATTACAGGATATAGTCATTTCTACAATATTTGTGTTGACTCCAATGTTATGCCTCTGTCAAATTGCATAGAATATCTATAGGATTTTCATGTCTTGATTTCTTTATCATGTGTCTGCAGAGAGTAATAACTTGGTCAGCTCAACATATTTGCTTTATTATTACTTAAAAAGAAAAGAAAAGAAATGTACTTAAACCAGTGGGTGTGTGATGTCTTTTTTTGCAGAATCTCACAGCAGTAGTGAGAGTCCTGAGAGCGGTGGTCTTTTGAATGACATGATAGCCTGTTTGGACAGTGAATCTGCTGCCTGGGTCAAAACTGCTCCTCTGTGAACCTCATTGGTCACTTTGAGAAAGACTGAGATGATTTTGTTCATGATGGATTATGTTCATTTAAAACTGTCAATAATCATCTGTTATTCAAAATAAATGTTATTTCAAAATAACATTTCAATAGAATGTTTAAACCTCTTGTGTCACACTTCCACGTGACAAGTCTATTTACAGGATAGGAAAGAATTCTTTTTAAAACATGAATTTGTCCAGTTTCTCTAATTATTCGTTGGCTTAAAGTTGTTAATTTTCCTGTCCATACCAATTTAAATGAAAAATGTTTTCATGTTTTATTTTATTTTCTTTTTTCCCCCGGTTACATAATCAGTGGATAATTATTTTCTCTTATTTTATTACATTTTACATTTTCTAAATCATGACTGTAAAATTAATTATTTGAAAGAAAAAAAAGAAAAGAAAAAAAAAATCCCCTACCCCCGGCGCCGTCCTAATGGTACAGCCCACAGATGTAATTTATTCAAATGATAATTTCTAAAGATAAAATGTATTACAAATAAAATTAAACGAAATTTGAGAAAATAATTTTCCATTGCAGAATGCAAATGAAATAAAAATGAAACTCGAGAAACTAAAAAATTACGAGTCAACCATGTTCATGTGTTTCTTTTCTTCACTCCACCTTTTATTTTTCTGCTCAGGGAAAGTGACGTCAATGCATACCCTCTATAGCGCAGTTTACTGCACTTTGATATTATTCTCTGTATTCCCCTAGCGGCTAATAAATCGGAAGTCTCGCACATACGCAGAAAACATTTTACTTCCGTGTTAAAAAAAATAAGGGTGTCTATGGTTTGGTTTGTACTCGCGCATAAATAGGGTAGGTTGAGCTTCTCGGAGTACTTTAGCAGAGAGAATGGGTTACTTACTGTACATCTTTGTGGGAGACAGTCCAGAATATAGTCTATGCGTTCAATTGCACTTGTACGTAAGTTTGTTTTTGCCTTTTCCTTATGTTGTTTAATGTTCTAGACCAGGGGTCGGGAACGGCGGCCCTGGAGAGCCACTGCAGAGTTTTGCTTCAGGGTTGGAGCTGAACTCTGCAGGACTGAGGCTCTCGAGGACCGGAGTTCACCACCAATGTTTTAGATTAAATGTTGCGTGTCACAAAGCAAGTTATCGCTTTTAATGGCTGAAATGGGAGAGTACTGCAAGAGAGGGTCTTTAGACAATAAATAATTTAACACATTGACTGACGTGTCATTAATACTGTGCCGTTAACACAGGTTGTATTTAGGTTGTAAATATTACTTGAATTTTCTAAAGAAACTTAATTTTAATATATGCTATTACATTTTTTTTTTTTTGCACCAAATAAAACGTTACAGTACAAAGATTATTTTTTTGTGAATTAGATGCAAGAAGTACACACCACATCCACTGTTGTATTAAATTTTCTGTAAGTGTCAGGAATGTATATTTTGTCATTAAGAGTAAATATTGTTGGATTTTGTCAGACTATATCAAATATGTCTATTAAATCACTGAAATAAATTCCCAGTCTAAGAAATGATGGCTGTTGGGTTTTTTCTTCACTTTCAGTTTAATTTATTATTGAAATGAGACACTGATTATCTATCTGTCAGCTATGGTGATCAACCTAGAACAGATTATTATGAAATAAATGTTATAAACTCACTTCTGGTGGCCATTTTTTGTCCAATTGGTAATAAAATTATTAAGGAAATGTTAGTGAGGTGTTTACTCTTCCAAGATCTAGCTAAATCAAATCATATTTTACTGTAGACATTTACACTGCAAGTCTTAATGCACAGATCCGATCTTTTGACCATATCCGATTATTTTGGATGACGTGCTTACATTTCTTTTAAAAGTGACCTGTATCCGATGTCTCCTTTTTACACTGCACTTTGCGAAACGAACCAAAAATAGCATATATGACATCACAAATCAGTTTCAATGGTACACTAAGTTTAATTTATTGACATGAATTCATATAAAAACCCTTTTAATGCAATAGTTACATCCCTACATTAAAATAATACAAATTCTTCACGACAGTACGTAGGCTACGCAGCTCCGCTGGAAGCGTGCCAGTTGAATAATAGTCGGGTAGATATTTGTTAAACATGTCACAGCTTCTGGGCTCGAATCCGCCGTCCTATACTAGGTTTTTTTACTCATTAAAACCAAATGCGTTCATGAGTGATTGTATATCAAGGGCAGGTACAAGTTTGTGTGCTTTTTATTTTGTGGTTTCATAAGTAGAGTCTCCACAACGGGACTGAAGCGCGCGTCTGTGCACGAGCCGTCGTCACTGACAACAGCGGCAACGAGCACTCAGTGTGATTTAAAGAGCAACACATTTCAACGTCTGATCGCCTTTTATTTAACACAAACAAATGAAATTAATACTCTGCCAGTCAACTAGAGATGTTGCGTTTGTTATAGGTATGTCTGTACCGCGAAATGTTAAAAAACAACAACTCACTTTTCAGTGACGCAGGAGTCGCATTTACAGGGAAATATCCAATCTGTCCGCTTACACTGAAGGCGCAAACGCACGTATCCGATTCATATCTGATTTATTTCCACATATGAATTAGGCCTGAAACCGATCTGTGAATATCGGAATCCATGCACTTTTTTTTCCTGCTTACACGGTCATGGCTCGTATCCGATCTGTGCCATATGGGAGGAAAAAATCGGAATTGGGTCGCTTGAACCATGCAGTGTAAATGGGGCCTACACAACTGATCACAGTGTTGTTTTTATGAACATTTTGTTTTCAGTCAGTCCACTCCCTCGGATAACACCCAAAACAGGACTTAGCTGAGTCACACGCACCTTTCTCAACGAATGCTCTGCAAAGCAAAAATATTTCAGGTTTGTTTCCTTGGTTGTTTTTTTTTTTTTTTTCTCTCTATCCATGGTATCTTCAACTGTTCAAGTTTGAATTCACATTCTTTAGTTTAATTTAGGTTAACTGCCCCTTTTAGAGCAGGCTCAGCATTTGTATTGGACTTTGTGCTCATTGCCAGTGTCAATAATTGAATCACTTTATTAGAATACAACAGAAGAAAAACTAATTGTAAATATAATGATGTTCAAAATTTGCTTATTTATTTATTGTTCAGTGAGACAAGAGGAGCTAACATTGAAGAAGGAAGAGAAAAAAATAGAAAGGTGGCTATTAGACTGATCAAACTACATGTTTTTAAGCAGTGTAAAGCCATTTAAATATATGATGCAAATATAGTACATTTATTTTCTTTGTTTCAGCATTCATGGCACAAAAACTTGCTCCTTGAATATTTCCTACAGAATGGGTGAGTATTTATAGTAAAAACATCCTTAAATAAGCTAATTCTCATCCATTTTGAACCACAGAGCATATTCTGTAGTTTTGGTTTAGTGAATATAATATTATTATTTATAACAAATACATATACATTTGTCTGCTAACAGCCAGATTTCCATACTCATACATCATTTATGAAGATTATTAACTTATTTAGAGATAAACCTTTCAAAAATTGATTTTGCACATACTGTAAAGGACATAATTATTTGTTTTAACTTATGTTGTATTTTAATGCCCTTTATATAAATTGCCTATACTTTTCTCTTTTTTTAGACTACAGTTCTATACCATGTTCAGACTGGACTGAAATCCATGTTAGCTCATAGTTACAGGTTATTGGGATTAAACCAGAGCACATTCGGAAACTTGAGAAAGAAGAGGTAACAGGACCTGTTCTTCTAAATGTTACAAATTCATACTTAAAAGAACTTGGTTTTGGAGGTGGCCAAATACAGCATTTGCTGTATAAAAGAGATGAACTTTTACCACCAGACAAGTCAAAAACAAATAAAAAGAAACCTTGTTTTGATGGAGAACACAGAGAGGAAGCAAAACATGAAGCTGTGTCTTCCAGTGATGTCTTTAGTCCTGAACAAAACTTTTCTACAACTGATATTCTTGAATCAACTATGTGTTTGCCACAAAGTAGGTATCGGAAATTTAATGATAATGATGAACACTTCAGGTATATAAAACATGCCATACTCCCACCAGAGACTGGAATAGACAATCTGATCACTCCATGTCATGAGCATAAATCTCTGGAAATTGCCTGTAAATTAGAACCAAGAAAGCTAAAGATCAAATTTGCCAGTGAAGTTGTTCGATTTGCATGTGCGTGCATGAATATGCGTGCAAATGGCACAATCCATTTTGGAGTCATGGACAAGATAAAAACATCATACAAACATGGAGAGATAATTGGAATACCAATTGAAGACAAAGAGGTCTTTGAAGATGCTTTAGATTACATTGAAAATTGTTTTCCAACACAGCACTCTGATGCCAGAAAGTGTATCAAGCCTCCAAAATTAATTCCAGTAATTGACAAAGACAGTAAGGCCCAAAACTGGATTGTAGAAGTTGATGTAGTTCCCATGGTGAATGTTGTGAGGGGAAAACTGTATAGTGCCCGTATTCCAAAGTTCAACGAGAAAACAAATAAAGTTGAATATGAGCCAAAAGCTTATTATCAAAGAGTCGGACCTAATACACCACGTGTTACTGATGATGAACTTGTCAGTTTTGTTCAAGCTCTCGAAGACCTTGACCAAAAAAGAGAATTTGAAGAAAACAACCAGAATCAGACACTGGCTCATGTTAAAGAGGACTTAGGAAGAAAACTCTTAGTCCTTCTGACACATGGCAAGAAATACATGGACAAAACATTGCGTTACATTATTGTTTCAAACAGATTTGATCAAGAAAACCTACAAAACATCAAGTTCCTGGCCCACATGAATATCTTCTGTGTTTTTGATTATGACCCTGACTCAAAATTATCTGGACTTTGTAACAATTACCAAGAGCACCATGCTGTAAACCTTCACTTCCTGCGTGATTATGATCATAGGGAGAACACTGCTAACTTTGTCAAGAAGTTACAGCTCTATGACAGAACAAGCTGGATATTCTGCAATGGTCGAAATGATTACATTGGAGGTGAGCGTCCATGTGATGAAAAAACCTGGATCAAAAACAAGAAAAAACTGTTGAAAAGAGCTATATCTGAGATCTGCAATGAGATTCTTCCCAAAGGATCATTTGTGGTGCTTTTCATTCTCACTTCTGACATTGAACAACCCCTTGTTGACACATTTCATGAATTCTATGCAGAAATGAGTGGCCATGAAGACATAGTTATCTTCTCTGAGTCAAGGGAGAATTATAAGAAATGGTCAAGCTTTGCCCAAGTGTCTTGCTCATTGGATGTTCTTGAACAAATCAGTATTGTTGGTATGCCAATGAGTCACGTAGATGCCACAATTCAAAGCATTCAGCTCACCAGTCTTCAGGCCACAAGGTGTTTGCCTGTGTCAAACAGTGGAGTATGCTTTATAAAACCTGTGGATGAGGAGCATATGAACTCCTTAGAAGTAGTCAGTGTTGACCAGTGTGACGAAACAAATGTAAATGTCATGGGACAAGAGCAAATACAGAAAACTGAACAATACTTCTATCAAGGAGGGAAAATTGACTGGATGAATCTGTGGCTGGCTGACAGAAATCAATGTGGGGAAGTCATCAAACGTGATGCATATGCAGAAATCAACAAAATGTTGGAAGACCTTGATCGGACTGACTCATTAAAACGGTCCATTGAAAATATCAACATATATCATCAACCTGGTAGTGGCGGAAGCACGGTGGTGCGACAGGTCCTCTGGAACTGGAGGGGGAAAATGCGATGTGCTGTTGTTAGGCAATCTTCCCAGGCCGCAACTGTCTGTGAACATGCAGTACAGCTTTGGAATTACGAGGAGGTTGACAAGAATGCCTGTTTGCCTGTACTTCTGTTGCTAGAGGACTACAATGCAGACTATCAGGATGACCTCAGACGAGAATTAAGCAATGCAGTCACAACAATAAAAATAAGTCCATCAAAACTGTGTTTTATCATACTCTGTTGTAAAAGGTCACTTGATCCAGAAAGGATGTGTAAAACATTGCCTTTACGCACAGTCGGAGTTACACACAAACTGTCACCAGCAGAAAAGACACTCTTCTCAAAGAAAGCAGAGAGTCTCAAGCTGAAGTTTGAACCAGAGTTTATACTCACTTTTGTGCTCATGAGTAAAGAGTTTGAGCAGTCTTATGTCAAAGACTTTGTTGAAAACCTGCTGAAGGAAATTGATCACTCATCTCTTCAGACACAGTTGATCAAATTTGTGGCACTTCTGAACAGCCATATTGAGAATTCTAACCTGTCTGTATCACATTGTGAGGCATTCTTAGGTTTAGGAGTCCAGTTTGAAAAATCGGACGAAACAGCCAAACAGCCAACGTTCACATGGGCTGATGAAGTTCGACATCAAACATTTGAAAATTCCTTAAGTGAGCAAGCCAGGTTTTTCTTCATACAGCTAAAATCTAGCGAGACACACATCTCCTCTGTAAGAATAATTCATAATTTGATAGCCAAGGAGATTCTGGAGCAGCTCCCCAACAATCAGAGCCAAAGTGAAATAGCAATGAGTCTCCTTAAGGACAAAGTGCTGTTCGACCACAGATTTGGAAGGGATGACTTTCAAAAGTTGGTCAGAGATCTGTTTATCAAACGGACCAAAAAAAGCAAAGGAGATCCAAACGACAGTTGGTTTTCTCCTTTAATAGAGCATGTTAGGAAGAAAGATCTGGAGAAAGCCATTGACCTTTTAAAGGAAGCTCACACTCGTTTTGATGAGGATGCATTTGTTGCTCAGCAGCTTGCACGACTGCTTAATGAAAACAAACGTTTTGAGGAAGCAGAGATTTGGGCTAAAAGTGCCAGGTCTCGCCTCCCACGGCACACGTACATACTTGACACACTGGGACAAGTGTACAAAAAGTGGTTCTATGGAAAACATGATGCCATATCCGTGAAAGACTCGATTCAACCAGAGGACGTCACTGATATCATCGATACTGCCATTAAAGGAATCACTGCTTTTAGAGATTCTGAAAAATGCCCCCAGTCACAGATCGTCTGCTTGAACAATTCTTATTTTGGGGAAGTTGAAATTGGATGTCGATTGCTTGAGCTCCTTTTAAATGTAGACATTTTTGCTACCAAAGAGGGAAGGAGGGAGTTGATGGATTACCTGCTCACTGACTACATACCGAAGGAAGTACAGAAACCATGGCAGAAGTTTCATGGACTTTTAAAAGGAATGAAAAACAGCATTAGAAATGCCCTGGAATGTATTTCTGACGATCTTGCTCGCTTTCAGAATTTCAGTTCTGAGGAAGAGGAGGAGTTGGATGAAGGAGAGCCTGAAACGGTAAATAATCCAAGAAAATGGCTCCTCAGGAAAAGTGCTGTGTATGCCAAGTTATTCTTTATTGACACTCAAGAGGATCAGGCTTCTGATACAGACACATTTTCCCCATTAATGAGACAAATGAAAACTTTACAACTTGGAGGTGGTAATGTTACAACAATTCTTTACCTGCTCTCTGATAACAATAAGCAAAGAGCTGGAGCAAAGCTTGAGGAAATAATTCGCCTTTTCCCAGCTAACCTGAAGAAGGATCTTGACCAGATGGAGCTCATAAACTTCATCTTCTGTCAGATAGCGCTCTCCTGTGCTTCACCTGGCTCTGGAAAACTTCTTACCATTAAAGAACTTCAAGATCTTAGTAGGCGGTTTTGCAGTGAAAAGAGAACTGCCTTACCAGATACTGCATATTTGCTCCTGTCACTCTTATTTTGGCCAGAGGACTCTATGGGCAAAGAGCCCTCCAATACAAGAAGCGATGTTGCCACGAATGCAATAAAAGCACTAAACAGATATTGTGCTGCCTCAAGAAAAGGAAGGATTTTCACCCACTTCCTCCTTGGAAAAGCAAGGGGTCTGAATAAAATTGTGCACAAGACCACAATTGAAAAATTGTGCAAGGGTACCCTCAGTGAGAGACGCCTCAAGTGGCAAGGCGGTGAAGTGTGGGCAAACACAGACGTGGTAAAAGTGCTTAAACGTGTTATTGGATACACTGACAGTGGAAATCTGTTTGTTCGGGTATCCGATCAAAGTAACATCAGAGTCATTCCACTTTTTTCTGCCTCTGTGCCAAATTCAAATGAGAATGTGACCTTCTACTTGGGGTTTTCTCTTCACGGATTAGTAGCTTTTGACATCAAGGTGGCAGAGTGAAAACATACCTGAAACTACAACTGAGTTTCCATATACAGTATACAATGAATTTAAATCACTGTAAGGGAGCTGAATGATATGAATATATGAAGACTTCAGATGCAAAAGCCTCTAAGTGCCATCTGAATTTTTCTTCTAAAATGAGCATTTTTATCGAGCTTGTATTTTTATGTTCAGTTATTTCATTTTAATGGCAATGAAAAGGACCTATTAATTGCCATTAAAGTGAAATTACTGAACCTAAACATACAAGCTTACAGAAGAATATGCATCTGGATTTGTATATTAATTTTGTGCTTTTTGACGTTTGTGTCTCTTAAGCCCGGGATACACTGCACGATTTTAGCAATCCTATAAGATCATTACTTCATCACACTGTGCGACATGGATCTACTAAACTTGGGTACGACATGCATGTAGACTGTACGATGATGACACCTGTTGACTCGTAGGGTACGTCTATGATGCAAGTTTCTTTAGAAGAATAAAACGTCATCAGCATGTGCTAGTGGTAAACAAAAAGACCATGTTGAATCACACTTTGGCAGTTGTAGTTTTTATGTGTGCTGAAAAAAAAGGAAGCGGCGAAAGGGAAAAGAGCTTGAGGTAAGCAGTTTTAAGTTTTAGCGCCATATTGCGTTGATTTCATGTCGCATTTTTATTGGCTGGTCAGTATACGTAGGTCGTAGCAGCAAAGACACTGTGCGATGATCATGCTGAATTTCTGAATTTCCACCGATTAAGAGCCACAATCACAGAAATCGCCACGATTATTTCACGATGGCAATCTTTCGCCTGGGACAGCCAAAAATTGTGCAGTGTATCCTGGGCTTTAAACCTGTTTTAAGGGAATATTGTTGAATGATTTAAAAAAAAAAAAAATTTTTATTTTGAATTTTATTTCAGTTGGAAATGAGACATTGCAATGGTACTGTTGCTGTATACAGCAAATAACGTTTTACAGTGTTTTTTTTTTTATTGAACCATGCTATCATTTAATCCTATATTTTTCAAGGTGTGATTTTCTCTTCACTTTGGTGGCACATGTAAAAAACGATAAGAGTCGTAACTAACTTTATATACTTAAGATGCACTGTTGTTATTTAGTGATATTTTCTTGAAATAGTGTCTAGATGTTTAGGAAAATTATAGAAATGGCTGTAGAAACATGCCTGATATTACAAAACTGACAGATCATATTTACCACGTTGAAGTACAGTAGTTCCAGTTATGCAATTCTGTATTGTCCTGTGATACATTAAACATGTGTGGTAATAAATGATTGTTCCCTCCAGCCAAGACTCCTACTTATTCTGTCAGTAGTCCTTCTAAAATAACAACGATGCAACATAAATAATCTAAAAATGGCTCCTACCGACTAATACATGTATTAATTTGACAGATAGCTTCTGATTATTTTCCCTGCCTATTCCATCCTGTGCGAGGTGTCTAATGTGTAAGCAGTTAGATAAAAAAGTATTAAAACTACAGCTCTGCGTTACAGTGTTATTTTAATTGCATGAATTTAAGAATCAAGGTTAACGATTAACAGTAACTATATCCACAGTGTTGAACATTTCTATAATTTACATATTCACACAAATGAAATGTTCCTGGAATAAATTATTCACAGTACAGTCGTCAAATCTGAACAAGAGGGGAAACCACACATTATGATAATTACACATTACTGCCACTTACAGCTGAAGAATATTACTACATATCATGTTTAGGGTATATGTTGTTCCCATACCTGTTATTTTTGACCATTACATTTACATCCGATTTCTGAATTTATGATTATCAGTTTTTTTTCCCTATCTTTGGTAAGAAAAAATGTGAAAGAGCAAACAAAAGAACAAAAGAGAATATCAAAATATCAAATTATGCACTTGATATTAATAAAATGATAAACCAGGCAATGCATCTTCTAAGCAATGACTGCTAGACATATATTTTTCATTGGCCTATTTTATAGGATCTATTTAGTTTATAATTTTAAGCACCCACATCAACATACAGCAGCACATCATAGAAAAATCTTTTTCAATCTTTGCTGTTAAACCTCGACACACACAAAATGATGGACTATAGTGTTTAGTGTTTTCAAGTGCCCAAAATGCAGACCACTCAGACAGGTGAGTGTATGAAACTTTGTGGCCCCCTGCAGACGGGGAGGTGTCAGTACAGCGTGCCCTGCGCCTGCTCACCGAGGAACTCCTCCAGCACATTTATGATTCCATAGGCCTCGGGAAGGCTGCTGTGCTCGGCGCGTGCGTTCTGCAGCAGCACGTCCCCATTTCCACAGCTTTGCAGGAACAGACAGCAGCGGAACAGAGCGTAGTGGCTCATTTCAGCCTGACGGATGAAGCGCTTCAGGTTGTTCATGTCCTGGATGGCCTGCATGGAGAAAGAATGTGCATGTTGAAGACATCCAAAATGATGTAATTGACATTTTCTGAATGTGATCACTCTTAAATCAGATTGGGTAAAATACAGATTATCATATACAGATTTTTTTGTTAATTTAATACTAATTTAACTGATGAATAACTATTATTGGTTAATACTTTAAATGCTTTTTAAATTTAATAATTCCTTTTCTGATGTATTAAATTACATTTAAGATACCCTCATTAATTATACTGCAAGCAAATGTTTACAACAAACTAGTTTTAGATATTAATAATTAAATCAATCTGCAGATTGGTTGCAGAGGGTTACCAGAAATAAATTAGTAATTACAAGTGTTATATGCGAGATCTGGAAACCAGACAGAAGAGCGTTACCAATATAACTTTAAAAAAATATTCTTTGACCCAAATAAATTAGAAAGTAACTCAAATAAGTATGCTGAATTTAAAGGATTAATCCACCCAAAAACAAAAACAAAAAAACAAACAAACAACAAAAAAAAAAAAACACCCTGTATGACTTTCCTTCATCCATGGAAGATGGAACACAAAAAATATTTTGAAGAATGTTGGTAACCAGATGATTTTGGATCCCACTGACTTCTATTTTAAAGACAAAAAAAAAATTTTTGATAACCAAAAACTGAAATGGTTTGGTTATCACCATTACTCAAAACATATTCTTTTGTGTTCAGGAGAAGAAAGGTTTGGAATGACACGAGGATAAGTATATGATGACAGAATTTTGAATTTGGGTGGACTATCCCTTTAACCATATTCTACTAACAGCATGTTAGCATGCTAAAAATGTAACTTTTTCAGCAATTCTATGTTAATGCCAATGAAAATTATTAATGTGCCCCAACACAAATTAAGTAAACTTCTGTAATACAAATTAACGATTACATATTTATTATTAAATTTTAATAAAGTAAATCGAGCAAGCAACAAAAAAAAAAATCAGTGAACAACAATCTATTGTTAAATGTATTATCTGGATACCAGGTTGCTATTATGCACAATCAGAAGCACATTAACCTTAAGTTTAAAGTTCTCCAGGATCTGACGGAGGAGGAAAGGGTTAAAGCGCTCAGCAGCATTGACGAAGGCCTGGATCCAGTCATCACAGAACCGGTTACTGACTGCAGAGGTTAAAATACCAACACAACATTATCAACATAACATGTGTATGAAAGGAGAAAGCCTGTAGATTTAGTGGAGATAATGATGATGCTGCTGACCTCCATTGGTTATTGTGGGAGGGCTGGTTGAGCAGTTGACGATCAGATTGGTGTTAGAGTCCTCTGAAATGGCCTTACAGAGGGAGGCTGTAGTGGTGTCTTCCTGTACTAGACCCTGCAGGCTTGCTGCTTTGATAAATCTAATCAAGACAGTTGATCAAGCTGCAGTAGCTATCAGTACTTAACACTATAAAACTGCAAGAGTACTGGGTAAAAAGACCACGTTGTTTTGCTCACCTTGCTACATCTGCTTTTGTCTTCTCATCCACCCCTGTGACCTCTACAAGCCTGTGACTCAAAGCCTGCAGCAGAGACGTGATGTTAAACTCATTTAAGAATTTCATTTAATACAGTATATTATTGTTTTCAGATGTAAAATATATATGAGACAGCAGTGGTTTCTTACAGCATGCAGAAGGTACCCAACGTTTGCCTGCAACAGTTGAACCACCCTGTGAATGTGCATTACTGACTCTTCATACCACTGGTTCAGGTAGGTTCTGACATCTGTCTCCAAGTTCTGCATCTGAAACCAGAGGTCACCAACGAGGTTTACAGCAAATGGATATCAAAGGCAGTGTTCCAGCAAATATAACTTCAACAAAACAGACTGATTTCAACATCCATGTTATGTTCATTGTTTAAAAAGAAGAAAAAAAAAAAGCTGTCCTCACCTCTGGAGTCAAAACGCCCTGCAGACCCTGGACGTATTTGTCCAGCTCAATTCTGAATGTTTATACGGTTAAGTAAAATTAATTATCCTATTAAGAGAGAGCCGTGTTTGAATGCATTAGTAAAACTTTATATCACATAATTTCTTAATGCACAATGCTGTATTTCCTACAATTTAAAGTCACTATAAAATTAAAATGGACAATTCTAGTTTATTTTAAGGGAATATCGCAGTTTATGATTTTAAATTATTTATCCGTGCATGCACTATTTTTTTTTTAATTCATGTGCCCTCATACTCTTTTATAAAAACAACTTCCTCTTCCTCTTGCAGTGACACATCTCTTCTCTAATCATGTGTTTACTGGCACGAGGGCAGGACAACCTGTCACTCACATGACATCACAGAAATAGCAAACCACAACCATCCAATCAATTCCCAATGGACAAAATCAAGTCCTGCCCTACATTTTTCAACTTGTTCGAGAAGCCGTTTCACTTGGAAATACGTCACTCATAACAGGGAAGAAGACTATCGTTTCATGGCAATTTTAATGGTCAGTCATTTGTGATTTGAGGATATAGATTCAGGCCCTTCTCTGATCCTCCGAGAAGACACACCACCCAGCCGTTGCCATCGGCCTCAGGCTGTTCCGGAGATTTCTCTTGCTCCAGCAGACAGCAGTAACAGCCCACCGCTTGCTCAGGGATGCTTGAACACAAATAAACATTGAATCAGTAAAGAAAGAAAATACATGGTTATATTATACTGAATGACAATGAGGTATGGTTTTGGATATTTAGTTGTGCACTGAAGGATAATAAAAACAATGAGTAATGTAGATGTATTAATACTATATATTACAAGAATAGTACTATTTTATTTTAGCTATTTATTTTTATTTAATATTTATATTTCAGCTTCATTACAATTAACAAAAACATTTTTTTTTTTAGTTTTAGTTAACAATAACGACACTGATATGATGACGCACCTTAGTTCCACAGTGGCAATGTTACCCATACCCCCCAGTAAAGCACCCTTGCTCAGCCTGCGGGAGATGTAGCTTCGTAGCTCTGGTTCCGCGTCGGATGGCAAGCTGGCGTCCAGCAGGGTTAGACTAAGAGTGAAAAATATGTGTTAAAAAATTATAATATCAACAAGGAAGGACAAAATGAACAAGCGGACAGACAAGCAGTTAATGAAGCATAGATAGATGTTCACACAATCACCAACAGCACCTAGCAGAGATACATACTAAGAGAGTTTGGCGTTAGATTAGTTCAGTGGTTATGGATGAGATGAGCAAGTCAACATGATGAAAAGCCAGACGCAGAATCCTGAGTGCATTTTTTGACTGAAGCCATGATTTTTCTTCCATCACAACACTGAAAGCCACTGGACTGTGATGAGTGAGAGATAATGGTGGGACCCTCTTTACCTAAAGTCATCTTGACTTGTGGTTGAGTCTGATCTCCTCTGGCTCCAGGCCACACTCTCTCCAGAAGCCTCAGATCTGGGTAGTTTGATAATGCATTTAATACTTCATAAGCATTAATATGCTAAGATCTCCCGGGTTATAACTGGCCTAAATGTTCATGTGTGGTGTTTTACAATATCTTACTGTATATACTGTGTATAACTCATCCAAGACGCAGTCATATGATTTCATAAGACCAACTCACTATTGTGAACTTTGTGTAATATCTTATTGTGTAAGATATTGCTCTTCATGTCATGCAACTGCAAACTTAATTCATATAAGCACATAGTTAATTTTGACTCATACACGTAGAAAAGAAGCAAAAGACTGGCTAGACCTAACTATACATGCATAAATCTAATATACTCTTCTTCAATATGACGCATTAAAGGGCAAAATGTTTCTAAAACTAGCATTTTGCACTTGGAAAACCTCCTTAGCACAAAGTCTCATCCAAAGATTAGTTAAAAGTGAAAACCATTGTACCTTGTGTTTTGGTAGTAATATATTGCATAGTAGCTGTTAATATGTTGTATTTTCTGGCTGTATCCGGCGATCTCTTCGTTGTCGAAGTCTGTATCCCTTTCATCCACGTCTATGGACTCCTGGAAGGAAGAGGTCTGGGATGTAAACATGTCTCTGCAAAGCCAAAGAAGACTAGCGACACTATGGATTATGTGCTATTCCGATAACTAATAAGCTTCAGCTGTCCTAAAGATAACAATGCTTTAAAGTCGTGTAATTATTTTGTTTAAAAATCCATTTAAATTCTACGTGACATTTGACTTAAGTCACAGCAGTGAAACGCGATACTTGTACGCATGCGCCGTAGTGGGGTTTCGTTTGTGAACGAATCGGTGTTTTAGAATGAATCTTATAAGTGAACGAATCGTTCTCGTTCACTTCTACGCTTCTTTCATCCTACCTTCATACGCGCTTTTCCCTGAACAAATACGTGTTGATTTCTGATCTATTTATGTTCATTTTGACAAGCCAATCTTATTCATATCAAGAAAGGGAACGGAAGAACTGTGTACGACTGATGACCACACAATTAAAATGATCTAACAAAGAAGAAACAATTTTATTTAGGCTATTATTGTTGTCTTTTTTTATAGTTGCCTAGCTGTTGAACAAATTGAGTTGCCATTTGTGGAGAAAACGTTTATTATATTTAAATATTATCTTAATGATTATTAATAATTGTAATAAAGTAAAACAAGACGTTTTTCGGTCGAATTTGTAAACGAATCGTGTTTTTAACGAAACCTTAAATGAATGACTGTCACATAATGCTTCGGATTTGAACTTCTTCTTAAACGGATTCAAAAGATTCGAATCATTTGGATGAATCAATAGCGTCACCACTACTGCACATGCGCTTTAAAGGTTTGCGTGTAAGCGCGCCAAAGCAACAAGAGCTGGAAGTGCACTGCAGCTCTACACCGAAAACAAGCCTTAGTGCACTATTATAATACGCATATTTTGTAAACATGCCGTCAAATGTAGAAATAAAAGCAGCTTTGCGTGACTTGCGTTACCTCACGCAGCGTGCAAAGGAGCTGAGCGGTACAGATGGGACTGTGATCCGTCAGCAGGACACGTTTTTCAAAGTGCCCGCAGGACGGCTGAAACTCAGGGACTTCCAGGATGGGACCGGGCAGTTGATCTTCTATGAAAGGCCAGATACAGAAGGACCCAAGCTGTCAAACTACTCCATAACCCCTACCAACGACCCACAGGGGCTTGTCAAGGTTCTGACAGATGCACTGGGGCAAGTGGGGCAGGTGAAGAAGGAGAGGAGGCTGTATATGGTGGGACAGACCAGGGTGCATGTTGATTCTGTGGAGGGACTGGGGGACTTCATGGAGCTTGAGGTGGTGATGAAAGAACACCAGAGCAGAGAAGAAGGAGTGACCATCGCAAATCAGCTGATGCTGGAGCTGGGAGTGAAGGAGGAGGATCTGATCGATGGCGCCTACATGGATCTCCTACTGAAGAACCAGCAAAATGGACATGCACCATAGACTCTGACCAGATGTGGTTACTTGTATGGCACTTATCAAAAACTATATTGTCCTAACAAACTTCCTCTGACACAGTAAAATTTAAGTGTCCCTGTATTGTATTGTTTTGTTTTACCTTTAAGTGTAGCTGCTCCTTTTGTACTGCTATACAAAATAAAATCTCTGTCTGTTGAGATTATGAAGCGTTATCGGAAATGATCAACAGAATAAACAATGTGCATTAATTGTGTTTGGTCTGTTTTTATTGTATACATACAGTATAAATACAAAATGCCTTTGTGTTAGAACATTTTTGTCTTTCCAACCTCTGGAAGATGACAGAAAATTGGACCATAAAAAATAAAAATGTCTGGGCAACAAAAATTAATAGAATTTACAAAAATGCCCCTGAGTTAAATTTGTCAAATTCAGAGGGGTAACTGTTTATTATTTGATTTTAATTTCAGGGGATTTTGATTTATTTGATTTAAATTTACATTTTATATATATGTATATATATATATATCCTCCTGACTACCAGAAAAAAAAAAAAAAAACGTTTTGTGAATGTAGTATGATGTCATTACTCATTACATTGTTTAGAGCATAAGAAAAAAATGGGAAAGTAACATTTTTAATAAATGATATTTTATTCATATGTTATGCTATGTTCTCTGTAGAGGACACCAGGACTCAGTTTTTTTAAAAATGAGACATGAATAGACATGATAAGGCAAAAACAATGGGATTTTTTTTTTTTTTTTTAAATTGCCAATAACTTTTTAGGTTTTAGGATTTATTTATTTATTATTATTTTTTTTTTACCAAACTTTGTATAAAGATGATTTTCAACTGTGTTATGAAAGATATAACAGAATGATGTGATAGACCATTTTGCTTTATGCAATATGTGTGTAAAATGGCCATTAGCAGGTTTTCCCATTATATACAATCTATATCTAATTTGCATATTAATGTGTTCTTGGGGCAACATGTAATGAAAAAAGAAGTGTAATAATGGGAGTAATAATTGGCAAGATTAATAATATCTAATATTTCATAGGAATATTGAAATATAATTTCTTTCCCTATTCACTTGTTGTGTCTCCCAAAATGCCTAATAAACATGCTGTAAGTCCTGATGTCTTCGGACATGTATGAAATCAATGTCCTGAAAGGCGTATTTTGATACCCCATAACATTTTCCTGAGATGTTGATTTATGACAAACAATTTAAAAATTAGTCCGATTTAAATGATAATTACAAAATATTATCATATTTCCATAAGGGTGTTAAATTTGATCACTAGATTAATGTCAGCCATATTTAAAAACCAAGTAGAGGGAATGGTCATGGTGAAACCTCCGGACATTTGGTATCTCCGAGAAGCACTGAATGTGTACTTTACAGGACATCCAGACTAAAACTGTGACTTGTAAGAGAAATTCACAAAAATACTGTATAATATAATGTCCTCTACAGAGAACCAAACTCCATAGCTGGGTATATATATTTTTTTACAGTCTATGATACATACACACACACACACACACACACACACATATATATATATATATATAAATACATAGCCTACATCCACCAACATGTAGCCTATAGTTAATAGCACTAGCTTAGCAGAACAATAATAGTACAGACAATTGTGTAAAAAAATCTGAATACTAAGATTGCGATAAGTATTGACTATAAAGAGAATAAGCAAACAAGAAAACGTTGAGAAAATATTCTATTCAGTTAGACGAATGTATATAATGAATACGTTTTTATTGTCAATGATGCGCTCCGAACAAGTAGGTGGCAGTGATTCAACATGCAGTGTCCTTCTGTGCTCGCGAGAGTACATATTTTCCCAAATCGCACCGCGCGCCCCTCTTCCTTCCTCTTTCCGCCATATTGCAGAACTGGTAAGGTCCAGGATTACTACAATGCTTGAATAATCTGTTTAAAATCACGGACATCGTCATATATCAACCACATCTAGACTGAAATATATGTTTATGAGTATCCTAAACGCCAGATTTTTGAATCATTTGGTCAGTCGTGTCAATTTGAACGCATATATTTCCCTGATATTCATGAGTCTGAACCTCCACCATTCAGCAGTGCCTGTCCATGTTTCTGGGGGACAGACACGAATAACCCGAATCAAACAAGTTCTCAAGCAGTCCGGTGCCTTGTTTTTATTCAGAAATGTCGTTGTTAAGCAGAAATGTTTAGTGTGGATACAAACCCAGCTTAATTTGCTAACTAAGTAAATTCACCCACTACTAAACCGGTAAGCATTACGCGTAGTGCCAGAGAAAATGTATGTATACGCAGTTTATTTACTACTATATAACGAAACGCAATTGTTCGTTTTGTATTTAATCTGCTCTGCCGACATGTACCTGGCTTAAGCGGTTTGGCTTGTGATGGATGGTGGCTATGAGGATTTGTAATGGATATATTAACTAAATATTGGGTAATTAACAGGTTTTTGTTCCTCCCCAGGCATCATGGTGCGCATGAACGTTCTCGCTGATGCGCTGAAAAGCATCAACAATGCCGAGAAACGTGGGAAACGCCAGGTTCTCATCAGGCCCTGCTCTAAAGTTATAGTGCGCTTTCTTACTGTGATGATGAAGCATGGTAAGTTAGTTCATGAGCTTTTCAGTGTCTTTTAAAGCAGGTTCGGAAGTTATATCCCGTGAAACAAGCTGCTCAAGCTGTTTGTGTGATCTTTGCAGGTTACATTGGAGAATTTGAGATCATTGATGATCACAGGGCTGGAAAAATTGTTGTCAATCTCACAGGAAGGCTGAACAAGGTAAGTGTGGTTTAATTAACCTTCACTAGATGGTCACGATAAATGTCTAAAACTACACTATTAAGAATGAGAGACTTCTAAAGGGCTTTCTTGCACGGACGGATCACAATCTACTACATTAACAGTATAGCAACTTGGAGTGTCTTATTGGTTATATTAAACAATTACTGTTTAATGAATATTAAGAATGTCATTTTTCATAAATTGTAAGTGAATTTAAGTGCCTTTTTCTGTTAGATGTTATAATCCCTGACATGTAGGTGTACTTTGTGCTAAGGTTCAAGCGTTAGTTCACCCAAAAATGAAAATTCTGTCATTAATTACTCACCCTCATGTTGTTCCACACCTGTGAGACCTTCGTTCATCTTCAGAACACAAATTAAGATATTTTGAAATCTGAGAGGTTATCTTCCATTGAAAGCAATGACATTACCACATTCAATGTTCAGAAAACTAATACAAACATCATTAAAATAGTCAACTTGACTACAGCGGTTCAACCTTAATGTTATGAGTACTTTTTTTGCGCAAAAACAAAAAATAACGATAAAAATAAGAAATTCCGCTTACGCTATTTTAGTTGCAGCTTCCAGGTTCTACGTCTGAGCGGCGGCTCAGTATTGGCCGACACAGGTCACATGAGCAGCACGAGGCATGCGTGATGCTGACGCAGGAGCCGGCCAATAATGAGCCGGCGTTTGGACGTAAACACGGAGATGCAGCACTGCGCCAACTGCGTAACAGGATGACAGGGAAGAGGAAAAACTGTTGAATAAAGTCGTTATTGTATTGTTTTTGCAAAAAAAGTATTCTCATCGCTTCGTAACATTAAGGTTAAACCACTGTAGTCACGTGGACTATTTTAACAATGTTTTTACAACTTTTCTGGACATTGAATGTGATAATTTCGTTGCTTTCAGTGGAGGTTAAAAAAAAAAACCTCTTGGATTTAATCAAAATTATCTTAATTTGTGTTCCGAAGATGAACGAAAGTCTTACGGGTGTGGAACGACATGAGGGGGAGTAATTCATAGATGCAAACTCCTCACCTTTCAGTAAGAACTCGCCTTCTTGAGATCAAAGTAGGTCAACAGTGGGATTTGCATAGATCCAATGAGTGTTTTTATGGGGGGTTTTATGTCTTACAAGGGTACTTGTGAACTTACAAGGGTAAATAAAGAGCTGGTTGTTTCAGTAAGTACTGTACAGTGTTTCTTTTACTCTTTACTTTAAAATTACTATGTCTATAATGGGTAATATTTTATGTATTTGAGGTCTGAGATGTGGCAAACAGTATTGCCGTCTAATCAGCCAGTATTGTCTTAAATATCCTGCTTAGCACTTCATCTTTTATAACATGAGATTTTAACCAAATGTTGATTTTGGTAAAATGTTGCAACAATGTTAATTTTTTTTGTGTGAAAAATTACAGTTTTGGACATATAGGGTAATAATAAAATAACTACAAATGAGAATGTAAAGCAAATAACTTATTAAAAAAAAAAAAGTGCACGCCCGTGCAGTGTTCTCACCTTCCCCCTTACCTGTTTGCATCCCTGGTAATTAATGACAATTTCATTTTTGGGTGAACTAACTCTTTAATAGTTGGTGTCTATGGTATAGTGTAATGGACATCAACTAGGTAAATAGGTGTTTTTGTGCTGGTTTTAAATTTTTTTAAAATATTTTTTTTGAACATCACAATGACAAGCCTTGATGAATTTGTTCTATGGGTTAGGTTTCATATAAACAGTTCATTTTGCTTAGATGCGCTCTGCCTTTTGCTACTCATGTTTTATGTAAATCATGCGAGTTGTAGCACTTTCTGAACAATCTATCTATAATGCAGTGTGGCGTCATCAGCCCACGGTTCGATGTGCAGTTGAAGGATCTGGAGAAGTGGCAGAACAACCTTCTCCCGTCTAGACAGTTCGGGTGAGTAAATGCCTTTGTCTACCAGAAATGTTTAGGTTTTTTTTTTTCTGAGCATTTTACTATTTCTAATAGCTTTATGCTGTCTTTCACAGTTAATTTTGTTTTAATTCTTATTAAAGCCAAAATATTTTGAAGACATTTAATTTGATAGTGTACTGTCCCATTTCTTGACAAGTATTTAAACATTCACCACACTCCATCTAGATCTCTGAAATTTCAGTCAAATACGGGCTGTTTCTTTTTTTTTTTTTTCTCAAATTTTGCTGTGCATGAAACAGAATATGCTTCAAATTATTTTATATGTAAAATGCACTACTTTAATGAAAATACAAGATGTAGCTGTTGTGGAAAAAAACTAATAAAGAATATCAGTCACGGCAGCAATCGTTCTCCATGTTTTAATAGGGCTGGGTGATATGGGCTGGCTCATCTTGCGTCGTTTATAAATATATAGATCTGTCGGGCAAAATTTATATACTGCCAGCCCCATATTTAAAGATTATGGCACACCCAACTCAGAAAGTCAGGTATCAAAATTCTGTTTCCCAGTAGTAAATACTTATGTCCAATAAATGATTAGGAAACTTGTATTTATGATAATTCCAATAGCACATGAAGGCAGCATTAAGCTTTGTCAATTGCTGCATATTGTGTTCTCTCTTGTTGTGCGCAGAACTGTGTGATTTTTAACAGAAAAGTGGTTGTTCACTTATCTGTCTTGTCAATGGATTAAAAAAAAAGTTGTTAAACTTTTTGGTGATTGAGTAAATATTGTGTACAAAGTTATTTGTCTCATTTGCCTTTATTGAATAATTGACATCTGCATTATACTGGCCTTTGGCCACTTTGCATTTGAGTTGGCCATTGAAAAATCCACGATCAACCATTAATAGTCATGCTTGATTAACTTTTGACATTTGCTCATTTTTAACTGAATTGTTTTGAACAACTAAAGGCTTTGTTTACATTAAGATCTTGCAAATGTCAGTAATGCAGTGCAGAATCATCTAAAAACATCTGCCTAGGGCAAGATCTATTCAAAGGGCAGCACCATCTTGGACAGCCTGGTAATGTTGTTTTTTGTTTTTGTCTTATTATCTGCAGATTCATTGTTTTGACAACCTCAGCTGGCATCATGGACCACGAGGAGGCCAGACGGAAACACACAGGAGGAAAAATCCTTGGGTTCTTTTTCTAAACATGTAAAGTCACCAACAAAATAAACACAGTGAGGATAAGTTGTTTGTGTGCTTTGCTTTCTTAATGCATAACACGCTATGTTCTCATTAACACAGGAGCAAATGGAGCACATGTAAACTGTAGGAAACGCATTATACACACCACAAGTGAAAACAATTGTTCTGCCAATTGTGTTGTGATTGACACCTCTTGGATTTGGCTGGAAGAAGTACAATATGATGCGTTTCAATGCCGTCATAACACAAATGCATATCTAGTAGAAAGACTTTCATTCACTCAGTTTACAGTTCAAAAGCTTAAAACTTCCCTGCTAGAATTAAGTTTGAGTATTTAATGTCTTTTTCTGGGACCAGCACGTTTATGTGAAACTGACATTTTAACAGAAAAGATGCAGTGACTTCAATCTCTGGTTCTCGGTTTAACTTAAGTGGCAATTTTTCATGACTAGCAACTGTAAGAGGAATGAAATGAGTGTTTGTTAATGGGGTTCACATTGAAATGCACATTCCTTTGAGTATTTATGGTTCATCTTGACTAGACTGTGGTTTGGAGAGAGATGCTCAACTGTGAGCCTGTCCAAGATAGGAAAGTCCTCATGTTCTTTGAGCATGTGAAACAATTGCACTTGCTTCAGAGTCAGGCTGTTTGGAGATTAAAAACTTTCTAAGTTGGTGTAGGCCTTATGTTATGGTCTATAGATATTAAACTAAACAATTGATTTTCAAAGGTTATTGAAGTCCAGTTTTTATAGTAATTCTGTTGGAGGATAAAAGTCCTAGAACATTAAGCTTGTAATTTTTGACTTTCTGACTGACTTTACATTAGAAGCTTGAAATATACTTTCATGATTTTATTGGAGAAAAACATTTTTAGCTTCATAAGTTAACATCATAAAAGCTCACCACTAATTACATGAGTGATTTTCAGCATCTTTCTCAATTCCTTTTTTTTTTTTTTTTTTTTTTTGGTCTTCATTTGCTCATCTACCTGCAGGTGGCACTGTGCTGCTTTGTTGCTTAAAACATGGGACTGTCAATGGGTATGTCCAAAAGGTATCTAGTTCTCATTTTATGAGTCATTTATCTGGAGTTTTACAGCAAGAATCATTTGCTTCTCATTTCCATTAACCCAGCTTGTTGCTGTTCTTATGTCTTGATAAAGTTCTTAAGATCTTTATATGAATGTAATTGGTCAAAGCTTTGGTTAGACTACTAGCATGTCAAATAAATGTCATGCACTGATATAGCATTAATCAGATTTGTTATCTGTGAAAAATATAAATTTAAAAAAATACATTTTTAGCTTACTAACTACTGTAGATAGAAAAACACTGAAATTTTATTTAAGGGACGATATCAAGTTTTTTTCCAGGGGTGTTTTAAGCCTTTAGGCTACAAGAGCAAGTGTTTAACCTTATCAAATGTGTGATGTTTAATGTCAAACTATTAAATATTTAATTAAAGACAACATAGAGCTGTTGCATTTGCAAAAATAATTGTTGTGAGTTTAATATGTTTAAGTAAAACATTTTGAATGCAAAAAAAAGAAAAGAAATGATGGGCAAAATAAGTGATAGATTACTTTTAAAACCAGTATGTAGGTCTTTATAAGCGAGTAATTGAACTGAATCTTTGAATCGTTCATTTAAAAAAAAAAAAAAAAAAGGCAGATTCCTTCTGAAACGAATAGCTGCTTTGTTGCTTTGGAAGTTTTTGGATAAAAAAACCTCAATATTCTAGTTAAGTTTCTTGTTTATTGGACATTTTTTTATGGAATCAATATTGTAATCATGTTTATATTCAGGAATATCTGTTTGTGCACACAACAAACAAAAACTCAATACAGGGACATGTTTTTGCCCTCTAAATCTTTAATTGTATGAGTATTTATTTTAGTTTTGCCTAAGCCCCAGAAGAATCTCTCCCCTTGTTTTTGCCTTTTACAATGAAATGAATCTTTAGGAGGCAGTTTCCTCAGATTAACATTTGTGAACAGTAATGACGTAGCAATTTAGCGTGACAAGGCTTCCCATCTAAACATGAGTACCCATCCCTAACCATCTGTGAGCATTGCCTGTTCTGTCTAGCAGCTGGATTCCTTCCTGCCATGAGAACCAGCTTACCGGAGATGAGTCAAAAGAGGACACGTTTTGTTTCTGTCTGTGTTTTTCTATACCGCTCACCTGCCTTTGCAATGCAAACTATTCTTTTCCGGAGGAAGCTATGCTGGAAGCAGGTGCTTATTTTCTGACGTTTAGAGTAGCTATATAATTAATACTGACTGAATTTATCTCTGAGATTTGGAATAGGCTTAAAAACTTATATAAAATTGAGGTGGTATTTATGATTTACTGGGGAGCAGCAGCAGGTCAGCATCTACACTGGAAACCAAATCTTTTGAGGAAAAGTTTTGAAACCAAATAATTTGAAGAGGTTTCAGTTCTGCATGCTGTTAACTTACAGAGTTTCAAAGCCACTGACTTATAATGCAACAAAACAGTTTGTATTAAATGCAGCCACCCTTTCTTCCTCCTGGCCATCTATAATAACTTTTCTTTCAAATATGGAAGCTCTAATATCAGATGTGTTGAAGACAGTAATCAGGTCCAGGCCATTGCCCCTGCTGGCTAAGGCTTTCTTTGATGACTGTAGATGTTAGGTGTTCAGGCCCATTTGGTCGTGCGTCTCTGTGTGACGGGAACTTCTCTGTGGGCTGATGGGGTATTGCTTTGAATCTCACAGATGCCACTGCTGTAATGAGCACCAGCCTATATGGTTGTTCCTTTGACTGGGCTCCTCTGTGATGCCTTAATGGCTTTTCACAATGCCCCGCTGATGTAGAAGTGAACAGTCTGCCTAAAACACGTCAGTCACCATTTAACACCCATAATTACATCATTAATCAATCTTAATGCGCTGATTAAAGTGACATTTCCCTGATTCATATCCTTTGTGCATACATTATATGTAATACTTAGAAAAAGCATAGATTATGTAGTTCACTTCTGAACCAGAGGACCTGAAGCATGAGAGTCTGTTGCATAAGCAAATGTTTACATGAATTTAGAAGTTTGCTCATGCTATTAACCTGTTTTAAGGAAAGTAGCTTTCCATAGTATCCCTTAAAGAAATTCATAGTAGTTTACTTTCTGCCTTTAAGTAAATAAAAAATGGCAGTCAGTTTACTTAAGCATCTTTCTTTGGGCTCATTTACATGCGAAAAAGTGAAACGAATCACCTATGAATGGTCTATTCACATCAAGAATGCCAATGGACTATGGAGTTATTCAAAGTTATTTATTTATCATAATTTTATTTACTTTTTCTTTTTATTCGAAAAAGATTACATATATAGAATTTTAATGATCAATAAATGATTGAAAAATGATTTAAAAAAATAGAAAAACAGCTCTTCTATTTACTTTTCTAAGTAAAAAAAAACAAACAAACAAACAAAAAATCTATACATAAAAAGCATTTAAAAAAATAACCAAAATATATAAAATGCATAAAAGGTTATTTAAAATTTATTGTAATATATGGTATGGTACAATAATACCAAGTAATCTTTTAAGACCAAAAGATTATAATCATTATAATTCTATTAGTAGTGCCTCATTATGTACCTTCTGAAGTTTTCAGTCTATAATCACTGGTCAAACGTCATATAAGTATAGGGTGGATGGCTGTTGAATGGATGGTAAAATAGCTAATTTGCAGAGTAGGAGATGCAACTGTTCCTTTCAAATGACTGTCTATTAGTAATATGTAATCTTATGCACTTTAAACTGTTTGGGTGTGTTGGTATGTCTTACTGCAGAAAGCACGTTTGTTGCCTTCATCCCGGAAATTATAGGAGTTCACTTTGAAGTGGATTTTTGAAGAAAACTCAGACAAAGGAGAAGTTTGTAGCAGATAGACAGAGCCTGCTGACAGTGACAAAACAACTAGTAATTAAAACGATGCAACAGAGAGGAAGAAACAGAAAGTGGTGGGCAGCCTGGGGCTTAAACACAAACAGGCACTGTAAATAGATGGCTCCGCTATAGTGCTCACTCCATCTCAGACTTCCTAATAGGTGCTTTTCAGCAGCAGTAGTTAACTTATCAAGAAAAGTTATCAAAACTCTCTATCAAGGAAACAAGAAACTGGCTTGAAACGTGTTGCTTTGCCTGACTCCTCCATTGTAGAAACACTATTCATGTATCCTGATATGGGCGAAGAGGTTTAGAGACTGAATCTGGTGAATGCAGCTTTTCCTTTTCAAAAATCATCATTTTCTGTATAAAAATAAGTCACACTGAAACAGAAATAGCAACAAAAATTAAAAAGAAAAAAAAGAAACATGCATGGATGGCACAATAAGATAAATAGCATGCATTTAGAAAATGAATTTTCATTCCATGCAGACTTTAAGACTTGAAAACACAAAATTAAAGTTATTTATTCAACCTTATGTTGTTCCAAACCCGCATGACTTTCATTCTGGAACCACAAGTTTTTTTTCTTCAATATTTTGTACTTTATATGAAACTGAACAAAAAGGGAAGCTGTCAAGCTCCAAAATCACAGAAAGGCACAATAAGAGTATGAGAATGTGGTCCATAAGACATGTATGTTATATTCCAAGTCTTCTGAAGTCATACAATAGCTTTGTGTGAGACATCTGCACTAGATCTCTTTGACATGTTGATCAGATAAGTAGCAAAGTCCAATTCAATCATCAATGAATTGTTTTACAAAACCAGTCTAAATGATTTGTTTACAAAAAAAAAAACCTGGTTCTCAGGTTCTGCTTGCTACTATGATCTGGTCGCAATGGTGTAATCTTAAAAATTTAGTCATTATTCAGTCAATAAAGAATGAAATTTTGGTCTGTTTATCACACAAAGCTACCGTATGACTTCATACGACTTTTATGATCACTTTACTCTGATTTTACATCCTTTTTGACGCTTAATATGGAAAAAAGGGGCATGTGCATAATTCAGTATTTCTCCATATAGTGTTCCTGTAAAGGTCAGTCATAAATCAGTCAATTGCTGTTTTCTCTTTATTCCATTTAGCATAGCAGTACCGGCCTCTCTCAGAGTGCGATGAGAGAGCAGCCGTCCTGTAGAGACCAAGCAGAGGACAGAAGGCCGGCCCTCCTGCCTGTCAGAGAACCATATTGTCGGCATTAGCTGAAATGGCCGGTTTGGCCGGGCCAAGCACAGAGCTGATGAGTCAATTAGCGCAATGGCAGTGGAAGGGCAGCCAACCCTCCTGTTCATCTCAGAGAGGTTGAAACCAAACCAGCTAATCATCATCATTTATGAATGAATCCAGATAAGGTGACATTTTGTATGATGCCGGAGGTAAGAATGAGTGAGCGCTAGCTGGGCTGAGCTGTGAGGAGAGCTGTTTACAGAGGCAGAGGGCCTGTCTGGACCCAAGGTGATGTTCAGGACGTGGGCAGACTGCGAGGTTTGAACAGAGTGAGCTCTGTGGACCAGAAAATGCTGGTAAGGAGTTGTTTTTTTGAGAGAGGCGTGTGAGTAAACAACCTCTCGCCATCGAACACTCAAACACTTTGACAGTTTGTTTCAAATGGATTTTTGTCTCGAAGGCATTTGTGGTCAATACTCGTAAAAAACAGGCTTCAAGGGACTGAGAACAAGAGGATTCTGTTTTACGAGCAGGTCCCTTCATCTATTACACACTGATCATACTCTCCCTAAGTAAAACATCATTCACTGAAAAAAAAAAAAAAAAAAAAAAACACCCAACATTATAGATAGTTCACTATAAAAATCAAAATTATGTCATCATTTACTCTCTTGGTTCCAAACATGCATGACTTCCTTCATTTTATGGGACACAAAAGAAGACATTTTGAAAAACATTAGACAAACAGGATTGGACCCCACTGACTTTTTACTGTATGGACAAAAAAACATTGAGACATTTTTAGAATATCTTTTGCTTTTTCACAAGAAGAAAAGAAGTCATACAGGTTTGTAACGACATGGGGGTGAGTAAATGATGTTATTTTTGAAAAAAAAAAAGTTATTTTTGAGTGAACTGTCCCTTTAGATATCCTCCACAACAAAACTTGGAATTGTTAAATACTAGGCCTATTAGCAAACTACTGTAGCTCAATTAAAAATAAAGTGTCTTGCAAAAAAAAAAAAAAAAACCTAAAAAAATCAGTTGTGTTTTTTTCATTGCCCATCAATGAAAAAAGAGTGTTTCGTTATGACATCTACCAGCAAGTAATAACATACTAACTAGTCATACTAACTAGTCAAACGCAGACCCCTTGGTTTGATCCATGCTGTGTGGCACTTTTCATCATGTCTATCCCGAAGGATGCAGTTCTTCAGCTGAGAGCTTGGGGGCAGTAGCGTCTTTCTTAATATCAACAGCAGTGTGACACAAGGCCAGCTCATGTATCGGTGCTCTCTAGCTATGTTTGAAAGGCTTAAAACCCCAATTAAGATTGGTCCGGCTGATAACGGAATTAGCTTTGTAATGTTGGAATGGGTCTTGAAAGTGTTGATCAAATGCTTTCGTTATCAAACCATCTGCTGCTCTTTGATTCTGATGAATAAATAAATATTGATTAAAATGTCAATCAGGTCACTCTAGGTATCTGTATTAAATGCTGTGTCGCTAGGAAACTGCATCCCACACTGCTTTGGCATAATGTGTGGCTGAGGGTGGAATGGATCTAACAGCTGTGCATAACTAACTTTCTCTACATTTTCTGAACAATTATATTTCTGCAAGGTAGAACTGTCTGTGACATAATTTTGAGGAAATGCATAAAGAATAATGTATGGTAAGCTAGTCATCATCACAGAATTAAACCCAGAAACATCCTTCTGCAAAATCACCAGTTTACTGTTAATTATCCCTCTTATTACTGGAGTTATAGTGATTGAGAACCAGATCTATCTAATATATATATATATATATATATATATAAAGTTCAGTGTATGCAGATGGAATGCAATTAAATACTCTCATGATGTTTCCAAGTTTACTATTAAGAACAAAGTCACTACTGAATCTACAGGGTGAAACAGCGACCAGTCTTTATTTCCAAATAAATCACTAGTATGAGCCACATCTGTTTGAGGGAAATTTCATCAAGACTTGGTTGTCCAGTTGGTTGTCAATAGTGTCATGATGTATGAAGCACAGCTCTCACAGAAGTCACCGAAAATTCACTAAACAGCAGTAAATGTGACCGTGCCTTAAAAGATTTCACCTACGAAAATTTGAAAAACAATGATATGGTCACAGCACCATAAACAACTGGATTTCGGCAGTCATTTTCCAGTGCTTTTTGTAAAAGTACTGGAACCATTAAAGGGTTAGTTCACCCAAAAATGAAAATTCTGTCATTAATTACTCATTCTCATGTTGTTCCACACCCATAAGTGTTTCGTTCATCTTCTGAACACAAATTAAGATATTTTTAATGAAATCTGAGAGCTTTCTGTCCCTCCATTCACAGCCTAGACAATGGAAACTTTGACGTTTCAAAAAGTTCATACAGAGATCGTAAAAGTAATCCGTATGAATTGAGCGGTTCCGTCCAAATTTTCTGAAGATACTCTATCTCTTTTTATGATGAACAGATGTAATTTAGGCTTTTATTCACATATTAACATTGATCAGCGAACATAAACAGATGCTCAACCTAACCTGAATGATGCATGAGAACAAACCTCTTCTGGAAGCTCAAATGAGCTGCGTAACACACAAGAACGAACCTCACTGGTTCTCGCACTTCAAGTGAACATGCTTGAGCTTCCGTTTATCATATCTGATATGTGAGTTGATGAATGTTTATATGTGAATGAAAGCCTAAATTCAATCTATTCATCATATAAAGTGATCGACTCTCTTCAGAAAAATTGGACTAAACCGTTTAATTTATATGGATTTTACAATCTCTTTATGAACTTTTTGAAGCGTCAAACTGACAGTTGCATAGCTGTCTATGGAGGGACAGAAAGCTCTCAGATTTCATCAAAAATATCTTAATTTGTGTTCTGAAGATGAACGAAGGTTTTACAGGTTTGGAATGACATGAGGGTTAATGGCATCATTTTAATTTTTGGACACTTTAAAGCTGCAGTCCGGAACTTTTTTTGATTAAAAATTATTCAAAATCAATTTTTGAGGAAGTACATAACCAGCCAGTGTTCAAAACTATCTCATTATCTTAGCTCGATTCACAACAGTAAGCTTGTAATAAAGTTTTATAATAAGAGCGACCTGGTGGATTTCCGTGGGAAATTCGAACATGCAGCAGTTCGTCTTTGCGTCATTACGTCACGTCTGTAAACAGAAAGAAGGAGTCCAGGCTAGGCGGCTTTATCATATGAGGATGCTTGTTGTAGCGGATCATTTATAGCCTGTTCTCACAGCAGCTGAAATAATTAAACGTATCATTTTGATGGCGGATTGTAATCCAGAAAGGTTCAAATGACAATCATCAGTGACAACTGGAGATTTACCCGTAGTCAAAAGCAAAAGGCTTCGGACTGTGGAGTGGCTACAGAAATTGAAATCTACAGTAACGATAATACACACTAAATACACATAGTCACGCAATGCTGATGATGTTGTTAACATTAACATTTTCAGAACAAAGTATAACAGTAATAATTTGCACGGTTTGGTGTGATCCGAACTAAGCGATTATTAGATTTAATCATCATTGGCAGCACGATTTATCGTAGGCCTAATGCTTTTTACCTCAGTTGGTCAGAACAAAAGCGGCAGAAATGTTACTTACTTGTTCAGATGATATTTTCCAGTGAAAACTCTTATATTGGTCATACTTCTAAGATGTAGAATCTGTGATTCTGAAGTACAGCATCCACACCGTTGTAGTGATTGACAGAAAACATTAGATTCATCCGCTGAGGAGTCGTGCCGAAGCACAACGCACGTAACAAAAACAATTCCGCATATGACTGCAATTGCAGGTTTCAAACAGAGATGGCGACAAAGAGGAAAAATGCCGGACTGCAGCTTTAATGGAACCGTTAAGGTAGCAGAATCGCAAAATAGGAATGCTACTATTCTCATGCCCCACATAATTGTATTAGCCTATGTAAAAAAAATGAGACATGTTACCATTTTAGGGTCCAAATACTGTATAAGATCTCAAAAGCAAAAAACAAATGGTGCTAATAATATAGCCGACACTCACGTTGTGCTATGGTAGGCTACTACCAGTAAATAACCTTTATCTCTATACTGATATCTCAGCTGGCCAGACAGTGATTCATCTTTTCTGAATCATTAAAATATTGGTGTCTTGGACGTCTTGAGCCTGGAGACTACACTGAAAGTTTTTAAGGTGTGCTAAAAATAAATAAACGGCTGTTGATAAAGTATTATAGAAAAAATATTCGACCACATGTGACTGACCAATCAAAAGGAATGTATTTTTCCTCGTATTTAGTGATGTATTTGCTCTGTCTTTGATCACTACACTATTCTGTGTCTCATTTATAGGTCCTCTCCAGAATAGCCATATTCACTGTACATAATTTTCCTGCTTGCATGAGTTTAAGCCGAATGATTGAAGGGATGATTGTGTTCACGCAGTGTCAGATGTATCTCCTGGGGGCTGTTTGTGTATTTGTGTTTGCTCTCTGAGGCAGCTGCTCTGACTTCACTTCCCCTATCGGTGTCCCTGCGTTCAGACAGTAGAGCAACTCTAAGCCCTTTTAGCATCCTATGGTTTTCTATTTACAAGCCAACAGTTCTGTACAGCCGATACACTGGAGATCACGTTTCACTAATGCCGTCTAAGGCCCAAGTAATTAACGTAATCTAAACCCACGCTGCCAAAGGAGAGGAGTCAGTAAATATTATCGCTGGGAAAGAAGGAACGTAGGGACTAAGGCAGGTTTGTGTGTGTAGGCCAGCCCGCTTCTCATTGGTGAGTTCTGTATTGACTTGATTAGTTACTAATTAAAAAGTTGACTGGCTGGCTGGGCCGAGGGAGATGACTTCATTAGCAGGGTCTCAGAGAGTGTAATTTTCCCTGTTCATTCACACATCTCCTTGGCAGCAGGCAAACAGGAGAAAGATGGATCTCTCCAACAGGATCAACCAAGGGCACACTGAAAGATCAGCCTAAATGATCAGTCAGGGATGATTTATATGGTTTACGCTAAGCTACTAGATTTTTGTTCTAATTTTCAGAAAATAAATCGATTGGTTCTTGCTTGTGCAAAAGTTACAACCTCAAATCTAGGGTGTTCTGAGCAGTTTTTAGTAGTTGCTTTGCAAAAGATAGGGTGTTCTGGATGGTTGCAGCTTGGAAGGTGGTTACTTACTAGCCCAAGTCTAAAGAGCCCATCTTCAAGTCTAGATTTACAGCTCAGGTCCATCTTTTAATATTGCAGTTGTTGTTTCTGTTGTATACCTCTTATCTCGATAATTGAGTTGATTGACTGAATGTGCTCCTCCCATGTTAATTAGGTTAATTATCTTAACATGCTCCTTCCGAACTTTGTTTATAAAACATCATTAAGGGCATTTGCTCTACTTATAAAAGAATTTCATAAATCAGAACTTTTGGTGAGTTCAGTTGCTCCTGGGAAGTTCATAATCTGTCATAATTACAACTTTAGGTATGTTCAAATCAGTTTTCTATCTTCATTTCTACAAAATGACAAATAATGCTCATCAGGAGTGTTTTAATTTTACTTAGTATTTTTTTTAAAGTAAAAGTATAGTATCATTTTTTGTACATGCAACATTAATTTCAACAAATTTTTGTCAATACAGATGATGCATCAATTACGTCTGCCATGTTTTCTCACAGACACGCCCCCAACTCAGAAACTCAGGCTCCAAGAAAGTTTCCCACTCGTAATTATGACATTGTGGTGGCTTTTGTGTGCGTTCAACTTGTAAGTACGATCGTTCTGACATGATTTGAACCAAAGTCCCTTTCAAGGAAAGTCTGTTCACTCGGCAGCCATATTTGCAGTGCCTCCGGGCAGCTATTTCGGGCATCCAAGACCAAGTCCTATCTATTTGAATGGGGGATTCCTGAAATCTCACAAACTGTTTGGCGAACTCAAATCAGCAACAAAATCTGACATGAACTGTCCCATAAATGTTGTTTCTTATGCTCAAATAGCGTTTAAAAAAGCTTATTTTTCAGGCTAGACGAGCCAATCCGCATGTGCAGTCCTAAGCACGAGTCTCGGCTTTCTATGGGAACCGGAGCTTCTAACTGCAGCTGCATGACTTTACTTAGAAGGTGGGACATATTCCGTCATATTGCGCGTTGTAGTTTCTCCCATTCATAAATAATAGGAGTCAAGTCGAGTCAAGTCAAGTCAAGTCATCTTCATTTATATAGCGCTTTTCACAATACATATTGTTTCAAAGCAGCTTAACAGTGACAATAGTAAAATTATTATCGAGCTAAAGTTGTTTTTTGATTGAATCACTTTTGTTGTAAAAATTGTTAATTATTACTTTAGGGGCCACTTAAAGGGTTAGTTCACCCAAAAATGAAAATAATGTAATTTATTGCTCACCCTTATGTCGTTCCACACCCATCTTCGGAACACAAATTAAGATATTTTTGTTGAAATCTGATGGCTCAGTGAGGCCTCCATAGCCAGCAATGACATTTCCTCTCTCAAGATCCATTAATGTAATGTAAAAAACATATTAAAATCAGTTCATGTGAGTACAGTGGTTCAATATTAATATTATAAAGCGACGAGAATATTTTTGGTGCGCCTATAAAAAACAAAATAACGACTTATAAATTGATGGCGATTTCAAAACACTGCTTCATGAAGCTTCGGAGCGTTATGAATCAGTGTATCGAATCATGATTCGGATCGCGTGTCAAACCGCCAAACTACTGAAATCACGTGACTTTGGCGCTCCGAACTGCTGATTCGACAAAAATTGAACAAAGGTCTTACGGGTGTGGAACGGCATGAGGGTGAGTAATAAATGACATTATTTTCATTTTTGGGTGAAGTAACCCTTTAAATGACACCTTTCCTACTGAAAACCGAATACCTTTAATGCATTCTTGCCGTCCAGGAGTGAATGTCATTCTCTATCTATAGTCTTTGTTTGTTGCTCAAACGTTAAAAGATCTTAGCTTAAATCACAGGTATTCTACAGACATTCAGTTTACTCACATTGGAAATTTCTTGCTGCGTAATGCCAGTAAGTTTTAAAAATGTTTAAATGCATTGTTTAGTAACGTACATTAGTCTGATAAATCTGCACAATAATAGTCAATAATGTCTCTGTAGGGAAATTGTGAGTGACTTTCTTGTGGGTGAAATTCTCTGTACTTTTAGCACTCTTACCAAGAAAAATTGCTTTGCTGAGGCCCCAGTGCCTTCACTGCATGCTATATTGACCAGGTACTGTTCTTTTAACATCTCTCTGCAGCACACTGAGTCCATAAGCCTGCTTGACTGGGTAGATCTGGCTTTTCTGGGAGAGAGATGAGCCCAAAGTAGGATCTCTGTTTCAGCAGCTGGTTCTGTTATCTCTGTGCTTCTCTCTCCTTCAATGCCGCCTCTGGCATCTCTACATCTCTGTAGATGACACTGCTGGGAATTGCTATCAAACCTCCCAGATGTCAGCGTGTTTATCATTAGCTCGAGTTGGGAAAGTGAGACTATTGTCGTGGAACTGTTTCACATGAGGAGGTATAAGAGCAGCTGCTAAAGGCATAGCCAGACGTGCAGCGCCCAGACACACTTCCTTCCAGCCTATTTGTGTCCATCCTACAGCCTGAGTTTGCAGCTGTAGCCAATGATTTTAAAGTGTGTGTGTGTGTATTTGAGGCAAATATAGGCTTCCATCAACAAACATGTAGAAGTGCTTTTATGCTTGGATGAGCATCCTCACATATTTGACTTCCATATTGAATTTCATTTAACCTGATGAAAAAAACAATGCATAAGCAAACAATGGGGCGCACTCTTTAAACAGCTGGGTGGGTACACTGAGGCCTCAGAGGGGATCCCCTATGAAAACACTGTAGGAGGAGGGCAGCCTTTAACTTAGTTTAGGATTGTTGGATTGTTTGATTAAATTTAATATCCTTGCTAATTTTTAAAAGAAAATCTAATTAAGGTAGGCTATATAGATGCATTTTTTTTTTTTATTATTATTGCTGTTATGAATGTCTTTAGAAATATAGAGACACTGTTACAAAATTAGCTATATATATACATATGTGTGTGTGTGTGTGTGTTTATATACAGTGCTGCTTGAAAGTTTGTGAACCCCTTACAGAATCTGTGAAAATGTGAATAATTTTAACAAAACGAGAGGGATCATACAACATGCATGTCTTTTTTTATTTAGTTCTATCCTGAGTAAGATATTTTACAATAAAGATGTTTACATATAGTCCACAAGACAAATATGGTTGTTCATGAGTCCCTTGTTTGTCTTGAGCAGTTAAACAGCCCAATGTTCTTCAGAAAAATCCTCCAGGTCCTGAAAATTATTCAGTTTTTTTTTTTGTTTGCATATTTGAACTCTTTCCAGCAGTGACTGTATGAATTTGAGATCCATCTATTCACAATGAGGACAATTAAGGGACTCAAACACAACTACTAAAGAAGGTTTGTTGAAACTCTCAAGATCCATAAAGGTACAAAAAACATATTTGAAACAGTTCATGTGACTTCAGTGGTTCTATGTTAATATTATAAAGCGACAAGAATACTTTTTGTGCACCAAAAAAAAACCAAAATAATGATTTTTCAACAATAAATAGTGATGGGCCGATCGGCCGAAGTCACATGAACTGTTTTAAATATGTTTTAGTACCTTTATGGATCTTGAGAGTTTGAATGGCTTTGCTCTTTATAGGGGCCTCACTGAGCCATCGGATTTCATCAAAAATATCTTAATTTGTGTTCTGAAGATGAACGAAGGTCTTACGGGTGTAGAACGACATGAGGATGAGTAATTAATGACATTATTTTCATTTTTGGGTGAACTAACCCTTTAAGAGCCGGGGGGTGAAAACTCTCCAAATTTTTCTTATTTTGAATAAATATCTTTTTTATTATTTAGTACTGCCCTTCGGAAGCAACAGAAGATACTTACATGTTTCCCGGAAGACAAATTAAGTACAATTTACCTTGATCTTTAAATTCAAAAAGGTTTCACCCCCAGCTCTAACGCATAGTGAAACCTTTTTGAATTTGAAGATCAAGGTAAATTGTACTTAATTCGTCTTCCGGGAAACATGTATGTATCTTCTGTTGCTTCCGAAGGGCAGTACTAAATTTAAATTAAAATTAAAATTATAACCAATTTAATGCATCCTTGTTTAATAAAAAAACAATTTCTTTAAAAAACAAATCTGACCTCAAACGTTTGAATGATAATTTATATGTGAATGTATGTATTACATTGATCCAATTTACTGTAATAGTCCTGTATTTAACTGTTTTCAATTTCTTATCTATCAAAAGAAATATTACCCAGATATGTTATTTCATATTTGAAGTAAAGCACTTTAACAGCCATGCTACTTATCATTCATCATGCAGGTCATACTGGGGTCAGCAATAAGTTATCCATTATGTGGCTGCCCTCCTGGTCAATATTTGAGTGGTTTGGCCTTAATCAGAAAGAAAATGCATGTTATATTTTAAGCAGAGTCCCTTTGATTCCAACAGTGAGATCCCAATCAGTAGGGCTTCTTTTCCTGTTATGTTATGTTGATGCAGTGGCTTCCCTGGACTGCTGTTCCCACATTTAATGCAGGCCTGAGATTGAGTCAGTCAGAGTCATGGTTATCTCAGCCACCTGTCTCATAACGACACTGAGGGGAGCCTCATATGAGGGCCTGGCACAGCAGCAAGTAATTATGCTGCCATAACAGGTGACTTGTAGCAGATTGCGACAGTGATGTGCTGTGTGCGCGCGTACATGCATGTGCAAATCTGCTTTTTTTTCTTCTTCAGTACACTGCAGGGCAGGTGTTACAGTGGATCCTGGCAATGCTAAGCAAGCATTTTCCTTATAGACAGAAGTCTGAAATAACTGGACATTATACTATGCCTTTAATAGCTCTCTGTATTTATTTTAAAATAATACCAATATAATATGGTCACAGTTGGATTAAAGGGTTAGTTCACCCAAAAATGAAAATTCTGTCATTAATTACTCACCCTCATTTCGTTCCAAACCTGTAAGACCTTCATTCATCTTCAGAACACAAATTAAGATATTTTTGATGAAATCTGAGGGTATCTGAACCACACACAGGCAGCAACATCATTGCAACGTCATTGGCCGAAGCTGAACATGTGAGCACCACGACGCATACATGTGATGCCGACACAGGATCCGGCCAATAATGAGTCGGCGTTCGGACGTAAACAAGGAAGCCTGCACTGAGTTCACTACATATGACAACGGTTCAAATTGTTGTTATAGTCGTTATTTTTGTTTTGTTTTCTTGTTGCTTCATAACATTAAGGTTGAACCACTTTGGTCATGTTGTATATTTTAACCATGATTTTACTACTTTTCTGGACCTCAAAAGGTGCAATGACGTATGTGTGGATCAGATACCCTTGGATTTCATCAAAAATATCTTAATTTGTGTTCCGAAGATGAACGAAGGTGAGTAATTAATGACAAAAATTTTATTTTTGGTTGAGCTAACCCTTTAATACACCCTTTCCGAGAATTAAAAAAAATAAAATAAAATACTTTAAAAATAATTTTACCCCTACTTTTGATAAACATAAAATGAATCCCAGTTATTTCTAGTGGCCTAAAGCAGGAGTTTTCAAATTGGGGTTCGGGGTGCCTAGAGGGCCACAAAAGAGTTCTAGGGGGTCCAAATAAGATTAAAATATGTAAAAATGTGATTATAACAAACAAATAAATGAGTAAATAATAAATTAAATAATACGTAACAATACAGTACTATAATAAATAAAAACAAAACATAATGTAACTTAATAGAAACTATATAAATAATTAAATTAGCATTAAACAAAAAATATAATAAAATATTAAAATAATAATTATTAAAACAAATAATTAAATAATCATTAAATTAAAAATTAAAATGAACAAATAAGAATACAAATTATTAAAACAATAGATAAATAATTATTAAATGAAATAAATAAATGAGTAAATAAAAAATAATTATTGAAAAGAAAAAAATATTTAAACCAAAAATTAAATAAAGTATTAAAATAAAAAAATAATAAAATTAATTTATTTTTTGTATAAAGCTGCAGTTCTGTTTTAGTTTGATGCACTGAGCTACTGCTTTGCTTACATGTGCTGTGAAACAGGCCTTAGAGCCAGCAGAACATAAATATGAAATCTCTTTAAGCATATTCACAATGATTAATTTTGTAGAAGTGCTATTCTTGGAACAGTTTTGCCTTCTGACATGCAATGTCTACAAGCAGAGACAGATGGAAGCTGATCCTAAATGTCTCAGGGCTCCTGCTGTCTGGCACTATGGGACTATAGGCAAGCAAAGGCCGTGATAGATTCCAGGCATGGGCTCAGCTGCTGCAGTCTGTGTTGTGTATTGATCATGGCTTTAATGGTTCTCCATCTGCCAGGTGATGACGGAGGTCCAGGGTGAAGGCAGTACGGTGCTGTTTCTGCTGGATCCCGGCCCGCTGACGTCCCTCTCTAACCACACCAGCCATGTCCCAACCTGCTCCCTTCCAAACTCACCGTGTGTGCCATGCAGGATAGACTCCCCTTGTTCTTATTAAGGGAGTCAATGTGTTTTTTGTGTGTGTTAGACTGCTGAGTCAATGGGAACTGTGGTTAGCCTGCGCTGCTTGATCCTGCTGTCTGGTTTGGAGAAGTGGAGTGTCACATATCCGTGTAGTGAAGGCGGTGTGGTTGGAAAACTGGCTACACTGAGGATCTATTGCAGAGCAATTGAAAAGCACTGTATATTCAGCTGCCTGAAACATTATTAACCATCAAGGACAAGTTTAAGAATGGGGGAAGGTGTCCCGAGCTATCTTTTTCTCATTATTGTTTACATTTGAATAATAGCAACTGTCAAGGTGACTGTCTTTTCTCTGAGGAGCCTATTAAATGTTCTGATGGACCGCCAAGATTGCAGACTGTTCAATATGCATATTCCCGCTCATAGAATAAAGGTGAACTTGTGGAATTAAAAGAAAAGGCCTGGAATCGTTCCCTGGGGCCCTGCGAATTGATGTCTTGTCCTTTCTTTTAATGATTAATACTTGATCCATTTAAAAGACTGTCACACCTGCCCTTCACTGAGGTGCCACAACATACCCACCCTCCATGTGCTACCAAGAGTCAACATGAGTCAGGGGCTTGACTAGGCTATGTGCTAAAGCTCCAGGTGTTTACTGTACCACTTTTAATATGTAATGGCTGTATTTTAACACCCCATATAGACTGAAAGCATTTTTCTCTTGTTTTTTATCGTTTAAATATTCTTGTTAATTTTCCTAATTTCATATGTACACGTCTCTGGTGAATAACTGCACATTTGTTTAACCTGAATATTAGCTATTAAAACAACATAAATTTGATTCTGGACTTTAAAGTGGCATAATGGCATATAGCCTACACTACTGTTCAAAGGTTTGGGGTAAGATTTTTTTTTTTTTTTTTTTTTAAGAAATTTGTTCTTTTATTCAGCAAGTAATTTATTAAAAGTGACAGTACATACTTTCATTTTTTTTCCCAAAAAATCAGTTCTTTTAATTTTTTTATACATCAAAGTATCCTGAAAAACAAAATGTATCATAGTTTCCACAAAAACATCTAGGTAACACAATAAGGTCTCATTTGTTAACATTAGTTAATGCATTAACTAACAATGAGCATCCATCCATCCATCCATCCATATATATATATATATATATTTTTAAAGAACTGTATATATATATATATATATATCTATATATATATATATATATATATATATATATATATATCTTACTGTGAAGAACATTTTAATGATCTGAAGAACCGTTTTCCACTATAAAAATATTTTGTGGAATAGAAAGGTTCTTTCATGGAACCATCAACATCATTAAAGAATATTTTTAAGAGTGTATCTACAGTTTTAGGAATTAACCTGCAGATTAGTACAATGTACAACCTATTTTTTTTTTATATACTTTTGGCGATGCCTGATTTAACCTCACTAATTTAACCGGGTCACATTATATTTCAGATGTCTAAAATTTACCTACACCATGATTTCATGTTCTTTGTTTTGGTTCCTTTTGCATTTTTTCTTGTCCTTGAATCTTTATCCCCTAAGATCAGCTGAGCCCAATTAACAGGATACAGGATACAAAACAGTCTCATGTTCCAGCACCTAAAAACCATTGTGTTCCCTGTCTAGGTGGTCAGGATACAGGCTCCACAGGCTATCAATAAGACTTCTATCAATATTGATTTTAGCACCTCCGTCTTTGCCTGCACCTCTATGCCGTTTGGAGTCGCTCAGGAGCAGACAGATGTCTGAACGTGGTCATGACGTCCCCTCAGTCTCAGAGGCTGATGATGGAGTGGATCCAGGTTCTGTACGAGCCCCAGGGACACCAGACTAATTCTGTGAGTCCCTCTGAATAATGACTGCGGGCACACAGGGTTGACTGAGAGGAATTGGAACATTTGCCAGTACTAGTTATATAGTACTGGGGCTGCACAATTCTACAAGGAGGGTTAATTACAAGCACATAGATAAAAGCTAATAAATCCAGCAACATAATGGAAGGAGCAAGGGACCAATCCCACCCCTCATTCATCTCCTGCCATTTAAAGAGACTCGACTCCACGCTGTGAGAGTGAGAGACCATATAGCGGCTTTATGAGTTCAAAGGCGGGTTTGAAATAATTGTGACAGCGTGCACAACTTCAAGGGCATTTTCTGTCAATCAAATGCAGCTTGCAACATAATAAACCGTGCACTATGATGTCTTTCAAGCTGCAGACCAAAACTTGCATCAGCTTGAATCAATAAATCAGCTGTTGTCCAGTAAATCCTTCAGCGGCTGAATTAAGGGCTGTAACTTATGAACGCTTCATACTGACCTAACTGATGGATCTGTGCTTACCAGATGAACACTGCAGCAGGTCAGTCCAGATTGCTGGAGGCTGAGGTACTGCTCACATTTGGGCTCCCAGCCATTGGTGTTTGTTATAAAAAGGCCACTGCTCGCTGGTTTTGACAAGAGATTTCACACCACAGGTCAGAGAGGGAAACAAAGGGAGTGTGATATGGGCTACACATTTAGACATGTGCATGACACTCAGAGCCCAAAATATAAAGATATCCTAATATTTTGAAAATAATATATTATTAAATATACTAGTGCTGTCAAAAGAATAATCACAATTAATCTGATTTTTTTTCAGGCCAATTAGAAAACAGAATCTAATTAGCATATTTGATGAATACGAATGAAAAAAAATTATTGCATTAAACATTCCATTAATATCATAAGTGCATGTTAACCTTGACAGCCCTAAAAAAAAATCTTATTTTTAAGGTTTTTCTAAAAACAATTTCGCTAAAATTTTCTTGCAAACATCCCTTTGCAGTCCTTCCTGTATTAGAGGATCCATCACAGGTCCTGATGACACAAGACACATTTACATCTCACATCCATTTAACAAGGATTTACATTAAAATATATATGTGGAAAATGTATTATACAGCCATTATGCCATACTGAGACATCTGGCTGCAGGCTTTGTGACTCCATGGGGATGTGCTGCCAGGCCTTGATTGAGAAACAGCAGAGCTTTTCCTGTTTTCCTACAGTAATGAGCATTTCTGAACTTTCACTTTGAAAGTAGCAGTTCGGCTTCGGCAATGAGGCACCTACAAATATACCACTGTCATTTTTAAACTAGTGCCACTGTGTGAAAAAATGCAGAGATTTACAGAACAAGCTGCTTTTGTTGTTGTTTCTAGAATATATCGGCATGGTTTGCTGCCTTAACGCTTGTCTTTAGGTGCCATGAGATAAACAGGGAGCCTTTCTCAATGTTGCTTCTCAAGGCTGGCAGAGCGAGGCATTGTGGTTAATACCTCATTTAATATGCCATCGCGCCAATGTGTGCCCTGATATCACTGTAATTGATGCTGCCGTGAGATGCCACATTTGCTCTGTTGATAAATTGTTAAATAAGCAGGGCTCTCCATTGCCCCCACCTCTCTCATCTCGGGCTTTGTTTGTGTGCCAAGTGAACGCTCGACTCTGACAGGCGTTCTGTTGGGGGATTTGAGTTTGTGCATGGCTGGTCAACCTTATTTGTATTGTTTGTCACGAAGACACTGTTGTTCTTAGGCTCTGCAGGGAGTTTGCTTGGCCTCTATCTCCTCCTCGTCTTTTATCTCTCTATTCGCACACTTCCACAGAGCACGCAGCCAGAGCTGAGATCCACTGTCTGTTGGCTCTGTGATGATATTGTTAGGGATTGTGGAATCGCATCCTAGAGCTGCGACTTTCATTCAAACCTTGAAAAAGGAGCAGGCCATGGAGACGCTGAACACTAGTACTCCATCGTGTGGATGCAGTTCATGTTTTGGTCGAGGTGGAAAGAGCCTCATTGTGCTTCCCTTAAGTGTTGGCTCAGTGAAGGGGATTATGGGGTGGCCCTGACTTCCTGTTGGTCCTTGAATGAAGTGAGCCTGATTTATCTTCCAGCTCTCTCAGTGTCTGTGCGCTTTGTTAGGATGTTAGTCACATAATTAGAGATTGAACATTGAACTAACCTGCGGCTTTTTGTTGGTCACTTATATCAGAGATTTTCAAAAGACAAATATGATCCCCTTGCAAGGGAAATCCTTACTCCTTCCTAAAATATAAAGGCAGATAAATATTTGAATGCATAAAGACCTATTTATCTTATGTGATTTAATTAATTGGCTTTTATATTAATAATTTACTACAACTCGAATTCCGGAAATGTTGGGATGTTTTTTAAATTTGAATAAACTGAAAAACTAAAAGACTTTCAAATCATATGAGCCAATATTTTTTTTCACAATAGAACATAGATAACATAACAAATGTTTAAAGGGAGAAATTTTACACTTTTATCCACTAAATGAGCTCAAATTTGATGTCTGCTACAGGTCTCAAAAAAGTTGGCACAGAGGCAACAAATGGCTGAAAAAGCAAGAAATTTTGAAAAGATTCAGCTGGGAGAACATCTAGCCACTAATTAAGTTAATTGATATCAGGTCTGTAACATGATTAGCTACAGGTGCTGGTCATATAATTAGAATATCATCAAAAAGTTGATTTATTTCACTAATTCCATTCAAAAAGTGAAACTTGTATATTATATTCATTCATTACACACAGACTGATATATTTCAAATGTTTATTTCTTTTAATTTTGATGATTATAACTGACAACTAAGGAAAATCCCAAATTCAGTATCTCAGAAAATTAGAATATTGTGAAAAGGTTCAATATTGAAGACACCTGGTGCCACACTCTAATCAGCTAATTAACTCAAAACACCTGCAAAGGCCTTTAAATGGTCTCTCAGTCTAGTTCTGTAGGCTACACAATCATGGGAAGACTGCTGACTTGACAGTTGTCCAAAAGACGACCATTGACAACTTGCACAAGGAGGGCAAGACACAAAAGGTCATTGCAAAAGAGGCTGGCTGTTCACAGAGCTCTGTGTCCAAGCACATTAACAGAGAGGCGAAGGGAAGGAAAAGATGTGGTAGAAAAAAGTGTACAAGCAATAGGGATAACCGCACCCTGGAGAGGATTGTGAAACAAAACCCATTCAAAAATGTGGGGGAGATTCACAAAGAGTGGACTGCAGCTGGAGTCAGTGCTTCAAGAACCACTACGCACAGACGTATGCAAGACATGGGTTTCAGCTGTCGCATTCCTTGTGTCAAGCCACTCTTGAACAACAGACAGCGTCAGAAGCATCTCGCCTGGGCTAAAGACAAAAATGACTGGACTGCTGCTGAGTGGTCCAAAGTTATGTTCTCTGATGCATTTCCTTTGGAAATCAGGGTCCCAGAGTCTGGAGGAAGAGAGGAGAGGCACACAATCCACGTTGCTTGAGGTCCAGTGTAAAGTTTCCACAGTCAGTGATGGTTTGGGGTGCCATGTCATCTGCTGGTGTTGGTCCACTGTGTTTTCTGAGGTCCAAGTTCAACGTAGCCGTATACCAGGAAGTTTTAGAGCACTTCATGCTTCCTGCTGCTGACCAACTTTATGGAGATGCAGATTTCATTTTCCAACAGGACTTGGCACCTGCACACAGTGCCAAAGCTACCAGTACCTGGTTTAAGGACCATGGTATCCCTGTTCTTAATTGGCCAGCAAACTCGCCTGACCTTAACCCCATAGAAAATCTATGGGGTATTGTGAAGAGGAAGATGCGATATGCCAGATCCAACAATGCAGAAGAGCTGAAGGCCACTATCAGAGCAACCTGGGCTCTTATAACACCTGAGCAGTGCCACAGACTGATCGACTCCATGCCACACCACATTGCTGCAGTAATTCAGGCAAAAGGAGCCCCAACTAAGTATTGAGTGCTGTACATGCTCATACTTTTCATGTTCATACTTTTCAGTTGGCCAAGATTTCTAAAAATCCTTTCTTTGTATTGGTCTTAAGTAATATTCTAATTTTCTGAGATACTGAATTTGGGATTTTCCTTAGTTGTCAGTTATAATCATCAAAATTAAAAGAAATAAACATTTGAAATTTATCAGTCTGTGTGTAATGAATGAATATAATATACAAGTTTCACTTTTTGAATGGAATTAGTGAAATAAATCAACTTTTTGATGATATTCTAATTATATGACCAGCACCTGTATAAAAGGGATGTCTTAGAGAGGCAGAGTCTCTCAAAATTAAAGATGGGCAGAGCTGTGAAAGAGTGTGTAAAAAAATTGTGGAACACTTTAAAAACAGTGTTCCACAACATCAAATTGCAAAGGCTTTGCAAATCTCATCATCTACAGTGCATAACATCATCAAAAGATTCAGAGAATCTGGAGAAATCTCTGTGCGTAAGGGACAAGACCGAAGACCTTTATTGGATGCCTGTGGTCTTCAGACAACACTGCATCACTCATCGGCATGATTGTGTCAATGACATTACTAAATGGGCCCAGGAATACTTCCAGAAACCACTATCGATAAACACAATCCGCTGTGCCATCTGCAGATGCCAACTAAATCTCTTTCATGCAAAAAGGAAGCCATATGTGAACATGGTCCAGAAGCGCCGTCGTGTCCTGTGGGCCAAAGCTCATTTAAAATGGACTGTTTCAAAGTGGAAAATGGTCAGACGAGTCCAAACTTGACATTCTTGTTGGAAATCACGGACGCCGTGTCCTCTGGGCTAATGAGGAGGGAGACCTTCCAGCATGTTATCAGCGTTCAGTTCAAAAGCCAGCATCTCTGATGGTATGGGGGTGCATAAGTGCATACGGTATGGGCAGCTTGCATGTTTTGGAAGTCACTATGAATGCTGAAAGGGTATATAAAGGGTTTAGAGCAACATATGCTCCCCTCCAGACAACGTCTATTTAAGGGAAGGCCTTATGTATTTCAGCAGGACAATGCAAAACCACATACTGAAGCTATTACAACAGCATGGCTTTGTCATAGAAGGGTCAGGGTGCTGAAGTGGCCTGCCTGCAGTCCAGATCTTTCACCTATAGAGAAAAATACGTCAAAGACGACCACAAACTCTTCAGCAGCTGGAAATCTATATCAGACAAGAATGGGACCAAATTCCAACACCAAAACTCCAGAAACTCATAACCTCGATGCCCAGATGTCTTCACACTGTTTTGAAAAGAAGAGGAGATGCTACAGCATGGTAAACATGCCCCCGTCCCAACTATTTTGAGACCTGTAGCAGGCATCAAATTTGAAATGAGCTCATTTTGTGCATAAAATGGTCAAATTTCTCAGTTTAAATATTTGTTATGTTATCTATGTTCTATTGTGAATGAAATATTGGCTCATGTGATTTGAAAGTCTTTTAGTTTTCATTTTATTCAAATATAAAAAACGAATTTCCGGAATTCGGGTTGTAAAGGAAAAGCAAAAATACTGAATTTCTATAAAGTGTATCTATTTCCAACCTACTTTTAGAGTAATGTAAGAACTGATGAGAAACATTTGACTTAAATTTATTTATGTAGCTTTACACAAATATAGTTCCAAAGCAGTTTTTTAAAATTAATTTTGGCAGTCCTAAAACACATTTTCTTTAAAACAAACAAATGAGTAAATAAATAAATAATCTCTCAAATTTAAACCTCTGGTTTACATTAATATGACAATATTCATTAGTTTTCTCCACCACTACAACTACACACCAATTAATATATTTTTTTATATATTATTATAATTAATATACAAATTTTAAATATTAAGTATGATATTATAAAGACAAAATATTGTTTCTCTAAAATTATATAATTGGTTTTATATTCTAAATCCTAAATTTAAATTAATTTAAATTTATTTGTATCATGCTTTTCACTACAAAAATTTGCTTTGAAAATCTTTTTTTTTTCTCTTCAGTTGTCCATGGACCCCAGAGTAAAAACTCAAGTTTGATATTATAAAAACAATATTTTTTTTCCCCTTAAACTTAAATAATTGGCTTTTATGTTGTATTCAAGCATTACGTAATGAAGTTTTATTCTTACTGTACAAATTATTAAATTATCTGTAAAATACTGAATTTGTATAAAGCATTTCATACAATGCATTTCAAGTAAATTTATATCACTATAATTTATTAGTATTTCACATGGGCCTCAATGTGAACGAACGTCTTTGTCAATCTGTTTTCCCCACCACTACCAATACACAACTGAAGTAGAGTTGACGTCACTGCTAGCCTGAGCCCAACTATACATTGTGGTTGAAATGCCACGAAAGGACGAAAGGAAAGATATCAGCCGGAACGAGTGAGTGACCTGCCTCTGGGCATGTGTACACCTTGTTAGGACTCCCATGTCATTTTGCATTATGTAAGGACAAATGTTAGGTCACAGGCAGAAACCCTTACTAATCTACTTCCCCTAGACAGCAAGTGTTCATGTTTTATTTTACTGACTAGGCCTCCTGAGCTGCAAAGACTTTTAGACTCCATTAGGTACAGACACCAAACACACTCAAACTTGTTCTAAAAGAGATTAAAACTAAAGCCTGTTGCCCTCAAGAGTCTCTCATTTAGAAGCAGCCCCTGCACCTTGACTGTGGATTACGCTGAGGTAGAGCCTCTGAACTTCACTTCAAAGTCAACAGACAGTAAGTGATCAGAGATGTCAGGACTTCAAAGCTCCAGAGCATCTATATAATAACGTTGTCTTTATTAAAACATCTTCTGCCAAATTTGAAACTGCGAGAGAGAAGCTACTATTACTATAAGAGATTATTAAGACTCTTCCTGGCTTCACAAACAAGAGCTGTTCCAGGCGCACCTAAAAACAAGCCATTAGGTTTGTGTATCAGGTCAAGTAAATTTAGCAAGTGGTCCTTGCACACAGGGACATGTGCAGCGTAAAGTGGTGTCTGCTCCCTTGTTTCAGGCTGAAAGCAATGGGCTCTCTGTTGAGGCAGAGCCCTGAGAGGCCGTGCATTAGTGTGCTGTATTGGTGCTGCACTCAGATGACCAAGACCTAATGGAGGCCTGGGACCACGGCGGCATACGCTACGACAGGGTGTCTAGAGACACGTCCAACTTAGCACACATCAGCGCAGCGAGAGAGAAGAGCTTAGAAAGGGGGCTTGTGAGGGACACACTGACAATTTGATGTGCTAAGTGCCCGTGTCCTCTGCCTCCACTGTGTACAAGAAAGAATAACGACATCTTGGATTCTAGAAAGTTGTATAGATGCTTGCTTGATTTCTGAGAAAAATCAATTTAGTGAGTTTAATGTAGCCCAAGTATACTTTCTGAACTTCTGAACATTTAAGAAATAGAGCAGTAACTATCAAGCAGATGTATTAAGCCTTGCTACACATCTCTATGTAGACATTACTGGATTTTTATTGGTCAGTCGTGTTGTTGTTGAGCAAATGTTTAGCCTAATAACTGCTAAACAGTATATAAACAGTATAACTAACTTATAATGGAAAGTACCTTTTACTCAAAATGTGCCAAAAAGTTTAACTAACTATTATTTTGGAGTTCATTCAACATCTATCAGAGATTTAGGTTAACACTAAATATTTTTTTGAGTTTTTACAACTCCGCTAAAGTTTAGAGTTGAGGGAACTTGAAAAAATAGATTCAACCATAATCAAATATTTTAATGTCAAACATACACCCTCTTGTTGCGTTTTTTTTTTTACCAAAATGTGACGTCAATGCTGAACGTGCACTCAGACGCTTTCCCTCCACACAGATACCCAGACGTTTGTAGGACAGTTGGATCCGACAGCAGGTCAATTCAAGTCCAAATACATGCATTTTTATTTCGATAGCTACAAAAATATGCAAGTATTCAGCTGTTTATAATAATGTTGCAGACTGGTCTAATTGGTATCGGCTACATTCACATCATCCGCCCACAGGTTAGGTTATCCACTGTAAACCCTAAAACTAAAAATAATTAATATTTTTGAGTAAGACAAACTTAAATTAAACAAATTTGTTCAGTCAAATGAATTTTTATGAGTATTTAGAACTTTCTTTTTCTTTCAAGTTCACAGAACTGATATATTTTAAGTAAACAGAACTGTTTCATTGTTTTTAGTTTTATGAACTAATTTAGACGAACTTAAGTTCAAGTTAAGAACAATTAAAATGTATGAGTAGTACAAAATAAAAATGCCAGTTCTGCTTGCTTAAACTTTGAATTTCTTAACTTAAAAATTTTGAGGCAAATGATTGCATCAATACTTAAAACTTTGAGTTGCATTAAATTAAGATGAACAAAACACTATGGCCCGGTTTCACAGACAGGGCTTAGCCTAAGTCAGGATTAGGCTTTAGTTCAATTAAGGCATTTAAGTAGCTTTTATAAATGTACACTAGAAAAAAACATTGGCACTATATTTGAATATATGTTAGTACAAGTTGCTTTCAGTTAAAAGAGCTCAAACATGCATTTTAGTCTGGGACTAGCTTAAGCCTTGTCTGTGAAAACTGGGGGTAAATATATATTTTGATTTAAATTCATGTTTATTTGTAATTTACAGATATTAAAAAAAAAAAAAAAAAAAAAAAAAACTAGCTATGCTTACTGATGATGTTTAAGTTTGCAAACTTACAAAAATAGAGGGAATCAGTTGCCTCAAATTTTTTGAGTAGATCTTATCCAGGTTTACAGTGTATCATTGTGCATGCAATTATGCCAGTTCTACTTTCATGTCTCCAGGAACCTGTAAGAAGCGCAAAGAGCTGGATGACAAAGAATGCAAAATAGAAATGTTACATTTTTGCTACGATAACTCCATAGGAATTTACATAATTCAACAAATATATCTTCATCTTATTTATATTAATATTTAATGTTATTAATATTATTAATTTTTAAATTAATATTGTGATTGCAGTTATTGCTGATTTTCTTTGTGGAAAAAGATATAATCTTCAGGTAAGATTAAAAAATAAAGAAATATTAAAAATATTAATAAAATATGAAATATTAACATACTTCCTATATACACTACATTAATAGATTCTATAATAATATAGTGTAATAACTTCAATGTTAATATTTTAAAATGTAATTTATTTCTGATGTCAAAGCTGAATTTTCAGCATCATTACTCCAGTCTTCAGTGTCACATGATCCTTCAGAAATCATTCTAATATGATGATTTGATGCTCTTATTATCAATGTTGAAAACAGTTATGCAACATTTATTTGAAATAGAAATCTTTTGTAATAGACTTTACTGACACGTTTGATCAATTTTATGCATCAATTCTGATTAAAAGCATTAATTTTTAAAAACTAAATATTAATAAATAATAATGTTAATATTAATTATTGTTTATGTACTATTTATAAATAAATAATTAAACAAACAAACAAACAGTATGTTTAGTAAGTAGTCATGTGATGTGTATGGGTAACACTTCATTAGTTAAACATTATTTAAAGTATTAACTAACATGAACTAACCATGAGCAATACATTTGTTACTGTATTTACTAATCTTCGTTAACGTTAGTTAATTAAAATACAGTTGTTCATTGTTTGTTCATGTTAGTTCACAGTGCATTAACTAATGTTAACAAGATTTTAATAATGTATTAGTAAATGTTGAAATTAACATTAACCAGATTAATAAATGCCGTATAAGTGCAGTTCATTATTAGTTCATGTTTAGTTAACTAATGAACCTTATTGTGAAGTGTTACCAGGATATGTATATTGTAATGTATAGCCTGGCTAATATTGCAAAAGAAACCCCTTCAGGATGATAACTTTGCACTTCATGCCAAGGTCCTGATAACCCTGTTGGGGGTTATTTCAGTTATTTTTACATCATCCCTTACATGTCAGAATAACTGTGAGAGATGAAGTCATACTTCACTATCTCACTATCTAGTTTAAAAATAACACAATTGGTTAAGAAAGCATCTGTGAGTCCTAAAGCGTGACTGCCAGGCTGCAGATGTAGGGTGGGGGTGGTACTCATATCAGTATCTACTTAGCCCTGCAGGATTACATTAGTATACACTGTCAAATCAGTGACCGACAGACTAAAAAGAGTACAGCTGTGTTTCCACGCTGCAGGTGAGACAGGTGTGTGCCGTGTAGCTGCTAATTAGACTGCCTTTTCCTATTCAGTAAGTTGGTGGAAGTAGCACAAGATCGATGGGCTAAAAGTGGCTCTTTGATCCTGGATAGAGGGATGCAGGGAGTCCTGAAATCAGCCTCAGGGGACCACACACATCTTTAGGGACAGAGAGAGAGAGAGAGAGAGAGAGAGAGAGAGAAGAGCCCCCCGGCAGCACCAGATTCTCATCTCCACCCTTGTGTCTTGTAAAGAGCAGCGCTCCGCATGTCAGCTGCTTTATCTACTGCTAATGTGACTGTCTTTAGAAGTAGGAACCACACAGAGATGATTCTCCTGCTGTGTGTTAGTGGGGTGATATTCAACCAACACATCTGAAGAGGAGAAATGAGATGACAGAGGAGTTTTTTTATTCAAAAATTCAGTATGAAGAAAAGAACAGCAAAACCGAAAGAACATTGATACAGAAGGCATTTACAACAGCAGTTTTTTTTGGTTTCGTGGAGAAATGAAAGATACAGAGACGACATGTTCAATGCTTACAGACACAAAGGTTGGGAACAACAGCTAAGGCACAGAGGTCCCCTCCGACTGAAGAGTTTAAATAAATTGTGCAACAGTTGCTCAACAAAACATTCCAGCACAGAGAACAGCAATCTGGCATGAGATTCTCTGAAAGGCAAAAATGTTCATTAAGAGCCGAACCACACACTCAGACTAGTACAGCCCTTCACAAACCCCTTCACATGAAAGTTTTGATGGTCTACAGTGCCACTCAACACACCAACACCTGACCCACTATGACACTTCTTTTTAAAAACAAAGCTATTTACAATACTTTATGAACGTCAGTCCAATATAAAATACTTTACATAGTCATTCCTACCAAAATAGCTATAGTACAGAAGAGATGTCTGAGTGATGTTGTAATAAATATCATTTAATAATAATGTGAACGTTAGAATAGACATATCAAATTGTAAGTAATGTGAAAGAAAGAGGTATGTTGCTGTATTTGTGAGATGAGATCCATCCTTTACAGTGATCCTAACGGGATAAAAATGAAACTTCTGTCATTATTTACAGAGATATTTTGCATTTGTTTTGTCTGTACCATGAAAGCCAATGGGGTCTAACGTTTTTTCGAACCCCATTGACTTTAATTGCATGGACGAAAATAACATTTTTCAAAATATCGCCTTTTCTGTTCCACAGAACAACATGAGGATTGACAGGACTTTTTCTTTAAAGGTGAAGTGCATAATTTGTGTAGCAATAAACAGAGCTGCAAATGTTATTAAGCATGTTTGCGTGAGAGCGATTTAAGAGCAGTCGGCTGGCTCATTCTGCGCAGTTTCTCCAGAGCGGCTGCAGGAGTTCTGGTGATGAAACAGCCGTTTCACGATTGGCTGAATTCACTGATGACAAAAGATGACGTGTTTCATGTTTATTCTGACACCTTCAGTTGCATGTTCATGTTTTTATAACAGTACAAACTTATTTTACGTAATCTAAATGTTAATCAAAATAAAAAAATATAGACCCCACTTTATTGGTGTTTCAATAGTATAGTCTTATGTTGAACTTTATTGTACATACAGGTAATGTATTAAGCGGTACATAAAGTATTGAATGAAAAGTGTTTGTTTCTACATGAAAACGCTTAAGGAGACTAAAGGGCATAGACACCGTGTAAGCATCAATACTGGGAGCAGAAAGTGTCTGACATCAGGTCTCCATTTTCAACTCTTCCTCTGACTCCTCGCTTATCGGTTAAATCCAGCCGCAACTGAAGTCGAAGACATCTATTGTCTTAGGCCACGCCCCATTTCCCACTGTTCTGAAACAAGTAGCCCCGCCCCAAACGTGCATCACTGCGTGAGCCAGAAGCAGGCACGTTGGACAGCTCAAATAAGCTGAGCAGTTTTAGAAAAGCCAGTGTTTACACTCATTTGGAGGCTTTTGCACACTAAACTAGTAGAAAGTATTTTAAACAATGAAATTAAATGAAACACTTCACCTTTAAAAGTAAAATGGTTCTTAACTTTAATATTCAACTATCCAGTGACTGAATCCTCATGTGTCAACAAGCCAAGATCGTAAGTCAGAAGTCAATGAGATGTATGTGAATATATAATTTCTCTTTTAAGAATATCAAATAATTTGCACTTCCACACGTACAGTACGGATGTAACACCACTTAGACAAGCATTAAACGCTCTATTAAAAATTTTTAATAACAATGCATTCCAATTTCACATCCCGCTGGGAACATATGAATGACAAGAGTGCTTTATTGAAAATTTAAGGTCGCATCCTCCTTTGGATCACATGACAGCAATGGCATTTCACTGTTTGCGCACCCTGGGCGGGACACCACCTCTCTGAGGACCAGATAACAATCAGATTGCATACAAAGTGATGGCTAGGCCAGGGCCACAGAGTCCCAGAGGAGACGTGCTCCTCAAATGAGAGAGCGCAACAAGCCACACTAGCCCAGTTTAAATATGGAGTCGTACATTTGCAATGTAGAAACATTAAAGGTTTGTAAAAACGAAGAAAATGTTGGTCCAATGCAAACTGTAGAGTCCAGCAAGCTTGCAATCTTCCTCACTAAAAATACATCTCAGTCAGATCTGAGAGGCCACCCTATCATTATTATGGATGTGAGTAATCCGGACGGCCCAATCTGGAAAATGTGACGTCCAAATGGCATTCGTGCTGAAGAAAGCGGCTGACTCGTCCTCCAGGCTACTGAGCCCAGGAACCTTAGAAGCCATGTTGAAATTGCGTGGATGTTACCAACCAGTCCAGCCGATGTCCGTCTTTGTTCGTTTGACCAATATATATGACAAAATACCAAACACTGGCTCGTATAAAAAGACTAGAATAAAGAAAATGAGAAGCAGCATGACTGGAATCTCAGTTCTTGAGGTCATTTAAGATCTTTCATCCAGTTAGTTTCCCACTCAACGTTTATGAAATGAACAGATGGACCTCAGGTGGAGGGGCGGAAAGTACGCCCGTACTAGTACCGCATCTTGTGTTTATAGTTGTAATATGGTTGGGATGATAGCCTTTGTAAATAAAGGCAGCTTGTTTACAAAAGGTATTGAATGAGCTGCAAAAACAGCATATAGACATTAGTCATTGACTAAAAAATATCTATTTCATTTATATAAACATGAATAAATAGCCAACTTACAACCCTCAGCTAACCAGTATCTTTTTTCAGGGGAAAGGGAAAAAATTATAAAAGACGAAGAAATTACATATTTTTTTCGTGGTGTGCCAGCACAGCTGGCACCTTCCATTTCAAGTTTCAAGAGCCTGAAGGGGAAACAGCATACAGACAGAACAACACTTCAGACAGTCACAAGCTACTCTAGACTCTCGCTTAAAGAATTGTGGTATCATGCAAGTTTCTATCGCTCCACAGAATCCTGTGCCAAAGTGATTCTACTAATGGAAAGAGCCTTTAGTGAGTACTCCATTTGATGCCTGATTAGAAATATTAGTATACAGACAGAAACACAATTGATTTATGATGCATGTTCTGTTGACTAAACAGCAATGAATGTCTTTTAATTTACACTACCGTTATTAAGTTTGGGGGTCATTTTTTTTTTTTTAAAGAAATGAATACTTTTATCCAGCAAGGACACATTAAATTGATTAAAAGTGACAGTAAAGACATTTATAAAGTTGCTTTTTTATCTTTCTATTCATTAAAGAATCCTGAAACGACGGTTTTTAAAATGAATAACATTAAGAATTGTTTCCTGATCAGTAAATCATCATATTAGAATGATTTCCGAAGGATCATGTGACACTGATGCTGAAAATTCAGCTTTGCAATCATAGGAATACATTACATTTTAAAAATATATTCAAAAAGTATCCATTCAAAAATGGTTATTTTTGACAATATTTCACAATATTCAATTTTTTTTTTTTTTAGGTGTCAAATAAATGCAGCTATGGTGGACAAAAGAAAAATCTTATTCTAAATCAGCCCCAAAATTTGAACGGTAGTGTAACTAAATATCGCATAACACACTAAATAACCAAAGCTGTAGATGCTCAAATTAAACATTTTCTGTTCAGTTTTCAGTTAGCTTGCAAACTCTCTGGCATGCTAGCTCTGCATATCTCTGGCCAATAAGCCTTGGCAAACTTCTGACTGATTAGCCTGGTAGGTTAGCGCACACTAGCTGATCAGTTTGCTAGTTTAGCATACCATTACATTTTTAGCCTGCCAGCTTAGTATAATGCTAACTGACCACCCTGCTAGCCTAGCATATATGCAACCACAAATTATTTGTACTATTTAATATTTGTAGCTATCACACTTTGGGCTATACCAATATATTGATTATGCAGAAGTGGATAACATGATACACTTTTGAACAGGCATTACAAACTACTACCTTTTTGCCTACAAACGCAATAGGATTCTGTGGAGTTTGGCAACTTGCACGGTACTGGATCACTTCTACTTGTCAAAAGCTCATTTTTTATTCAAAACAGATGTTTTTCAACCAATAACTTATTAAAACTATATAGGAAACTTTATTAGGGGGAGTCTGAAGGTTTTAAATGCCTGTTTCATTTCATTTGATCCAGTGAAAAGCATATAAAAAGGAACATATTTTTCTCAAAACTAAAAGAAACCAGCAATGTTGTGCTAAACACAATGATATATGATCTGAAACACTGGTTTTAATAAGGTATAGGTTGAAAAACACATTCCATCATTCACGGTAGGTGCAAGTGTGTTTGATTTGAAATACAGAGGCTTACTATACAAACATCCCTTTTGGTCTTTCAACCAGTGTTAAGGTCCTTTCTGTGCTTAATATCCCAATCCCAGCATTCAGCCGTAACACCTACACATAGGCATCACCTGCTATGTCCAGTTGACAAAGATTCAATCACAGTAATTGAAATAAATAAAATATAGGAAGCCTGACAACACTCACATCACTAGAGCACTCAGAGTTTGAGATAGCCAGAGGCCGCACATTTTTAAAATAATATTCAAAAACTTTGCAGCGTACACTTTCATGGCCCGTGTCTTGTGTTTAAGAGAGGTCCGTTCTGCTCATATTCACACGAGCGACGCTGGAAAATAAATAATAAAAACAAAATGACCTTAGAAATGAAAGAAGGCGAGTCTTCAGGGCAGTGAATGCTGCTACCTGATTCGTCCGTTGGTTTTGGGTGGGCCCAGCTGGGACTTTGGGTCCGGGCTGAGAGAGCTCCACACCGTTTCCCTGCAAGTCTGCATGACTGGGCAGCCACTGGGGCCTGTTGAGCACACGTCCACAGCTGACCACACTTTGCCCAGCAGACTGTCCACCCAGCGCTCCAGCTCAGACCCCGTAAGCTCTGCGTTGTGCTCGGCTGCTTCTACTTGACCCAGGTGGACCGGGATGTTGAGGATTGGGTTCAGACCATGGAAACTCTGCTCCATATAGCTGTTCTTGGCCGGCCCGTTGTGCGTTTTTAAAGCATCCTCTGTGAGAGAGAAGAAAAAGTTTTTTTCCATGAGTCGCACAAGCACCTTAATGCAAGCGAAGCAATACTGGGATTATTTGGGATTATTTGCTGGAACGCCTCACATTTTTAGACACGAAAAAAAAAAAAAGTACAGTCTTCCTGATTTCATTTTTTGGGGAAAAAAAGGTGATGACTCAAGAACATTTTCTTCAGCTATGAGAGTTGTCCAGAATAAACACTGTTCATTATGGGAACAATAAACTTTAAAGCTGATGTTTGTTAACTTGGATAGGAGAAAGTATTTGAACATCCACATTAGCTTTTAGTTTTGTTTGTGCCGAGAATTATGTGTGGACGAGGTTGTTTTAGTAAACACTAATAAATCCAGTGTTATTTTAGTATTATTTATATACTATTATAGTATTTAAAATTAACTTTTTTTTATATTTTCAGTTTTCATTTTAATTTTAGTTTAAGTTTTAGTAATGATTGTCATTTTTTTTAGTTTTTCTTTTAATTTTATCCCTTAAAACTCACCTTTGATCACCAAAATGGCATATTTAAACGTTTTGTTTCCTGTGGAAAAATGTCTTTATGCCTGAAAATAGCTTGAATTTAACTCTACACCATTGCTTAATTTAATATACAGAGATCTATGAATATGCTAATTAGCTCCGCCTCCACTCACTCGCACAAGCTCAGAGATCCACTCGGTCAACTTATTGAGGTAAACACTGCACAATGGTATCACTCTTTACAACGTCGACACATAATGGTAATTAATCAGTGGTGTATTTTTACTTCGTTACTGTACTTAAGTACATTTTTCAAGTATCTGTACTTTACTCGAGTATTTTTATTTTGAGCAACTTTTACTTTTACTTCACTACATTCCAAAGCATAAGATCGTACTTTTTACTTCACTAGATTTCATAGAACATATCGTTACTCCTTATTTGAAAATGAAGAAATCGTCACATGCTCAGAGATGCAAAAGCGGTGTCCGATTCGTGCACAAACTGATTCTTTTCAATCATCCTGTTAAATCGGTTCACAAATCACATCAACAATTCATTCACGAATTGGACTGATCGTATTGCAGCTGTTCTCGAGTCAACAAATCATTGATTCAATGATCCGTTCAGAGCGAGTCTGACTGAAAATTATCCAAGAACTGATGGGGGATCCTCTGAGTGCGTGCGCGACTGATGGTGAAAAGTAAGTTAGCCTACTAATGTTGAATTTTAGGATGAATTATTGTAAGTAAAAATCATATTTAGTTCACAACTGTCAGTAGTTTGTGAACTAAATCTGCTGTAAAGGGCGATCTGTTTAAGCCCACTGAAATGCTTTAATGCGGACACGTCCACACCAGTGTCTACAGATTGTGATCTCGATTCAATCAGATCAAATCACATTTTAACGCTTCAAATAACAGTTGTATCGATTACATCGTTACAGCACTAGAAGGTGACAAGTGACTGTTAAAATGTATTTGACATTGAATGATTCATTCAAAAGATTTGTTCAAAAACACTGATTCATCCAGTAATGAAACAAGTGAAATAGTTATGAGTCATAAAATCATTTATTTAAACCCATTTTCTTTATTTAATTAATTAAATATTTTTAAATAGACTGCAGCAATTAATATTTTGTCCTCTAGTAAATAATTATACGCAATTTTGTTTAGTTGTCTATTCAGAATCATGGGAGAATCATGATTTCTATTTGAAAGAAACAAATAAAAATCTTGATTCTCATTTTATCCAGAATCATGCAACTCCAGCACAATTTAAAATAACACATGCACGTTCATCTTCCCCTCTGCTTTAGCAATTTTTTAAAATGTTATGCATTTAGCCCTATATGTTTCATCTGTTTTTATATTGTTTGTCAACACACATTACATATTATGTATCTGCATCCACTAATCTTCCATCCATACTGACTAGTGCTGGCTATCTGACAATTCATAATCATTCATAATTATTTTGAGCAATAGGATTATATAAAATATATAATATAAAATTAAATTATATACAGTATCTCACAGAAGTGAGTACACCCCTCACATTTTTGTAAATATTTTATTACACATAAAATTACAAAATAAACATTCATCAATCAGTACTTTTTTACTTAAGTACATTAAAAATAAAGGACTTTTGTACTTTCACTCAATAAAATTGAAGAGGAACACTAAATACTTTCACTTCAGTAATATTTTATAATATGTCAAGTACTTTTACTCAAGTACTTGATTTGTGTACTTCGTCCACCACTGTAATTAATATGATTAGCCTTTTGCTTGACTACAAATACAAACAGCTAATAATGTGTTGCTAATGTCACAAAAACTGTGTTCCCGTTTGTGAGTCAGACAGCTGTCTTCTAAACATCAGTATCTTTAGAAACACTTTGAACAACTCAAAATGTCAGTGGAGAAAGGCATGTAGTTTATAATATCGTAATATACATGACATACCCGCTATGTTGCTAAATGTACACAATTTTTCATATCAACAGAAAAATAAACCGGGATAACCTGCCTTCTCTTGAGACTCTCCTGCTTCAGAGTGGTCATAGTTAATGATATGCTAAAGCCTGCCGGCAGGTTGACGTGATTGGTTACAAGGTAGTTTGTGATGTAACAAACACCAGCGATTTCAAACCGCGTTTAAAAACACCACAGACATAAAAACAACATAAAAATCTTGATTTTCACCACAGGGATTTCAGCAAAGATGCATTCAATTGACCAAAAGTGACAGTAAAGACAGAATGTTGCAGAATATTTCTAAGAAAGATGAAAAAGATGACGACTCGAGGACTCTTCAGACACACGATGCTTTATGATGTAACAACATCATAAAGCATAAAGTATAAAAGAGTAGTTTTAGTTTTAATATATTCAGTCTCTTTTTGAGGGATGAAATAAAAATATACAGCTGGAATTTTACAAAACTTCTATCAAAATGCCCCCCCAAAATCTACAATCTTTATTTAAATATTAAATACATCTTCATATATAAACTAGACCACTCGCCTGCATTATATCAGCTACATCCGACAGCTAAAAACGGCTCATTTAGCTGTAAGGAAGGACACATCGGCCCTGAAGGTAAAGCTGCAAATTCCTCAGGCTCCTCACACTTCTCTCTCTAGCCGCCCTTCACAGATCACCCTCTGTGTCTCTTCCTGACCCCTCTCACCAGGTTCGCCCACCTCTCCCTGCCATAACATTCCATTTCACGCTCGCCAGGAAGTGCGTGGACAGGGGAGCGTCGTTGCTTACAGCATGCTGACCGACCTGGGCCGCATAAACACACTCCATAAACTTTTATTAGCTGCGGGTGCAGAGCCACGGCGAGCGAAAAGACTCGGTGCCTGCTGTAGACATTAATCAAATGACAGTCTGGTAAATCATGTGCGTTTATCACCCGCCCATTCCCACGACGCACGCACGTCGAGCCGCAATCACAACCTCTCCCTCATTAGGAGCGTTTTGAGGACAGATCCGCTGATGACCGCACACCACGCTTATTTCAAAATGTCCCCTAATGGGCTAGAGATACCAATCGTGGCTCTTGCACAGTAATCTTTTTGAGTTTATTCCAATGAAAGGTGACCCGGCGTGGTGTATTACTCATTCGTGACTGTGAGCTGGGACTATTTATAGGCAGCCAAGCGGCCCAGGCACATAGCTAGACATGAAGGCAGAAAGTGCCTTTGAAAGCAGGGGGTGGGATGACCTGAAAGGTTGAGGCAGTTTAATATACAGTGTACCATAGTGTCAGACTATGGTCTTCAAAAAGAGCATGCAAAACACTAGAGGATTAGTCATTACATCTGGAGGAAGGAGAGTTTTCTCATTCTGTTTTAAATACACAAGCTTGCGATAACGCATAAATCAAAGCTTCAAAAAGAGTATTTTGAAACACCGCATTTTCTCAAGTGATATGCTATGCTGAGAGAGGTGGTTTGCACATTGGAAAATGAGAAGCATTTCACATTTTTTTTCAGCTATGAGTTGTCAGGAAAAAACATTGTTCATTGTGGAAGCGATTTATATTTGTGCAATCAACTTTCTTCTTTCTGATGAACACAATTGGAGATATATTAATAAATATCCTGATGCATCCAGGCCTTCTGAAGCGAAGCGATGCGTTTGTGTAAGAAAAATATCCATATTTAACAAGTTATAAAGTAAAATATCTAGCTTCCGCCAGACTGCCTTCCATATTCAACTAAGAAAAATTCGCAATTTTTTCGTAATTTGAATAGGGAAGGCGTAGGACGTAGTGTAAGTGTTTTCAACTGCGAGAGGCGTTACACTTTTTCCGTGAGTTGAATATGGAAGGCGGTCTGGCGGAAGCTAGATATTTTACTTTATAACTTGTTAAATATGGATATTTTTATTATACAAACGCATCGCTTCGCTTCAGAAGGCCTTTATTAAGTAGTACGTTTTGTAGTATGTTTAAGTAGTACGTCTGGAGTACGTTTTGCTTTGGATGGAAGCACTTTCTTGCGCTCATACTTGTTGGTCCCGTTCACTGCCATTATAAAGCTCGGATGCGTCAGGATATTTATTAATATTACTCCGGTTGTGTTCATCAGAAAGAAGAAAGTCATATACACTTATGATGGCTTGAGGGTTACTAAAGCTTGGGGTAATTTTCATTTGAAAGTGAACTAATCCTTTAAGCTGATGTTTATTAACTTAGATAAGAGCAAGTATTTTAACATCCACATTAGCTTAGGGCTTTTTACCTGGTTACTTCATGCGATTTCTGATTGGATTGGATCTATCCGATCCTGAAAAGAGCAGGTGTAAATGCCCTCTGAAATGCTTTCAAGGCAGATTTAAATCCGATTACTCAAACCACTTCAGGATGTGGTTTGAGACACATTCCAAATGAAACTGAAGAAGTGTAAATTCATCTGATTGTTCAAGCCAAAATAAAAAAAAAAAAAAAAAAAGTTTGAGCGAGTTATACTGGCCAATCACTGGATGGAAACGCTGCTTTATTTGCAAATGTTTTATGCGTAATTCCAATTTTGCGCACAAGTTAAATTAGCAACTTTGGGTGGAAACATAGCTAATTAAGCTATAATTCTATCAAATGCTGCACTGTTTATAATTCCAACATATCTTCTACCTCACATTTTAACTCCCACAGAGAGATTTTACACTTTGTGTATCAGTTCCATTAAATCATCAAAAAGTACTGGTTCAAAAAAAGATTCATTCGTGAATCATGTTGTATTTGGTATTCAGTGTAACTCTCACCTTGGCGTATAGGCAGGTGTTTGTGGTGGGTAAGGGGAGTGATGAGAAAGCGTGTCTCTGCCACAGGGGTCCAGTGATGCAGCACACGTACGGTCCACATGCCAGGTCGCAGGGGCCGGTTCAGCGGGGGCCTGTAGTGTGTGAATTCAGCACTGGCGTCGATCAGGATATCGTAGGTGGCAGCGATGACATTGGTGGGATCAATCCACACCACAGTCACAGTCACATTTGACCCTTTTCCCCATTTCTGCATTCCCACAGGCTCGTCCATGGGTCCCATCAGATTCCCAAAGTTCCGAAATATCCTTTCCTTAGCATCCCAGTCTGTTCCAATCTGATGCATGAGAGAAAAGACAAAGAACAGATGTATGACATTTAAACTGATAGGAAAGTCAAGAGATAAAGCCTAATGTACCCTAACAGTCCCATCAGTTAGGCTCAAGTACCCCTTTATTGACACAAACCAGATATGTGTTCCCATTCACTCCGGATATCATTTAACATCAAAATGAATGCAAGTAAAGGCTCTAATTGATATTGATTTTATATTGTTTATTATATTGTTCAACTATATTTCTCATAATATTTCATGGTTTAAAACATGTTTTCATAGGTTTAAGCAAGATCTTTTCAAGTACCCTCTGGAACCTGCCAGAATACCTCCATATACCCCTTGTTGGGAATCACTGATCTAGAGCAAAGTTGGAGAGGCAGAAGAGAAGACGAATGAGTAAGAGAAGGAGAAAGAAGGCAAGTGAGAGAGGATGAGAACAGAGTCCTGGGGCTCTGAGACAGAGTGTGTCACTCTTGATGCAGAGATGTGTCAGTTCACCCCCTCCAGACACTGCACAGGCCTTCATTGGTATGGATCTGAACGAACTTTCTGTATCCTTGAAATTCACTCCCCGAAAAAAACAGTAACGGGATACCTAAGCACTGTACATACCAGTGGCTCCCTAAGAGAAGCGCACAGACGGATATACAGCCAAATAAATTGCACAAGATCCCATCGTAAGTAAACAGATGGCACCAATTGGGACCGCCGGTACCAGCTGAGATGAGCATAATTGCATCAAACGATCAGCAGTGCCCAGTGTAATGTTTCTCCCACTGTGAGGTAATTTGACTTGTGGGATGGGGGGGTGGTGGTGGCTTGGAGCCGTCAAATGCTAGCTCCCTCCAGCCACTCTCAGAAACGACATAATTTCCTACCGAGGACGTGACCGACAGCAGGAGTCTCTTTACGGTTGACCTGTCCCATATCCCTCCCCGGCCATGCCCGCACCTCAGTAGAACACGGCAAATCAATTTGATCATTCTGTTGGGAAGACGCCTGAGACCCAGCTGGACTTGCTTTAAGCACTTTACAACTCTGCTGCCCTATCTATGGGTGTCCCCCCAAAGGATGGAACTATAATGCTTTTAGGAAGTGATGTCCAGGCAGACTCCAACAGTAACTTTTTGCTACACAAATGAGTTTAGAACATTTAAAAGCCATAAACGTGTATATATAATATATACTGCGATTAAAAAGTTAATAAATTTGATAAGAGCATAAGTCTCTTAAGAGCATAAGGATGTATTTATTTGATCAAACATACTGTAAAAACAGTAATACTGTGAAATAATATTACAACTTAAAATAACAGTTTTCTATTCTAATATATTTTACAATGTCATTCATTACTGCGATGGCAAAGCTGAGTTTTCAACAGCCATTATTTCTGACTTCAAAATCAATAAAAATATACATCTGAGAAACTGCATGTATCACAAAACAAATATTATTTTTTTATATTATTATTCACAATATTATTATTAAACAAATATTAAACAATTTAACTTTTATTTTAATTAAACATATAGTAGATTGAATGTACACCATTTATGGCAGTTTCATAAGCGAAAGGGAGAGTATCATTTTTACATTTCAACCAGATACAAAAATATATATATATATATATATATATATATATATAATTAATATATATATATATATATATATATATATATATATATATATATATATATATATATATATATATATATATATTTGCTAGTTATAGATCTTCATATCCTGTTTTAAGTAATCTATATGCATCTAACTCTTGTGTCTGAAACCGAACATGTACCCTTGGCTTCCAACAGATAAACTGAGGGCAGTTCAGCGTGAAGTCATTATTTTATCCCCATACTCGTGGCAGACAAATCACTGATTACGCCAAAGGGCAAGATGACAGGTATGGCGCTGCCTGACAGCTAAATCAATGAAGAACGTCTGAATTATTGGTTGTTTAACGGAGTATGTCAAGCACAATGTGCAGCCGTGTAAGATTGCCAATAATATTCGGAGGTCAATTTTCTTAGCAATGCATACATTCTGAGGGTAGTGTGGGCAATTCAGCACCTATAGACCGCCAGGACATTTTTAGTGCAGTGAGCCAGAATGAAATAAGCATTGTCTTAAAACTGTATGACGACAGTTAGTTCATAAATAAAAATGACCAACATAGGACACATAAATGTGCTACCCATCAGCCTATTACAGTAAACAAAAACGCTTCATCTCCAGTGTGTGTGTATTGTAAGACTGAGTTTACTTACCTCTGCAAACTGCAGTCGGTTGAAGGTATTGGGTGGATTGGTGAATTCAAAGAACTGTTTGGGCATGACCCAGGTCTCCAGGGTTTCCAGTTTGCTAGTTGCCAAGTTGGTGGCATGATGCCTGACCAGGTATCCCTGGAACTCATCAGACAGGAAGTAGATGTGGACAGACACAGGATGTCCCATGGCATAATACCTACAGGTAGAAAAGATGTCATTCAGTCCAAAATTAAATTTTGCCACACCTGTCAAGGCATCTTCATTGGGGATTTTCTTTCAATATATTTCTTACTTAACTATTTTGCATTATATTTATTTGAAAATATATATTGGGGTCTGTGTACGATTTTTTTAAGTAGCACTTTTAATACTTTGTGTGAGAACCAATGAGGTTTGTTCTTGTGTGTTACACAGCTCGTTTGAGCTTCTGCAAGAGGTTTGTTATTGCGAGTGAGGCAGGTTCGGTTGAGTTTCTGTTCATGTTTGCTGATCAATGTTTACATGTGAATAAATGCCTAAATGAAATCTGTTCAGTGTATAAAGCGATCGTGTCTCTTCAGAAAATTTGGACTAAACCGCTTAATTTTTATGGATTAGTTTTGCAATCTCTTTATGAACTTTTTAAAGCATCAGTTGCATAGCTGTCTATGGAGGGACAGAAAGCTCTCAGATTTCATCAAAAAGATCTTGTCTTTGATTTAAATTCAAGTTTCTTAGGGCTTCGTTAACACCTAAAGCCCTTCACTGCAAAAAAACCTGAAAAAACTTCTGAGCAACAAAACCAATAATTTTGTATTCTGAGTCATGTTTATTTTTCTCTAGAAGTGAGGTTGTAGAGAGGTGAGTGAAGTGCTGGGCTGTGAGACACTGAGACAGACAGACAGAAGGAGGAGCAGCAGGAGCTGATAGAGACGCAGGCGTTCATGCAGAGCGGATGGCTGCTCTTGCAGCGATCTCCACCCCGAGCTCCGTCGCCGTGCTCTCATCAGTATTCCAGCACAGGCTGGAGGTGCTCCATCCCAGCATCGCTTGCCTGACAAGCAGAACAGCAAATATTTACACCGGTGCGGCCACCCTCCCCCTTCCTCCTCCGTCCTCTGTCACCGCAGGAGGTGGGCAGCACGCAGGGACTAACAGAGCAGCTATTCAAGCGGCCCACCTCAGCCTCTCACCGCTGATGTCACAGAGGGCTGCAAAAAAACCACCAAAAAACAGAGCTCTCCCTCACTCGCGGACCCCGAGCGCCACCACCCAACCCCCACCGGCCAGCAACAACCTCCTCCTTGTGCCTGACGAGTCCCTCTGCAGGGTCCAAATACTGTGGCTCATTTGTCAGAATGCACCAGCGCTCCCCTCGCACAGAAACAGCAGCGACGCCAGGCATTACTGCACTGATAAACACATAAACACATCATCCAGACTGACAAACTCCGTCCCTTATCCTCTCTTGGCTCTGTCCATCCCTCTCTCTCTTCTCTATCTCAGTAATGACAGATGTTTGGACAGCTGAGGAACTTCAGATCTGCTGCAAGTGAGATCAAACAAAACTGCGCTTCCCTCGGCAGACAGCACAAATGAGTGTGCACTTATTTAGCTATCAGAATAGCCAGAATGCCGATTTACATACGGTTTCAAACAAAATATTTAAAATGAAAAACCCACACTAACAAAAACATAGACACACAAATGTTAGGAACAATTCACTTGAAAATGATGAAATTCTGTCATCATAAACAACATAAACTAAGTTATTATATAAGTTATAAGTCTAAGTTATTTAGAGCAGAGATCGGTGGGACGCCACCTAAAGGGCTGAGCTAGAGTCGCAGACTAAAGGGAAAAAAGACATTACTCGATTTAAACCAAAAATCAAAACTAATGTCTGAAATATTTCACAATCCATAAGCTTTTTATGAAGGTCCTAATGGAGAAATATTAATGGGCTTTAATGCAGCAAAACAGTAATAAATAAAGATGATCAACTAATAAATGTATTGTTAAAATAAAATTAACACAAATTCATAGTCAAAATGTATCAAAACGCAGTGAGCTGCAAATTTATTGAAAATGAAATATTATATGTAGGTCACACTTTAGTTTAGGGTCCAATTCTCACTATTACCTAACTATTAACTATGACTTTTGCCTCAATAAACTCCTAATACTGCTTATGAATAGTTAGTAAGTTAGTTGTTAAGTTTAGGTATTGGGTATATTCAGGGATGCAGAATATGGTCATGCAGAATAAGGCATTAATGTGTGCTTTATTAGTACTAATAAACAGCCAATATCCTAGTAATACACATGCTAATAAGCAACTAGTTAATAGTGAGAATTGGACCTATATTGGACCCTATATTTAGGGTTACGTATATTTATTAAATATAAATCAAACGTAGGTTGTGTACATGGTATTTTGAATCCTCCACAGGTATTTTGCCGTATTAACATTATTGATTAACTGATCTGTAATTTTAAATGACAACAATTAAAAAAAATCTTGAATTGACTTTCCTATTTCACTAATTTTTTGTGATGACATCAAAGGCTTTGCATCCAATCAGACTGTAATTCTGGTGTAAATTCATCTGTCACTTGTTAGAATCCAACCAAATGAGATGCCGTCTTAAATTCCCTGAAAACCATGAATAAACCTACTGAAGGTAAAATAAATTACAACCCAAACCACATTAAAAACAGGTTCACTTGCAATGAGGATAAACGGCTTATGTCAACTATAAATTGTGCAATGAATTATTGGTTGCTGAGCACAAAACCATCAAAATTCAATATTGTTTGATAATTGTTTGGATGTGTTTGGTCATCTCATTATCTCCAAAGTAAAATGTGGGTCCAGAAGCATTTTCGTAAAACCCATTTACAAAAATGTGTCTGCCGCTCATTGCCACACAACAAAAGTCAATGGCATTCCCAAACTTTCAAGCTTTAAAAAATTATCATAAAGGTCGAAATGACTTTAATGTGGTTAAATCTCCTAAAAACAATACATTCAGATTATAGCAGTTGTTATTTACAGAAAATCCTGAAAATTTAGGTAACTAATTTTGTGCTCTAATTAAAAAAAAAAAAAAAGCAATGTACTGCATACTGACCTGCAGCTGTTGTCATTGAGGTCACCCTGTAATGAGTTGGCAGTTCGTGCCAGACCCAATCGGGCGAAGGCATGATAGTAAGTGAGATGTGCATCGGACAGGCTGTGAATACCATCCTCTTCATCAAAAACATTCTCCCAGTAGGCCTTGAGACCCGGCGTGCCCTGCGGCATACTCCCAAACAGAAAGACGTCCAGCTGGTTCACTATCTCTTGATTTACGCTGGCTTCAAACTTCCTTGCAAAGAATGTGGGCCTGGTGGTTTGCTGATGGGGACAAAGACAGAGAGGGAAAGAAAGAGAGCGTGAGTGTGAAGACAAAGAGACGCTGATAGACAAGACAGCCTGCTGAGACTTTGAGAAACAGGAAGAGAAAAAGAGATAGTGACAGAGCGAAGAGGCTGAAAACTGAAAAGCGTGGCACACCATCCAGTATGTGTGCTAGAAGGGGGAAAAAGCTAAAAGAATCAGAGACAGAAATTCTCCAGAGATAATTGACAGCAAAAAATAAAAATCAAAGTGGCATATGTCTGGTATGAAACGGCGGTGTTGCTTATTATTCAAATCCAACCTGGCTCCCCGCAGACTAACACGTGTAACATAAGACAGATAAGAAGAGGGACAACATCTAAAAAAAATCTTCATGCTTGAAATAGTTTTCAGGTGACAGCAGACCCCTGTCAGACATCTTTCAAGAGACCGTCCTAGAAGATGGAAAAATCAAACCACAAACCTCGAAAGGAATGAAAATTCCCAAAATTTTAAGATTCTGTCATCATTTACTCATCTTCATGTCATTTCAAACCTGTATGACTTTCTTTATTCCATGCAACACTAAAGGAAAAATTCAGAAGAATCAGATCAGTATGAGTCATAATTGTGAACCAAATCACCTGATTCATAGGAAAGATCAGATTCAAAAGAATGATGCATAAACAGTTCATTCAGACTGTGTTTTTTTTAAAAAACTGGATCAAAGAATTTTTTAAAAAGAAAATTGCAACTTGTGAACCAATATTTTGGAAAACAGCCACCACAACAATGCTTTAAAATATTTCCTTCTTGTGCTCCACAAAAGAAAGAAAGTCGTGACATTTTTGGATGAACTATCACTTTAAACAAAATTCAGTGATTTGTTCTTTTTTAAACAGTAGCAGAAGGCAAAAATGTGTGAGAAAAGAGAATGCGGAAAAAATATAATTAAGTGATTTGAAGAGGTAAGTCCAGGAAGCTCTTTTATACGGTTTGGGCCTTTATAGGGTGAGGGGTGAGAAATGCTCGGATAAAAACTGAACTGCCATGACACATTTCAAGCCTCCCTTCTTCTCCCATTGTCCTTTTTCTTCAGAGCTGTCTGTGAGAAAGGAGGTATTGTCACAGGATAATTACTCAACACTCACTATGGGTATGCCTTCAGTGATAATGACCCGCTAAACGCTCACAGGCCCTTCCCCCAGCACAGGCCTGAATGAGTTAACCGCACTCTGTGAAAGACTCCATTATATGGAGAAGTTGTGGCTGTAAACATTTAGCAACGCTCGAAATACAGCAATGATTGTGCTCGGTTTTCAGCCCTCATTCAGAAGAGGAAACACTACTTACAAAAATAAAATGGGGCCAAAATAACGTTAAAATAAAATGTTACTTAAATTAGAACATATGAACATCAAGATTCACCATAATGGATGTTGACGTTCCAAAAAAAAAAATTGCAGTCTAGAAAAAAAAAAAAGTGGCAAAAGCTGCCTGATGTGGCACATGGTGATGATGTCATGGTTTGGCGCATGAGCACACAGTAGGGAGTTTATGAGGAAATGGCCTGCCGAATAGACCACTGCATCGTTTAATGTGAAACCATACCGCAAGCAACACAACATGGAGGCGAAAAGAGCAAGAGAGAGAAAACCAAAAAGGGGAGAAAATGCAAAGTTGCAGTTCAACTGCAGCAGAATGGAAAAAATAAAACACAGCCAGCTATGTGAAAATCACCAGGATGGGAATGACAAGTTTAAAACTCATTTCAACTGGGCCTGTAGCTCCATTTACAGTAGAGGGAGTGAGTCACAGAGGTCGGGCATGACCACGATAGGATTGACTCTGTACTGGAGGCTAATGAGAGACTTCCAGACCAAAGGTAGGGGGGAGAGAAGGGAATTGGCTGCTGCGGTCAAGCTCCACGGCCTCATTCCACTATACTAGACTCACTACCAGAATCCTTTTGATGAGAGACCGCCTTGCAATTGATCCCTCATCGTCCTTTTCTGCCGGGCAGAGTTAATTACAGATCCCCTGTGTAGGCTTGAGTTAGCAAGGCTTTCCTTTAGTCGAGTCTCATTGGATTTCTAATCACGATTGAAATCGCTACTGACTGGAGAGCTTGTCTCACACTATTAGGTGTTTGTTTAAGGTAAATTAAAGGCCTATTGTGCTTATTCTGACTAAACAGGACGCGGCGTAGGTCTCCTTCAGGCGTGAGGTCAGCGCTGTCACTGAAAAGGCTTTTAAAAGAGTTTAACTAATGATCAGGTTCATTGAACCGTTCCTGTTAGCGCCGGCTGCACTGATACAGTCGGACAACGAGAGGACTGAGAGCCTCATTGGAAGGGTACAAGATGCTCACCTGGAAACGGGGCAGGTCGGAGGGCTTGAAATCGTTTGGTGAGCAGCCGCACCAGTCCACGATGTGCTTGTATTGACACTTGCAGCCCAGCTTTCGATTCCAGTTAGTGATGCGAAGGTTGTTGTCCACCATGCTCTCGCAGTGCGGACTGTTCTCCAGAACTGTGTGGAAGAACGACTGCGAAGAGAGAATGAGAATCGGGGAGGAGGATGATAAATAGGAAGGGACGGTAGGAGGTGAAGAGAAAGAGAAGAAAATAGATGACTAAGAGGTTGAAACAGAATAATGACATCTGATAAAATGAAGATGGATGTCTAACAGAATAGCCCTGTCAGGAGGTCTAGTGTGTTAAATGTCTACATCAGTAAAAAAGGGCCAATTGCCTTCTCAAGCCACAATATCCAATATCTCAGCGGTGAATAACTAGACCTAGACAGAGCGAAGAATCCAATTTCGCCGTGGCACAGCAAAAAGCCCTTCATTAAAACTAACACATTGACAGTCATTTCAAATGAGCAAATACACAATGCAAATGAGCAAATAAAACTATGCAAATTCATTCCCGCTTTTTGGAAATTTACTCAATTTGTCATCATAAACTTCAAACTTGGTGAATCAGTGAGAAAAATTAATGGAACGCCAATCTAGTGAATTAATGTAGCAGAATCGTTGTAATATTGTGCAATGCAAAAGTCATTTTCTTGATCATTATTAGTCGTGTTTTTTTTTTTTTTTTTAATATCTAAATGGCCTTAAAACAAAATACATTTAATTTACAATCAAAATGGTCTAAAATAAGAATTATACTATATAATACTATATCATGAATATATAACAATATAGTAAACAGTTACTCATCCTCATGTCGTTCCACACCCATAAGACTTTCATTCATCTTTTGAACACAAATGAAGATCTTTTTGATGGAATCTGAGAGCTTTCTGTCCCTCCATTGACAGCTACGCAACTGACACTTTGATGCTTCATAAAGAGATCATAAAACTAATCCATATGAATTGAGCGGTTTAGTCCAAATTTTCTGAAGAGACACCATCACTTTATTTGCTGAACAGATTGAAGTAAGGCATTTATTCACATATAAACATTGATCAGCGAACATGAACAGAAGCTCAACCGAACCTGCTTGACTCGCAAGAACAAACCTCTTCCAGAAGCTCAAATATGCTGCGTACACACGAGAATGAACCTCACTGGTTCTCGCACGTCAGGCAAACATGCTTGAGCTTCCGTTTACCACAATTGATGTGTGAGTTGATGAATGTTTACATGTGAATAAAAGCCTAAATTCAAACTGTTTGACATATAAAGCAATTATGTCTCTTCAGAAAATTTGGACTAAACCACTCAATTCATATGGATTAGTTTTACGATCTCTTTATGAACTGTTTGAAGCACCAAAGTGTCAGTTGCGTAGATGTCTATGGAGGGACAGAAAGCTCTCAGATTTCACCAAAAAGATCTTCATTTCTGTTTCGAAGATGATCGAAAGTCTTAAAGGTTTGGAGGGACACGAGGATGAGTCATTAATGACAGAATGTTTGGGTGAACTACTCCTTTAAAATCACTTTTTTACCACCTTTTTTCTTGTTTTAAACTTAAACCTCACTCATATATTTATTTATATTGTTTAAAACAAGGAAAAACAAGAATAAACACAATCCAATACATATTATTCACAAATAAATGTTATTCAAGTATATTAAGTAAATTTTCGTTGTTTTAAGAATGTTTAGTTTTTTTTTTTTTTTTTTGAAAAACATATTTTTTTCTTCTTTAACATGATTTTGTGGCGTATTTTGGCATCTCACCTCCGCAGGTAGTAGCGTGTACGCGTAGAAACGCTTCATGTTGGTCACAAGTTCGTCTTGAGAGTTGATGACGTACTCCACAAACATTCGGTTGAGCAGAAACCAGTCAGAGCCTCCATCTACGGATATGCCTTCTGGAATTTTCCTGTCTCCAAGCCGCCACATATGGGTGTCGCACTCAAAGAAAAGCCGGTCCAAACCTTGTTTTCTGATGAATCTGTTGGCAATTATCAACAAAGCAAATTACAAATTTATTTTTATCGGTTATAAAAGGCACCCTTCTGTGCAACTGGCACGTGCTACAGTGTCTCAGCACCATAAGCCATCAGCACGATCACATGTCAGCACTCACCGAGCGTTATCTCTCCCGTGAGACTTGATGAAATTCATATCTCTGTATTTGGACAGGAAGGCCACCAGCTGATCATTGGTCCTGAGGAGAGATCAAAAGTGTTGGAAGGGAAAACAGAAAACAAGTGAAAGAGAGAAAAAGTAACAGAGAGTTTGCTAATCAGGCTAATGAGCCACAGTGTTAATGAGCATGGAGCATGAGGGATTCTGGGCGAGTCCAAGCTCACATACAGAGCCAGATTCAACCCCAAATGCCAACTGCCCTGTTTCACCGCCTGTCGCAATGCATTGCCTGAACGTTTTTAGTCATTTTTCCCCATACACACTGCTCTCTCATGTTTGTTTTTTCACTACAGGCTTCTGGTAGAGGGGAAATAACTTCACACTAAAGATAAAAATAATAATAAAATCTTTATTTAAATCGCTACAATACCAGGGATGGTGGAATTTGAAAAATGCCTTGCTAAAAAAAAAAACCATCGACTCATGGCTCACATTTTTGGGAATCAAACCAGCAATTTTTTGGTTATTAGCCTTGACTGTGAACAAGAATCAACAATACTATTATCAGCATGCAAATAAACATGAGAGAGAAAACCAATCACAATACAGTATGCAAATTACGGTTAGATAGTAATTGCGAACATTCTTACAATGAAAGTCAATTGGAGACTTTAATGTTGAAGGTGCCAAACCATTACATTTTATTCTTAAATTCTTATAAACCTTATAATTCATATAAATACTAAATACTAAAAACAGAAAGCAGACCTCAGGTTGAAATGATCTACGAAAATGTACTTTAAGTGAACAGATCTGAATTAATTGCGAAAACTAGTCAAGAAAATTGTGTCGTACTTTGTGTCCAAAAAAAAAGGCAACAAAACAACCAAAGAGTAACAAATAGCTGAGGTGAATTTGTTGATGTTTGCATGTGAATTTTAGCTCCATAGTAAACACTCAGTCATCCTATCATCACTTGCACTCGTCAACATGCCTACAGCTGCACACGTCAATCACACACGACTTTATCTCACACGTCCCGTTTCAATAGCTTAAGGCGCTATATCATCCACCGTTCATTATAAGACCACATTAAATGTTTAACTGCTGTGGTAAAAAGATGAACCTTGACCTGCAGTGTCTTTCCTGTTTGAAAAAGATCAGGATGGGTAACCCAGTGTGGCATTTGAAATGAAACCCTGCTCCAGTGCTCACTGCATATACAGCTGCCAGTCACTCCCTGCGCTGGCTAAACTCAGACCTCAGGTTATTAGAGTGCTGTATTCTGTAAAAGAGCTACCAGTGAGATTTGAAATCTGACTGCAGTGCCGTCAAAACGGTGCAATAATAATGAGCATCAGTCCAAGTGGGAGAGAGCAGGAGAAAGAGAGAGACAGAGAGGATGTTTACGCTTTATTTTTGAGGCCTCTTCAAGGTATGCAAATTTTCTGTAGGCATGGAATACTTGGATGGCCTTCTACAAATCGCACAATATGCCATCAGAGCAAACCATAAGGAATACTGCATCCTATAATGCAATGCACCCAAATCTTAATAGCAATGAATGAACTGGAAATGAATGATATCTTTTTTTGAATCCTTTTTCAAATCAGACTTCCAAAAATTAGGATATTCTGTACACAAAGCAGTAACAAAAATATTTGTATTTATTTTCAATAACTGAATGCTGAATTAAACATGTAACATAGTGAAGTCATGTGGCAACAGCATAGAACGAATTGAAAGGCAAAATAATATAATACGACCAATCACGTAAGAGAATACAAATAAATGCAAGAAAGACCAATCACAATATAGTACGCAAATTACAGTAAGACAGAAATCGTGAACATTCTAAAAATGAAAGAAAAATGGGAGACTTTAATGTTAAAAGTGCCGTACCATCAAATTTTACTTTTAAATTTGTATAAACCTTTCATGTTAACGGTTGTTTGTATTTACATTTGAATTCATTTTCAATAACTGAATTCTGAATTAAACATGCAACATAGTGAGGTCATGTGGCAACAATGTACATTTTGATAGTTTATTGCATAATGCATAGTATTTATTGATTTACTGTTGTAACCTGTACACAGTTTATATGGTGCAGTATGGAGTAGGCAGTACACTAGTATTCCATTCTGAACATTGTTGGAGACATGCAGACTGTAATTGAAGGTTATGTTCAAAATAGCATACTGGGCGGTATATCGAGTTTGTGCGATATATTTTTATAAATTATATAGGATGAGGGAATACCCTTTATTTCAATATACAGTAGTTTGATATTAAGAGCGCATCTGTAAAATAGAGGAGGACACAGAGTGAGCTGCTGCAGAGAAAGTGCATAATCCGATTTGTTATAAACATGAGACATGCTTTATATGTAGGGCTTCAAAATAACAGACACGGTTAACACGTCTAGTCAAATAGCCTAATATAAAGCCTTAATAAATGTCCTTCAGTATGAACATTGTTTGTATAAGGCAGGATGTGAAATAACATTTTTTAAAATAAATACTGATTTTTTTTTAATCCAAATAGAAAAAAGTAGAAAATATAGAGATGTATATTTTATATCATCATCCAGCCAAAAAATACAGAGATATGATTTTTGGCCATATTGCACAGCCTTCACCCAAAAATGAAAATTCTGTCATTAATTACTCATCCTCATGTCGTTCCACACCTGTAAGACCTTTGATCATCTTCAGAACACAAATTAAGATATTTTTGATAAAATCCGATGGCTCAGTGAGGCCTCCATTGACAGCAAGATAATTAACACTTTCAGATGCCCAGAAAGCTACTAAAGACATATTTAAAACAGCGTGTATCAAACTGCCAAAGTCACACCCGCCAGTGGTGAACCACTGAAATTTCGAAACACTTATGACGCAACAAAGCCTCGTTTACTGAAATCATGTGACTTCGGCAGTTTGAAAAGCTCCGAACCACTGATTCGAAACAAAAGATTCGCAAAGCTTCAAAGCTTCATGAAGCAGTGTTTTGAAATCGCCCATCACTAGATATTGTTGACATTATTTTGTTTTTTTGCCACACAAAAAGTATTCTCGTTGCTTCATAACATTAAGGTTGAACCACTGTAGTCACATGAACTGTTTTAAATATGTCTTTAGTAGCTTTCTGGGCATTGATAGTATAAATTATATCTTGCTGTCAATGGAGGCCTCACTGAGCCATCGGATTTTATCAAAAATATCTTAATTTGTGTTCTGAAGATGAACGAAGGTCTTACAGGTGTGGAACGAGATGAGGGTGAGTAATTAATGACAGAATTTTCATTTTTGGTTGAACTAACCCTTAAATTTCTAGTGTGATGAATGAGGTAATATCAACCAAAATTGTATTTTTTTTAGTTTTGCTTTTTCTTGACCAATTATTTAATTGGACTGAAAAATGGTAATCATTTTTAAATATTAAAAGATTAAAATCATTTTTTTTAAAGATGAAGAATCCTAATGAGTTTATAATGGAATAATGCCAACAGTTTAACTTATTTTTTAAAAAATACAGTATATACAGTATAGTATTTAGTAAGCTAGTTATCTATTCCGAACTGTCTTCTGAGCTGCTCCATTCCAGAAGAGGGCGTCATGGAGCTCATGTGACCACATGGGAAGAGGAGAACAACAGAATCCAGACTCATTGTTTTCTCCTTTTCTCTCTTCATGAAAAGGCTATAAATACAATGGCACTGACTAAAAAACAGGGCCGGAGAAAAAGAGCAAGATGGAGCGGATAAATGGAAGAAAAGAGCTTGGCGCTCCCAACAAAGACACTGTGTAACAGAGCCCTCCGCCCCTGGCGTCCAGCCTCGCCTATAGAGGAGAGAGCTTTTTGTCAGCCTCTTTCACAGGCATCCATGCAGAAGGATGGACATCAGGAGGGAATTAGAGGGGAAAATAAGCGGCTAAGTCACCAGACACAGGTACTGCACGTCCCTCGGCATAGCAGTCATGACATGTGGACAAAGCGTTCTGGGAAAGGGCTGTGCACAGGTCTTTAGGAAGGCCAACACTGAAGACGTCCCCCCAGGACCTCTAACACACGTTGTCATACGCAATTATTCGGTAGTGGGAGCAACCACGATGAAGCCGAGTGAAGTCTGCAGTGTCAGCAAACACACTGTGGCTCTAAACTGGAAGTCAGGCATGCATTCAAACATTGTCCGTGGCTTTGTCTCTGTCTCACTCTGTCTCATCTCATTTCCTGTCTCGGACTTGCTTTCTCTGTCAAAGCCATTGGTGGCAAGAAAAAAAACATTGAATGTCTGGATGATAACTCTTCATGTCTCTCTGGCCAAATTGAGATGAGGTCTAATGGATCTGTCAGTCTGTGCTCACTCCTGTCCAATCAGAGGAGATCTTTAACCTACAGCAATAGAGTGCAACAGTTGGGTACCAGAAGTAAAAATCCCATTCTTTTTTTCTGTAGGGGAATTGATTTTTAACAATAACTTTAAAGACAATAAACCTTTAAAGACAGAACTACTGTGAGCTATGAGGTTGCTAATCAATGGTATATGGTTTTGTTGGAGCCATCAGCCTGAATGATTTCAACTTCTTTTTTAAATAATTGTTTTCAACAGCAGAATTCCTGGTGAAAAACTACAGAGAAATCTTTACCAATTGTGACAGGTAAATGGCACCCATAAATTTAGCACCCGTCCACTCCCATGAAACACTGCAAGTGATGTAGAGTCAGTTTCCTATGCTCTTAAACTACTTAAATATTTGTTTGTATAATATGCATATTTTACAATAAACATAAAATATAGTTATATATGAACACCTAAACATCCTTAAAGGGTTCACACAAAAATGAAAATTCTGTCATTAATTACTCATCCTCATCTCGTTCCACACCCTTAAGACCTTCGTTCACACAAATTAAGATATTTTTGATGAAATCCGATGGCTCAGTGAGGCCTCCATTAACAGCAATATAATGAACACTATCAATGCCTAGAAAGCTACTAAAGACGTATTTAAAACAGTTCAAGTGACTACAGTGGTTCAACCCTAATGTTACAAAGTGACGAGAATACTTTTTGTGCACAAAAACAAAAAACAAAAAATAGTGACTTTATTCAACAATATGTAGTGATGGGCGATTTCAAAACACTGCTTCATGAAGCTTCGAAGCTTTACAAATCTTTTGTTTCGAATCAGTGGTTCAGAGCATGTCTCAAACAGACAAAGTCACGCCCCCCCAGTGGTGAACCATTGAAATTTCAAAACACTTATGACGTAACAAAGCCTCTTTACTGAAATCAAGTGACTTTGGCGCTTCGAATCCCTGATTCGAAACAAAAGCTTTGAAGCAGTGTTTTGAAATCGTCCATCACTAGATATTGTTGAATAAAGTCGTTATTTTGTATTTTGGCACACAAAAAGTATTCTCGTCGCTTCATAACATTAAGGTTGAACCACTGTAGTCACATAACTGTTTTAAATACATCTTTAGTAGCTTTCTGGGCATCTGGAAGTGTTAATTATCTTGCTGGCAATGGAGGCCTCACTGAGCCATCGGATTTTATGAAAAATATCTTAATTTGTGTTCAGAAGATGAGATTCTTACCCCATTGGTAAAAAGTTAAGCATAAATCTAAGAATTTAGCAGGAATGCACAGATATTACAATTCTGTTTATTTTGTCTAATACACTAAAAAGTAAAACACTAAAAACAGAAATCAATAACTGTAATCACTAAAAAAAAAAAATCAAATGAATTATTTTATGCATCACAAGATTATAATGTAATATAAAAAATAGATTTTCATATTTTGCAATAAACAAAATATATTGTTTCTCTATATATAATAAGCATCTTTGAAGCAATAGTTTAAAATTTTGCCATTGTTTTAATTTCTATTATGTCATTCGCAAGGCTTGATGGGAATTGTAGTTCTTTCTCTCATTAAAGCCATACACAGTCTTGTACCTTTGCTGTTTTGTTCGATTTTCAAATTCTTTCTTGCTTCAAATTTAAGTTTGTAATGTTGTATATATATTTCGATTTGAAGAAATATGGAATGTTCACTAAATTACTTGAATAGCTATAAAAAGAATGAAACATTCTAGAATTAGTGGGGTGATTTTTGGGGGGAGTGCTAAATAAAAATATTTTAATAAGCTGGAAAATTATTATTATTTTTTTTTTTAACTCCTGAAGACATTTTTTTGAGTGCAAACCATCCTTTTAGGGCTGAACGATTTTTTTTTAATTTGACAAATCACACTAAGCCATATTGCATTACTGATTTTATTTCAGAATAATGTGTTGTCCTACTCCTATGCACTTTATACACTTTAACTCCACAGATAGAAAGAAACAGAATGATGTTTTGTGGTAACAACCCTAAATTAGGAGTAAATAAGCATATTTTTTAAAACATACTTAAACATACTTTCCTATGACTCTTCTTAGTGCTCTTCTTATCTTTTGTTGAAGTTATTTTACTTACAGCTTCCTCTCTGCTGACCCCTTTTTCTGTTATGATAGTGGACTGAGAAATAACTCTCCATCACCACAACCGAAAGAGCCGGATTGGACTCCTTAATGGACCGATTTGTCCTCATGTTTTAGAGAAATGGTGTTTCTGCACAGTATAATACAAATGATAGCAACTACATCACTGCACTACATACACACACACTGACAGGCTACTTATAGCTTGCACCTGAACCTGACTCGGAGCTAGAGATGAAAAGAATCATTTTATTTTTCTTTGATGTTTCGCTTTAAATGGGCTTTGGCTCCCAGCTAACTTCCCTCTCCGGTCTGGAGGTGTGGCATGTGACGGAGTGATAGAGAGGCAGGATTAACCTTGAACGGCTGTGTGGGACAGGCCAGAATTCATCACACGGCCGTATCGATCTCTAACACCCTGATTTCTGAGGGCTGCAGAAAATGACATGGCTGTAGTATTGATTGTAGCCGGGGGAATAGCTGGGTTACTCAACCTCTCATCCTGCTCTCATTATGGACTGAAGAGTTATGCACACTAATGGCATTTATCATGGTTATAATTCAAATCTTCAGACACAGTTCGGCTTACAGACAGAAATGCCACATTGAGTTACAGGTAATGTGATGAGATACTGAAATACTGGAGTCTTCCTCAAATGTGAAAAATATTTGGGGTAGACTTCAAATTCCTTGGTTTGCTTTGGTGTTGTGGCCCTGTCATAATTAAATTGAGCTAATTCTGAATAAAAAAAAAGGTACAATCTCCACAAGACGCTTAAATGTAATCCCTTAACAGTTCTATGAACCATCAAGCTTGTTGACACCAGATCAAACAGCCAATGGTGAACTCAATTACCCATAATCCCCTGCTAAACTAAATTGTGACATTGCTTGGAACTAATCTCCCAACAGCCCACAGTTAGACGCTAGTCAGGTGTTAACTCAATTGTTCTCTGTGGCAACCAATAAACTTGAATCATTCCTGAGAAAAAAACAATGACAAACCAAGCAATGCAAATGAATCAACAGAATAATCAGTTAAAAGTAGAGTAATGAGAGAGAATGATTACTCACCTGATTGGGTAATCAGCAGCGCTCAGGTTGATGAAGAAATCCCAGGACCAATCTCGCATGGCCAGCAGGTCCTTCATGCTCTTCAGATACATGGTGAGCAGGCTGGCACCGCCCCATATCGTAGACATGCGCCACGGTGTGACCCGGACGTTGGGATACTGGTGAGCCAGAGCCACCATCTGCCTGTGCAGGTAGTTAGATCGCTGCAGGGTGAAAAAAAGACAGGCACTGGTTAATTTGGAGCCTGAGAACTTTATCTGGGATCAGTCAGTCAAACGTGACCAGCGTTTTCATGAGATAAACAAAGTCTGACCATCCACAAAGGGCACCTTGTGGGAAAAAACAGATTGAATGAAGTGGATGAAGGCTTTTCAAACAGTCAGGTGGCACAGAGTTTCATGTACTGTGTGTGCACCTACACACTTGTCCTGTTTTCCCAGTAAAAATACCTAAACATCCTAAAAAAGATCAATTTACTTGAGAAACAAAAATTGCACAAGATGTAGATATTGTTTTCAAAGAAATAGAATTAAAATGTACTTTTCTTACCTCATTGATAAAAAGTTAAGCATAAATCTAAGAAAATTCAGTAGGGATGCACAGATATCAAAATTCTGTCTGATAGCCAAGAATTATTTTCATGTTATGGCTAATAACCGATAAATTCCAGACATTAATATACAATACTACTTTGTCTAAAAAATAAAAATAAAACACTAAAATCCATCATTTTAATTGCTACAAGTGAACTTAGGCATCACAAGAATATAATGTACCATATGAAAAATGAATATTCATTTTGAGAATTGCTAAAGATAACACTGAATAGTGTTATTAAATTATAAGTGTTTTTAAATATTAACATTAAGTGATAGATGACAGCAAAGGTAATCTAAACAATAAACAATTAATGCACAATTAAATATTGACTGATAAACATCCAATATTGTCTAATATTTTTTTTTTTTTTAAATTCTCTAATATCTGCTCATACCCAATATGATACTGATATATAATCGGCGCTGCTAACACTACTGGCTAACACGAGCTCCTGAAACTCCACCCTCTTCTTGGGAGCAGCAGCTTATTTGCATTTAAAGGGACACACACACACACAAATGGAGCGTTTCTGCTCACCCTCAAAAAGTGACAAATGTAACATGCTATAAAAAATGATCTGTGGGGTATTTTGAGCTAAAACTTCACATACACACTCTGGGGACATCAGAGACTTATTTCCAATCACATCCAATATTGTCTAATATTTTTTTTTTTAAATTCTCTAATATCTGCTCATACCCAATATGATACTGATATATTGTGCATCCCCAAAACTTGTGAGGATTATGCTGAAAATAAGTATTTATCTAACACAATTTTACTTCTCAAGTACACGTCTTGTTTTAAGGATGTTTATTTTACTAGAAAACAAGACAAAAACCATTAAGGGGGTGGTTGATTATGATTTCACTTTTTTAACTTTAGTTAGTGTGTAATGTTGCTGTTAGAGCACAAACAACATCTGCAAAGTTATGACGCTCAAAGTTCAATGCAAAGGGAGATATTTTCTTTTAAAAAATTCTGTTTAAGGACTACAACAAACGGCTGGTAGGGACTACAACGAGCTTCTTCCTGGGTTAGTGACATCACTCACCCTAAAATTTACATAAACCCTGCCCCCGAGAACACGCAACAAAGGGGTGAGGCCATGTTAGTGCAATATAATATGTAACACAAATGCAATAGCATGTCATAAAAGCAAGATGACAAATTATAACCGTAATTAAACTAAACTATACCTGATTCTCTGGCTGTGTAGGCATCTTACAACAGTTCTCACACGAGCGATTTATAGATTATTATGACAAAATATGCTAATCAATGACTTTAAGATCAGCTACATAAATTAATCAACTAACCATTCAGAAACGTCCTGTTGCATTCTAAAAATTGTCACTTCTTGAGTCTCTCCATCATTGTCTGACTTCGGTTTGAACATAAAAAGCTGAAAAGTTTCTGACATTTTAAGTGAGTCTGTGTGAGGTAATCGGCGCTGCTAACACTACTGGCTAACACGAGCTCCTGAAACTCCACCCTCTTCTTGGGAGCAGCAGCTCATTTGCATTTAAAGGGACACACACACACACACAAATGGAGCGTTTCTGCTCACCCTCAAAAAGTGACAAATGTAACATGCTATAAAAAATGATCTGTGGGGTATTTTGAGCTAAAACTTCACATACACACTCTGGGGACATCAGAGACTTATTTTACATCTTGTAAAAATGGCATTAAAGTGACCCCTTTAAAAAAAGTAGTATAGTGCTTGTGACAAACTTGGCATGCAAGTGTGAAGCACTACGTTGTTCTTGAGATAAACACATCACAGTCTTTGATTACCTGTGTGATTTCTGTTTCACCACCCCTCCTTTAACTCGTTTTATGGAGTCATAAAGCTTGTCTCCATGATGATGGACTGATTGAAAAGCAGCTCTTTATCCTGCACTTTCGAAATTACAAGACAGCGTACTCACCCTACGCATTCCTGCCATAAATTCAAGTAGCTCATTAAGTGTATTTTTGTATGTGTGTAATTAAGGGAGGGGGGTTGCAGCGTTATGTGTGTGTATGTGTGTGTGAACAAACAGCCTTTCATGTTCACACTCTATCACTTGCCAAGCTGAGAGAGTAAATGGTGTGAAAGACACTGAAGTATGGCTCTTTAATAATCCTCCATCAGGCTTTTGAAACAGCTTACTGAATAAATGGAGTGGTTTGGAGCCCACTGTTTTTACCCAGCATCCTGCTCTCTTCCCATCCCCCACTATTGCTCTCAGAGATGGTTGACTATTCACCCAACAACCGACTAGTTAATTAGTTCAAATAGTTTATTTATATTTTATACAAACATTTTAAAAAATATATTTGTTAACAGCTTTACAACTCCATAACTCCTCTCCTGCTGCTCAGTCTTTTCAGAATATTCTCACCATTATACAAATATAAAAATTGGATGTGTGTTGAAGACATACCTGGTCCACATGAATGTAGTAGAAATGAGACGTGTGGTATATGGCCTTGAAGAGACGCTGCACCTGACGAGAGGCCCGTCCATGGACCACCAACATGAAGGCTATCCGCACCGGTACAGCAGGCACAGTCTCCATTGAGTCTTCCTCCCAATGCACATTCACATTCACTTTGCCTACGGAAACACACACACATATTAGCCAAAATGCACTCAAAAGACTAATTTATCCACGTCTAGACATAAAACATATTTAGGCTGTCAGTTGTCAGAAATTAATTTAAGGGCATAATTCAGCTTTTTTTTTTCTCCAGAAAATTCAGCTTTGACATCACAGGAATAAATTGCATTTTCAAATATAAATTGGTTATTTTAAATTAGAATAATATTTCACAATATTAATGTGAAGAGCCATCTTAAAGGTGCACTATGTAACATTTTTAACAAATTAAAAAATTAACTGAAATTAGTCAATACATCATCAATAGTTCTTCCAAAATGTGTCTTTGTCTTACCCTGATTCACTGTGGTAAGTTATAAGCATTTATATTTTAGACTGAGCAGGATGGTTTTCACTGGATATTGCGTACATACGTCACTTGCCCATATGCATCTCGTCACGATACAGCCATTTCTTTTTTCAAGTTGCGCACAACGGTCGTTTAAAGCAAGTTGTTTAAAAAAGTCGCACAAACAAACGATACTGTGGTGGCTGTTACTATTTAAATCTAGCGGGTTTAGTGTTTCGTGTTTCAAATCCAATGACGCTGGTAGTGACAATTCTCTCTGACCAATCAGTGATCTGCAGTGTTTACACGTCACATTTAGTATCGGTACTAAGCAAGCCGTACCATGCCGTACCAAGCTGTACCATGCAGTGGAAAAGCGCCAAAAAGTGAGCCGTATCGAACCGTACCATGCAGTGGAAAAGCACCATTACCAACCCCAAACATTTGAACGGTAGTGTACATTTTTCATTTGAACAATTATGGCTGTCATCAAAAGTTTTCACTGGTTTTGGTCAATATTGTCACTGTTGATTTCACTGTGATCACAAATTTTAGAGGTTAAAGGCAGCTAAAAAAAAAGCTAAAAATGAGCTAAAAACAATGCTTTCCTTTGAGTGCATTAATGAAAACACTATTTTAGCTAATAACTCATTCTGGAAGTTGCCATATTTACTTTCGCCAATATGGTTACAGTTGTTATTCATGAATATTGTGGGAATAGAAAAGGGGTTTCGTTTTATATAAGAGCAGGACAATTCAGGAGACACTCCTGTTAGTAAATACAGTCATCACTCTCAAAAACTGACTGTGTGATGCAGTCATTGAGAGTATCCCTCAAAGGTCTCAGATGAAACAGATGAAGCTCTCTAACACTTAAACCGAGTCGAGGGCACCTCAATCTATCTGAGACACCGCTATAACGCCGGAATCCAGAACCGCAGCAATCCACCACATGATCACCTATTGGCCTAAGTGTTTCACTGATACCATCTCCACAATGGCTGATATAAGACACCATCCCCGCCTTCCTTCAGACATATATTCAGCACTCACAAATAGCTTGGCGCAGACCACAAGGGCTGAGCTTTGGTCGTTTGTGGCTTTCTAAAAATGCCCACAGAATAAATACATGGCGGACTTCTCTCCATGTCATGGTATAGTCTGCCACTTCTAAAGAAGGGCAAGCTGAATTACTCATTACAGGCCATGAGGTTAATTTTAAAAGCTCATATGAAATTACACTGAAGGCACTACGATTTGGCGTAAGGCCATGCTGACTGAAGACATGGGCCATGAGGGGGTAATGACTATAATCTGAAAGCTGAGCCTGTCGTTACTGTCCTAAACTGCACTAGTCTCCTAGACCCTGAGATGGAGCCTGAAGGAGAGCAGGAGAAGGCACCGCTCCTGGCCCTCAGGGAGGACCTGGCTGACCCTGGATGGGTGGAGGCTGGGAAAGGCATAAAGGTCCTTTATTAAAGGCAATTACACCATCTTAACTCCACAGTGTCCTCTGTTTTTATGGGGTGTGGACTGGCCTGTCCATCATCTGTCCCTGTGTTTCATTTTGTTTCCTACATGTTTTCAGTGAAACACTGGCCCTTCTGTCAGAGTACTGTATTTTAAAAGTCTAGGAATAGAAGCGGAGTTGTGTGATTTCGCCTGAAGCGGTGAGCATTTTCAAAGTTGGAGCATCTGTGTTGCCTCTCGCTCCAAGATCTTTCCGATACCGCTCCATCACGAGCACGACACATTAATGGCCTACGATGCAAGAATTTTCTGCAAGTTAAGCAGTGTTAATAGACTTTGTTGTAAAATTTAAAGAGACACACACTTACCAATACCAAAAGTTTGGGTTTGGTAAGATTTTTTACTGTTTTTGAAAGTGGTCTTTCAAGCTTGCATTTATTTGATCAAAATACATAAAAAAAATATTGCTACAGTTTAAAATAACTGTTTTCTATTTTATTTCTATTCTTTGATGAATAGAAAGTCTAAAAGAACAGCATTTATTTGAAATAGAAACCTTTTGTAATGTTATAAATGTCTTTAATGTCATTTTTTGATCTAATGCATCCTTGCTGAATAAATGTATTCATTTATATAAAAAAAAGAATAGAATGGATGTGCTCCTTTCAGTAAAAAAAGTCTAACTTCTTGGTTAGAAATATTGCTTGTTTTTACTCTAGTAAATGCATGGACCGGCCTGAGTAATATAGAGACTAAGGGTATGTTTACACGACAACGATATGTTAAAAACTGAGAAGTTTTTCCTTTGAGTTTTCCGCGTACAGACGACACCACTGTCAAAATGATCCCCATTCACACGAATCCGTGAAAATGACTAAAAACGCTGTATTCTGCTGGCAGGCCATTATAGATGTTCAAGAAACACTATAGACTGAACACATAATATGCATGTGCATGATGTCATTGTTTTCACAGGTTCGCGTTTTTGTTGTTTACACGGAGACCATTTTCAAAAAACTGCACTTTGAAACTTGTTTTCAAAAATTTGCATTTTCAGGCATCCAAAACGCCGTTGTCATGTAAATGAACGGCCAAAATACATAAAAAGTTGTGTGTTGTGTAAACAGCCCCTAATTTCATAATACCACTGATTTTAGAAAAGTAATCTTCATAAAGTGCTTTGGAAATGTCAATATTTCTCCATTCAACTAAAAAAAACATGCCAAGAAGGGCCACCCAAGTTTAGAAACTTTGGTAACACTCTCAGTTCAGTAAATCTATTCTGCAGACTTCTCTCATCAGTCAACAGAGAAAATGTTAAAAATGCGCAGATTCCTTGTGGGCCCTCATGACCGACAGCCTGGACCACATTTGAAACTTACTCATCCAACAATGTTCATTAAAAACCTGCCATTTGCTTCAAACTTATGTTGCTTCTGTGCTAATTGCCAACACTGAGGCAAACCATTCAAGTGTTTGCCATCAAAGTCTTTGTCTGTTACCACATAATGCAATTACTGTTTATAAATACATTCAAACACCATCCATGTGGCTTGGTCGGTCTACTGTACTTGCTGGAAATAGAAGCGTTCCTGCCCCGCCCCACCCCCTTAAAACCTCTGCATGTCCCAGACTCATGTCTCTGTGGTGATGTCCCTGTCATATCTGTCAAAACTCATTCTGGTTTCCGGAAGTTTTTCTAGGCAGAGGCTCTGAGCCCTGAGAAGATCTGTCACTGTTCTATTTGAACGCATCCATAGCCCTGATTTGTGTGCAGATGACTGAGCACTGCATAATTGCATGAATATGTTTTCTGTAGTCAGCTATGGGAGATGGAGAGGGGAAAAAAGACAACGTGCAGCAATTATATCCGTCTAACCTTGTGCGGAAATCCAGAATCTCATTTCCAGCCTGTCTCTGATTGTAATTACAAGTGCTGTGAATGTCTGTTACCAGCCCTGTGACTCTTGATACACTACTTCCATAAACCTCCAAAGACAGGATGGCAATTAATTTGGGAAAACCATCATTTTGAGCATTATTTATCCTAAATTCTCATAAACCCCAGCTAATGTTTCACTTCATGCCAGTGCAGGTTGATGATTATAATTAGTCCTTATCCCAAAAGAAAACGTCATGACATTGAGTTAAATACCCGACAAGTTTTCTGTCCTGGGTGACATACTTCCTTTTTAATCAGGAAGTTTGTCCGGGAAATTTGACTTTTTTTTTTTTTTTTTTTTTTTAAAGGCTTTAGTTACGTTTCAGCAATAAACCATTTGCTATTGCTAGTCAGTTGCAGAGGGGGTGGGACATTCTCTTTCTAGAGAGTAGATGTAGTGTAGGATGTTGTGTAGAATGAGTAATCAATATTTTGGTAAATTTTCCTGGAAAAGAAAGAATTTTAAATGTGTTTTAATGGAAGTAATGACAAATCTACAGAGTATAACGGATTATAAAAAAAAAATGTATGACGGGAACTTGCATCTATCGGTTGTTGATTGAATTTTGAGATTTGGGCGTTGACTTGAATGAATGTGAGCTCGCAGTCGATTGTGGAGGGGTGGGTTTATGCAGACTAAAGGACTGGAGAAGTATGGCATACGTCACCAGAGAGAAGTCTGTTATTTTGACCGTAAGAGTTATGACATTTTGAATGGATTAATCATTCACAATAGGGTAGATTGGATGAATTTTCATGCCGACTTCAAGTTAATTTGTCTAGTAGCAATGGCTTCAACGCTAATAAACATGGACTAAAAGCCACAGAATTTTGATTTTACGAGGTCTTTAACATGGAATATGAAATGTAAAGAGGGTCTATACTCACCCTCTACCGGGCAATAACGCGTGACTTTCTCAGGCATGAGCTGGCGTTCTTTGTGGCGGCAGTAAACCTCCACTATCTGTTGCCGACACTCCTTGGTCTTGGCACGAGAGAGGGCGGAGATCGCCTCTTTGCCGCTGATCTCGCATTTGGGCGGCTGGTCGTATTTGATGTCTGCAGTGGGTGTGGCAGATCGCTTGGCCTGCTGGAGGTGGTGCCGGTGCTGCTGGGTTTGCTGTGGATGAAGGGTGGGATTGGCCTTCCGGTGAAGTTCGGTGCGCGTCTGATTGTAGCCACCTTTGTTCTGTGCATACTGAATGACCTCATTAGAGTTCTTGCTCAAGCTTTGCTGCGCATGCGCCTTCTCCAGAAGGCCTTGTTTGTGCTTGCCGGGCACATGTCTCTGTGTCTGTGAACGTGCCCCGAAATTACTGTTGTCTATGTTCTCAAAGTCTTTGGGAACGGAGTTCTCGTTGTTGCTGTCCACGCGGACTTTCTCCTTGGGCCGGTGCGAGTAGTAGCCCTGAAAGATGAAGACGAAACAGTTAGTAAATTAGTTACTACTACCAACAGAACGTCAATGTCACGACAGATAAAACCAACAGGTTTTATACCTTATTTACTTTTGTAAGTAATCAGACATACAATTTTTTCATGATTTTTTTTTTTTTTTTGGATGAACAATAATGTTCTCTTTAACCACACAGTAATTCACTGTGAGCATGACCTTGTATGGGCCATTTCTGATATTTTGCAGTTTCCTGCAAGTGTCACTGTTGATGAAATATTCCACTAGCAATGGTGTGTGCAACAGGAAGGAGGTTGCAGCCATGACCCGAGCGCTGATCTGATTGCAGGAGACATCTCTGTAGCTGTGAAAGCTTTAGGAGAGGATATGATCTCTGACATGACAGGATGAATATCTACATGGTGTTTTGCAAATAAATGCATGTGCAAATTGCAAATTTATCTTTTTCACTTTATCTCTTTATATATTTTGGTAGCAATCCTTTTGCTCATTTCAGCTTGAACAAACAAGTTAAATTCTCAGTCTTATACTGAGAATAAATATGTTGATTATTAATATTAAACTTTTCACATAACAGCTATACATAAACATATTACTCTACCATTGAAAAGATTTTTTTTTTTCTTTGAAAGAAATTATTTTTATTCTGCTAGCATGCATTAAATTGATCAAACACGTGATTGGTTCTTTTATATTGATTTTTATATCATATTGAGTGTTTGGATATCTCTGCCTTATATAACTTGTGACAACCACCATTTCGACATTACAACCACTTTGACATGTTCTCGCTGACTTCTCCACGCATCACATCCAATGACTCCTACGCCCCTGTCAACCGCTCTTACTTTTCCCCTCAACTCGTTCTGTCCACCGATTACTGTGGCAGTCTTAAAGTACACATAACAGTAGACAACCAGAGAGATATTAATAAGAGGAAATGGAAACAAACTAACAGAGAAAATCAACGAGATGGAGATGAGGACAGGAAGTAAGAATAGGCACAGCTGCAACTCTCATTTCCTAACCGTTACGGTGCAATTTGTCTACAGAGCATTTATTAAAGCTTGTTGGTGAGCTTGCAGAGTGTATTATTTGTGAGGGAAAACTTTCAAAGACAAATCTCTGTCACGTCACCCGCACTTTGGCCCTCTAAAGGCTGCAGTTTAGAGCCGACTCCACTCCTGTCTGCTCCTCCACCTCCTCCAGGAGCTTTCAGGAGGAAATTACAGTGCCCCGGATTAATAGCCTGAGCAACCACAGGAGGCAAGTTAGGCTGCTGGAGAGAAGACTATCGATCGCTTGCAAAAATCTGTCATTTCCCAAGGTGCTCTGGGAGCCCTGCTCTGCACCGCTGAGCACCTTGGCAGTTGCAGACCTTCTGTATTCTCTCTCAAGGGGAGGAGGCTCCCCCCTCTCTTGCATCATCCATCAGAGGTAGGGTGGGAGTCGCATACTCGTTTATCAAGCACACTTTTATCTGGCTCTTCTTCTGCCTCTCTGATGGCGAAGAACATCACGGGCCACACACACACACACACACAAACACTAGAACTGGGTGATATATACCATAGAAATGTGTCAACCAGCAGAGATTCTGCTATATCGCCAACACTGACGCATGATTTACAAAAAAAAAAAAAGGAAAGTACAGTCTACTGTAACTGTGCCACAGATGAGCACTTCTAGTGTTCACAGCTTCACTGATGACAATAAGAGCAATTTAGTTTTAGTTTCTGGTGTAACTGTGGGTATATGTGATTGCTGATATAAATGACATGCCTGCAGTCATTGGCATGGTGGTGAGGAATGCTCCAAGACTGGAATGCTGCTTTGCCTGTTCTCTCAATGCCTCACGTCAGAGACTGTTTGACTACTATAGTTATATGTAACTGTACACCTTAATGGTTTAAATGAATGAATAAGGTTTGAGGGAGAGTGCACACATGAAACTTAAAACCAAACAACACTCCCTTAATCTGCCCTGTTTGTCTTCTAACTTCAAAGTCCAGCAGCTAATACGTGGATACTGTGGGAATAATAAAATATTATTTATGAAAAATGCTCTGATCCAGGCCAACATGAATCCAGCCAGGAATATAGTTTCTTAAGCAATTAAAGTATTAATTTTTTAACAATAAATTATTAATAGTTTAAATACTGAAGTTTAATTAATAGGGCTGTGAATCTTTGGGTAGACAGCGAATTGATTCAATTCACAATTCATAGGTGTTCGATTCGATTCAAAACGCTTCACATTAAAATTCGATTCGATTCTGCATTTTTATATGCATTCACAGGGTTATTGAAATGCTTTTCCCAATGTGTCTTAGTCAGGGGGCAAATTACACAGTGGCCTTCAGGAGGTCAGAGAGTAAGGGCAAAAAAAAAAAACCCTTTTGTCCGTTGTTAATGTTAGTTTATGTTAGTTATAATGATGCTGCATAACTTTATTTTAATAGCCTAAAAATTGGCATTTGTAGAAATTTACATAAGCCAAAATTTTAAAGCCAAAAAGGCTTTAAAAGTATTGTTAGCTCATGTTAACTATAGTGTAGGATAGTGTTAATGGCTACACAACCTTATTAAAGTGTTCCAGGTACATTAAACATACTAATGCTTACATGGAGAGACTACCTTAGAATATGCCCTTTCCCAACTAATCCTAAACTAACTTTTCTTCACAGAATATTAAGAAAATCCCTCTTTGTTCTCTTTATACTGATAATTTTCCTTACAATGATTCTGAAAGAAAACGCGCTGGGTGTCTACTGTTGCTATAGTAACGAACACAACTTTAATGCGCATCTGATGCGTTTCCTTCGCACATTCAGTTTAACAACATTAAGTTAAATTTCATTTATCATTCATTGGAATGTGCGTATGAGACACTTACATTATGTGTTTGCTCCGTCCATGCAATAAATGCGCGCCCTTGAATAAGCGGGGTTTTACTTTAACTGCTCAGGTAATGTCAATGGTATGACCCACTTCCATAAAACTTAAGTACTTTATCTTATAGAAAATAACAGTGACGTTTCCACGCAATGAAAGCGTTTTATTTCAACAGTAGTGGCCACGCAATGACTTGGCAGCTTTATCAATGGCTTGATCGGTTTGACTCAGGAGGACTATTGCCATCTCAATAGAGAGCTGTCATCTGCTCATGTGAATAGCAGTGGCCGTCCTGAGGAGAGCTCAAACGTGGGCTTCTCAATGAGAGCTACGGACAGAGAGCGAGCGCAATCCAGTGAGAAGCGGTAAAGAGTGCAGCGCTTATCTGTGAAGGAGAGCTGTGAGGGCGAATTACGGCGCACAATGCCTCCCCATCAATTTGCACATGTAGTAATTTAATGTTTTTATATTTTAAAGCGCTGAATCGCTATAGAATCACGATTAATCCGATTCTTAGCATTTTACATCGATTATCGGCCGACATTAACGATTCACGATTCAAAAAACATGTTTCAAGATCTATGCATATGCATCGTCAGGATTTGTAATCGATGCATCGAGAAAACGAGTGAATCGTCACACCCCTATTAATTAATTTAACACTATAAAAGATTTTGACAAACCTCTAACCCAAAATCTAACAAAAATCTAAATTTTGTAAATCTTTCAACTCCACTGGCATTTTTATTATGAATTATAATGAAATTGTTATGTTTTGTTTTGATAATTTGTTATCTTGTTATGCCAAGCTCTAAAATATTTTAATCGGGTAGAAATTGTGAGTAAAATATATTCAAAAATCCTTTTCTTTAATCATTATCTAGTAAATCATGAAAAACTGGAAAAGTCATGGGACCTTTGAGTATTGTTGTGGACAATGAGGCGCCATGGAGTCAAAAAGATTGAGAACCACACCTACTACTAATAATTAAAGGTCTATTCAAATTCAACACACACACAGGTTTGTTTTTGTGAATTGTGGGGACATTCCATAGGCATAATGGTTTTTATTTTGTACAAACCGTATTTTCTATTGCCCTACACCAACCCTACACCTAAACCTACCCATCACAGAAAACTATGCACATTTTTACTTTTTCCAAAAAAACTCATTCTGTATGATTTATAAGCCTTTTGAAAAATGGGGACATGGGGTAATGTCCTCATAAGTCACCCTCTCCTTGTAATACCTATGTCATACCCATGTCATTATACAAATTTGTGTCCTGATGTCTCATTAAAAACACATGCGCACACACACACACACACAAATGCTGACAATGGTCCTCCATAACTCCTGCAAGTTATGTAGTAGTAGCACTAGCACCTAAGTGCAGGAGATGAGTTGCCTGGATACATACGGGTGAATTGCATTGCTTGTTGGATTAACAGGGACTGAATGGGACTGAATGGAAACACTGTTAGTCAACTATTAGGAGAGTCATAAATACTTCAGTCATCTGAGAAGCTGACGCAAAAGGACGTCAGAAAACATTACATGACTCAGCTTAAGGCTACAGAATCTGAGCTTTGACTGTGAGCAAGGCTTACAGAAGAGGAAAAATGCATGGGGAACAGATGTGCGAGCTGGTGCACATATGGATGCAGACATGAAAAGTGCATTCATGCAATGAAACTATGCGACTATGACTCAAGACAGTGGGCCAGGAACTAAAGCATCACTTTCCATTAATAATCTTATAGCCTCTGACCAAACATAACATCTCACCCCAATAAACTGATAACAAATTTGCTAATGCAATAAACTTGCTTTGATGATAAAGCTTTTGTACAGGGAAATGCAGGCCGCAAATCCAAAAGTCACTTCCAATCACTACTCATGCTATTTCTGACCATATGTAACACCTCAGTTTGCTTCTCCCAGCAGAAGGTCAGCAAAGTTTGCCTCACCCAGTGCCCCAAGGCTGCAAGGGTCACCTTCCTAGAGGCTGCCCTCTCCCTGACCTCTCTGCCTGGGTAGCTGCGCAGGGTCGGTGCAGGATGAGTCACAGAAAGCTCCAGCAGGATGGGGGTGGAGATGGTCACATGTGCAGACTAGACGCAGAAGGTGAGCTTGCGAGCTGGTTATAGTATGCGGGACGGGCGCTGAAACCCAACTCTGACCTTTCCTACACCACAGAGAGCAGCTCCATCAATCACCGTGACTGTCTACAAGCTACTCAATCAAACTGAACCGATGGCAGCGATCCACATCGAATCCTCATCTACAGAGTGTGTGTCTGAATCTTAATAAAAACAGCCACAGATGACCTGCTCGTAAAGGTCAAACTATGGACAAGTACAAAAGAACACTAGGGCTATGTTTGGCATAGTGTTGTAAAAAATATCACTATTTCGATGTATTGATACTGAAATATCTAAAACGGTTCCAATACTCTCTTTCTGCAGTATCAATACACTGATACCAGCTGCGCGTTCTCGCTGTTTCTTCTCTCTGACAGCGAATTGACACACACCCGCCTCCTCTCATCCACTTGTATCATTCACTCTGATTGAATAGTGCTTGTATTGCACAAAATTTTAGTCAGTCCTGCAGGTTTTGCGCTCATAACCAAAAGCGCACACAAATGCAAATGCAGTCAAATGCATACAAAATTAGGTCAAAATGCCCATCTTGCTGAGTATTCAGGTAAATACAGTCAGTTTTGGAACATAAATAGTTGAGAGAAAATGCATGTTGTGTAACAGTATATTGGATCCATGCATAAGCTCTTAAAGTGACAGCTGCCTAATAAACCTGCTGCTGTCTGTCATGGTAATCAGTGAACAAAAGACAAAGAGAAAAATCACTCGCTGCTCTTGACTGAATAACTTTTGTACCTTTAATTGTAAGCATTAATCTGTATTTAATTTATATAGTGAAAACTATGCAGTGTTAATTTACATTTGATTACTTTCATTTCTGTAGTATTTCGTACCTGAATACCACCTGAAAAACTTAAAGCCATGTTTATTTCATTTGTCTCTTAATTCTATTGTATTTATTTGTGCTATCATTTGCAATTTGTTTATTTGTTCTTATTTTATTACCCACCGTTGGGGTTTTTCTTTGTAAATGTAGTTCAAAATCAAATAAAGCCTCCCTGTGCTGCATGTAAGCTATTACAACAAATTACCCAAATTATCAGAAATTTATGATAAAATAAATTATCTGTATAGTGGTTTATATGGCAGTTTTCTCCGTGGTATCGAAAATAGTATCGAATACTGATATTTTTCAAGGTATTGCATCGAAGTTAGAAATTCCAGTATCGTGACAACACTAGTTTGGCATACTACATACTGCACATTATATACTTAAGACTAGTAAGAGTTAACGGTTGTTGGCAGTATTCAAGAAAATCAGGGCTGATATTATTCACATGGAAATGGAGAGTCACATCAGGCAAATGAGATACAGAAAGTCATTATGAGGGTAGCACGCCATTCAGAGCTGAACTGGAAATCATTTAACTTCCAAAATTTAAAATTAATTTGATTTAAGGTAGCAAATATGATGCAGAATTGCAATTTAAATTTAAGGAGGAAGAATAAAAATTCTAAATTTAAAAAAAAAAAAAAAAAAAAAAAAATCAAGGAAAATTCATATAACTACAAGGCAAACTTTTTTTTACTATATAAGAAAGGTTTTTCAAGAGAAATTAAATGTGTTGACAAACCCATCTGAAAATTTGGTTTAAAAAGTCAGTTTTAAGGTTTTATAGGCCTTAAAAACATAATTGAATTGTAAGAAATGTCACTCATTTTATATATACTTTATATTTAATAAAAAATAGACCAGGTTGGAAGAACACTTCTATTCCCAGAATGCCATTACCTATTCAACTTCCTTAAATTCAACTTCATATTCCAATTCAACATCCTGTGGGGTGTGGCCAATACAATTTAAATACATACTTTGGTCATTATGAATTCAGAAAATCTGCATATTGTGCACAGTATTCAAGCTATTTACTATAAAGTGTACTATAAAGAGTACTATTTACTATAAAGAGTAGAATTGGATGATGGTCAACGGCATCATCCAAAATTTCTACCATACTCTCAGGGTGTTTATATCTTGCTGCCATCACCTTGTGGTTTCATTCTGGAGATGGAGGCCAAGCTAAACCAAACTGAATTAAAATTGATTTGGATATTAGGCAGACTGAGTGAAAATTGCCTATGGGCTTTTATCACCTCTGCAAACAGAAGAGTTGTTCCCAACAATGAGGCAGACTTTCTTTCAAACAGCAAAAACCACAGAGGAAGTCTTTCAATGTTTGTCAAGCCAAACAAGCAGTCTAACATGCATGCAACCACACTTACGAAAACATAACCAGTACAGTACAGTATTTGCATGCCTAGAGACATTGCTCTGCCTCTCTCACACACTGTTTTGCTCTGAGCAGTGTCCCTGTCCTGTGTGATTCAGTCTAATGAAGGGGCTGGTCCCTTAGTCATTCTTGCTCACAGCTCTTAGTGGGCTACTGGGAAAAATTGTGAAAAGCGCTTCCACTAGAGATGACAAATAAGCCCAGCTCAGCCCCCCAGGCAGAGAAGTGCAGGTCTGCATGAGACACTCAGCGGACTGTCAGAGCTACAACACCTTCTTCTACAAGATCAACATGAGTCAAAGAGATGCCGTAAAACCAGAACAAGCATATTACATTAGAGAAGATAGTTTATCTTGGAGAACAAGCAGACAAGGCAGAAAGAAAATGTTTAGAAGAAAAAGAGAGAAAAGGCAATAGGAAAAAAGAAAATTAAGACGGCAAAGGTGGGAAATGGCCACAAGAGGAAGAGAACTTCTGTGGTTTACGGTCAATTAAAACTTAAAGAAACATGTGCAGGCAAAAAAACAACAACAACAAAAAAAAAAACAAACAAAAAAAACAAAGTTTGCATCATTTCACTTCCAGAATCTGCCATTTTTCAGAGTGAAACAGGATGCTCAGTGCAGAAAAGTATCAATTCATCGCAATTATTTGAATCAAGAATGAAGCCAGACCAAATGCGAGTTTGCTGAAATAGTCCCCATCTATCATTTTTCTCTATTGGTTAACATTATCCAATTACCCATATTTCAAGAGTAAGTTATTACAGTTGGATTAAAGGACAAAACATTGCTATTTGGAAAAAAGTGCACAAACAATCACAATATGACCAGGAGCACGCATATCCATCGCATTTCCACGAATTTAAAGTCTGTAATCTAGAAACACTTAGTTACTTTCCACTATGCACACCCAAAAACACTCTGATAAACCCATTTAGACTCCTGACAAACATTCATGATGGATGAGAAATGTAACCTGCTCAAAACAGTCTTTGATAAGTAGCTACGAGACATGATCACGGGACTTCAAACGATGACAACTTCAATGTTTATGAAAGCTTCTGAACTTGAAAGCACACTGCTTTCTTTTTCAACATGTAAGGATAGAGGCCATCATCAGTCCTTGATCACGGCCTGCCACAACATGACTGAGCATTTGTACACAGACGTAGCACAAATCTACTTAACTCTACCGAAAAATCATAGAAAAGCACCCTGACCTACTTCTTACTATGCGTGGTTCATCAAATCCACTAATTGATAAAAATTAACCTTATTTTAGGGTTTATTATGATAAAGAGCTAAAGAAATTGCTCATTTTAAGATAGAGAAATGCTGTTTGGTGCTTTAATACTGACAATAATATGTTTAATTTAAAAGCGTTGTATCTGCTTTTAGCTCTAACAAATGCTTACAGACTTCACTATTAACAGATTAACAGAACTAATACAAGGGCACAAGCTCTAATTGTTTGAGCATTAACGACAGTGCCTCAAGCATGAAGATTTACATTTGAACCCCTATCTGGTCTGTGATTTGTGCACAAAGCTGGTAAGCTGTGGTGGACTAAGCTCAGAATCATCAGTTTTGGGCTCTCTGTGAAGAGCACTGAGATTCCCCATAAGCCTCTGCTTGAGGCGCTTTGTGGCGTTTTTCCTATTGAACGCAGCCCCAAGCTTGCTGAGCACCTGTTGGCATGAGGCCTGATTGGCATCATCCTCTTCCCTCTGAAGTGCAGGGCCCACAGCTCTCACCAGTGCAAATGAGCAAACATTAAGCCAGGCTTAGCCTGCTGCTTTAAGGTTTAAGGCCTCGGCTTTTGTATCAAGTGGTCAACAGTAATCCATTATGGTAGGGATTTCTGGCACTGTCTCAGAAAATGCTTTCCTAAGTCTGAGGGATATGGAGTCGTGCAGCTCAACTAGTGAAAGCTGGCCTGTTTAAGAAGGTTTCCAGTTGCCAACCCCACATCTCATCAGTCTTGCGCATTCTGTTCTTCTTTATCAGGGTTGAGCAAAATTCAAAAGTGAAGAAATGGCTCCATTTGAACTGAATAGAACTGGCACATCTCACAGGAAGTTGGGATGGTTCACTCAAAAAGAATTCACTCACCCTTATGTCATCGCAAACCTGTATGCTTTTCTTTCATTCATCTGTGTAACACAGAAGAACATGTTCTGAAGAAGCCCACTGACAATGTATGGACAAAAACACTAAGACATATTTTAAAATATCCTTTGAAAGAAAGAAAGTTATACAGGTTAAGAAGGACATGGTGACTTTAAGGGATCTATCTATCCTGCCAACATTAACATTTAAAGTTTGTCTTGATAATTTTGCTTTTCTAGGTAAAAATGAACTTCTTTGAATTTAAATTCATTGTAATTCTACATCCTAACATGTAAATTGCTATTTTGCCTGAATTAAAATTTTGTTCAAATTCAGGAATTTAATTAGAATTTAAAATTCAGTTCTGAATGGCGCACAACCCGGTTACTCAAAGCATTCTTAAGAATAATATTCTTCTTAACTCCTTTTCTTTTTTTATTTTTTAACTTAAGAATAGTTAACAATCTTTTATATTACCAAAAACCTGTTATTTTCTTCTTAAGAAAAAAAGAAAGAAAATATTTATGAATTTAAGTATATTTTATATATATATATATATATATATATATATATATATATATATATATATATATATATATATATATATATATATATATATATAAGTACACTTAGGAACATTCCTACAAACAGTATTTCTTAGAATTTATCTTAAGAAATTCCTTAAGAAAAACTTTCTTAAAGGGGTCCTTGATTATGATTTCACTTTTTTAACTTTAGTTTGTGTGTAATGTTGCTGTTAGAGCATAAACAACATCTGCAAAGTTACGATGCTCAATGTTCAATCCAAAGGGAGATATTTTCTTTTACAGAAAATAGCTTTTTTAAGGACTACAACAAACGGCTGGTTGGGACTACAATGAGCTTCTTCCCGGGTTGGTGACATCACAAACCCCACAATTTACATAAATCCCGTTACCGGGAATGCGCAACAAAGGGGGTGAGGCCATGTTGGGATGATTTAGAGAAGAGGAAGAGTTGTTGTAGTAGAGTGTTGTTGCCATGCCATCATTTTATGCCGGGCTGCTTCACAAACGAGGGTCAATTCAATGCTGGATTTACACAAAAGATTAACATGACGGCACATGCTAGTCGATGATTTCACAGCGATCAACTCCACAGCAACTACATAAATTTATCCACCAACCATTCAGAAACGTCCAGTTTCATTCTAAAAGTTGTAACTTCTTCTTGAGTCTCTCCATCAGTGTCCGACTCCGGTTTGAACAATGTAAGGCTGAACACCGTTACTGACAATCGTCATTTTTGCTGCGTGAGATTCTCCAGCTTTGTTGTTGTTGAGCAAACAAAGTGTGAGCTGTTAAACTTCACAGATACATTCTGGGGACACCAGAGACTTATATTACATCTTGTAAATGCGGCATTATAGGTTCCCTTTAAATCTGGCCCCTGATCTGTTTCAGAGAGCAATTCCACACAATCACATTCCACGCATGTTCTTTAGTTAAACCCGTTACATCAAAACAAACAAACTACCACCTTTCCGTCGACAGGAAACCTTCGTTAATGAGGGGGGTAAAGCCTTGTAGGCAGAGTGTTTAAAGAGGCATACAAATGAGGCAGTGCAGCAATTAGACAGAATCCACAATGGATGCGGCCACTCTCGGCTAAGGATTTCTTAATGAATGCTCAAGGTGCTGCTTCTGAGACAGATTGCTCGACATGTGGCCTCCTCGCATAAGAAGTGGTCTGGGACTTGGGCCCCAATGCCTTTACATAACCACCCCTTTCAGCCAGGAAGCGTGGGAGAACTACAGCTTTGTGTGGGCGACAGGACCGCGGGGCGTGCGTGTAAAAAGCAGGTCTGTGTAGGAAGACCCACTGCTCGTTCATTCCGCTTGTGTAAACAGGCTGAAACCCACCATGCTCAGAAATACATTTCCACGAACCAGGACCGAGAACAGCCCCACCCTGGCTCGGGTCCTTCGGTTCTCTCTGCCACACGCACCACCAACAGCACACTGAAATGGGGTGTATTTTGGGCTAATCTCTTCTCCGATTGCTAATAGTAAGGTATATGCATGGAACAACCCAGATTTGGACATAATGACAGCAGCAAGGTCAGCGCAAAAGGCGGTTTTCTAGGCCTGTTATTTGGGAGGCATCAACCAATGGAGGACTAAAACATTCAGGCTCCTTTCTGTGGCCCATGTGGAGGAATAAGAACATCAAACAGACTCCCAAAAGTGGACTGGCAGAACTCGTCTCAGGTCAGTCTTCCCCTGCTTTGCTTTTACAACAAATGCCAGTGCCATGCTAACACCCCTAAACTCTGCAGATGTAGAGTTTGGCTCAATCAGGTTATACACACATGGGACTTGACGGATGGCTTCTCTGCCAGCACGGTCCAGTCGTGCACAAGCATACAGAGTATCAATACACAATCTGTAACAGAAAACCCGAGAAGCACCGGACCGTTAATTGGCATACCATTCCATCCTTGCCATCCCGATTTCAAAGGCTCTGGCCAACGGCACAACTCAGCAGGTCTCAATTTAACTTTTTGGTAATGCATTAGCACGCGGATCCACAATGAAAGGGCCCTTTTGTCTGAATACAACGATCAAACTGCATTACTTTACATAGTTAGAAAATGAATTACATTTTTATCAGCTTGTAACAGCAATCCGGTCCTTTTCTTTAATAGTTACTAATCTGTAGAAAACCAGCATGTGGGAGACTACAGTACCTTGTAAAATCTAATTACACAACAATTGCAGTCATTGTGTTGATTACATAAAAAGTATGTTTCTAAACAAATCATTCAAACAAACCATTTCCTAATTATCCCCCATTAAGAGCTATGTTATAAAACTGTGCATTGATACAAAACAAGCAAACAAACAAACAGTAAAAATAACCAAACTGAAAGCCATATTATAATTAGAAGCTGTTGCAACTCATGCAAAAAGGAACAGAAGGTACATCCAAATTTCTCTGCTGCTCTGCTACAAGTCACTGTAGGCCTATATCTAAAAATATTTAAATGACGATTATAGACTAGATGTGTGAGGAGGGAACCAATTTAGACAAACATTGGCAGCACACATGCTACATCATTTATCTGAGTGTGACGCAGAGTGGATGTCGATACTAGAAAATCAATGGCGAGAATAGTGATGCAACAGTCCTGTTCAGCAACGGGGTGCCCTTTCACGGACAGCAGAACACTGCAACTGCATTCAATGCCAGCAGACACTCGAAAAAAAAAAAAAAACGCTTTCCTTCTGTTCATGACTCAGTACTTTTGCTGTTCTCTCAGCTCTACTGCTACAGCAAAACAAAACATGCTGTTTGAATATTCACACATCATTTCTCCACACACCTTGACTGAGAGTTCTGAGGTCAGTTGTTTGTCTGAAACAAAGACATTTTTCTTCTTTTTTTGGATAGATAGCTGTATACCTCAGAGCTCAATAAATCTGCAAAAACGCCCTGAATAAGTACTGATTACCTCTCCTATCCATCTCCTTTAACAGATCTCATTTACATCCATCCATCATGGCACAGCTCCATCAGATCATATCCAATTCTGATATTAACCCATGGCTGTTATCCATGCATTAATGTGCCCCTCTGATTGGAAACCAAATAACAATATTATCCACATCTGACGTCCCAGTTCTGCATTAAATCCAAGCTCAGCCTGGCATTTGCTTAATTTATCTCTTTCAGATCTCAGCAGTTTAATTCTCAGTATTCCCTCAAGAAGCCAACTACTTCTTGGCATTCTGTCCTTGTAAGTAAAAATATGTTCTTGTGACCTACCTGATTAAAAAAAAGTTAAAGAAGTCTTTTATGCTCACCAAGGCTACATTTGTTTGATCAAAAATACAATAAAACTGTATAATATTATTACAGTTTAAAATAACATTTCTATTTTAATATATTTTAAAATGCAATTTATTCCTCTGATGGTAAAGCTGAATTTTCAGCATCATTACTCCAGTCTTCAGTGTCACATGATCCTTCAGAAATCATTCTAATATGATGATTTGATGTTTAAGAAAAATGTCTTATTATTATCAATGCTGAAAACGGCTGTGCTGCTTAATATTTTTTTTGAAAACCGTGATACAATTTTTTTCAGGATTCTTTGATGAATAGAAAGTTCAAAAGAACAGCAGTTTTTATATAAATCTTTTGTAACATTGTTACTGTCAATTTTGATCAATTTAATGCATCCCTGCTAAATAAAAGTATTAATTTCTTTCAATAAAACAAACTTAATCATATCTAAGCGTGCATTCTTTGCAAATGGGTGTCATTCATTTGAAGTGGATACAACACAACTTTTACAAACAAAAAGTGATCTAATTGAACAGTACCACTGTATACCCTGTAATTTGCATACTGTTTCAACAACATGCCCCAACCTGGTACCCAAGTTTTGTTTATTCTGACTTCCCTACTCTTTACACAGGGCTATCTGTTCTGCCCAGCCAGAAATGTATAATAGTAGAAGGTAGCTGCAGGCTCCAATATGAACCTGCCCACCACTTGCCCACACGCAACCAAGTTTCCAACATTCTACCAAATGCAACTAACCCTTAACCATGCACTGTAATATGCATATGCAAATGTTGTTTTGCATGCTAGTATCCCCACCTGACATCTTGGGTTAGTTCACCCAAAAATGAAAATTCTGTCATCATTTACACATCCTCCAGCTGTTCGAAACCTGTATAAATTTCTTTCTTCTACTGAACACAAAAGAAGATATTTTGAGGAATATGGGTAACCAAGCAGTTGATGAACCCCATTGATTTCCATAGTATGGAAAAAAAATACTATGGAAATCAATGGGTTCCGTCAACTGTTTGGTTACCAACATTGTTCACAATATCTTCTTTTGTGTTCGGCAGAAGAAAGAAATTCATACAGGTTTGGAACAACTTGAGGGTGAGTAAATGATGACAGAATTTTATTTTTTTTGGTGAACTATCTCTTTAACTAGCAAGACTAATTTAAATATGTATATATAAAAAAAAAACGGTTGTAGTTTTTAGAGTATATTTTAGAGTAATTTATTTTATCATTTTTTTTAACGTATAAAATGTATTTATTTTATTTGTTTTCATTCATTTTAGGATCTTAATATCGCCATTTATCAGTTATCACCTATAACGTAAAAATAATTATCACCAGGATATTAATATGAGTGCATTCCTAGTCCCACCACTACACTCTTCAGCCACTTTTATTTTAAGAACTGTTTACACAGAGCTCTTCAATTTGATTGTGCAGTAAAATAAGAGGAGGAGAGGCTGTACAAAAACGCTGAAATGTAGGGAACTGCACTATCTTTAAGCCCTTAATTTGAAACAATGATGGGACATGGTGTGGAGAACCACACTTCAAAAGACTCAATGCGCCCATGTGCCTATTAAAACTTGAAAAGAATCTCATAAAAGGAGGGAAAGGCCTCACAAAATTTGGAAGAAGAGATTAGAACAACTCTTCACATGACAGTCAGAGGGACTGCCAAGCTATGAAGGGGGAAAAGCCACATTTACTTCTCACAGTACGTTAGAGAGAGAGAGAGAGAGAGAGAGAGAGAGCGAGCTCTGAATGCAGAGGTGACGAATGACTGAAGAATTCGAGCAGAAAATGGATTCTCAGATTGGGGCTGAGCCTAACCCCTTGGCCCTCATATCTGGCTTTTCCTGAGCTCTTCCACATGCTGCCAGTCTACTTCCACCCAAACACAGGCCAACATCACGTCAGCATCATATCCGGAGAGTTATCAGTATGTATCTATGTATGTGTGTGTGTGATGGTTCCTACCATTGATCCTGTTACACCTGAAGTTCTCTGTCTCTCCCTACAACTTGTAGACACAGATGCAGGATTCCCTGCCTGCCTCGGAGCTGTTATGAAGTATTGATTTCCTTTATAGTATGTGGCTGTGGTCAGGGCTATGTGCTGAATGTGGTTGCATTGTACATCACTGTGCTTGTGGGAGAAAAAAAAAAAAGAACACTGAGGTTTATGGATGAGTCTGACACTGTGACTACAGATGCAATCCCACACTTTCCTGCTGGCACAAGGGATTTGTCACTAAGAAAGCACTAAAAAGCAGCAGGGTGGACATGTACCATGGCAATACCATGGTATGACTCAAAGTGTCTTGGATGGCATAGAAATATGGTAATAGTTTAGTACCATCATGTCGTTTCTAATGGGGAAATGATAATACAGAACAGTGGTGGGAAAAAGGACTATTTAATTTTCAAACTGAAGTTGGCAGCAAGCAAAAAAAAGGCATATGCAGTAAAACTCCATAGAAGGAAGAAACATGCATTTGTTGCAAGGAATGAGACATGAACAATTAGAAATAAAAATATAAAATTATTCACCAAAGTATATGTAAATTTTTTTCAATATTACCGTTTTTCAATATTAGTGTATATTATATATATATATATATATATATATATATATATATATATTACATTACAATTCAAGAGAAAATAAAAGACAAATGCAACTACAAAATGCATTTTGCTCAATAGTAGTATATGGGTCTATTTTATATGCTATAAAATAAATGTGAATAAATTAAATTTGAATGCAATTTTAAAAAAATATATAGATAACAGATGTAAATAAACAGATTTCCTAAAATATATTAAATTATTTAAAATTTTAAAATAAAAGCTTATGTAGATTTGTGTTTTTCTACTGTTAAAATGCATATTGTTCAGTTGTATAGCACTGTTTTTTATAACAAAGTGTCTATAATTTACTAGACAATGCTATTTTGTAAAAAAAAAAAAGCAAGCTACAAACCCACTTTCTTATATATATATATATATATATATAAAAAATTATTTATAAAATTAAATGTATGTTTATATTTTTATTTATTACTGTTAAAAGATTTATCAATCAGAGAAAATAAAAAGACAACTGTGTTTTGTTCATTATCTTTACGGTACTATTGCATATGCTATAAAAAAAATCTGGATAAAACTAATAAATTATTTTTAATTGAAATTGAGCTGAAAATGATTGTAATCTTCTAGAAAAAAAACCTGCTTTTGAAAATAAAAATGCAACAAACCCTCATGGGATCATTATATGCATATTTTTCATGGCCAATTTTTTTTTTTTTTTTTTACTTTTTTTTTTTTTACAAGCAAACTGGCCAATTCTGATAACGGTAGTAAATTTGTTTGTTGTTTATTTACTCTATAAGAAGCAAACTGGCCTTAAATAATAACTGTAGCCATTTGAAATTAGAGGCAACCTCTGCATTTTTTTACAATCCAAACAATTACAATCCAAACAAAGATGCTACACACATGTAGCATGAGCAGTTGTTTTTGAATTAGACTATATAATCTCAAGATTTAAAGCAAAAACAAAATGTCCCGTCTCTGGCCTGTGTTAACGTCCTGTTTACAGACTTTGCTATTTTTCCACATAAATGGCATTTTGAGAAATGACTGCAATGCAGTTTGTGTGCAAGTCCAAAATAGAGATCAGCCAAAATAAAACTAAAAACCGTTCGGTTGCCGATTGTGTGTTGGGAGCAAAAATCGTCCGGTTTCAATTGATGGCCGGTCGAGCGGTGCATCAACAAGCAGGACAGAGGATCTGTAATAGAGAAAGAGACTCCCGATGGGCGGTAGAGACTTGAAGTGGTGCAGCTGGAGAAGTATGCGACCGCCATCAACAGATGATCTCTAGGGCTGTGGCCTTTTCTCTTGGCCAGAATCAGCATCCCTTCAGACCCTATGGGATCAGTTAGCCAGTGCAGTGCTATTCATCAGACAGCTAAATCCTTCCCATTACAAAGTGAGAGAGAGAAAAAGGATGAGCAATATAGGCAGAGACAGAATTAGAATGTAACAGAGAGAGAGAGAGAGAGAGAGAGAGAACACCAGGGGGGAAAGAATGATTAGGGAACTTTGAGGCAGCCATAGACTTTAATTACACTAACTATGCTGGTTTGGAGGGGAAGTGTTTTAATACCTCCATAAACTGCCCTAAAATGCGTTGCAGACCGCTCTGAAACAGTCAGGCAGCAGACTGCGGGCACAGTGGCAGGCTGGCACAATCCTTCCACGTCGCCTCGGTGTTGAAGAGCAATAACAGCGGGCTGAGGTAGATTAGCAGCAAGACTTACACACTCGGTGACGTCTTTTATGAGCAGCGCTGCCTTAATGTCATGGAGGCTGTAACCAACACTTACACTAAATCAACCTAAATAGAAACTTAAATGGCAAAGCGAATGAAAACTAATGTCAGAGAAAAAGGAAGCAAAGATATGCAAATAACAGCTCTCAGGATAATTATGGTCATTTATTTGCCCCCTCCTATTGGCTCAAGGGTGGATTACAGAAGCAAAGCTTGACTCTTAGAGCCAGTGCTTTGGCAGCTTTTCAGTCACCATTACTCAGTGGTGTGTCTCAATTGGATCTTTTCAGCGAGCTCAAGATCATCTGGGAGGCTCTTGCACTCACTCAAAGTATTCAGTCATGTAGTGTACATGCGGATCAGCATGTGCATGATGTTTCTTGGTGGTACTTTAACTATTTCTAGGGCTGGGAGGTATGAAGATTCATCTATACTGCTTTTACAGCTTGGAGTATCTACAAGGATGTACAGAACTATACTATACTCTCCAACAGATCTGCACGATTAGTCGATAAAAGATTAACAATCACAATCTTGATTCAAACACACACGTGATCTCACTCCTAAATGACAAGGAAGGCTATGTCTATTAAAACTTTGACAAGTACAACAACAGTGAAACATTCAAACCTGTGTTTGCGCTGCTGCTGACCCAGATAGAGCAGCTTTTATGTATAGGTATGAAACAGCTTCACAAACGGTCTTTTCAACCACACAGTATCGTTATTTCTGTCCTACAAACACTCATATTGGAGATAATAATATATAATTAGGGCTGCCCTCCACTAAAGAATTTTCTAGTCGAATAGTATTCCTTCATTTAAGCATTTAGTCGACTAATCGCGCGTTTAAATTAATAAACCATACAAATAATAATAATGAACCTTGAATCGCCTATATATAAAAGAGCCTAATCAGCACTCAAGCGCACGGATAAAGCTTGCAGCAGCAATCTGAGAATACTTGCTTTAGATTTGAATCTGTTAATTTAAAAGTAGACATTTCAAGCTTCCCATATATATATTTCTCATGTCTGTGAGGCAAGTATATGCTGAGTTTCGGTTCATTTTTGTGACGTGCTCAAATTCAGAGACCGAGACGGCAGACAGCAGCGCATCCTGTTTGTTTTCATTATTTTAACAAAGCACAGTTTTTTTGTTATTGTGAGTTTACAGAAATAAAAGGAAACCATTTACAGTTTTGAATGTTTATCTGTAACCAAAAAGGATGGAGTATTTTAAGTTAAATGCAAGTGATCACACCTGCACCTCCATGTCATGCAGTAAGCACGCTCTCCACACAAATACTTGGATATTCACCAAATAATAGAATTATCTACGTTAATGTTACAGCATTAGACTTTATGCATTTCAAGTGATAAGCCATATTTAAGGTTGATGACTGATAGGCAAATGTTTGAATTTTCTGCCATTAACGATCTGTTCGTCAAAGACTGTGATTTGCCAATTCCTGTGGAGTTTTTTTCTGCGACTAACCAATACCAATTTTGGTCGTCTAACCCTCTTCTCGTCGCCTAATGGCCCTTTCACACAGGACGCGGAATGCGCTGTGCTCGCCACATATGTATATGCGTATGTATATGTCCCGTGCTAAGAAGCGAGCAATAGCACTAGCCCTGCTAGTAAGAAGAAGAAGAAGAAAAAAAGAGTAGCTCTTGATAGTGTCTGTCATGTCTACATGACACAGCTTTTCTCCCAATGTCTCTATACGACCGCAAACTTGTATCGTATAGCTCTGGAAATTCCAGCACAGACAGTAGGCTACTAGCTGTTCATCCATTTTGCTTTCAGCGCTTGTTTGGATGCCTTGTTTCTACTGGTCGTGTGAGTAATCATCACAGAGCGCAGCGGCAAAAGTTGAACTATTTTGAACTTTGACCGCGGCGTGCGCGCAAGCTTGCCAATGGTGTGCTCCGCTGCACGTGCGCTTTGGTTAACGCAGCAACAAACCATCCTCGTGCTGCACAAGCCATTAAAATAAATGGGTTTCGCAGTGCAGCACATTCCGCGTCCTGTGTGAAAGCCCCATAACGGTTGATTAACTATTAGGGGGCAGCCCTAATAATAATATACTGGGATAAAATTTTATATTTCAGATATAAACACTGATATCTATGGAAGCGATAAAAATAGAGTAAATCACCTTTTGAAAGTAACTTGATGCTTCAAATAAAGATTGTATCAATACATTGTTACACCAGTAGGTGGCTGTTAAAAAATGTATTTGTCATTGAATCATTCATTCAAGAGATTCTTTCAAATACGCTGATTCGTCTATAACGAAGCAATTGAAGTCTTTGTGAATCACTGAATTTTTTTTAAATAATTAAAAAAAAAAAAATTAATTTGAATTAAATAGACAGCAGCAATTATAATTTTGTCAGAACCTCTAGTAAATTACATTAATTTTGGTTTAGTTGTCTGTTCAGAACCGTGATCTTTTTTAACAAAAAAAAAAAGCTCTCTACTCTCCAAACTACTATTTTTTTTATTACCCTGATGTTCCTGTAGGAAGTTAAACAGTACAGTATAGAGCTGACAACAGAGGTCTTTGGTTCGATTCAACAGGAGTGAACTGATAATGTAATGCAAACAGTGTTGTTATTGTTAACTAAAACTACAACTATTAAAAACAGTTTTTATTCTTTGAACTCCAGCTAAAATAAAATAAATTATAAATATTAGATGAAAAAAAAAAAAATGTAAAAATTTTGAAATTAGAAATTTTGCCTTTAAAACTAACTGCAAAATAAAATTAAGTTGAAGTACTAAAATTACTAAAACTAAAATAATAAATTAAAGCAATTTTATATAACATACAAATAATGATAAAAGCACATAAAAATAAAAAACATTAAAAATGACAAACTAAAATTAAAACGAAAACTGAAAATATAAAAATAAAAGCTAAATCAAAATATTAATAAATACTATATAACTATATAAATTATACTAGAATAACACTGCATATAAGTTCCTGAATAAAAGTGCCCACAAAATGAATAAATGTAAAGGAAAACATGAGCAATTAGACAAATGATCTTTGTTTAATGGATGATGAAACTAGGGGAAAAAAATGTCTTATATAGACTTACACTGATGGAGAGACTTGAGTCATATCTCTATATAGACTCTTTTGGCTAGCAAGCAACCACCTAGCAACCACAAAGAAACGTGCTAAAAACAGCTCAGAACATGCCCTGGCAACCACTCCAAACACTCTAGCGACACTTTTGCATGGGTGAACAATACTAAAACTCTAGCTTAAAATTGTAATTGACCATAAACTGACACCTCTCAGTTCAGAGGCACCATCCATCCGCTCTTAACTATAGAGAAGGAGAGGGCACAAGCAAAGTCAGAATGAGCCAATTCCCTCTCTTCATTAGTATTCTTTTCATTCGGCTATTCAACCTTTTCAGGTTGTGAATTTGGTCTTAAATGGATACCCCATTCCTCTTCTTTGGAGTTTCTAAAAGGGCACCCCAAAGTGAAAATATCGAACTGAGAGCCGTGCTTCAGTGACCGGTCCGTCCCTGTACACCAGACACTTGATATTAAGCGATTCTTTCTCTACAGCTTAAAGCGAAAAAGCACAGACCGTGTGGTCGGGTGAATCATAATCAGATGATTCACCTGTCCACCGAATCACACTCAAATAATAAAAAAATAACTGTCTTCCAAGAGGCGGACACCTTACCAGGCTACCAACCACATGTTTACTACTCACAACCAGACTTTTGGCTAAATGGCAAAAGCTTTGGTCTGCTAAGAACCTTTTAAGAACCGCCCACTTAGAAAGTATAAGTTATATTGTATCTACTATTTTGTTTAAATTGGTTAAAAATCAAAAACTAAAAACTAAAATCAGTTACTTTAAATGCTTCAAGCAAATTTAAGCACCAGAACATAATAATGTACAGCATATTCATTTTGAAATTTGATAAAAAAATTACACTATTGTTTAAAAGTTTGGGGTCAGGAACATTTTTTTATGTTTTTGAAAGTTTCTTTTGCACAGGAGGGCTGCATTTATTTGATCAGTAAAAGAAATGTATACAATTTTATATAATCAGATTAGAGCTTGCCAGACTAAGAAAGTGCTTTCTTGGTTTGTCTGCAATATGCATCAGATGGTCTGAAAAAAGACTGAGCGGCTGGTGGTATCAGTAGTCTGGGCAAACAATGAGTTAATAAAGATACACTAGCAACACGTAAAGTATTCTCAAACCCTCTGGGATTGCTGAGGATTACGCCAGGGATTTGAGTAGACACTGGATTAAGGGATTTTTTTTTTTTTTTAAAAGGAGAAAATACACATAAATTGCAGTTTTCTCCTTGAACATGGAGCCTGCACTTAATCACTGCTAGAGACTAAGCCTGGATGCTCAAGATGCTTCTCTGGTATCTTCCAGTCGCTCTTCAACAGTGGGCTTGGGGGGCTCCGGATCCTTGTCAGAAATCAATTGCGAACTTTGCGTTTAAACCTGCTGCTTGTGCAAAAAGCGATCAGAGACGCACAGACCAGCTGCTTAGAGGGATTCACAGGGGGTACTTCCAAAAAAGTGCGAACAGGACTCTCTATTCTGCCAGGATGAGTCGGGGGATCTAACCGTGGGTGGCAGAGGGAGTCTTTTAGCATTCAGAGGCTCAGTGGGAATTCACACCAGCGTGTGATATACTCACATTCTCTAGCTTGCCGCTAAAAAAGAGAGCGGAAGAGTCACGTGATCGGGGCTGTGAAAAAGCCTGCGTCTTGGTCACATGTAGCCGACATGATTCACAAGCCCCAGCAGGCATTGCCTAGAATTATGCCCTTCCAGCGCACTTTAATTAGGTCTCTGTTGCGGGATGCAGAGTGTATAATGGAATGGGTGAAATGGCATTTGTGGCTTGAAAAAGGTGGCGATTTGGGAATGCTCGATGGCTTGTAGACAAAGCTATTTGTGATTATAATATCTTCAGATAATATTCTCCTCGTTTACCATACTAAATTTATCGCTGACATTCACAGACGTCCACAAATGATTCTCCGTTGAATACAGAAATGACAAGAGGATCATTAGCTTTGGCTTCTATGGCATCTACAAAACAAAAATGAGATATGAGAGGTCTCTGAAAACAGAAGATGTCTGCAAACGGGGCCTTGAAAATTCACATCGTGATTTAAATTCTCTGAATTTCACACTCAAGCATAAAACAACACCAGGCCTTATTCCCAGGATGCCTCTCGCTATCTGCATAAAACAAAAACAAACAAACACAAAAACTAGTTTAAGATGCTTACCAATGGGATTTTTGTCTTTCCCTTTGGGATTATGGATTTGAAGTATTTGTTATTGCATCTGCTAAAATCCGTGGCTGATATTAGACCGTGTGTAATGAGGTTGTTGTAGAGTAGCGTGATTATCTGATGCTGGGTGGATTATGGTGGTTGCTTGATGCCGACAAATACACGGACGAGCTGGTTTGGCCCATGTTCAGCGCAGGAATGCAGAGGACACAATATACACAGCGAAGAGAAACAGACTGTCAGACCAACTCAGAGAGGAGACAGGAAAAGAGAGAGAGACGGACAGACATAACAGTCTCAGAGACCTTGTGTACTGAGTCCCTTCAACCTGTTTAGCCAAAGAAGATCTACTCTATTTGAGCGTGTGTGTTTGTGTGTGTGGCATATGTTTGAATGCCATGTGTGTGAATATAGTTGGACCTGTGGGAGTGTTACTGAGGGGGTGTGGTAGTGTTGGGTAAATAGAGACAGACTGAGAAAAAGAGATGGGAAACAGCAAGAGAGACAATGAGAGGGACAGACACAAAGAGAGAGTGATATTCAGAGTAATTCCTCAGATTACAAAACTTTCATTGACATTGACTCTAAATCTAAAATCATTCTTAACAGAAATCTAAAACATGACCACGATAAACTTAAATTTAAGCTCCACAACAAACGTACATATTGCTAAAAACAATGCTGAATTGACAGAAAAGGGTGACAAAGTAGGGATGCATATAGATTCTAGTCGATACCAACTTGTCAAGAATTACTTTCATGTTTTAGCTGATACTGATGAAATGAAAATGATCCCATGATTTACTCAACCTCAAGCCATCCTAGGTGCATATGATTATCTTCTTTCAGACGAACACAACTGGAGATATATATTCTGAAATATCCTGGCTCTTCCAAACTTTATAATGGTAGTAAATGGGGGGCAGAATTTTGAAGCCCAAAAAAAATGCATCCATCCATCATAAAAACAATCCATACATAATAAAGGCCTTCTGAAGTGAAGCAATGGGTTCTTGTAAGAAAAATATTCATTTTGAAACTTTATAAACTAAAATAACTAGCTTCTGGCAGACGACAGTAGGCATACTACCAAAAGAGTAACCCCTGAAGCGGTGTATGACATAGGATGTTGTAGGCCGTGATGTAGGAGTAGCGAAAGCTTAGACATATCTCGTGGCTTAAACAAATAGGGCTGTGCAACAAACTCAAGCTACTCTTTTCTTATATCAAAATCCTCCGATATTTCTCTTTAAAAGTTCTCGTTTTAGATTTCTAATTCGTGACCGGTGTTTTGTTTTGCTCTCTCCTCTGAGCTTCCTCGCTCATCATCACGTCATATGTCGGGTCAGGGGTTACTCTTTCACCGTAAAACAGTGAGTACGGCCATCTGCCGGAAGCTAGTTATTATAGTTGATAAAGTTTTAAATATGGAAATCTTTCTTACAAAAACCCATCGCTTTGCTTCAGAAGGCCTTTATTAACCCCCTGGAGCTGTATGGATTATTTTTATGATGGATGAATTCACTTTTTGGGCTTCAAAATCGCACCCCCCATTCACTACCATTATAAAGCTTGGAAGAGCAAGGATATTTTTAAATATATCTCTGTGTTCATCTGCAAGAGAATCAAGGTCATATACACCTAGGATGGCTTGAGGGTGAGTAAATCATGAGATCATTTTTGGGTGAACTAACCATTTAATGGCCAATATCAAAAAAATATAGTATTTTGTATAATTAAATAAACAAAAAAGCAATAAAAAACTAAAATCAATCAAGTGAATTTAGGCATCACAGTATTATAACGTACAGTATGAAACAGTACAGTAAAAAATGGATATTCAATTTGAGATTAGCTAAAGACTACATTTAAGAGTGTTAAATTAAGTGAGTGTTACATTCATGTAAAAAAGTAAGGAAATTGCTGTTTTCAATCAAACAAACAACTTTACACAGCACCTTTCAAACAAATTCAAAGTGCTTTACAAGCGTAAACAAGTTACTGACATAAAATTAAATTAAGTGCAAAAAATGAAAATAACAAAATGTGTTTACAATAACACAGTAAAATGTTAGAATATAGTAAAGAAAGAATAATCAATAATGAATTGTTGATATAGCAAAATAATGCATGCACCGGAACTTATGGTGGCCACTGAGACTAAATGTGGAAGCGTGATTAGAGTCCATTATTTATCACCAATAAAGCAAACAAATAAAGAGACAGATCTATGCAAAGAGAGAGAGAGAGAAACAGAAGTGGTGGTGGTGGGGGGGGACTACCTGTCTGGAATGGTAAAGCAGCCAGTGAACGTCAGAGTTTATTTTCTTTCGGCCGTCACTGACTGAGCTGTAACACAAGCCTCATTCATGTGACCAACACACGGTTACATAGTCAGACTGACACACCTCGACACTGACCAACGCTTTCCACCGCTCACAGGGAAGGTATTCACATGAATACACAACCCCTCTCTTCTTCTGCAGCGTCAACCGCTCGCCCCGACGACTCTTGCTCAACCACCGTCTTCTCCAATCATCAAGTTAACACACAAATATTAAACTCTAACACATAGAGCATTAGTGCACTTACTGATATTTTTGTAAAACGGTGTATTTAAGTAGTATTCATGTGTGTACACAATATATCAGTACCATATTGGTTATGGCCAATATTATGCATAGAATCTTTTTAATTTATTAGTATCAAAATGCAAAAAGGTCTGCACTCTAAAAATACTTTTATTAGCCTATATTCAAACAGGAGATAAAACAGTACAAACTTTTCGGCTATTTGCCTTCGTCAGTGTAACAATTCACTTGTTCTCAATTGTTATATAAAGAGCACTCGATCAATCTTCAGGTGATCACAATCAATCAGATAATCAGTCCATAGACTCCAGTTTAACTCCATCTGGAACAACAATAAATGAAAGTAATAATGGGAACAATAACACATCAGGCAAAAACAAAGCCACTGGAAGGCAAGCCTTCAACCTTCAGCCAAAAAAGCGTAACGGCTAATGCCAACGTCCCAGCTGTGGCAGTACGCAGGTAAGGAGCTTTAAACGGCGGGCACTGATGTCACTGCCATTACACGATAGGCTGGGAGGTGCCGCACGTGATTAAGTTAGCCATTACGCTTTCTCCAATGTTAAGAGATACAGACCCTCTCATCTCTCTATAATAATACAATCTCTGGGAAAAAATGCTGTTCATAAACATTGTGTCCCAAAAAAAAATTACAAAAACATGAAACATTTATTAGTATCAGTCGATATTGCATTTTGTGCATGGTCATTTCCCTTATATTTACATTCAGATCACCTGGGTCATCTAACACTCACTTCAAGTTGATCTTTAAAAACAATTTTACAATAATAATTTAATAAAGCCACGATCACACTAGACTTTTGAGCATGCAACGGTCGGAAAATGCCATCACACTCTGCGGTGTCTTTTTTAAAAACATATTCAACATATAATACATCAAAAATATATAAACAAACAATCTACTCCACTGAACTGCAACGCTTCAGCCCTGCAGATTTAAAGTTTGCATTCTTTTGCATTCACCTAAAAGGTCACACTGTGAAGTATCAATCTCTATTGGTCACATGTCTTCACATGACACGAATTAGCAGGTTTTCAACTTTGTAAAGCAGTGAAATGCCAAAATTCTTCGCTTGGCAGTCTTTCTGAAGATACATTTGGCATCTCCAAATAAATACCCATATTTCATACTGTACATTATAATGTTGTGATGCCTGAATTCAGCATAGCATGACTGATTTCAGGGTTTTATTTTTTAGTAATTTGGACAAAAATGTACAGAATTTTAATATCAGCCGTAGCATGAAATAATTATTGGCTTCAAAAAATTAATATTGGTTCATCCCTAATATTCTGCATACAATGCATCCAAACAAGACCTCACACGTCTCAAAAAAGACTTCACACAAACGACGCTCCATTAGCCCGCCCACTTCTCACAAGCATCCGTAAGCCCCGCCCCCTCCTATTTCCACACAATGAGTGATAATAGGCGCCAACAATGACAGGAGTGAGATGGAATTAAGGGCCTGTAGCAGCTTACTTAGCCAAGTATGAATAGCGACCGACCACAGTTATGTTAATGGTAGCATTACGGTGCACCAATTTGCTGTTTTTCCAATATCTGTGACAGGCCACTATTGTGCTGTCAAGCTTACATAACAATTAGCTCACTTTTTATGGACATGTTTACAAAGGACATAAAGCACTGCTAGCAAAATATTCTACCCTAACACAATAGACATTCAGCCACTTGAAAGCATTTTCACGACAGTCTTTATCACGGCTCTCGGTGTGAACTATAAAATCAGCCCGAGCGCTTGCTTTCTTAGCTTTAGTAGATGAAGTCATTGGCGAGGCAATGGGACCGAGCCCGCTCATTAAGAGAGCACATCATGGAATTGTTTGTGATAACCATCAGCTTAACACAGAGAAACAAATCAATAGGTGTTGGCTCGGTTCATTACGTAACAGTCAGAGAGAGATGAAAGTGCTCTGTTTGGTCTTTTCTGCACTTCTGGAATGAAGGTAACCTCATGAAAACAAATTTTACTTCGCCTCTAGCCTTCGAAAGCCATGCAAAAACAACCTGGCTCAACTTTCCTGATTTGCCGTCATCAATCTTTACAAGGTCTGAGATATACTTCCCTCCCTGTTTAAGAGCTAATGGAGAGGAGGAAATGCTAACAGGGCAGCTGTCCAACTGAAGCTGGGGCAAATGAGCACCCTGGGGCAACTTCTGATGATCAAGCAAAACAACGACCAGCCTGGATCAAATGTTGAAAGAGAGAGAGAGAGAGAGACAAAGAAAGAGAGACAAAGAAAGAGATGCAGAGAGAGAGGCAACAGAGACAGAGAGATGGCCTGTAAGAACTCAGGCATACTGACGGAGTGTGAGTCAGCACTACAAGGCGAGGAGAGGAGAGGATGGAACAACTCAATAACAGGAAAAGACTGAGAGAAAGACAATGTATCCACAAAAGAGGTTCTGCTAAGAAAAGTAGTTGCGTGACTGGGGAATGATACAGTTGGCCAGACAAAAGTGGAAAAAATGTGTTTATTTTGTGGTAACATGATGGATTGTGCAGAGGATGTATAACAAACAATCATTATCTGTCTTTCTGATGGATGGAGTTGTAAAATTTCTGTCATTTACTATTTTTAATCTGTCACGTTTGTTTTAATTTCCCAAATTTCCCTGATTTGTGCATGTGCATTTGAAATAGTCTTATGGCCTTATATTCAATACATCTTTTCAATAATTAGTAGGGGTGTTAACAGTACGCAAACATGATGGTTCGGTACGTACCTCGGTATTGAAGTCACGGTTCAGTACGGGTTCGGTACAGCAGAGGGGAGAAAACTAAACCATTTTTTTCTTTTTTTTGACATTGCGATATTTTGTTTTTCTGCGATATATAAATAAATTCACCAGATTACTTGAATAGCTCTATTTGAAAATAATTAATAATTCTACAATGAATGGGGTGATTTAAATTAAATAAACACTGCTTTATATTTTTCAGGTAATAGTCCTCACTGTATAAACTGAATATAATTAATCTGTGTTAAAGCTGCAAAAGTAATTTTCTCTTTGTATTTTGTTGTTTGTTGACATTCTTACACAGAAAGCAGCAATAATATTAGCCTCCTGCCACTTTAAGACCGAAAGCGTGGATCCAATAGAATGATACACACCCGTTTTCTTTGTGTTGCCTACGCCATAAGCAACTGTGTTTACAAGGATACTCGCAGAGACAGATATTTTGACATAATTCTGCGTGAATGTGTCCTTTCAAGCACAAATAGATGCGGAAGTGAACGGAATTCGGTGTTCACGTGCATCAGCACGGCTCCATGTGCGCGCACAACTAACAGGTCCTAAAACACGTGCAAATGATGAACTTTCGCTCTGTGATGGTTAAACTTCGCAATTAATCCAAGAATCGCATGCATTTCAAAATTTAGTGCCTGGGGCCTGTACCATGAAGCCGGATTAGCTGGCTAGCCAGGTAAGTTTCAGACTAGTTTTCGCCAATCCTGGGTTTTAGGTACCATGAAAGTGACTTGGCTTTTAGCGGTGTTCATCACCATAATAACTTACGCTCCATGGCAGGTTATGTTCTGGGTAAGAGATCTCAAACCGAAATTGGGCCAATCAGATGTGAGCAAATGCATCCAATGCAATAAAGTCACTCCCCCAGTTTCTTTTCCTCCAAATTAAAGGTCACTATATAATAAAACAAATATGTAATGATAAAATTGTCTGGCTTTAATGATAATTACTTAGAATTATTTTATGATTTAAATATGATTTCTATAATTATTATATGATCTATATTATTATTAATCCATTACACACAAGCAATTTTAGTTTAACAGTTATTGTTAAGCATTTAGTTTAAATGAATATTAATATATACAGATCATATGTAACATATGTAATGTAAAATAAATAAGCTGTAGAATCAATAGATAACTCTTTAAAAATGACTACATGTGACCTTACATGTTTGAGTCTCTATCGCTGTATTATCAACTATATAAACTAACTTCACAAGTTTCACTTGCACTGATAGAGCAAGAAAATTTCTTTTATTTGTCCTCTTTCATAGACAAGAATTTTCTTTAGTGTAAATGCGTTTAAATTCTTCATATACTTTAAATCTCTTAACTTTAAGCAAAAGAGTTTTGAAACACGCTGGCTCTCTCGCGAGAAGTGAAAAAAAAAACACTATATAAATAACCTATTACATGCATAACCTGTTAACTGATAAATATTTTTTACTTTTTACTAAAAGACTTAAAGATGTACTTAAGAACAGTTCTTGTAATTGCGAATTCAAATAAAAAAGCAAACCCGGACATTGTGACACAAATTAAATTTCAGAAAGCACAGAAACTCTGATGTACACAAGCTTGGCTTTATGATATCAGGGTGCAAGTGAGGACTAAGCTTTATTATTCGACAGCTTTGCTGCCTAGTCAACTATGGGTGCACTGTCAGGAGCCATGCTATAAGAAAGATCCCTCCACATGCTACAGTGAGTGAGAAAGAGCCACACAGGTGTGTGCGTGTGTTTACATGGACACTTATGTCACTCTCGGTCCCCAGAGCCCCTCCCTCTGGGATCCCACCACTAATTCAGGTGGTGAGCGGTCGGCAGATAATGAGCACATTCACATTCAGCACACATGCTGAGCACAACATATGAGATTGATCACCATCAAACCAGACTCCCCTCGCATCAGGAACGTCCTGCGGCGACAGGACCCGAGCGGTGTTTGAGCATGTGGGACCGGCTGACCTGAGGAGAATCAGAACATGCAGTAACAAGACAAATGTGGCGTTCCGCTCACCTGGTGCGCGGCGGCATCTGGCTAATGAGAACACGTTAAAGCAAATGAAGGAAGTACCGTTTATTGCTGCATTAACACAGGCCCCAAAACACACCAAACACATGTGGAATTAACTTAATCACCAGCATCACAGCACTTCACTGGCATGCTTTCCTCAGCGCTACATCTGCCTGCAGAAATGTTTCATTTAGTGTGGTTAACTAAATAAGTTATCTAGAATTTTTTCTTTTAATAGAGAAAGAGGAATAAACTATATACATAAAACATGAAATACAAATTAAAATATAAAATAATATATACAATAGTAATATATATATATATATATATATATATATATATATATATATATATATATTGTATATATTATTTTATATTTTAATTTGTATTTCATGTTTTATATATATATATATATATATATATATATATAATTTAATAAGATAGAATATATATTTATTATATACAAGTTATATATATATATTTTTTAAAATATTTTTATCTAAATGAACACAAATGCAGCCTAATTATAAAAGGTTTCCTCAAGTCCCAGGACAGATAATTCAACTGATCAATGAGCCAACCCTCTGACTAGGGTTGAAAATATCTATATATGAAAATATCTAGTTAAGCACATCCATTTATAGTTAAATTCAGTTAAATCTAGCTGCATCTGGTGTTTCATTTGGGCTTGGAAATTCTTTGCTTAGGTAGTACAAAAGCATTTATTTACATAAGTAAAGTATCCCCAAAAAGTTGCAACTAAAATGGACTTTCTGAGCCAATTTTGCCATTTACAGAAAATCCCACATTTATCGAAGGTTTAATCCACTTCCCATTATGTACGGCCAACATCCCCATTTCCACAAGCAATGGAACTTCCAGTTTTGGTTTCAGGAAGGAATAGGCCTACACACAGTGCACAAACCATACAAGAAATCCAGTGCTGAATACCCAAATAACATGCAAATGGTGAGGTCAGTGTAGGACCAGATGAAGTTTGTGGAAATTGTGCAGAATAGATTTAAACAGTCAAATATGTTAATCAGAGTCAAATGAGCCAAAATATGAACATGCAAACAAAAACCAAAAGATCCAATTTTTTCTGCAATTCAGCAGCGTTTTCGGTGGGCGCAGATTGCGTGTGGGTTTGGGTTAATGCCATGTTTAAGAAGGCAGCGCAGTGGCCCACAAGAGGTGAGAGGTCATCTGTGTCTCGCATCTCTTTAATCAAAAAGTGCTGAAGAGCAGACACTTTGTGCCAGAGACTGTGGTATTAAAAAGCAGTCGGCATAAAGTGCACTACAAAAAGGGAATAGTCACTCCCCTATCTATTTTTCTCTCTTTGAGTCAACAGAGGCCAGGTAGAGTGTAGCACTACACCGAAACACCCGGACAACAAAGACTTGCGCTGCTTTTTAGACAGACACAAACACACTACACTCTGATCATCTGCACCGGCAAACCCAGAAATTACCTGAAATTACTCGAAACAACAAATTATCCATGAGGAAATCCAATAGGGATGTGGCTTCAAGATGAAGATTAATTTCGGACAACAGCAGACTGATAGGTATCTGTGGGACTCAGCAGGTTTGAGAACCTTCAGGGGGTTCGGATGCATCTTCTGAAACACTTGCTCCAGACTTCCCACCTCGCTGATTCCATGCCGTCTCAGGACGAGGATCGAGATAAACAGCTGAAACAATCACACGGCTACGGGCTCTCACTTTAATCCTCTGCCAATCCTGTTTGCCAGAATAAACAGCCCACTGAGGCCACAAACAAATCCGAGCGCAGAACAGATATGGAAGAGCAGAGCGTGTACACAAGAGCACGGGCAAAAAGGTGACCGACGCTGGGGTCACACACCACACTCTATTATTGTTCGAAGGAATCGAGTGGGATAGAGCGCTTCCTGCAGCAGAGTCGGATTCAAGCAGGATGATGGCTCTACAGGGAGCATTTCAGAGCAGACGACACCGAAAGACGGACACGCTTCACACCGCAGAGGCAGGATGGCACCAAGCCACTCTGCTGACATGCACACATTTACTGGACATTAACACTCCTTCCAAACTGCGACAACTTGAAGGCAAAACTGTCTGAGAAGCAAGTCCTGCTGAGAATTCGGCATCCGAAGGTGCCGTCGATTAGTGCTGGAGGGATTATAACGTGCACTTTAGTCTGCAGGATTAAATTCGACCACAGAAGAATAGAATTATCACATTAGACACAGATAGAGCAACAAGTCTGTGGGGATATTAGCGAGAGACTAAATGAGATGGAACGTCGCTCCAGGCTCGCTGTAGTTTACATTACACCTGGATTAGAAAGCTAAATTAACACCTCTGCAATTAAAAAGTACCGTACCACATGGTAGCCAATGTTGGTATTAGCCTGCAGTGAAAATCTGTTCCAGCCCTCACATTTTTACATTATCCAGATTTACATGAACACAATTAGGATGATATTTCTTCAAGAGGAAAGAGCTGTTCAAACACAGCTATTGGTGACAGAAAGATTTCTAATTAGATTAGGCAAACCTATGTTTGAGAGAATTATGTTAATGAGATGCTACATGATAATTAGTATCAGTTAATTGTAAAAAATGATGCAGACTGATGAGGGAGTGCAGCGCTTTTACTGAGGTGGGGTGTTTAATGTATTCTGTGAGAATTAATTAGAAACACTTTAATGTTTTATACAGCTTGCTTGGCTGTGTCTCAAAATTGAACAAGCTCCCTACCTAGGCATGTGCATCATAAATTTTGCATAACATAACATAGATTAATTCCCAAAAATGCTTCCTAGGTATATATCCAACTAGGTTTTAAGACAGTCATAGAGATCAAGTGTGTCCATTGCAAAAACATTTTTTTTTTTTTTTTTTTGCAAGAAGCTGATACACTGCAAAAAGAGAAAACGTAACCTTAAATAGCTATTTTTAACTGATCTGACCCTACTCTCACTGATGTTACCTAATGTAGTCGGGTCATTGTTCTCAATGCAAGGCATGGAGGGTCTGTCAGCAAAGCTGCAGGCAAAGACTCAGAGCAGGAGCATCATGTCCAGATAGATCAGCCAGCAGTTCAAGGCACAAACTGAATCGAGAATGTTACGATTCCACAAAATCAATAGTAAAATATGTCGATTTTAAACTGCCGCTAGTGAGGACAATGATCTTTGGTGCTTTTTGTGTCACTGTTTGGAAAATTTGCTTCAATTATGTTAAATCAAGTGTCAGATTTGACAAAGGATTTTATATTAACAGACTCAAGTATATATATATTATATAACATTTATTAAATTTTAAGAATAGATGAAAAATAGTACTTAAATTAAATGTACGAAAAATAAATAAAATAAACTGAGCCATTAATGTGGATTCATAAATGCAAGGGGTTCAAGGTAAGTTTTAAAAATGACATTTTTAAGACATGTTGAATACTAAGTGCACGTTTTGGGAAAATGACCAGGTTATTTCATTCATACTATTCCATATTTTGACTTAAATAACCGAATTAATTTGTTATCACATGAAATCCATTTTAATTTACCTGACAGAACATTTCTATAGTTTTTAATTGTAAAATTGATCGATAAGAGGACAAAAAAAGAGGGCATTTAATAACAAAATCGACGAATTACACTATATCCATAGCCGGATTATATATAATGCATAATTTCACTCTTCATAAAGGTCATGACGAGATCACTCCCAGCACATAATATCACCAACAAATGACATGAACGTGATCTTAAAGCAACGCACGATAGCTGAACTGCCTATTCCGCCGACATACACAATTACAATAGGAACAACTTAACGGGAGTTTTAACGGACAGCGATCCGTCACACGAGATGCTAAAGTATCCAACAAAACTGCATCTTACGCGGCGCGCGCGACTGTCACATTCTCAGCTGTGGTATAGTCATGACAACAAAGGGCTACATTTCAGCACATCACTAACAAATCATCCTGCCACCGTTCGTGTAAACACAAACACCCCGAAACGTTGGGTCTGGGGATCATTTCCGAACGAGAACGGGCCCGTTATGACGGCGGACCGTGAGGAATGAATGGTTTCGAGACGAACGGGGAAATTCCGCCTTACCGGCTGCTGTTTATGTCGAATGGACGCTTTCCCAAGCGGCGGCTGGTGATGCCTCTTCTGGTAGCCGCTCTTCGGGTACTCGCTGTAGGCTTTGTTGATGCCGATTCGGTCCCTCTTCTCTCTACCGTTGTCTTTTCGGTCTTCTCCCGTGTCCAGACTGCTGAAGTTCCACACGATGAGCGTTTGGACCAGCAGCACTGTCAGCGCGGCTATTAACGCTGACCGCGATCGGCGAGCCAGCTTACGGGCGCACAGACTGCCGAACATCTTCACCCTGAAGCGGCGAGGTGCCACTGCCGTGCGCCGACAGTCCGCTTTGTGGCTCAGCGTCGCGAAAGGAGCGTGGAAAGGGAGAGAGGGAGAGAGGGGGCGGTTGGCAAGGGCTCCGCTGGAGGAGAGAGAGAGAGCGGATGAAATATGGTCTGCGCCCCTTGCGGTGACACATGTAAAGTACACGAGGGTCATTCCATGAAATGGGCGCCTTTTCCAGTGTTTATCAATTTTTAATAAACAATACATTTCATCAGACAATGACTAAATTGTTGTGTGAGCTAATTTATATATTTTAATATATTTTGAGATATAGCTGTGCCTTTTAAAAAGCAACAGGTTTGACGGGAAAAGGGTTGACAGTTTTTACAGTTCATTACCAGCCATGTGCTTAAGACATCATGATACTACAAGGTGTTCATTAGAAAGAGAATTTATACATTTATTCCTGTGGATCCTTTTCGAACTGTTTGTCTTACAGTATATTTGTACTATCCATGTTTTTCTTTCCTGTTTAAGTACTCTTTTATGTTCTGCAATACCTTGTCACTAAATAACATTTTACTGTATATAATTTATGTTTGTGTTGAAATAAAAAAAGAAAGAGAATTTAATCATGATATTTCTACAAATATCCAATTATTTTGATATGACATATCAAATACATGTAAATGTATGCACCTTGTGTTTTGAATAAAATATGTCTACAGAAACCTAAATATATAGATGGGAAATAAAAAAAAATGATTGCTTTCATTTGCATTTTTTGTTTCAAATAAAATGTGTAATTGGATCAATGATGTGACGGGTCATTTTTTTGTCCAAAGGCCTTAATAATAATAATAAAAAACAAAGATATGACATCCAAAGTAAGGTAGTACAACTAGATCTCTTGTATTGAATCCAAAAGGTTTTAATTATATTTTGGTACATACAGTATAAAGGTATTTTAAAGATTATGAAGCGTCAAAAGGTCATTCGGTTTAACCGTCCAAAGGCCGATACAGCCATTTCATTTGTGATTAAAATATCTTAAAATGTAATAAATGTATATATTTTTATTCTGGCATGATTTTATAACATCATATTTCAACATTGTGCAAAATAGTATTAAAATTATGTGTAGAAGTCGTTGCTTTGATATGAGAAAGAATGTCCGGAAAAATAAATTTCATTGATGTCATTCAGAGTAACCAATATAAAGGGGCCATTTTGGATCAAGTCATGCGGTCAGTATCATGTGACAGGATGTGACATCATTAAGAAACCTGCAAAGGACCACATGGTCATGAAACAAAGTAACTAACTCTCTTTTAACTATTTGAAAAATTAATGTTTTCACTTGCTCATACACATGTCCCGAAACATCAGGTCATTCGATACAACCGCTATAAAACATGGAAAATGTTGTAATATTTTAAAAACTAGTACTAAATATAAATGTTTGGTTGTCCTTTTGCTAGCTAGCTAGATATCAGCCTGTTAGCGTTGTTTGAAAATATCGTCATTATAACCAAATGTTTCATTCGGTAAAAAACATAATTTTGGTTAAATCTAATGACTTTTTTGGTGACAAATTTTGTCCATCTTGTAAAAAATGACAAAAGCAGTGTTAATGGATTGTAAATCCACATAATCTCATTGTTAATACTTAATAAACTTCAAAATTAATTATATCTCCATTTAGTTTTGTTTTTTTTACACTTAAAAACCTTATTTGGCAATGACCCAATTGCTAATACAGCAAGGAGAAAGAAAGATATGAGTGGGGACTGGGGACAGGTATACTCAGGAGGAAATAACATAATATAAAATATCAAATAAAATACATTTACTGGATGTTTGTTGATGTGTTAAGAAAAATGCTTAAAATAGCATATTTGTGGAATCACCCATGTGAAGTTTTGAAGGGACCAGAAAAAACTTGCTTGCTCAAGAATAAATCTTTTGCAAGACTTCTTAAAATATAGAGATAAAACTATAAAAATACCCAAACCACAAAATACTGTAAATGTCTATGTGAAAAATCAGTTTCCAAACTGCGAAGTTCCTCTTTCTGGTTAGTCGAGACTAGTTCCACACTGTTGTGTGTGCAGCTGTATGTATTGCCTCAGGGGTTAAGGTGAATGGCTGCATCATCTTTCAACCAGCCTTTATTATTGTTCACCGATCAATGGCTGCTAATTGATAGTGTTAACCTGTCAGATTTAGAAAAAGAGAGATAACCCTGGAGAGCCATCAAGATGACTTCCCAATACAAAGGACCCAGGTGAAGCATCGCCTACAGTTTTTTAATCAAGACTGAGGCCATCTTTCATCCCGCATAGCATGGCACCGGCTTGCACGACAACGAGATTCGGTTTCCATGGGAATACCCTCAGTGTCCCTCTTCTTTTCCTCTAGAAGTTCAGGAGACAGAGAGATATGTGAGAATGCGATTCTGCTTAGACATCTCAGTGAGCACTGCTGTTTGTTCACAGCATTCTTGACATCATTAAAGTTGAATCAGCTACCCCGACGTGGCTGCTCTATAATTCACAGCTCTCTCATTGAGATGGAGATCACAAGGCTTTGATGAATTTGAAAGAAAGCACAGGGCACAGTCACACTTCATTCCCCTCGCAGAATGGCTGTGAAACCGGCAGAAAGTCCCTCGGGCAGCAGATGCTGAGGTGTGCAGTTACGAAGGGCTACGCATGACGACATTCACTGTCAGTATATGTGCGTGTGGGTCATTAGATCTAGCAGAAGGGGAAGCCAAGGAACTCTTGCCCTTGGGCAGACGTTCTCTCTCTGCTCCAGGGTTCATGCCTCTACAGAATGAGATGTTCTGATGAACTGATGGCAACAGTTCGCAAGGCTTTTATCATTAAGTATCATTAAGTTGATGGCTAAAATCTGCCATCACTGTAATATTTACTTATTTAGATTAAGTACAGTACCTTTCAAAAGTTTGGGGTCGGTAAGATTTTTTTATATTTTTGAAAGAAGTCTCTTCTGCTCACCAAGGCTGCAATTATTTGATCAAAACTACAGTCAAAACAGAAATATTATTACAAATTAAAGACACTGAATCAGTGTCTGATCCTTCAGAAATCACTCTAATATGCTGATACTTATTGTTATCAATGATGAAAACATTTGTTGTGCTTAATATTTTTGTGGAAACCTTTTTTTTTTCAGGATTTTTTTATGAATAAAAAGTTTAAAAGCACAGCATTTATTTGAAATGGAAATCATTTGTAACAATGTATTTACTTCACTTTCCATCAATTTGATGCATCCTTGCTGAATTAAAATATTAATTTATTTTTTAAAAATGTATATTGAACAGTATTGTATTTATAAGATTTCTTAAAATGAGTTCTATTGTTCTAATTGTTTAAGTTTCTATGAGAAATGCACGTCATGGCAAGGAAATTGTGTGTTGTCTAACTGTATTGACAACAACAAATGAATATTCATCATTAAGATAAAAACACACATGAAATACCTTAAAATGACACTCACACAGGCCTTAAGACTTGGTAGATGAAACACCAATCTTCTCCGCTCCAGGGTTCATGCCCACAAAAGTGTTTTTTCCATTAACTTATTTTATTTTAAGTAAATAAAATGATATTTAAGTAAATATCTTGAATGAACTTCAAATGCCAGGTTGCCATGACTTAAATTCGATCACCAATTTAAAAAGATTACTTAAAGGATTAGTATTTAACATATTTAACAAGTTATGAAGTCAAATATCTAGCTTCCACCAGACCGCCTTCCGTATTCTTCAAAAAGCTTACGCTGTACGTACTACGCCTTCCCTATTCAAATTTTTTCCATAATTTGAATACGGAAGGCAGTCTGGTGGAAGCTAGATATTTGACTTCATAACTTGTTAAATATGGATATTTTTATTACACAAACACTTCGCTTCAGAAGGCCTTTAATAACCCTCCGGAGCCGTGTGGAGTACATTTATGATGGATGTGGATGGAGACTTTCTTCAGCTCATAATTGTTTGGTAACACATGCTGCCATTATAAAGCTTGGATGCGTCAGGATATTTATTAATATTTCTGTGTTCATTAATGTGTTCATCAGAAAGAAGAAAGTCATATACAGTTAGGATGGCTTGAGGGTGAGTAAAGCTTGGGCTAATTTTCATTTGAAAGTGAACTAATCCTTTAAGGATCAATTTATTTACATTCTCTTCATTGACATGGTTTTATACACTGTAAAAGAAATCAAAAGTTATGAAAACTTAAACATTTAAGGCAACCAGTTGCAACAAGTTGAGAAAACTCAAAAATCTCCTCCAGCTGGTTGCTTTAAACTTTTAAGTTTTCTCAACTTAAATTTTTTACAGTGTAAAAAAGTATGTTTCATTACACATCATGGAGAGCATTTGGGTGTTTGTGGTCTTAAACAATTGACAACATCACAAGAATATTTTTCACAAGACTGAAATACTTTGAAATGACACACACATACATCAAGACTTAGTATACTTGAAACACGACAAGAATAACATTTACTTGATCACTTTGAGTAGAACAAACTGATTCTGACACAAGAGAACAAGTTACTAAACATGACAACAAGATAAAAAAACGGTAAATAAAACCAGCAAACAGTCAAACAATGCACCCTATTAATTATTCATACTGGTATTGAACATTTTTTCTGTGTACAGTAGAAATATCTCAAGAAATAACTCAAAAAATGGATAAATTCAAAATCTGATATGCATTTTGGCTCGACTTAAAAAATCTGAGTATATCTTAATAGAATAGCAGCATTTAGATGTAATAATCAAGTACATTTTTTTTTTTTTTTTTTTACTTGATCCAAGAACCATTTTTGCAGTGATCCTGCCTCTTTCTCTTTGTCCTCCTTTCAGTCGATGGTGACAAACAAGTCCTCCTTGTATTGACAGGCTGATCAGCTGGGTCTGCTGGGTTGTAAAGCACATCTGTTTCAGTTTCACCAGTGGTTACTGAAGCATCTCCTGAATTTTCTGTACTTTGAGGGGTGCAGTCCGTAAACAGTTAACGCACAACCTCGGAGATCATGGAGAGCATTCAAATCGGTCACGATAAGAGCACTGCTGTGAATAAATTCATGGATCAGTGAATCCCTCCCTGAAAAGGACATCAATAGTTAAGCATGCAAAATCATTCAATTTTCACCATCCTTATTAAAAAAAAGGCAAAAGATCAAAGATTCAAAAGCGGCTAGATAATCTCCAAGCGAGCACTACTGTTTTTTTCTTTCTCGCTGTTTTCTTGTTTTATCTCTTCGTCATTTCAAGTTTGACATCTTTGAATCCTCCCACTATGGTTTAGCCTTGGCTGACTCATTCACAGCTCTAATTCCATACATCAGATCCACCGCTGAGCCAAATCAGGCCGAGCTGAGGCAAATGACGCATCGTCAGGTTAAACCTCTGACCCTCTGCACAGTCCCAAGGGAAAGAAACAGTGACACACTCATCACAGTCAACCATGAAACACTCATGAAACATGTTTACTCAGACTGGAGTTAAATTGCTGTATTATGTGAGAGGAAATAAAGAGTCTTGTGGGAAAAGGCCTATCGCAGGCCGTTCTGCCAGTTGTTTTTGCACTTTTCTCTCATGCAGGCCTTGATTTATGGCATCGCTCATTGAAAGTGGGGGATTGAAGTCATAGAGCGCTTCCCATCAGGGCCTCGCCACTGACCTTGACCTCAGACACCGTCGGCCTCTCATCTGTCATAGCGCCGCATCCGTCAGTATCCAGGCTGCTGATACGGATCCTGTGCTTACAGACAGGGCTCTTTTTTTATCCCCATTCATCGATCCGCTGAATAATTTATCATTGTTAATTTTCCCCGACAAATTGTTTCCTCTCAATCTCACGTTTCCTGTGACGACTCAGAGATCATTCTGTTTTTGTTTGCGTTCATTCTGACATTGTGGGTTATGAGGTAGTGATTCTTTTGGCACCTGGACGAGTTGCTTTTGCATTACAGTTTTTCACAATCACTTTGGCTTATTTTTTGAAACATTCACAACATCCAACATCAAAGTGCAATAGTTATTGTGTCAGTAAATTGGCCAATGGTACCAAAATGAAAACTTTTTTTTTGTCATCAAGTGAGCTGTACTGGTGAAATAAAATAAGTTTAAGGTTTTTTTATTAACCTTTTTTCCCAAGTAACAAAAATGTTTTTTTTTTAGTTAACTATAATAACCTTGACACTGACTGCTTACTACTATGCTACAAGAATGACAGTTTTGTCTGGCTGAATGCCATTGTGTATTACATTGAGCATTTTAGATAAATATTTCAACTCAACAGCTGGTAAAATGAACAGGGCAAAGTCAATGGTTGTTTGGCAAGATTGTGATTCCTACTTCATTACTATGACAGGTCATTTGCCAGTTTAGCAGACATCACAAGCATTCATGTCTTAGATATTTATGGAATATACAGTCAAACCAAAAATTATTTAGACATTTTTTTTATATATTTTTACTAGTGGGTGCGGGACACTATAGTTCATTTATGTAAGTGAGGATTGCAAAATAAAGTAAACTGTGACATATTATACCCCAAAATTCTTCATACAGTGGACTACCAGGAAAATTGATACAAATTTGGAACCAAAAATTATTCAGACACTTTGACCTGACCATGTTTTGCTTAAGTGTTATCTGACATAATTAAGATGAATTTTTTCTGACACAGTTTAACTCTGAGATCTTGTCATATTTTATTACCATTTTTTTAAAAACTATAGTGAATAAACTGTATTAATGAATGAAATGTTCAAGGTGTCTGAATAAATTTTGTTTTGACTGTACATGTATGTCTGACTAATTTTTATGTGATGGCTCACACGATGTTTAGAAGTTGTGAAGAGTATGCAGAGAAACCAATTTTTGCTGCGAAACAACTCAGTTTTGATCAGCAAGCCATGTGCATTAAGTTATTGCACAAAAAATATTTGCGTCACTTTTTCAAAACATTTAACACAGTTCTCCTTAGAAATTTTTAGCTTGGCAGAGCAGTAAATTTTACATATAAAATGCACTAAATGATATGACTCAAATTAAGTCATTAATCCATAACAGCAAACATACACACTTTGTCACTCATAAAACAATGACCTCAAAAACACTAACAACAGGTGGCATTCTAAATTTTTTATTTGTAACATTTCTTAAAAAAACAAGAATGACAGCTCTCTACCATTTAAAATTCACTGCATTATATATTACATGGTCCATGTTACAGTACAAAATTACATCTAATTGTTTTCATAATATTTCATTTTTAGGGGTTCAAGCGCATAGCGCTGAAACCCTATTGTAATTGTTAAATTTTCCAAGGATCAGCATTCTCTCCTAAAAGTGACTGGGCAGACCAAACCGCAAATCGTAGAGACTTTAAACTTTGAGGGCTGGTAGTACTCACACCTCCTACAATGTCACCAAGGCTTGCCCCGATTGGCCTGATGGAGGTGCTACAACGGTCAAAAGTACGAAATGGCTCATAACTCCTGAACTGCTCGGATTCGCTCGTCGCCCTGTGAAATTTTCGGGTGTTTTGGATTTCTTGAAAAACCTACTTTTGTGAACTAGGTTTTTGGCTCAACATTTATTACTGTTAAAAAGCTTTAAAAACCTCATATTTCATTTGGTAAATTGCCTGTATTTGCTGTAAATGGTTTTCCATCTATGATCGAGATGGTTACAGGCTTGCTAATTAAAACCTTTACATCTTTTTACTCATGTGGTTAAAGGCCTTGAAACGCTTGAACCCCGATAATTGCTGCTCGCAGCTATATATGTTTTTTTTTTTTAGATTTGAAATATATTTCAATATGTTATTACTGAAGAAATGTAATAAATTGCTGTCTTATTCAGTTTTGAGTTTTGCATTATATTTTAGGTATGTAGGTTGAACTTACTGTAGGGTTAGATCACCCAAAAATTCTGCCCATATGAATTGAGCAGTTTAATCCAAATTTTCTGGAGAGACACGATCGCTTTTTATGATAAACAGATTTAATTTAGGCTTTTACTCACATATAAACATTGCACATTTGAGCTTCCGGAAGAGGTTTGTTCTCGAGTGTCATTCAGGTTCGGTTGAGCATCTGTTATGTTTGGTGATCAATGTTTATATGTGAATAAAAGCCTAAATTAAATCTGTTCATCATTAAAAGTGATCACACATTAAACAGTGAGTCTCTTCAGAAAATTTGGACTAAACCACTCAATTCATATGGATTAGTTTTACGATCTCTTTACGAACTTTTTGAAGCGTCAAAGTGGTAGTCACATAGCTGTCAAATGGAGGGAAAAAGAGCTCTCATATTTCATTAAAAATATCTTAATTTGTGTTCCGATGATGAACGAAAGTCTTAAGGGTGTGGAACGACATGAGGGTGAGTAATTAATGACAGAATTTTTATTTTTGGGTGAACTAACCCTTTAACATTTTTGAGTAAACATGCAAATTGGCCTGTAGGCACATAGTATTTTGGTGAGAAAACTATTCATATAATCTGAAAGATGAAGTCATTGAATGCATTTTGTGCCAAAGCAATGGAAAATGCAGTTTAGCCCACAAAGACTGCTGTTGTGCTCAATGTGTTTAGAGTTTTGAAGGTGACCTAAGTATTGAGAAATGGGTCCTGGCGATGCAAATCAGGTGTAAACAAGAAACTATTGTTTAGAGATCTGAACTTGTTGTTTTGAGGGTAAAAAAAATTTCCATTCAAGAACTGAGCCAAAGCGACTGAGAAAAACTGCATACTGAGTTTAAGGCAGTGAAGGTCAGGTCTGTCAGATGTGTCTGTCTGTCGCTCAGTCTCCTTCCATTGTGAGCCACCTGTGCTTCCTCACACTTCTTTGACCTTCCACAGCTGCCACAGCACCTTGGGGCAACACCCCTCATGCTCCACAGGGGGCTCAAGCCGTGACGAGGCTATCCATTTCCCACGATGCACCTGCAGCCCTGCCCGGAACCTTGTTAGAGCAATAAAAATAGTAGCATGGAACAGAATGGATGTCGAATAGGATAGGGACAAAAACCTATACCGCGCCAGCCAAGATATTCTCATAGGACCGCCACAGTTCAGCAAAGCAGGTTAGACCAATTAAACAAGCGTCAGCTGCTTTCGCTGATTAGCATTCACACCTCACACTGTGCGGGAGGGAGAGAGAGAGAGAAAAAAAGATGATTTCATATGGAACATGTTTCATATGGAGCGGCTTCTTAGGCTCAAACATAAGCTAATTTATTGAGCCAGTTAAGCAAAGCAGCCAGGGATAGATAGCGGGACGGAGAGTGAGTATTATGTGGCAATGTTATGGCTTGTTGCACAAAGTTTAATCACGGTTGGACATCCCCGCACACATTCATCTGTGGGATTACACCTCTGACAGGAAGACGATGCTTCACATACTGATAAGAGTTTGCTTTTGTTTTTCCCCCCGTCGTCATCACGGCTCTGTTGCTCTTCACTGCACTCAGCTGTCTAATTCTCCCCAGGCAGAGGTCATTACATTTCCTATCTAAGCGTGAGTATTTGGGCTACACAGATCGATGGCTTTGGTAAATGCCAGTTGAGACTGTGTGTTGGGTCCATTTCGAGACTAGTCGATTGCGACGTGCAGGATTTAGGCGGCCAGATTTACAGGACATGCTCGACAGAGGTGATTGTGGAAGGGAGATCAATGTCTCCAATGGCTCGCCTTTGTCACTCAGGGAGCATTTGCAGTTCACAGGAGGGACAAAAGGATAGTTGTTTTTTGGGTTACCCTCAGTGTCTTCTGTAAAGCAGGGAATCTCATGAAGCCTGGCAGGAAGATGTCCCGGTAGAATCACCATTGAGAATAATGGGAATTAAAAAAAATTATATATATAAAAAGAAAGAAAGAAACTTAAAACGTACCATTGTGGACAGATAAGAGGATTTGGGGGAATTTTGTTGCAGTGCAAATATTATTAAAATGGCAAATATTACAGTAACTGCCTTTAATGTTTGTTGATTAAAAAACAGAAATTATTTAAATTAAAGTAACATACTGAGAATCATCTGTCATTTGACAATAATGAGAATATTTGTTCAAAGTATGAGAATAACTGTTTAATAATAATTCAATTTGGCAATATTTCAACACAATACATGTAAATTAAATAAAGGCTTTACTGTCTTCTAAATTCTTTATTTCTTTCTTTGATTTTTTTGGGGGGGTGAAATGAGTGTCTCATGTAGTAAGCTATGAAATCCAGTATTAAATACAGTAACTTTTTTTTTTTTTTTTTGTACTGAAAACTCTATTAGTTACCAAGTAGGTTAACAACCAAGAATTATTCAACTCAGATAATTCAGTGCCAAGTGAACGACTCAGAGCTGAATCACAGATCTCCCGCAGTTCAAAGTATGAGAAGACAAAGAATGCTAAATCTTTTATTCCACTTTAAATCTGACACATCAGAGGAGAGTTTGGGGAATTGCCTGTTCCATTATGTGGTTAGTCTGAATAATGCAAAAGTGGATGTCTCTCTCTCAGTCTCTCTCTCATTCAGCTGAAAAGAGAAACAGCACAGGAAGCCCCAGGCAGTTTTAGAGCTGGACTGGAGGGAGCAAGTGTTGCAGCCTATAAAATTCCTCCTTCACCTTTGTGTAACCATAGTGTGACAGGTATATGCATGATCTTCACCTTCTCTGTTTCTGACCCCCTGTGAGGCTCTCTTGGACTTTTACTTTCTTGCTCCTTCAAGGCTTGTATGTAAGAGCTTTCTTCTAAAAAACTAGTGAGATGCCAACAGAGTCAGCATAGTAAGGCGTTTGCATGACACAAAGACTACTTCAAATTAAAGGCAACTTAATTTTGACACTTTCAGTCCCAAGACAGCATCACATACATCCCACAATGCATTGCGATGAGTAACTATGAGAAGTTTGGTGAACAAGAGAAGTTTATTATAAACTAACTTGGATTTCATTCAGTATTTTTATTGACAAAATTGTTTGGACAGCCTATTGGCTCATTGGAAAAACATGCCTGTGGCAACATTTCTGCAAAAGTATTATGTTACTTCAGGTTTCACAACAATTTCAAAGTGAGATGTCTAGTGAGTGCCACTAGAAGTGCATGCAGTCTTATTCGAAACAAAAGAATCAGCCAAAGTTTTATTACGCTGGTTGATCTATGTATCATCGCAGTTCTGAAATAAAATGTCTGGTGAGTATGACATTTTCCATTGCTTCTAGAAGTCTTTGAGCTGTTTTATGGTGGGTCGTGTTTCATAAGACTCATGTTCCCATTGTACACGAGTGCTCTGCATCGCACGTTCAATGCTGTGAGCTACTGAGCAAGTTTTTACAACATCAGAAAAGCCATGGAGTTGGTTATGTGGTGAAAATGTCAAAATGTATTAGTTTACAAATCATGCACTATGGTAATTACACTATGGTTCTTTGAGGTCATGACATAGTATTGTGCAAGGAACAAACTGCACAAAAATAAGTCTTTATTAACCCTCATGCAATGTTCAGTTTCTGGTTACAGCATGTATGGCACTAATTGGATTCAATACAACTCCCCAAAAGTCACACTATGAAAAAAAAAACATACAACAGGTACAAATAATTAATTTTTAATATCAATACTTTTCACATAACAAATAATACATATCTGAATTTATGATTTATAGAAATGTTTTTAACCATTATTTTTAAGAAATGTTATACATTTATAACAATAATATCTTAGTCTAAACCTAAACTAATCTTGACAAACTATATAGCATTTGAAAGCTTTCAGAATCTAGTTTTCATATTTGGTGACGGATTTTCAAAAGAAATGACTGAGCAATAGATAAATAGCGATAGATTATGTATTTGTGATGTGGTGTCAAACTATAACGCGCTCTGATTCTTTCTGTATGTTTTTTAAATGTGTTTTAGGGATTGAATTTAAATCAAATATTAACATTACTGCCCAAACTTCATCTGAATATGAAGTCTACTTCATAAATATTTTGAAAAGTATGGAAATATATGGTTCAGATCACTCAAACCATATATGGAAATCGAAGAGTCCTTTATGGTAACTGGTGGAGTCTGGATGTCACCTAGTGAAAAGTTTGATATTGCGCACAAAAAAACTTACTGAAAGTTCTTTTTTTTTTTTTTAAATATCAACCTAAAATTTGGCACAGAACTTGTTCAGATATTTAGCTTTGATTTTCTTGAAGTTTATAGTTGAACATGTTTTGTAAAATATTTATTTTAATTTTTCATAACTTTTTTAAACTTTAATTTTAACTTTTTTTTACTTCTACAGTAATCTGTGAAGTGTTCCCTTTAAAGAGATACCAAACTTAAGTCTGTGCTCTGAAGTACTCGAGATTTTTAAAAATTTAAGTCGGAATAGTCCTTTTCAAGTCTATGCTCAAAAAGTGGGACAGACAATTAACAGGTAAAACAACTTTATATTTTCACAAACTTTGAAAATAAAATGTTGTTAAACTCATCAGGAAGACACTGACACATCAGGACTAGAGTTGAAGAGCTCTGACATACAACACAGAAGTACTTTGCATGCATGTTCATGACCCTAAATGAGAAAAAGTCACAAAATTTCAAGAAAAACATCACAGGTATAATTGTATTTCAGATAGTTTGAAAAAAGAAATGATAGCACATTTTGCACCATATGTGGCTGACAAAATATTTTTCTGTATTGTAAGTGAATATAAGTGGAAAAGCTCCTTTTTTAGCTTCATAGGGTAGTAAAAACTAAACTATATATATATAATCAAGAAATGTTAGTATTTTGGGTCTGTACAGTTGCCTTAGAGCATTATGCGGGTCAAATTGACCCGAGAACATCACGAACGTGACAGTAATTTTGTGTGTATGTGTCAACAGCATGCACAAAAAACTTATATTAAGTGTCTTGATTCAAATAGAAATATTCAAGCATTTAGCTGGGTCAAGTGTCTCCTCAACATCTGTTAGGGTAATTCAGAATGGCCCTGTGGGATCTGCACAGTGGTCCAGTTTGTGCTTATTTGCAAAGGCCACATATTTTCTGTCCCATGCAAAACTGTATAATTTGTTTATTATGCAGTGTGTCTAAAGCTATGTCACATTAAGAGAAGTGAATACAGCTCCTCAAAGAACAATCTTAAGTCAGACGAAGCGCAGCGAGAGGTTGCTCACGGCAAAGCTCGTTCCAGCCCGGGGCAGCTGCTTTGTCCAATTTGCTTCAGCACTGAGATACTGTTCAATGACAGGCTGCTCCTAGAATCCCAACATCCTCAGCAGGACCAACAGCACGCATAAGAAAACAATAAGACAAGGCATGTCCTCCGGCCTAATAGAGGAGACAGAGCGCACACTGACAGAACGTTTACATGTAATGCGAGTTTGATTACTCCACCGGAAAAAGCGTTGAAGGGCTGAAAGTCAATTTATAATTTGTGATCACATAGATACAATTTATGTGTTGTGTCAGTGTGCGGCGTGCCATAAATTATGGCTTATCAGATAACAAAATTGGTGGAAAAAGAAAGAAAAGGGTTCATAAGTGTGCTGTGGTGGAGACCGTCATGCAGGCCTAATTGATTATGCAGGTAAAACATCCATCAGTGGTCAGCATTTTATATCGGGTGGAAATGCTTTCAACTTATCATTGAACCAAAAGCTCTCTGGTTTTTGTGTTTCACAGGCACAAATCCACAAGGCTCTGGTCACAATTCTAAATATCATTTGTAGGATCAAAGGACTATTAAATTTGTAGGATCAAAGGCAACTATTAAAGACTTTCATTTCACAAATCAGCTGTACCTAAATATATTTTCTGTTTATTAAGCATTATTTCCATGCTCCATAAAACCTTTCTTTACATGTCCCTGGAGGAACTGGCATTGTATTTGAGTCCCTTTCTTTTGTTCCTATGGGTGTAACAAGCAATATAACTGTGGGCCCCACTTTTAGCAGATAATCATTATATTTTAAAGAGTTTTTTAATTGCTTGTGCTCACATACTGTCAGGGTTATGTATGTTTTGAGTTGGTTTTTGATCTGTTTCCCGGTTCTGTTCAGGTATGAGTTTGTTAACTGTTTCTCCTTGTGTGCCTGTCTGTTTGTATCCTATATCCCCTTATAGGATGTATATATATCCCCTTAGTTTCAGTCTGTTCTTTGTCTAGCATTGATTATGTGGTGTTTGTAGATTTGATTTCCTGGTTGCTAGTACTCCATTAAGTGTTCTTGAGGATATCTCCTTCATCATGCATTGAAATACTACAACCCACTTGTGACATACCAACATCCAAAGTTTGGAAAATTTGTTTAAAGGTGGGTGTTGAGCACAGGCCATTAAAAACTCTTTTTAAAATGTAATGATTTTCTAATATGATGAGTGACTTGCAAGGGACCTTCATTCTAAAATGTATAAATTTATAAAACAACATCTGTGAATATATTAAAATTACTGCATTAAACATATTTACTAATTAATACCTTAAGTTAACACGTTATTTAAAATAAATGTTTTGACTGTATTTTTGATTAAATATAGACTTGTTGAGCATAAGAGACTTCTTTCAAAAATATTAAAAAAATCTTAGTGACATCAAACTTTTCGAACAGAATTGTATATTTTGTAAAAATCGTATTTCTCTTTTGAATTTTTCCATGGACACACTGACATCGTCTTACAGTCTGAAAAGACTTGAGCTGGGATAAAGGTCAAATAACATAATTAATATTTAATATCTAAGAAATGCAGGGTGCAGTTTCTGTTATGCCTCTAACAAAAAGTAAATTGTCTGAGTAGTATCCACAACAAAAGTCCTCTGAAAAAAAAATATATATCATCAATTTTATATTCATGGTTGTTGCCACAATATTTCAGGCCTAATTTCTCAACTTTACAAAATGCTAGCATGATTGATGTTTCTAGAAACTAGAAATTCACTAGTTCGCAACGCCCCCGATTGTTGACATTGTGAAAAGTGAATGTTGTTGGAACAGTGTCCCATGACTACAGGTAAATGCTTGCATGTGATATCCAAAGACCAACATGTCCTCCAACCAATACGCCCATATAGGTCGTTTGTCACTTCCCTGAAATACGACCCATAGGAGCGTTTACTAAAGCTGTGCCCCTATCGACAACAAGACACTTTCATTTTAATGCATTGTTCCCTTTTATCTGCATCATATTTCAGGTTTCACATAGCTCATTTGGTAGAGCATTGCAATATACAACAATATGCAATCATGTGATCGTGGGTTCAATCCCAGGGAACTCATGTGCTCATAAAGTATCTATGCACTATAAATCACTAAAGGTAGGTTTAGGGTTGGGGTAGGTGTAGTCATTAATAAAAAATAAAAAAAAAAGAGTTTTGCTAAATGGAAATAGGACAAATGGTGGGTAAGGGACTGTGTAAAAAGTCCACACATTGCATTTAAATGAACACTCATTTTGATTAGTAACATTTCATGACAACAGACATAACACGACACTGTCATTATTTTTACGCCAGATAGAGGGCGCGTGACTTTAAAACGTAAATATAGATCATAATAAGGTGCTTGAAAAAACTACCTATAGGATCGTTTTTTGGAGGAGGACAGTCTCCCAAAGACACAAACTGACACTTCTGCTTTTCGTATTTTGTGACAGGGTCAGGTGTTCATGCCTTCAGCACAGCTTATGAACTCATTTGACTGTCACTTTAGCCATTAGAGTACAAGGTATGTGGCAGAGATCCTGAGCTCAGCTAAGATAAAATTCATTCCAGACCTGATATATATTTAGGTCTACCAAGGTCCCTGTGTCCTTAGTCTAATGCCACTAGATATCCCCCAGCCCAGCTGTCTGAGCAGATTAATATTGTTATCTGTACAGATTTCCTCCAGCTAGTCTATGACTACACACCATGTTCAGCAGAAGAGTTCAAAACAGCTAGGCAGATCCTGCCACAGACGCTCAAACAATCTAAGCCACCGTTCAGTTCAGAGGTATCAAGCCATCGTCCTAGTAAGACCTGATGCTGTTTTTGTGGGATTGTGTCTCGGCTGGTTATTTTCAGTTTAGGAGGTGCATCGAGTGAAAGACAAAAACAGCATTCCATTATAGGCAGCAGTACCTGGGCGAAAAACAAAGTGTCCTCAGAGACACAGAGAATGAAAGACAAAAAGAAGAGTAGCAAGGGGAAGTGTGCAGTGAAGGGATAGACAAAAGGCACAAATAGACAACAAACATAACAAGCCTGCTAACTTAGTGCTTACTTCGGTTTTAAGTAAGTTGGCAGATTTTTTAAAATTTCTAAGCAATTTCAGTTCATTTACAAACAGGATCAGTTCCCAAGAGTAACTGGAGGTCAAGGGCCCAATGGTAATTGGGTAATCCAGTAATTCTGAGGTTCATGGGCTGCCATTCCAGGTGTTGAACTTTGACCTATGGACTAAGAGTCCAGACCTTCATCCACAACATTTCCATCATCACTCGCAACAGGGTCTCCACATTCATTTTTTTTATTTTTTTATTATTGTTTTGCTAACAACATTACTATCAAAGAACATTGTCCTAACCCTAAAATCAGTGTATTTTTATTTCCCCCCATATCAACAGGTTACAGTACAGCTATAGTCTTTTTTTAGTTGCTGTTCTTTTATGATGGAAAATCAGAACAGTTGCACTTCAAGAGTTTAAAATTACCATAAAAATCGATGGGCAATTCTCATTTTTTAAATGGAATATTGCAGTATTTATTATAAATGATTTATCTGTGTACATCATTCTTAAAATATTCATGTGCGCTTGTAATCTTAAACCAAAATAACTTCCCCTCCCTCTTGCACTGACTTCTCTTCTCTGATGATATGTTTATCGGCGCAAGGGTGGGGCAACCTGTCACTCACATGAGATCACAGCAATAGCAAACCACAACCATCCATTGCAATTCCCGATGGACAAAATCAAGTCTCACCCTACATTTTTTTCTTGTTTCATTTGGATATACAGTACGTCACCATAGGGGCGAAAAGATTATTGCAGCATCCGTTTCATACTGACTTTAAAGACGTACTACATCAGGCATCAGGCACAGCTCACAAATCCCATCTCTCCATCCGCACCCACTCATCCTGCTTAACAAATGTTAATGCTTTGGTTATGGAGGAGATACAAAAGAGTGAGTGTGAATGAGAGAGAGAATAGAAGGGGGTCTCACAAACATGGCCCCCACGGACTGGCAAAGGCAGCAACAGTAATAAAGCACATAATTTTTATTGTACTGATCAGATCATTGAATTATATCTAGCCAAAGGACAGAACGGCCCAGCAGGGGAGACCATGCTATCATCTGGACCATGTTAAAGAGCGATGCCTCCCTATTGTTTCAGAATTACCATTTAATAGAGAAAGTTGTGATTCCGGGCTCCGTCGGCTTCATAGGCCATGCCTGCTGTCCCAGCGCTGTCTTCACTGAAGGAGCTCAGAGGAGGGTCTGGACCTCTTCAAATCCATTCAAATGTGTGTGGATACACTGGATTCTAAGGAAAGCTGGGGACAATTTAGAGCAAGGACACATAATTAGATACATAATATGCCTATTGTTTGGTCATTCATGCATGTTTGATTTTTCATTGTATGGACATGCAAACAGCAGTATTACTTGTATAAATAGCATGAGAAATCAGTCACAAACAACAAATGTGTTATACATAATACACTACCATTCAAAAGTTTGTGGTTGGTAAGATTTTTTATTGCCAGCAGCTATCACAAGACTGTAGCCCAAGACTGGCTGCCCACTGAAGGTAAACAGAATTGACCGTGGTTAGTGCCTGGATGGGAGACCTCCTGGGAAAACTAGGTTGCTGCTGGAAGAGGTGTTAGTGAAGCCAGCAGGGGGTGCTCACCCTGTAGTGTGTGTGGATCTTGAAGCTCCAATATAGTAATGGGGACACTATATTGTCAAAAAAAGGACCGTCCTTCAGATGAGATGTTAAATCGAGGTCCTGTGGTCATTTAAAATCCCAGAATGTCCTTTGAAAACGAGTAGGGGTGTAACCTCGGCATCCTGGCCAAATTTGTCCATTGGCCTCTATCCATCATCATGGCCTCCTTATCATCCCCATATAAATACCGATTGGCTTTATCACGCTGTCTCCTCTCCACGGATAAGCTGGTGTGTGACGGGAGTTCTGGCGCAACATGGCTGCCGTCGCATCATCCAGGTGGATGCTGCACTTTGGTGGTGGTTGAGGAGATTCCTCCTTCCATATGTAAAGAGCTTTGAGTGCAGAGAAAAGCGCTATATAAATGTAACAAATTATTATTATTGTTTTTGGAAATTATTATTATTGTTTTTGAAAAGGCTGCATTTATTTTATCAAAAATACAGTAAAAATGGTAATGTTGTGAAATATTATTTTAATGTTTTCTATTTGAATATATTTTAAAATGTAATTTTAGGCCCCGTCCACACAGAGACGCGTTTCTGTGTAAATGCACAAATTTTGTATCGGATAGGCATTTCGTCCACACGGATCCGGCGTTTTCGGAAGGTGAAACCACTATTTTTTGAAACCGGGTCCCAGAGTGGATAAATCTGAAAACGCCACCTTTGCGTTTTCGTGTGTACAGCCAATCCATATATTTTGTGAAACGATGATGTCATCACCCCACGTGTCGACCCTAGTCAGTCGTTTCAGTGGTTTCGTGTGGACGCAGATATTTCTTGAGACGATCTTTTTTCCTCGCCTCAAGAAATATCTGCGCCCACACGAAACCACTGAAATGACTCAAAACGATGTAGTATACATGCCAGACCAGTATGTGGCGCTGTAATTCTGCCACAGAGATACACTTAAATCAGAGAATAAGACTTGGAGCATGCGCATAAACCTTGCGCGCTGTATACAAACTATAGTAAAGCTTAGAAATAACGCTTTATTTTGGCTCAGTAGCTTCTGCAGCCCGAACACAAGCATCTAGAGTCTGCTATTGTTGTTGTTGTTTTGTGCCGTTAGCGGCGTCTGACTAGGGTCGACATGTGGGGTGATGACATCATCGTTTCACAAAATATACGGATAGGCTGCTGTACACACGAAAACGCAAAGACGGCGTTTTCAGATTTTTCCACTCTGGGACTCGGTTTCAAAAAATAGTGGTTTCACCTTCCCGAAAACGCCGGATCCGTGTGGACCAAACGCCTATCCGATACAAAATTTGTGCGTATTCACAAAAACGCGTCTCCGTGTGGATGGGGCCTTAAAATATATGCTAAAGCTGAAATTTTAGCAGCCATTTTCATTGTATGTGTTACGTGACGTGTGTATACGAAGGCACAATGACGAAGGAGAATACGAGGAGTAATATTTAATAACAGAAACAGGCAGGAACTCAATATACACAACTAAACATCAACGAGAACGGACGAAGACTGAAGGAGAACACGGTATAAATACAAGTCTCAAACAAAGGAACTAATGAGGGAGATAATGAACACAGGTGGAAACTAATTACATAATTAACAGAATGACAGACAGAAACTAGGTCAAACTAAGGAATACAACAGTAGACATGTAACAGTATGCTCCTTCAGAAATCATTCTAATATGCTGGGGCACGTTTCCCAAAAGCATCGTTAGCCAACTTACATCGCAATTCCGTTGTTACTAACATAGTTCAACGATTTGGTGTTTCCCAAAACCATAGTTCAAACGAACATTCGCAAACTGCATCTCAAACTTGTGTAGTTGGAACGACAGCTTTCGAGCTGTGGTTAGAAGCATAGTTTATTGTTTTAATGACACGTGGACTTAATAAATCGTTATCTTAAGCAAAATAAGCAAGATGACATTAAGTACTATGTATTATTTCGAATAAAATGTACAAATGTCATTTACATATTTTAGTTTGTCAAGAGATTTTAAGCACTGTTTTTGAAGAGTGCGCATGTGTGTACGTGGCCTAGTACACAAGAACAGGCCTATGATTGAATCTGGAAATGAAGCAAAATAACTGAGAAAAATGAGAATTGGTCCTCAGATGCCATGTCTGTAATTTATAGCAAAAAATCTATGGCAGCGAGTTACGTTGTTGTACGGGAAATGCACCCCTGATTTGCTGCTCAAGAAGCATTTCTTACATTCAAAGCTGAAACCAGTTGTGCTTCTTAATCTTTTTGTGGAAACCCTGACATTTTTTTTCAGGATTCTTTGAGGAATCGAAAGTTCAAAAGAACAGCATTTATTTGAAATAGAAGTCTTCTGTAACATTATAAATGTCTTTACTGTAACTTTTAATCAGCTCAATGCATCCATGTACTGACCCCACAGTTTTGAATGGTAGTGTTCACAAATTTAAAAGGCAGACATTTTCTTTTCTTTTCCAAAAAAATCATGAGATTAATTTTCTATTTTATAGCTTTTTAATAACAAATTAAAACCAAAATCTATCCAAATACAGGGAGTAATAAAACTGTTTAAGCACTCCCTAGGATGGGAATCACTGTCGAAATGACCACAGTAGCCTTTTATAGGTAACGCATTGAAGGGAAGTAAAAATCCCACATGGCTCATCAAAACACATTTAGACCTTCTATACCTCTCATGAGAAAGAAATTTATTCTGATGTAGCTTGTTAAGGTGCCAGGGTCACAATAAACAGCCAAAGGAATGCTAAAATCTCTTCATTATACTTCACTATGGACATCATTTGCCATGTGTTCACAGAGGTGTGAAAAGCCGGTGGTCATTCTCCTTTCTGCCCACATAAAACCATCTAATTACAGAGGTAATAATTGCGGCCTTTTAACACGATCACAAACAGTGTGGCCAAGTGCGGAAACAAAGGTCCAGCCGATCTCCGAGTCAGTCATGGTTTCACTAACCTGTAGCTGTGGAACAGCAGGCTTGCGATTGGCTGTCATGGCAACTGTCTTCTGACAGTACCGTACAGAGGCAGACACACCAGCAGTCTCAAATTCATTTGACACACATGAGGTCTCCAGCCTTTCAGACGCTTAATTGAATTCAATGGCCCCCTGAGATGGTGTTCAACCAATAGTGCCACTTTTACCTAACATGATTCACACTGAGATGCATGATATGATACAGTGTGAAAGGATGCGACAATTCAGAAAATGTCCGGATGTGAGCCCACAGGAAAAGAAAATCAACAGTGAAACATTTTTAATATCTTAGTTGTTTAAGAGAGCAATTCATTTAAATAGCTAAAAACAAAAACAAAAAACAGATGGCATACTTTTAAAAATAGATTAAAATAATCAAACTTAATCTCATGATTTTTGACCAGTCTTTAGATGTTTTCATTAGCAGAATGAAATAGAAAAAAACAACATTATTTGAAACTTATTTAATTAATATCTTAAGTGCACCCATTAGTCCCCTTGCGGTCCCTTCTTTGGAAAACCCATGCTGTTGAGTATCTTAATTTCAAAAACGGTTTAGATTTATCCAAACACCTTTAATGCACAGATTTGAAAAAATAACTGAGAGCTCCACTATGTCCCCTGATCTATGAGGAACAATCTTTGAGTATTCCTCTGGGGATACACAAATACATACATTAAATGCACGATAAATGTTTCTTGAGCAGCAGATCAGCATATTAGAATGATTTCTGAAGGATCATGTGACACTGAAGACTGGAGTAATGATGCTGAAAATTCAGCTTTGATCACAGGAATAAATTACTTTATAAAATATATTCAAACAGAAAACAGTTCTTTTAAATTGTAATAATATTTCACAATATTACTGTTTTTACTGTATTTTTAATTAAATAAATGCAGCCTTGGTGAGCAGACGAAACTTCTTTTAAAAACATTAAAAATCTTACCGTGTCCAAACTTTTGACTGGTAGTGTGTGTATATATATATATATATATATAGTAGAGCTTTTTGAGCCATATCTTATTGAACATCAGATCTTATTTTGTGCGGCGAAAGCAGAGCTTTCACCTCAATTCAATAAGCACAGCACTAAAGCTGTCTAGAAGGTCTTCACAGTGCTGTAGATTCTGTGGCCACATTAAGAGCAGAACGAATTGTGTTTGTGAGGAACGACCTATCATGCCACGTCAGGTGACGCATGGAGGCCAAACTTAAACGGCTCCTTAGAAGTTCAGTGACAGATTACCAGCTAACACCTCAAGAATGTTTAATCAAGCCCGGTCTATCAGTGTCTGTGTGCGTTTGTGTGTACTTGTGTGATATTAAGACAGCTGGAGGCAGACATTTAGAACATCAATGGAAGCCTCCCTTAAGCTCACAAAGATGGTGAGCTACCTCGGTGAGGCCTCAAAGGCTACAAGAGTCTTGCTGAGATCTGGGAATATAGGCTAGAATTACATTTTCACCACACTACTGGTTTTAACTTTTGGTTTGTAAAATTTTTCTTTGGCTGCAAATGAAAAAGAATATACTCTATCCACACTTTACTTCCAGGACAGAGTGTTATGGAGCATATAACTAAGTAGCAACACTGCTAACATTTTCAGTAGCCTAGCGAAAAGCAGCTCAGCCTTTTCTAAAGCAGTGTTACTTTTAAACTAACAGTTGAGTTACTTTTCAAGTAACACTTGAAGCAAAATGTAAATCACTACTTTTAATCTCATTCACAACAAAGTGAACTGATGCAATAATCAAATAATTAATAATCCAATTCATTTTGGTGAATCAGTTCATTTAAATCACTAAGTTAACTAAAACAGTTTAATAATAAAATATTATTACACATCTCAAAAATGATTCAGAAAAATGAGATCCATTTGAGCTAATTTTCAAATGTCATTGCAAAGGGTCTGAATACTTATGTCAGTATTTTCATTTATTTTTTTAGGTTAATTAGGTTTTTTTAATTGCAAAGATATCAAAATTCTGATTTTTGTTTTGAAATTATTTTACACACACACACACACACAAGCTGAACTCAGGAGTATCCAACAAAATAGTCTTTATTTATAATCCTTAACAATCAGGAGATATCAGAGGAAACATATAGGAGATACAGCAAACCAAACATTAATAATAATTCACAAGAACTGACAAGGGATTGAACATACCAGGGAGTATAAATACAAGGCAAACATAATGAAAGACAGGTGCAAATCATAAGTAATCACAGAAACAAATGAGGACCAGTAACCCAGGAAACCAAAACTAAACAGAGCAGGGAAACAGGAACTAAGGTAAAAAAAAAAAAAAAAAAATATCAAAATAAGAGTTCATAACTGACTATATTCACAGTGTTGCATTACCAAATAATTTACTCTTAATTTTTCTGATGTAACTGCATTATAGACTACAGAACAATTTTATATAAAACAATAGTGGACTTAATGTCAAAATTTAACATCTAATGTTAAAATGTGTGTTTTTAATGTAACCTTCCAAGTTCAAGAATAATTTATGCAATTTTATATTATTTATTTAAAATTAAAAGAGCATTCATGTCTATTCTTGTATCTTTGTAAGTGGTTGAGGTGTATATGGGATTTAGAAGGCAATTAGTAACAAGTAATGCAATACTTTTTAGAGAGAGTAATTTGTACATGTTACTTAATGGTGGTGTATCAAACACACGACGAGGAAGAGTAAAGTTAAATAAGTCTTTACTTGATAATCCACAGGGAGAAACACCAAATCCAGAGCAGAACATACACCAACACATACCTTAATACAAACGAGACCCGACAAAGACACACTGACAGAACTGAACTGAAATACACATGCTAATGAACTCAAATGACTAACAGCTGTGATGATGATGATGATTAATGTCCATGGAAACAGATTGTGGCGGGAAACTCAAAGAAACACGTGACAGAAGAAAAACAAACAAACTGGCAGTTCACGTGGCGTGTGGATGTGACATATCGCCCCCTCCCGGAAAGGCGCGTCCTCGCGCCGTGGAGAGGAGATGATGGAGAGATGCAGATGAAGATGTAGGAGGCGGTTTAGGAGGTGGACAGCCTACCGGGAGGAGGCAGGAAACAAAAGTCCAGGGTGGAGAGGATGGTGGAGTAATCCAGGGTGGAGCCTTGAGCAGAGGCAGATGTTGCGTGCTAACCCCAGGCCACAGCTGAGGCTGTGTCCCATGGCGGCGGTGCAGGAGGGAGGAGCCATGGAGAGATGTTCACTGGCGCCACCATGGGGACGACCGGAGGCGCCGAAGACACCGATGAGCCCACTGCGAAGCCAGAGAGCCGATGTAGTGGAGGGACTCCGAAGATCTAGACGGCCACGACGTAGCTGCAGTGACGACCCCCCGAGATGGTGGTAGAGATCCGGAGGGCTGAAGTCGAGCAGGAGCGGCCGAGGGCGGAGGCGGAGCCTGAGGGAGGGAGGAGCTGGCCGAAGACGAAGGGGTAGAGGGCCGGAGAGTAGCGACCGGCCCGCAAATCCATGGCATAGGTGTAGCGATGCCCGACCCAGGTGGAGCCGACGTACTGAGGGAGTCCTGCGAGGCTGAAAGTCCGATGGTCTCTGCCAACATCGAGGGAGGAAGGAGCGTAGGCGCAGGAGTTGGGACGACAGATCGAGGAGGACTGGAGCGTGCAGAGGCAGAGGGCGGAGCCAAGGGCTTCTCACAGCCATGAAGAGATGACTCCCGGAGGGCCCGAGGTGTAGCCTCACCACTGAGAGGAGGCGCTGAGGGACTGATGGGAGGCATCGATGATGGGACAACAGGATTAGCTGGGGACTGGGGCAAAAACTGTGGAGCAGAGGAAAGTCCAAAAAACAAAACAGAGTCCATGGTGTGTTGGAGAGGTAGTGGATGAGGGAGGCTGGGAGGGAACACGGGAGACATAGGGCTGGACGGAACCAGCGGAGAGACGGACAGTTCAGGGCTGGACGGAACCAAACATTTAGAAATATGGCAGACAGACTCCGGAGCTAACAGAGGGGGTAGTAAAATAAATTATGATGATGGAGAGGTTTTTCCCAGAGCGGTAGCCGAACACTCACTCTCAGTGGCGGGGGGGTGGGCGGGCTCCCTTCAATCCCGTCGAACTCCACTAAGACTCCCTCAGTGATGGTTGAGGCAGCCGGCTCACACACCTGGTCAGGCACTCGTCGCTCAGGCTCCGTGGCGATGTTCAGCTCGGTCGCTCTTGTGTGCGCTGGCTTGTACGTCTCGTTGCCTGCAGTGGGCTCGGGCTGTCGGTCCTCACAGTCGGGGTGTTGTTGGCTGGGCACTGGGTAGCTAGTGGGGCTGGTGTCATCGTCGACGATGTTCACTGTGAGCGGCGAATCACAGGACACCAGCACCCACTCAACATATTCCATGAAACTCCCTCGAGGCCCTTCCCCGGACAGCAGCGCTTTGGTGGCGGTGTTGAAGCCGGCATATAGGAAGCTGCAGAGGCTGCGGTCCGGGAAAGTTGTAGATGGTACGAGACGGATGAAATCCTCTAAATGTGCCTCGAGGGAGCAGTCCTTCTGCTCAAGGCAAAGCAGCTGCACTGAAAAAAAGGAGTCCATGGTGCAGGAAGAAACCAAAAAACGTACTCACAAAGAACACGGAAAAAACACAAAAGAAACACTGATGACAAAACACGCCGCTACTGTTTTAGGTCAGGTCTTCTGTTACGTAATGGTGGTGTATCAAACACACGACGAGGAACAGTAAAGTTAAATAAGTCTTTACTTGATAATCCACAGGGAGAAACACCGAATCCAGAGCAGAACATACACCAACACATACCTTAATACAAACAAGACCCAACAAAGACACACTGACAGAACTGAACTGAAATACACATGCTAATGAACTCAAATGACTAACAGCTGTGATGATGATGATTAATGTCCATGGAAACAGATTGTGGCGGGAAACTCAAACAAAGAAACACGTGACAGAAGAAAAACAAACAAACTGACAGTTCATGTGGCGTGTGGATGTGACAGTACAGTAATCCAATTTCACTGTTGAAGATGTAATTAGTAACTAGTAATTAATTACTTTTTTAGAGTAACTTAGATCCAGATCCTCTCTAGTTTTATAACAAATAGGCTGCGTGTCCACCAAAGCATTTTTAGCCAGCTAAAAACTGTGAGCGCTTGAGAGCGCTTCGGCAGCGCAGCTTTTTTTTTTCAGTTGAGACGATTTGCTTGCTATGATACGGAATATCCGTGGAAGTGTTACTAGTATCTCATTTCACAGATTATTTGTTTCTCTACTGTTTCCATATAAAAATGTCAATACAATGTAAAGAATTTGCTCTGGCTCTTGTTTTTTGTCATCTGTTGACGTTGTACAAGTAGAATGTGGTGGTTGGTCGGTGTTGTATTTGTCCTGCCCCTCCTCCTCTCTGATTCGACGGCTGGCTAAAAAGTGACAGTGGTGAGTGCAGCGTTTTACTCAAAGTTGAACACTCTTCAAAAATTCTAAAAATAGTTAGCCTAAAAAAATATCAAAAGATGTGTTAAACAGGCTTGGTTCAGTGTAGTTAGCTTGTATGTAACAACTGTACAAAAAAAAGTACCTTATTTTACTGTAACAACTATGAAAAATATGAATAGCTTGTAACTTGGGAAGCTAGAGTTTCAAAGCAGCTTCTAGTATCACTTCTAGGACTGCAGACCTGGAGGTGAGTGAGAGGCACATGGTATTTATGAGACGGGGTGTTTATGTCCCAGAGGTTCAAAATAACTGAGGCACCTCCGCGGGGTAGAGCATTAGAGCAGAAAAACAAACCAATGTTTACCATCCTCACACCTCCAACTTTTCTCGTTGCCTGTTTTCCAGGGGTCTATTTGTGCAGTCTATGGACCACTGCTTTTTCCTGTTTGTCTTTACCAACTTTAAATGAGAAGCAGTGAGAAGCTAAGTTTGGGAATAGCATAGACACACATACACACAAGCGCACACACAAACACACACATATATATAGCTCAATATATCCATACACAGGGTTTGAAGGGTTATGGGCTGAGAAAAAGGCTAGATTAGATGCTTCTCCAAAGTCCTTTCAGACTGGCCATCTTGAAGGTCAGAGCAAGTTGGGGGAGCAGTCTGGATCAGACACCTCAAATGGCAATTGCTCTGCCAACTTTCAGGGCGATTGAACAGCTCATTTTGTGAAATGAACTTACTTTCTCTTTCTCTCGACCTCTTTTGATCTTTTTTCTTTTTTGCCACTCCCCATCTATTCGTTCCCTAATCATCAAATTCACACATTTTATGTGACGCCAGTCTTGGTATGCGGCTCACACAAGTGACAGTCTAACATCATGTGCTTTGTTGAAATGCCACAGAAACGAATATATCTCAGACTGGTTCTATATAATAAGAAACCAAAATGTCTAAAAATAGAGTGTGAAAAATCATTTCTTCTCAGTTCCTCCCTCTCTATCCACTTTATTGACCAGAAAGATTCAGTTCATGAGGGAATCATAATGAGAACCTCGGGTTGGTGGATCAAAGTAGAAACCCTTGAGGCTTTGCTCAAAAAAACCTACCATCAATCAACGGGGGCGATACCAATTTGGGCTTTGATAGGCACCACAGAGTTACTTTAAAAGGATCTGAAAATGTAAAAAAGCTCAAATCAGTGACATTTACAGATGCATGTGTTAATTCATTAAACCGCTGCCCTTTATTGAATGAGAACCTTTGATTTCTATTAATAAAGCAAGTCAAGCAGAATCACGTTCATTGGGATGAATGGCTGAGTTTATTGCAGCTGTCGCATGAAACGCACCACTTTATCAGATGTGAGGTTTGTGAGTCCTCTGTGCACATGTCAGCATCCCCCTGGGCAACCGCAACCGTACAAACACGGCAGGGTGGGATAATCGGAAACTACTATACCTCATTACCTATCCACGAAGGGGTAAGGTAAGCAAATACACCTTTGAGACTCACACCGTTGTGTCTAGATGGTAAATCTCATTGTGTGAAACTATTCAAATGTGGGATGTAAGGTATACCTACTTGAAATCTCTGACAATGGAGTATGTTTATAGTTGATAAACATGCTCCATTGTCTGCCGCTCAGAGAATGACGGACGGTTAAGTGGCTGTTCACCAGGGTTCATTCAAAATTCAGAATTGAAGAAGTACGAATTTCAAACAATTTGGCCAAGCCTTGAATTGGAATCAATCCGTTGGTACAGAATTATGTGTAATTCTGTATATTATGTTTTGATTCTGTATATTGCGTTCAGATTTGGGTATATTTTGTTTGTGTTTTCTGTTATTGCTATTTCTGTGTGTTCTTTTTGCTCTGTTTGTTCTAAGTAGGATCCCGTAATCAGCTGCGGGATGGCTCCACCTCTCTTTGCAGGGATTGGATCGTGACAATTGATTGAGGGTTTAAAACCATCTTTTCCGCTTCCTGAAGTTGAGCTGTTGTGATTCCGGGCCGGTTGCACTTCTCCTGTCTCCTCTCCAGCCGCCAGACCACCATTATGCATTATTTAGATTCTGTTACATTCTTTTCTTTTCAGTGATGGTGTTCTGTAGGGTTAACCTGCCCTTTTCTTTGAAATAAAGTTCGCTCTGTTTTTGTTAGCGTAGTTAGGGTAATTTGTTGTATTTTGATTTGGATATTTTGAGGGAAGTTAGTTTGGATCTTTTTGTTTATTACAAGTTTTGTTTGTTATTTTGGGGAGGCATTTTTCTTTTTATTTTTTTTATTTGTTACGATTTAACCTAGACGGATTGTAATAAAATGGGGGCTCGTCCGGGATTTGAACCCAAGACCTCTCGCACCACAAGCGAGAATCATACCCCTACTGCTATCTATCTGTCTATATATCTACCTGAATTTTCTTTGAATTCATATGTCCCCATATGATTGCAATTCGTTTTCTCAATTTAAACACAAGAACTGAATTGGATTTTTCAAATTCAATTAATAAATTCAATTTAAAATTATTTTCTAAACGGCGTACAAACCTGCCGTTCAAAGAGGAAAAACACAACACCACCAAAGCACTATGGCCGCTGATTGGATTGTACTTCAAAACCCATGCTTATACATCATCACAAAATAAATATAAACAGCACAATAAACAAAATAAACAGCACAAAAACTAACCACTTATGGGTAATTTCCATTACCATTTACTACATGGCCTCTACACAGATCACCAAAAAATGTAAACTCTGGTTCCCATTATGGATCCCTTTGTTTTTCAAAGAGCATTATCTCTGAAGTGGTCAATTCAAGTCTACAGTATCTACAAAATCAGAATGTTTTAAAATGAATATGTGCTGGGAAGGATTATCTTGGTCTTCTGTTATATTTTTCCAAAACAGGCCCTCAGAGATGAGGCGAAAAGGTGAGTAGCTTTGAAAGTATATCTCTTGTGTTTGTGCAGTATTGGCTCTACAGGCTCCAATTTACACACACCCCCAGCTGGTTTATTGTCGACCTTGTCTTTCAATATGGCCTCTGCGGCTGAATTTATAGAGCATTATAAAATCATACAAACAGAAAGCAAGGGAGCGAGAGTAAAAGAAAGAAGCCATGGATGAGTGTCCTCACTGAGTTCACAGAAAACAAGGCCAATGCCCTCCTCCTTAAACAGAGCTGGAATGAAAAGAGGGCATTTCATAACAGATGAAAGCCAAAATAAACACTGTGATCTCATTGGCCTGTGAAAAGACTGTCTGGGACCAATAAGAGGCCATCGCTGAGACAAGGGTTGGGTTCTTCTTTCCAGCCAACAAGACAACATCACACCCAAACAGGTCTGATGTCTAGCAACAGAAGCCATTGAGTTTGGCGGGTTAGTATGACCCTGTTTACCCCTGGTAGATGCTGTAACCAGTGCTCGAAGTGGGCCAGTACGCACCGATACAAGGTACAAGCACTTCTATATTTTAACCATCACTTCTTGCGTACCGGTGTTGTGACGAATTTCGACCCCCTGCCAGATTATTACCCCCCTAGTATTGGTAGGTTTAGGAGTAGGTGTGGGGGAGGGGTTAGGATTAGGGGTGGGGTTAAGATTAGGCAATCAGGTAGCAACTTATACTAGGGGGGTAATAATTTGGCAGGGGGTCGAAATTCGGTACAACACTGGCACTTCTCACATGTTGCCGGTACTCTGACAGACCCACCCCCGGAACAAGATTTCAACTGAGGCGGAAGGAATGTGATTTCAACTCTCGGCACTTTTTTCCCATTTCCAGCACTGGCTGTAACTACATCAACTCAAAGGTTCTACACCAGCCAAACAACTGCAATTGAGATGAATGGGAACGCTAATGGATTTTATACCGCTTTGACAGAAAAAAAACAAATGTCCCATAGCAGGTTTGCATCAAAGGGGTGATTCATGAACTTGAGCAAGGCATTTAATTTAATTTAATGTCCATGACAGTTGTACCTGCAATGAATGCTGTGGATAAATATCAGAACATGATCATAATCAAGTCTGCCCAATCAGAAGTACTGTCACCTTGGTTTAACTTGGTTCTCCATGTAATTCTTTCTTGTCATTTTTTCCTGGGTGGAAGAAATGTATTTATAATGAGAAGAGAGAACAATGTATATTTAATTAAGTCACATTAAGTGCTATAAAGGTAAATATTTAACTCTAGACTTAAATGCACGAAGGAAAAAAAGAATATAGCCCTATTTTACCTGGAGCTACACATATTTTAAGTAGTAGTGGAATTGGCCTAGAATAAGGCTTATCCTCTGCTACCCACAATCAATCACAGCAGCTTACACTGCCATAAAACCCCCCTAAAGTCTTTTGTCTTTTATTATTATTTTTATTATTATTTTGCTTTTTATTTTTTTCTGTAATATGCAATACCACAACTATGTGCACAGATTTCCAAAGAATTAAAATGATGCCACTCAAAACATTCCACACATTACCTGCCCCTTGAATGTTTGTTAATTAAACAGTTTAACTGGGCTTTCACTCAATTTAACACTTTTTCATGTTTAAATTTATTCTGCTTATTTATCAAAATCAGAGCAGAAAATGCAAAAACCTTAAAGTAAAAACATATACCAACATACAGGATAAGACATCAGCTTTAAAATGTTTCAGTGTATTCAGTATTGCAACTGAATAAAGGGCTTGGGGTTTATATGCATACATTGAACATGTTTACCAACCTTCCTATGCTAATTTGACCCAGGGGATGAAGTAAAGGGATAAAAAAAAGCACAGAGAAAGAGTGTGAGAAAGAGAGAGAGAAGTATTTTTTTTTCTTATATTAATTTGTTGTTTTACACTAATACTATTATCTACTATTATTTTCATTTTGCACTGTTTTTTGTATATTTGTATGTATCAAGGCTATTATAATCAACTAAAATTAAAACCATAAAAATCAAAAATATTATAAACATTAAAGGATTAGTTCACTTCAGAATTAAAATTTCCTGATAATTTACTCACCCCTATGTCATCCAAGATGTTCATGTCTTTCTTTCTTTCTTCAGTCGAAAAGAAATTATGGTTTTTGAGGAAAACATTCCAGGATTTTTCTCCATATAGTGGACTTCAACAGTTACCAATGGGTTGAAGGTCCAAATTGCAGTTTCGGTGCAGCTTCAAAGGGCTCTACATGATCCCAGATGAGGAAATAAGGGTCTTATCTAGTGAAACGATCTTTCACTTTTATTTTATTTTTACTTAAAAAAAAAAAAAAAAAAAAAAAATGTATATACTTTTTAACCACAAATGCTCATCTTGCACTGCTCTGTGATCCGCCATGCATTATGTAATCATGTTGGAAAGGTCACGGGTGACGTAGGCGGAAGTACCGCGGTAGGGTGAAAAACTCCATCTCATTTTCTCCTCCAACTTCAAAACTGTCCGACATTGTTGTTTTACCTTTTTTTGTAAAGGGCTTTTGACTTAGCCTTTGCACATTCGCTTTGTAGACACTGGATACTTCCGCCTATGTCACGCATTACCTTTCCAACGTGATTACATAATGCGTGGAGCATTTGTGGTTAAAATGTATATAAATTTTTATTTTTAAAAAAATGAATGATCGTTTCACTAGACAAGACCCTTATTCCTCATCTGGGATCATGTAGAGCCCTTTGAAGCTGCACTGAAACTGCAATTTGGACCTTCAACCCTTTGTTAACTGTTGAAGTCCACTATATGGAAAAAAAAATCCTGGAATATTTCCTTAAAACCATAATTTCTTCTTTTCGACTGAAGAAAGAAAGACATAAACATTTTGGATGACATGGGGGTGAGTAAATTATCAGGAAATTTTAATTCTGAAGTGAACTAATCCTTTAACTGAAATAAAATAAAATAAACAATAAACTTATTTTAATTCAGCTAGTTGTCAAGGCAACATTTCTCATTTTCATTTAGTTTAAGTTTATGTAAAATTTAAAACTATTTGTCATGTCACTAAAGACATACTAACTAACCTGAAACTGAAATGTAAAAAAAATATATAGTGAAACAACTGTACTTCTAGTGCAAATCAAGCAAATTTGCATCCTTTGAAACATTTAACTTATACTAAAAAGAAAAGCCTAGTGTCAAAAGAAATATTATATTTATCCTTGTCAAAAATGCTGATCAGTATTCTTAACACAGTGTTCTCAAATCTTTGCCTATAAAAAAAAACCTAGATATATGTGCATTATAGGAACTGCCTGCAATGGCTTCCTAAAAGAATTGGACCAAAACCTGAAATCATGCACAGAGAGCAGACCTGAGCAAGTGAGAGAAGAGGAGATGTGAAATATGTGCCTAATAAGAGGTGAAGGTGGCACGTTGCACACCAGCTGCCAGGGCACTGACGCGGCACAAATAACTGCAGGGGAAAGTCAAATAAACGGATAGAGTCATCGCCCAGAGCGCAGAAGAACAGAGAGTGAGATGGGTGTGGATGCTACAGACCAGAGCTGCAGTCTGGTGCACAGCACCATCGGCCTCTCAGGTTAGAGGTCACATTAATGCTCTCTGACAACACATTCCCTTTGGTATAAGCCTGTTTGTACAGTCAGTCACGCCAGGAATGTCAGAAGAACAGGTAGAACAGAGGGAGCCCTGCTGGAAAAGGCAGCATTATCTAGCATGAGCTCATCCACCATCCAAATGCACTGATGGACATTAGCACTGAAAAATTGTAAATTTAGCTTGACAGTTTTTCAGCAAAAAAGACGTGTTTACAGTATTCTCTGTCAGCTGTTTAGAATAAGAACAAACTATGCATGAACTGGGAATGCATTATTATTCTGAATTGGGTCTTTTCTAATAAATAGATCGAATCAGAGAAAAAACTACATTTTTTCTTGACAATATGACTCATTTACAGTATTCTCTGACATTGTTTAAAATCAGCACAAACATTGTCTGAATTATGAATGAGTCTTCTGAATCAGTTCTTTTCAATTAATCAGTCAAATCAGGAGAGAAAAATGTCACATTTTTCTGAATCATGAATAAGAGAGAGAGAAAAAGGCATTACATTTTTCTTGACAATATTTCAGCAAAGGTAAACGTGTTTAGAGAATTCTCTGTCAGCTGTTTAAAATTAGAACAAACAATGTTCAAATTGGGGAACAGTCAAGAAAAATGTGAGTATATTTCAGCAATAAAGATTTACTGTGTTTACTGTATTCTGTCGGCTGTTTAGAATCCGAACAATCTGTATATCAAGGTTTCTCAACTCTGGCCCTCAAGTAGGGTTGCACGATTAATCGCAATCGAATCGAAATCGCGATTTGGCTTAGTGCGATTATGACATCGCAAAGGCTGCGATTTTTAATTATATAAATATGTACACATTGTGTTAGTGAAGAGCTGCTCTGTGATCAGTAGTAAATGACGCTCCATCTGAGAGCACTGCATTAGAAAAAGCAAAACACGTCAAATATACAAACTTTCCAAACATGAGAAGCCTTTATGAACTTCTTTTCTAACAAAAGACAACATTTACTGTGTTTTTACTCCAAACTCACTTCATAACGTCAGTTGAGTGTTTGAAATTGCATTTTGATTAGCATTGGATTATAAATATACATTATTATTATTACGGAAATACCAAAGAAGGCTTGAAGAAAACATATAAACCATGTATTATTGTAGTCGTCTGTTTATTTTATTCATGTTTAATCAATCAAAGCGTTTCTACCTTCTTTTTATTCAGTCACAGCGATAGCATGATGCCCAATGGGGATTTCCTGGAACAGCGTTTGTTATATTGCGTATATTTGGAGTATCTGCTCCAGGGCGCCCTCCGGCGTCCAGTGTGAAACAGACATGTTTAGCGCCAAGTAAAGCTCACTCAATCCTATTCAGGGTAAAAATAGGAAAAATAATTCCTCTCTCTAAAGAACTTTGAGAGGAACATATAATCAATGTGTTTTTCTCCAGCATACATAAGTGTACAGGGTTTTTTTCCCACAGTGGATTCATAAGAGGCACGTAGTTCATATTAAATACATGGACTCCATTTTTGATTTTGCATGCCTCCTGACAAAAATAAAGAAATTATTGAGACAGATTTTTATCATAATAATATAATATTTGATAATAAATCCTTAGACCTTTCTAATGATTTATAGACATACTGCTTGCATGTTAACAGGTAACCCCGCATTTTGTCATACAAGTTTTAAATATTATTTTCTAATTATTATAGTTATATTTATAATTAAATACAAACACTAAGTACTTTAATAATGAAAGTTATCACAACAGTAATATTTCTTATTTGGTTTAATATTTTTATTTAGCAATAATGATAATAATAAAAATATTAATCAAAATAATATATTAGCACACATTTTCGGGCCAAATTGTGCAGCCCTACAAACAAGCAAAACAAGCCTGGTATTGTTTATAATTTTTTTTTTTTTTTTTCATTTGTTGTATAAAACCAGAAAAATCGCAATTCGATTTTTTCTCCAAATCGTGCAGCCCTACCCTCAAGGTCTATTTCCTGAAGAGCTCAGTTCTAACCCTAATCAAACACACTTGAACAAGCTAATCAACATCTTCAGGATTACTAGAAAGTTACAGGCAGGTAAGTTTGATCAGAGTGGATTTTGAGGACCCAGATGGGAACACCTGCTATGAATCAGTTGACTCAGTCCTTTTCATTGAGTCTGTCAAATCAGGAGAGAAAAACTTTACGTTTTTTTGACACTATTTCAGCAATAAACATGATTTACAATATTATCAATCAACTGTTTAGAATCAGAACAAATGATGACAAATTCCTGCGAATCAGGAATGAATAACTTATTTGAATCGGTTCACTGAATTGGTTAAATCAAGAAAGCAAAATCGTTAAATTCTTTTATACAACATTTCAGTAAAGTAAAGGACGTGTTTAAAGTATTCTCTGTCAGCTGTTTAGAATGAGAACAAACAATGCTTGAATCGAGAATGAGTGACTCTTTTAAATGAATCAGTTGAATCAATCTGAATCATGAAACTCACAAGTTTAGTTTCGTAATTCTAGCATAATTGACTCACTCATATGTATCAGTTGGGTGGTACATCTACTTTCTCTAAAGGGTAGCTTTCAGCTTACCTTAGATAATATTCCTCTAGGGTAAGGTGACCAGATTTCTGAAATGGAAACTGGGGACCACTATTTGAGTGGTCAAAATATCACCAAAATCTCATTTGTTATTATCTATTTATTAAAAAACAGGGACAATACATTTTTGAATGTTTTTGTTTTTAATTGTTGTGGGTTCCTTATAGGCTATTATTACACTAATAATTATGATTTAGTTTTATTATTAGGACTTTTGCTCTGGTTTTAATACAATTCACCAAAAAAAAAAAAAAAAAAAAACTATTACACGATTAATAGTAACCACTGTAAAAGCAGTTCAAAACAATATGCCTGTTATAGCCTAACAGAATTATGACTTTACAAAAGCACATTACATTACAAAAATAAAACATAAATATAAGAAGATAAATATAAAACGGCATTTAACAATTATTTTTTAACATTATTGAATTGAAGCTGTTTTTACTGTATACAGAAATTACAACTGTTATAACTTAAATTTTTAACAATTATTTTGCATTTTAGACTCATTTTAAGCACAAAGTACGTGCATTATTTTATTTTATTTTTTATTTATTCATATCTGAGTGAACCTTCATCACGTAGTTAAGACGTGTGTGTGGAAATTGATGCGTTGTGACTGCGGAACTTTTGTGGACGTTTAAAATTGTGCAAAACAATCTCTCACCCTGTTGAGGCTCTGTTATAAAACATACAAACAGTATTACTTTAACATGAATAGTTAATATGTTACTACCTTGAAACCGATAACGATGTTTATTTTGATATTTGATGATAATGGCACTTTGCTCTGGTCCACATCCAGATTACATTTTTCATGAAGTAGCGGCGCGTGCGCGCGACCAAGTGTAGCTGCACAGCCCCCTCTGTTGGAGAACATGATCACTACACAATTTCTCCAGCAGGCTGCTGTGTGCTCGTTGGGCTTTTTGCAATGTATATGCGGGTTGTTTTGAACGAGCTATAAAATGGGGACATTTCCGGGGACAGCTCCAGTCGGGGACAGAACACCAAAAACTGGGACTGTCCCCGGAAAACGGGGACGTCTGGTCACCCTACTCTAGGGCCCTGTTTCCTGCATGGGGTCTTACTCTTAAAGTAACAGCAACCTATAAATGCCTGCTGTTGTATGTCATGTAAACCAAACAACAAAACACAGCTTTAACAAAGATTAATCTATATTAAATTTATCCAGTGAACAGTGTAATTTTTACATTTAATTATTACATTTCTGTACACTAAAATTAAAACTTTATTCATAACTTTGTTGTATTTATCTATGCTTGTAACTGGTGTACAGTATTTGTTCTTTTTACAGTCTGTTCACTTGCCTTTAATAATGTATTAGTTAGGCTAGTAGTTTCTGCTGTAGTATCGGAGTAGTTAAAGTGGGCTAAGTACTAAATGCAAAGTCCCCCCCCCCACCCGAAAATTGATCCGATCCGTGACTTAATAACCGTGATATGATCCCAACCGTGAGTTTTGTGATCTGTTGAACCACTAACACCAAGTATTTTAATCCGTTTTAAACCACTTCCAGTGTTGCCAGATTGGAAATGTCCAAGTATTGTACCAGATGCTCAAAATTATCGTATTTGGAAGAAAATTATCGTGCACAAGTTTTTGATATGTTTTTGATCTGCCCACATTGACACTGTATGTGAACTGAACTGAGCTGGACGATGACATCACTCTTTTTCTCCAGAGCTTCTGTATTGGAATGAATAAATACTGAACTTAAGCTGGACAATCACACTTCTAAAGCTGCTGTACAGCCAAAATTATGTTCCCTCTATCACTGTAAAGCTACTCTGACACACTCTGCATTGTAAAAGGCACTATATAAATAAAGCTGACTTGACTTGACGAGTCAAACGTACAGAATACAGCTATTTATCTAGGCCAACAACGTTTTGACACAACCTGCAAATTGCCACAACAGATAAATAACTAGGCGTACCTTAGTGGGAAACAACTGACCTAAGTGCTGCGGCAGGAACGTTAACTTGTGCTCGTGAGAGAGTCATTCTTCACAATGATTGGCCAAGAAGACGTAACGTGAGATGAGATGTGTTAGACATGCGTAACACATGATTCTGCCTTACAATCATGACAGTAAACGTAGGATCCACAGCTAGATCAATGAGTATAGAAACCCTATGATTACAATGACCATCATTTGAAGTGCCACAAAATTCTGAAATTATCGCACAGTATAGGATTTTTTTTCAAAATTATCATACAAATACGATAATTATCGTACATCTGGCAACACTGACCACTTCTGTCCTGATTTCTTTGGGGGAGGGTAAATGTATGGGTTTTTTTCAGATCTTTCGATCTAATGGACAAAATAAGCTCAATTTACATATGAACGCGCCCGGAAATGATGGAAAAACATACAGAGAGCAGCAGCTTTCCTTTCTACCCTGACAGCTGCAAGACCAAACCGAACGCTGTGAGTGTGTGTTAGAAATCAGGAATGGTGAGAGAACATTGTGCTTGGTAAGTTTTTCATCTTCAAACCAAACTTGGTTCTTCAGCCGACAAAGTTTAAATCCTATCTGGCTAGCGTGCTTTCCATGAAGTTTACGCATTAAGCCAGACTCAGAATGCAGAGAGTAGTCTTTAGTGGCTGTTCGAACACATTCGATCACATGAGCGTCTACACTACGAAAGCAATCCGGTCGAATGCGTATTCGACTACCTTTGGAAGTGGTCGAAAGTGGACAAGCTCAAAACGTTTTACACCCTGTTTACACCTGTGACCACTTGTGATCTGATCGACAAAAACCAGGTGGAAACAGGGCCAGACGGGATTTAAACTTTGTCAGCTGAAGACCCAAGTTTGGTTTGAAGATGAAAAATGTTGGTAAGCTAGTAGAATAGCTTGTAGCTTAGCTAGCTACATTTCATCACATTATTTAAATGTTTTTAAATCAAAACACTGTTTAAATCTAAACATGGCATTGAATTATATGTTGCCTTACCTCAGTTTGCAAGTGAGGTATCAGCATTTACTGGCCTCATTAAGACAAGGTTTAGTCCTTTTTGGTGATTTAAAGGTGTAGTTTTAATCTGAGAGGACTCTGGCGCCGGCTAGGCTCCACCGAGGCGAATTAGAGAAAAAGCCACACGGCAGAAGAGACACTATGGGCACAGGGTCAGTTAAAAATTGCTCAGACGTGTAAGAGGCTGGGACGTTCATGAACAGACTGCATTGATTTAGGTTAGCACTCTGTCACAGTAGCACACAGACTCAACCCACCTACAGGTGTTTGTCAGTGTGACTTCTTATGCTAGTGAGTAATGGCCCTTTTTCTCCCCGCAAGCCGCACATACCAGCAAACACAAGCAAAACAAAAGCCTACACACACCAATGACATACTCCAACAGAGCCGGAGTTAGATGGATGACTTTTACAGTCCTACTCTGACAATCTGGTAGGGAAAATGGGGAGATGTGATGTATGAATATGAGCGAAGCATTTTGTGAATGCGTGGGTGTGCTTGCATTCGTGTCTGCTCGTGCAGCGTCAGTGAGCACTGCCGTCACAGATTCTTCGGCTGGCAGAACGCCACCATTGCGTGAGCTGCCATCGGTGCTTTGACTCAGCCTCGTCATGAGGAGAGAGAGAGAAAAAACAAACTTCAGGCCATCTGCAAGCCCGTCAGGAAGCCAGCAGGTCCCCATGAAGCCATTTACACACTGCTGGAGCTCCAGCCTGGGCTGGCACTCACCGCTAATACTGCCCTGATACCAGTGCCATCTTGGTAGGTGGGGTCGGCTGTTGCTTTAGTTGGTTTCTCATCATTATGCATTCATTTCTGTGGAATCTATCCCAGACTTTGAGGTGACCTACTGGATAGAAATAAGCTAGACCTAAAAAGAAAAACAAGAGTTCAGTGAATTTCATTACCTCCTTTTTGGTCAAACAACATCAAGCTGTACTAATGCATCATATTTGATAACTATTTATAACTGTGGCCGTTATATCAGCAGTTCGAATTGTTTAACTGAATACTTGAGACTCCAAGCACTGTTGTTCTATTGGTTCAAATTTGTTCTTTTGCTTATATTGTTTTTTAAAAATACTATTATTAATTTAATATACTATTTATTATAATGCATTTATAATTTATTATACACTATCATTCAAAAGTTTGGGGTCAGTAAGATTTTAATGTCTTTGAAAGAAGTCTCTTATGCTCCAAGGTTGCATTTATTTAATCAAAAATACAGTAAAAACAGCAATATAGTGAAATATTATTACAATTCAACTGTAATATATTTTATAAAGTAATTTATTCCTGTGATCAAAGCTGAATTTTCAGCATCATTACTCCAGTCTTCAGTGTCACATGATCCTTCAGAAATCAATCTGATATGATGATTTGCTGCTCAAGAAACATTTATGATTATCAATGTTGAAAACAGTTGTGCTGCTTAATATTTTTGTGGGAACCATGATACCATGATATGAACCATGATTTTTTTAAAGGATTATTTGGTGAATAGAAAGATAAAAAATAACAGCATTTATTTGAAATAGAAGTCTTTTGTAACATTGTAAAACTCTTTACTGTCACTTTTGGTCAATTCAATGTGTCCTTGCTAAATAAAAGTAGTAATTTCTTAAAAAAAAAAAAAAAATCTTACTGAACAGTAGTGTTTTTGTATGTTTTTTCTGTGGTATTGAAACAATATACTAATAATTTCCCTGGTTTTATATTGAATACTGAATATTTTGTATCACACTATAATTCACTATTTATTTACACAAAACACAATGTAATACAAATACCCTGCAAACTGTAGTGAGCTGGATTAAACTAATCATCACATAAAATACTATTAGTACTTGTCTAATGCTACTAAAGCTTAAGGAACAGCATCCATATATTACAAACTATTAACAGAAATCACCATTTGGCTACAAGGCTAGGATTTGCTTTCTGTGGGTTTGGAGTGGCTATTTCCTGCTCAGGTGCAGCATTGCCATGGTTACTGTGGTGCGTTTCATAGGAGACAGCAGGCAAAGATTACAGGAACGCAGGGAGGAGAATTTCTAGAGAAGACAAAAGGTAAGAGACTGAGACAAACAGAAACAAATTAGATAAATTTGACTTGCACATTAAGGCAGACACATCACCCCACCTACATGCCCACACACACACACGTATCTATGCTGATGTATAGGCCTGAGTGCTGAACTGTAAAGTCTAGCAGATGATCTACTGCAGCATCTGTGCTAACCTCCTCACCGAATGGCGTTCCATCACTCAGCACAGATGAGGAGTTATAGAAGATGGCTCTGCCTCCCTGCCCGGCCCTGTGGTCAGAGCTACAGATAAGATGAGAGGCCCTCCAGAGAGTCATACAATAACAGCAGAGAGGACAAGAGGAAAATTGTGAGTGCTGATCACTGCCCTGGGCTCCTCCACTGGCAACGTGGCCACTTTCATCTGATTCCAGGAGAAATGACAGCCATTTGGAGTCTCATCACCCTAGCAAGCAATCTCATTTCGCCCATACAAACACAGAAAGAGGGAGAAATCCGTAAAGAATGCAAAGATTTCAGCCCGTTGAGAGCGATCATTTTGCTTCTAGTAGCTCAGTGAAACCAAAGTAAGAGCTTCAGGGTGAAATTATTCACATCCTCTTGCTATTTCAAAAGGACGTTTCTGAAAAGGCATCAGAGATGCAAAACATTTCATTAAGATTCTGGAAGGGGATAAACACAAAAATCCTATGCCCATCAAAGTAATTCACAAGGAGTAAAAAGTAAACGTTTAGAGGGGGAAATAATGGTTAAAACAGCAACAACATACTGACAAGCATGAAAAAGCATGCATGAAAAAATAAAAATTCAGACTTTTTTCCCACATTTGCGAGTTTTTTCCCCCCGTAATCACCAGTTATATGCTTGTACACTGTAAAACCGAACAGTGAAATTGATTAAATGAAATGAGTTTGTTTTACTCAAATAATAAAGTTCATTGTACTAGTAGTAGTAAGCTGAACTTAATATGAGTGAGTTGAGTTGCAGCAGATTTCTAGTTTCCAGCATGCTTTGCGTCAGACTGTATAAATAAATGTTGAAATTAAGTGTTATTTTGTGTGTTTGTGCACAAGATTAACATAGGGAGACTTAAGTTAGTGTTTAATGTTGTGCTATGTTGGGTTTTACAGGGGGTTCTGTTATGTTAGTTTTGTAGGGTTACCATTGTGGTGAAGAGTAGAGCCTGTGGTTAGGTTGAGGATGGGCTGCAAAACTTTTAAGACCATATATACTGTATGTTGTTTGATTATATATATGCAAGTATATAATGATAATCGTTTAGATAGTTATAACGGCATGTGTTATTTGCTATCTAACGTTTAACCAAGATCTGAATGTGATATTTATGTAAATCAACTGTATGTAATTAACATTATGATGAGTTGGGCGAGGCTAAGAAATTGCATGGCATTGTTAATGAGAGACACCTGTGCACCACACTGGCCTTGCTCCGCTTCCATGGCTCACGGCCACTTGTCGCAAAAATTTTAAGTTCTACTAACTTAAAAAAATGAGTTTGTTTACTTAAATGAGTATTGAGTATTCTGAACTTTTACAGTGTAGTTGTGAGTTTACATCTCACAATTCTGATGTTTTTCTCAGAATTCTGAAAACATCATAATTTTTACTTTCTTTTCCTTCACATTCTTTTCCCACTATGGAATAAACTAATAAAAAAAGGTAATTAAAAAATACTTTTTTTTTATTAACTCTGATTTAAATAGTCAGAACTTGTGAGATATAAACATAGAATTAGGAGATATAAATGTGCAGTTCTGAGATAAAGTCAGAATTGTGAGATAAAGTCGCAATTTTTTTATTTCATGGCAGAAACAATCTTCCATATAGAAGTGAATGTGTCCCTCACCTCCAAAAGATATGAGACAGAGCAAATGTAAAAGTCCTCATCCATTTGCAGCACCTGTCATGCAGTGAAGAGCAGCCAGTGATGATTTTAGCATGAGAAAGGAACTCACCACACACCTGCCAGATAAGAACTAGCACTTTCCACTGAGAAGCCTAATTCACCATCATGGAGAGTGACATGAACACTGGTGTGGGGTTGAATTGACGGATGGGGAGGCTCCTCGCTGCGAAAGCCATCCACGTTGGGCCTGATTGCACTGGATGAAAGTACAGAACCTGCAGCGCTGCACTTCATCACCTGGGCCAACATGTCTCCAAAAGCACAACCAGCCCAGACACCTTTCTTGTGAGCAGACAGCCCATCTCGCAACTGATCCCCGCCGGTGTGATGCTGCAGGCCTTTAAAAGTGAGGATTAAAGTGAGAAATAGCAGCAGAGAGACTTTATTACCTCACTGAGACAGTGTGGGCATATAACGCTTTGATGACACCTACATCATATTATAGGGTCACGCTAGTGTTGCGATTAAGTCCAAATATACTACCGCAGCTGCATGAAATTGTAAATAAAGATATTTTAGTAGGCCAAAATGTAGCCAGAAACATTTGGGTTATCTTAGCCCTGAGCTTAAATACAGCCATGGAATGAATTTAGGTGCTATCGGCGTGCCAATCCTTTCTACGCTTTAATTCAGTTTGATTAAAGCAGATGGATTTTATGAGCTCATCAGTAACTTAAATTAATTTACGATGTAATTCAATCAGCTGTTGTTTCAAATATCTGATTAAAACCGATTTAGCAAGAGCCCTTGGTTACATCCTGGAATTGAATAAAGAGAAGAAAGTGTAAAGTCTGAATTGTTATGAGCTTCAAACATGAAGTAGTAGGAGATTACCAATCAGAAACAATGCCATAATATATTAATTCAATTAAAAACATGATTTAAAACACAGGTCATAATTAATAATCACTTTTCTATGATAAAAATAAAAAAAATGTAAATGCAGCAATATGATCTGAAAACATAAAAAAGTGCCTTGATGCATTACAAAATCCTCAGTATGTGGTTGTTTCTTCGTCCACTTTTTTATCCCATGGGCTGGTTTTTATTAAAACAGATTTTTATTTCCTTTTTGTTATATGAAGGTCATATTAAAACAGCTTTGGAGACTTTATGACTCCATCATTGTTTTTTCAAAGCAAAGTCAGATTTGTTTTTTTCCTTGTCCCAGACTTTCAATGAAAATGTATAATAAAATCATTCTCTTTTAAACCATGATTATCTAAACAAAGAGTAATAAAAAATACTGTTCCACAGTTCTAGCATCATTTGCACCACAACAAACCCCCCTACCCCTGCCCCAATCCCAAATTAGCAAGTTAGTGTACTTGTTTATCAAGGAGATAACATTGTTAGTGAAGAACATGCTTAAAATGTTCTGACAAAATGACTGACACGCCCCCAACTCGTAATGATCGGGCCTAGATTGATTACTCCTGTCTGCCTCGCTGCTGAGTGGTATACATCTGTAAGCTCTGTATAGCTTTTTGTTTTGAATCTCTATTTACTATCATTGCTTGTTGTTTATATTGTTAAATATAACTTACTCATACCATATATCAGATATTGTCTAATATTGCCTATCATATTAATCTGACATCACTAGCTTTAATCTAAATCGCTATCGCTAGCACAACGCGCTAGCATTTTGCTACCCCATACATGCTTGCCGTCTTTTTTTCTCTTGCATGCTTGCGTCTTTACAAAAACATCAAATGACTGTGGTGATTAGAATCAGTCAACAAACACGTTAAGTCATGTCATCTTCACTTGTTATTGTCACTTGCACTGTCTGCCACATGTATAGCATAGCCTTCTTTGTCTGCGGTGAGATTTACATATGTGATAAATGCAGGGAGATAGTCAAAATTAGAGACACGCATCCAAACTTTAATTGAGGATAGTAAGAATGCAAGGGCTTTAGATACTGCTTTGGATGCGACTAGCTTAGTAAACTCTGTACATTGTTTGGTTCCGGCTGTAGAGCCTGTGCAGCAGGGCAACTGGGTGACTGTGAGATGGCATAGGCGCGGGGCAAAACACCACTGTTCCATTCCGATTAGAACTTCAAACAGGTTCTCTCCACTCAGTGACGCACCCACTGAGAATCCTGTTGAAAGTGCCCTAATTATTGCCGATTCTATTACACGGAATGTGAAAATACACCAGCCACCATAGTCATAGGCGCTAATGATGTTCAACTTCGCCAGTTGGAGATCCCTAAAAGTAACATTAAAGAAGTCTGTGAACTCTCAAGTATGATGTCAGACACTGTAATTTGCTTTGGCCCCCTTCTTGTTTGTCAGAGTGATGAGATACTTGACAGACTGCCCTCACTCAATGGCTGGCTGGCTAAGTGGTGTTCGTAAAATAATATAGTGTTCATAGACAGTTGGAAAAGTTTTTGGGACAGACCTGACTTGTTGAAAAGAGATGGTATTCATTCCTCCTGGGGTGGTGCTGTTCTTCTCTCTAGTAATATGGCACATAGACTTAGAGATGACCTTGACTAGCTGGGGCCCAGGTCAGGAAGCAGACAGACTGGCTAAACCAACCATCTGCTAGCTGTCTCACGTCACAGAAGTCATTAAATCCCAACACATAGAAACTCTTTCACCTAGATATGTGTCTGTTCCCCGAATTAGTAAATACAAAAAACTCTCCCATTTAAGGGTAAAAATTTAATTGACGTTCAACAAATAAAAAACAGATATAATACAGATGAACAAATGATAAAGCTTGGTTTGCTAAATATTAGATCCTTTTCTACAAAATCACTCTTTGTAAATGATATGATTACAGATCATAAACTAGATGTGCTGTGTTTGACAGAAACCTGGCTAAAACCAGACGATTACATAACTTTAAATGAGTCCACCCCTCAAGGTTACTGTTATAAACACGAGCCTCATCTGAAAGGCAAAGGAGGAGGTGTTGCTGTAATTTATAGCAATATCTTCAGTATTACTCAGAGGTCTAGTTTCAAATATAATTCTTTTGAAGTGATGGAGCTATATGTAACATTATCTAGTGTACATGATAAATCCCGCTTGATATTTGTGCTGGCTACTGTATACAGGCCACCAGGGCTCCATACAGACTGCATAAATTAGCCAGAACCGGGAACAGTTCCCATAACACCTGATGTACTCGCTACATCATAAGAAGAATGGTGTCTACACTAATATTAATCTCTCTCTGTTTCTCCTGAGGTTTACCGTAGTCTGCCAGATCCAGGCCGTATCCAAATGAGATGAAGGACCTGCGCCTAGACATGACGACAATGTAGCCCTGAAGTGTCAACTAAACTATCCCCTGCAAAGGCCTCCTTCCCTTTCCCTATGTATAGATAAAACGCTATCAAAATGTTACCAGTTCACATGGATCCATGGAAACAACTAATAATTCTGTATTATGTGGGCCAGACAAGTAATTTGGCGATGTCACTTTGTATAAAAGACTAAGTGTCTGCGCACATACACATTCAAATGTGCATACCTATAGACTAAACATGTAAATGAACGGCAAGAACACATTAAAAGTCTTCTTTTTTCAGTTAAAAAGGTGTCATTTAAGTGGCCCCTAAGTTAATAATTAATCATTTTTACAACGGAAGTGATTCAATCAAAAACTTACTTTAACTCAATTATAAAGACTGAAGCCACTAGCGTCAGTCGCTAGTGCGCCTCTTGAGGCCAGGAGAGTGAGGTTTACCTGTATTGCTCTTAGCTGGTCTCTTTTATACTAGCACAGACTGCTATGACATGCTATTAAAATCCTGTTATTCAGAAGCAAAGACTATAGCCTACTGTCATTTTCTATAGAGCCCCAGTGCCTTTAGTGTGGCGTATATACATTTACCTGACTCATATCAGACATGCAGCAGGACTTGGCGTCTTCTGCCTTCATCAGCTTCTATTCAACACTTCCAAGCCCAGTGAGACAAACAGAGAGAGCTCAAAAGCATCTCAATGAGATTTGAATTGAGTGAATGAGGAATGAAAAAGCCCCAGAAATTACTTTTCATTTTATCAGTGATTTTAAAAGTATGAATTGGCTCTATTGAACAAGAGCTTTCACACAGGGGAACTTTCTGAGGCGTGAGAGTTTTGCGAGATTACAAAACGGAGTTCATGAGGGACACAAATGGCTTCAGGCTATAAATATAATGAATTTAGGGACTTTAGCACCTCCTTTTGATGCACTTAAAGAAATCTTGGTTGAAGATAGCCAGTGAAATGTATATGTTTTAGGCTTCCCATTTATACAACACTGCCAATTCTAAAATCTCTCCCTTAGTAACATTCACACCTGAGGGTTCAGAATTAAACATTCAAGTCAGACCACATCAGAGGCCGTTGGGTTGTAGTCTCTATGTGAATTCAATGCCCAGCCTCACATTAAAAATGACACACACACACACACACACAATCCTGGCCTTGCAGAGTAAACAGGAGGAGGTCAATCAGGGATCGGATTGCCTCAGGCTGCAGTCAAACTCTCATGTTAACAACTTGGTATCATCTAACTGAGTTTGACTTCTGTCTTTTGCATGGCATATTACTAATGGATATGGGGCGTAAAATTACCGCCTCCCATCTGGGACACTGGCAAGCAACAACAAAAGCTGGTGTCCCAACGTCCTCCACCAACCAGCTACCGGAGACACATAGAAGCTAATTAGCAGATCAACCCACAGCTCATCTATCATGTATAAGGGGAGGAAAGGTGAAGGAATGTTGAAAAGCAGAAAAATCCTGTGTTTGCAGTTCTCCGCCCCAGTTTGAGCAGAGGCGCACAAGGAAGGAATTGTTGATGCTTTGTTATCGATGCACATCAAAATTACAGCCAATAGAAACAATAGGTTACTGTTACAATAGAAACTAGAGATTCACAATATATTTGTATCACATTAGATAATGGCCAATATTGGCATTTTTTTAATTACCAGTATTGGTCAATATTGTATATATATATATATATGACTGATTTTGGATATTTAATTATACAATAACTGTTTATCTTTGCCTTTTTTCTGGCATCAAACATTCACTCAAAGTTAGTCTTCATTATGCATTTTTAGTTTTTTCCACAACAGATACATCGCATTGTATTGTCAGTAAAGCAGTGCATATTTACATTTATGAATAGTCATTTGAAGCATATTGTATGTTGTATTTGAAGCATATACATGTTACAGTGAAAATAACATGTATTTGACCGAAATTCCAGAATCGCCAACAAGCTAACTATCTAGATAGCACAGTGAATGTTTAAATGGTTGTCCATGTATGGGACGCTAAATATAATTTCAGCTTTAATAAGATTTTCCCAATAAACAGAGACAACCTGGTCCCACTTTATATTAAGTGGCCTTAACTACTATGTACTTACATAAAGAAATAAGTACAATGTACTTATTGGGTTCATATTGAGTTGCAAAACACTTTTGCTGCAATTAAGGTGGGATATGGGTAAGGTTAGGGAAAGCTTTGGTGATATGGGTAGGTTTAAGGGTAGGGGTAAGGTGTAAGGGATGGGTCAACAGTGTAATTATAAATGTAAATACAGAAATGAATTACAGATGTAATTACATGCAGGTGTTTTTAAAATATAAGTACAATGTAAAAACATGTATGTACACAATAAGTGCATTGTATCAAATGATTACTTTAAATGTAAGTACTGAGTAGTTAAGGTCACTTAACATAAAGTGGGACCGACAAGCTCGTAATCATGACTTTAGAAGTGCAAAGTTGGAAATGAAGACAGCATTACAATCGACTGCAAGCTCACATTCAGATCTGCCTTCCTCCAATCAACAATTAATGTAGAGAACCAAGTCCCGCCACACATTTTTTCTTTTTGATATTACATTTCACTCTGATGCATGAAAAGATCTGTTGTTACATCTGTTATATTGTGACTTTAATATTAGTGTATTCCTAATGGCAACATAGTTACACCCTTTGCCTTTTCATTTCAGAAGCCCAACATGCGCCACTGTTGTGTCGAGTAGAAGAGCAGGGATTTATCTTCTTCATCCTGAAGTGACCTTTACTGCTCTGGAGGGGGATCTATTGATTGGCAGCGGCAAAACATTTGGCCGGTCCTCTGTAGTATTTTTCCACGGAGGCCAAAGTGCTAGAACAACAGCAGTGGTGGCTGATATTCATGGAGTCTGTTTTAATTGACATCTTACAAACACAACCTGACAGCTTTCTCACATGAGAGCAGAAGACAGCGGGTGTCCTCTCATCAGTCGCTTCCTCATGGCCTCGTCTGGCTGGTTTGATGCTGACTGAACGTGTGTGTGGGTGTGTATGTGTGTGCGCGCCTACCCGAACGTGCTCTTTTGAAAATCTTAGTGTTGTTTTGATCTCGGCATGAGTGAAATGTAAGCATACATGGTACGGGGGCTGTTCTTCTTACATCGTGTCGTAACCAGACGTGACATGGTAAAACAACAAGCAATTTGCTTCTGTGTAAATCTGAGTTTGTGTTCTAACCAGCCATGATTTTTTTTTTTGAAAATGGACAAACCCAACGATTGGGTTGTTTTAACCCAGTGGTTGAATTAAATGTTTGCACAACCTAAAACAATGAGTGACGTTTAAGCGCGAGAGATCACTTCCGGCGCTTGTGTAAACTACGCCAGAAGGCGTACACACCTCACGCACCGGATGCCGTGCGCGCGCTCAAGGCAGTTGGACATAATGGTGTATTAGGGGTAAAAAATGATATAAATACTGTTCGGTTTCTCGCACAAACCGATCATTTTGTGTCTTAGGACATCAATGTGTCGTCACGAGCCACAGGGTTTCATTTGGATTTGTCTGTGCATGTTTTTTGTACTCTCATAGATTCTGTTACCATTGCCATGCATTATACGACTGACAGACTGCAACGGTTGGAGTTAAAAATCATCATTTGTGTTCTACTGAAGAAACAAAGTCACCTACATCTTGGATGCCCTGGGGGTAAGCAGATAAACATTTTTGGGTGAACTATCCCTTTAACCCAACCACTGGGTTAAAACAACCCAATTGCTGGCTTTGTCCATATGTTGTTTTTAACCCAGCATTTTTTAGAGTGAAGTCTTTTCTTCCCTTTTGTAATGTACATCCAAGTGAAATAGCTTTTCAAACAAGTAAAAAAAATGTTGGGCGGGACTTGACTTCATCAATCATTAATTTATTGGATCACTGAAACCAAATGGCTACTCTTCATTGTCTAATCTATTTCCAATAGAAAAAATATCAAGAAATTATGGAGGATTTTATGGATAAAGAAATCCATTTGGCAACAGGATGAAGAAAAGCAATTGTTAAATGCTACAATAATGCAATTTAAATGTTGCACTTACATTTTTTTTCTCAATTTATAATGTGACACTTAAATTAAATTAGCAGTTTTAAAAATATCAAGCATTAGCGTCAGTTCTGGCAGGTCACGTCAGTTAAGCTCGCATCAGCTGACTCCCAGGTGACTCACGTCTACCTATAGGAATACAACGCCTATCACAGCATCCATATATAAGATCCTCAGTATTATCAGCAGCTATTGCATTTCTCAGGAGCTATTACCCTCCTCCATCCCCAGCTCCTCCTCTCTTTAGTCAGGATTGGCCTTATGATTCCCCTGAATCAAACTAATTCTTGAAAAATGTGTACATGTTAAATTATTGACATTAACTATATCTGCATATGTTGGTTCTGTTCTGTTTACCCTATTGCTGCTCTCCCTGCTCTTATCCATGCTAGGCTGCATGGATGCGCAGGGAGTTCTTGCCCAGAACAGAGCCATACCGCCAATACAAACTCTATGCAATTATCAATCATATTTGACGATAGTGGTCCTGACACAAGTTTGTTTTTTTGTCAATTAAATTTTGTTTTGCATTATTATTTTTTAATTAAAAAAATAAATAAATTAAAGGAAAAAATTATCAATTTAAGTACCACACCAAATACTCCATAATTCCTGCTCTGAATATTACAAAAGTAAATGGGTTACAATAGGTTATTCATCTCACTTTTAACTTTCAACTTCAAATATGTTCTGATGGCTTTGATTGTCAAAATGCGCAGCGGTTTTGTGTTCAATGTGGACAAACAAAGTGCTTGTTGCTTGCACAGTGTTAGGCTAGTGTGTGCATGTTCATTATCAACAGCGTCAGGCGCATTGGGGTGCATCTGTCTGCTCTTATCTCTGTACTGCTGGGGCAGCAGAGCTCAATGAACCCTTCTGTTCTGGAAACAGGCACTGCAGACGCTTACACTCTGATTTCTGAACATCTGATGCTGGCAAGAGGACCACGGCCACCGCATATCACAGCACCCTCCCCCATAATGCCCTTATCAACTGGCATGACGGCCCATGGGCAAGAAGCTGGAGGCAATGTCATTTTAATTAGTGGGCCACAGAGGCCCTCGGTGTACAGAGTATCACACAGAGCCAAACAGGTCTTACTTCACAAGTGTCACCCAAGTCTCTGTGGTGTATGTACTAAACACTTTTACAAAAACCTCCCTATCACATATCATTTCTCTTTCTCCCAAACTCTTTACTGCATGATTTGAAGTAGGACGATCCTGGATTAACATCCTTTGTTAGTCCTAGAATAATCATAGACCTAACCCATAAGCCTGGGGATGGACTGGAACTAAAAATCAACCCACTATGCACTACCATTCAAAAGTTTGGGATTACTAAGATTTTTTATGATATTCATAATTTAACTCAGAAAGGATAAAGAATGATTTCTGAAGGATCATGTGACACTGAAGACTGGAGTAATGATGCTGAAAATTCTGCTTTTTCATCACAGGAATAACATTTTAAAACATTAAAATAGACTACAGCTATTTTAATTTGTAAAAATATTTCACAATATTACAGTTTTTACTGTATTTTTGGTCAAATAAATACAGCCTTAATGAGCAAAATAGACTTCTTTCAAAAATATTTTTAAAAAAGTAGTGTTTATGAACAATTATGTATGCAATTATGTGCATAAAAATGGCGAAATACACATATTATATCAAATATGGCTCTCATTGATATTCTTAAAGGGATAGTTCACCCAAAAGTGAAAATTCTGTCATCATTTACTCACCCTCATGTCATTTCAAATCCATAAGACTCACATTCATCTTCAAAACACAAATGAAGATATTTTTCATTAAAGCAGAGAGATTTCTGTCTATCCATTGAAAGTCTGTTGACCCAAAAACTCTGAAGCTTCAAAATGTTCATACAGAGATTGTAATAGAAAATCCATATGAATCGAGTGGTTTAATCCAAGTCCTCTAAAGAGACACAATCACTATATGATGAATAGATTTAATTTAGGCTTTTATTCACATATAAACACTGATCAGCGAGCATACATACAGCTCTCAAATATGTGTTTGGAAAGACATGAGGGTGAGAAATTAATCAAGGCAATTGTCTGAACTAACCCTTTAATATAAACAGAAAACATAAAACACTCTTTTAAATATCTTCTTTTATGTTTTGTTTTTTTTTTTCTGAAGAAAGAGAGTCACATTTGGGGTACAGTTTTTGATGACAGAAATTTCATTTTTGGATGAACTATCCCTTTAAGCCTAAGCCTAAACCACCCCGTATGATCAGACAGACATACTGTAAGTAGATGATAAGAATGTTGTTGGCCTAACCTCAGATCTAAGCTTAACCCTATCCATAACTCTAATCTTATCTCGAAAATCTGATACAAATGTTGCTCCAGGACCAACAAGGATATCCTACTTGGGTAAATCATGTTAAGCACTCTCTCATTCTCAGTCTCCCTCCAGTCGTTCACTCAAACACCTCCCACAAACTGAATTAATATCCAGTCTGCATGCTTATTCACTTCTTCTGATCTTCCTCTTATTGTCTTTTGCAATCCGACACTTGAAGTAGCAAGAATATAAGAGCAAATACTGCTTGATGTCCCTATGAGAGCTAGTGGGCGTATATACATGTGTTCACAGTTGTCAAGACAGTTGATCAATGCCCTTGCGCACATTTCTGTGTGTACAAGGGTTTGGATATCTTTAGTGTGAATTAGTGTGTAGGTGTGTATAAAATAACTCACCCTCACTTGTGATTCTACCCCTGGTATCAATCACACACCACTGTGCTGATCCCAAGACACAACAGTGAGGCCTCCATCATCATCTGTCTGTTGCTGAAGAAGAACGAGTGCAGGGGAAAAGAATGAGTCTAGGATGAAAGAGCAGCTGTGAGGATGATGGTTCCCAGGGATTGCACAAAATGAGTAAAGATTTTACTCACCTACTTCTTTCCCTCCTGCTACATGCTAAAATGTCCAGACGGAACATACAGAGATGCTGAATAAAAGATTATTTTCTTTCCTACGGCCAGGAATACATGTCTGTTTCCATCAGAAGTGAAAACTTGCCCAGTTGAAAGGAGAGGGTGAAAAGATCTCAAGCAGCCTGGACCAAGAGGGGCTCTTGAGAAGGAATAGATGAATCATGCACTGTCAAATAAAATAAAATTAATCAGTATCGTCTTGTTATCCAGTATAAATATAAAAACATATTTAAACTATTTACTTTAGAAGACAATATTTTAAACAATAAATGTAATAATGTTAATAATTTAATACATTTTAAAGTTTAAATATCTTAAACAATACATTTTAGATTGAAGTCAATATTATTTATAAAGCACTTTAAAAATTACAGAGTAGACCAAAGTGCTGTACATTAAAATCCACCTAGTAAGAAAATTAATATACACTAGCATTCAAAAGTTTGGGTCTGTAATATATGTAACACTTTAGTTTAGGGTTCAATTCTCATTATTAACTAGTTGCTTATTAGCATGTATATTATATTGACTGTTTATTAGTATGCATAAAGCACATATTAATGCCTTCTGCATGTCCATATTCTACATCCCTTAATATACCCAATACCTAAACTTAACTACCTTAATATTAATAAGCAGTAATTAGGAGTTTATTGAGGCAAAAGTCATAGTTAATAGTTGATACTGAGAATTGGACCCTGAACTAAAGTATGACCATATTTTTTCTTATCTTATGCTCACCAATGCTATTTGATCAAAAATACAGTAAAAACAGCAATATTTTGAAAAATGATCACAATTTAAAATAACTGTTTTCTATTTTAATGTATTTTAAAATGTAAAAGCATCATTATTCCAGTCTTCAATTTCACATAATCTTTCAGAAATTATTCTAATATGCTAATTTGGTGCTCCAGAAATATTTTTTTATTATTATCAAAGTTCAAAAGCATTTTTTAAAAAAAAAAATAGAAATCTTTTGTAACATCATGTCTTTACTGTCACTTTTGATTAATTTAATGCATCCTTAGTGAATATTTACTATTAAAAAAATATTACTGACCCCAAACACTTCAATATTATTGTACATAATAAATTAATAAATAAATAAATAAGAGGACAAATTGCATTAAAAAAGAGAAACACACAATTGACAATATCAGAGATTGACTGGATCATAAAAAGTGTTAATTTACATACCAGAATAAATCCCAGTGGTTGGAAGGCCACATTTTTTCTTTCTTTTAATATAACGTGCACAGATAAATCATGCAACAGCAGCATGCATTAATTAGTACAGATAAACAAGGTCAATTTTTGATTTTGTTTATTTAAAAAAAAAAAAAAAAAAAAATCACAAATCATAATTAATTTGATGCCTAAAAAAGCTCTCTGTCATGTACAACAGGCCACTGGACTGAGCTCTCTAGATAAAACAAAAGAAGATCTTTTTAGTTCCAGCCTTGCTCTCATTCACTCAAAGCAGTGATGAAGCGAAGGGCATCATTATGAATTCTCCATTGACTAACAGCTGCTGAGAGGCTCCTTCACATACAATAAATCAAGCCCTTAATGTCATTCTTCACAGAGCGCCGCACCAGCGCTGTTCTCTCCTGAAATGATCATTCACATGTTAATATGCATATGTATAGCTCAATGATGCTACTGTCACTCATGACCTTCATGCAGTGCAGCAAACAGCTTCTGTTTCCTCTCTGTGTTTTTCCCCACCTCATTACACGTTTACATCTATTCATCTCTGAACTCACAAGCATATTAGGCGAAACTTTACCACAGAGTCTTTGCACAAAACAGCAACTTCTTCTATATATAAATATATATATAAAGCAGACGGGGTCACACTTAATTACAGAGAGTGCAAGTTTTATGCGGCTAGTATTAATAAGTGCTTGCTTGCTCATATCCAGCCTAACCTCAAGCAACACATTTTTAATTGATGCAGTGGGACTGTGTCGACACAGCACTCATGCTGCCTGAGAGAGTGTGAAATAAAAGACTCTTTCTTTGGGAGAAATCCATATCTTAGCACATCAACAACCTCACTGTGGCTACATAAGCAAAGGTGGACATTTAAAAGGGATAGTTTACCAGAAATTTCAATTTTGTCATTGTTTACACACTCTCATGTCATTCCAAACTTGTATGACTTTCTTCAGTAGATATTCTGGAAGATGTTTTTGTCCATATGATGAAAGCAACTGTACACTACAGTTCAAAAGTTTGGTGCCAGTAAGATTTTCTGTTTTTGAAAAACATGTCCTATGCTTACCAAGGCTGCATTTATTTGACCAAAAATGCAGTAAAACAGTAATATTGTGAAATATTATTACAATATAAATAAATGTTTTCCATTTTAATATATTTTAAAGGGATAGTTCACCCAAAAATGGAAATTCTGTCATCATTTACTCTAAACCTGTATGAATTTCTTTGTTCTGCTGAAAACAGAAGAAGGTATTTTGAAGAAAGTTTGTAACCGGGCTGCTTTGGGGCACCATTGACTTCCATAGTAGAAAAAAAAAAAATACTATGGAAGTCAATGGTGCCCCAGAACTGTTAAGTTTCCCACATTCTTTAAAATATCTTCTTTTGTGTTCAGAAGAACAAATAAATTTATACAGGTTTAGAACAACTTGAGGGTGAGTAAATTATGACAGAAGTTTCATTTTTGGGTGAACTATCCCTTTAAAGCGTAATTTATTCCTGTGATGGTAAAGCTGAATTTTCAGCATTATTTCTCCAGTCTTCAGTGTCACATGATCCTTCAGAAATCATTCTAATATGCTGATTTGCTGCTCAAGAAACATTTATTATTATTATTATTAATGTTGAAAACAGTTGTGCTGCTTAATTGTCAATCAATAGAACAGCATTTATTTGAAATGGAAACCTCTTGCAACATTATTAATGTCTTTAATACATCGTTGTGGAATAAAAAAAAAAATCTTTAAAAAAAATTTACTAACCACAAACTTTTGAATGGTAATGTATGTACAGACAAATGCTAAAACATGTTTCAAAATGTCTTCTTTTATGTTCCACAGAAGAAAGAAATGCTTACAGGACTAGAACGACATGAGGGTGAGTCAACAAACAAAGTCAGATTTTTATTTTTGGGTGAACTATCCCTTACCATCATGCATGTCTTTTCACCCAAGCCTGTTTAATAGATGACAAAACCCCTGTAAACAGCAAAACATGTCAAAATGATCAGAGATGTGTTGCACAGTAACCACATCTCAAACGGCTTGTTCTATTTCCATCCTGTTGTGATTTGACTGCGTCTTGTATGAGTGGTACTATCTTTCCGAGGCAAACGTCAGTTACAGCGACAGGAGGGTCAGCAGGGACAACAAGGATCCAAGAACTCATTTGTTTCCAGAGCGCCGGGTTCTCCATTTCAGGCCTTTGGGGAATGTCGAAGGCACCTTGAAGCATTGGCAGAACAGATGTCCCTGCACACAAGCAGCTGAGGACATAAAAACATAACATAACATGACTGACGTGTGGCAGAATGTACTCCTGAAGGGGGTCTGCCATCGGGACATGAGTCAAACACACCCCTCCCTGTTGGACCACCCATTAAACTTTCATTTAAGAGATTGGAGCAGCTGTTCTGGCGGTATCTTTTGAATATTTTGACATTTGTAATGACATTACAGCACTGCTCTTATATAAATGTCTCTGACAGACCTAATAGTAACTTACATTCTAGCTCTGACATCATAGTGGGTTACAGCAGGGCACAGGGAGTGCTGCAGACTCCTCAGCGTGACGGATGATAAATCCATCCACTTGTCCAACAGAAAGCACTCCTGCTACCCCAAGAGGAGCACATCCATTAAGATATCAGAGCCAAACTAGCCCACAAACATTCATCCATCATAAACGAGCAGAGCCCGTGGCCAGACGTGTCTGAGAGCGGTTAGAGAGCTGAAGTGCCCCAGTACTGACTCAATCACTGCCAGGGAACCCAGCTGTCATCAGTGACCTCTGGGTGTCTGACTAGACGACCCTTACAGCGATAGAGAAATCACTTGCTGCACAGAGGAACGTGGGACAATCCGACCTGGGACTACTGCAAATAGAGGAAAATACTCCATGAGCAGGCGAAAAATTGATTTCTGCTCAATTTACTTAGGCTAATTAAAATGAGGTAATGCAACACAATTCTTGATTTTTATCATGTGCAATAAATTTGAAATAATAAATTACAAATACTTGCATTGGGACTACATTAAGAGGAATTTCGAGTCAATAGCAAATAATAGCTTACAGTACCATTGTGGAAGTGTTGTGGGAACGTTTTGTTCACTTACATTGTTTCCACTTGTAATCTGTTTCAAATGAGGCTTTTTTTTTAATTTTTGAACTGACTTTGATAAGTGTTTTTCTCCATTCTGATTCACAGTAGTCTTTAAATCACATTACTGCGTATTTTAACCATTTCATTACAGAAAAACAGCAGATAAAAATGTTTTGCGATGCCACATTGCATTCCAGCCCACATAAGAACAACAAATTTTTACCTCTTTATAACCAAATTTGACTAAAAATTATGCTGTTCAATTATCTAGTTAATTACTGGATATACGCAGTAAATATTTGCTGTTCAAATATCCAGCTCATTCCAATAGGACATTTTAGTGATGAGAATCATTTTATTGACTCTCGGATTCAATCTCATTCAGCAAAATTAATGTATCTTTAGTGATTTTGTTCATTTGAGCTGAGTTAAAATGTTATTCATTAGCGAATATATATATTCAATAGCGAAATCCTCTGAACACATCTGCCTATGCAATCTTTGATAATATTTTGAATTAGGAAATCATTATAATGCAGCCAAAGATAAATTAATTGATTCACTCTGGAGTTTTCATTCATTTGCCATGCGGCAGATGCAAAGAACCCACTGTTCATGAACGACCCATCACTAGGATCTTCTGTAAAGCTCGTTTCAGTTAGCAACCGTAACTAAGATGGGTGGAGCTTAGCATCAATTGTAATGTAAAGTGGAACTTGCTCTTATTCTTATTCTCTGCACTCCTAGATAACATTTTATAAAACGGATAGTTCTGGCCCTTGATTCTGATTGGTTGAGCTGCGTTCGAAGGCATTGTAAAATTCCTGAAAACATACAGCTGACTGCATTACATAAGTATCGCTGCACCACTAAATGTGTGTGTTGCTGCATCTGTCTTAGCAACATAAACATATTTTTGTTCTCTATTGATTTTGTTCATTGAAGCTTACTGTATTATGTAGAAGAGATATCGAGTGACCGAGTGTATTACCTGTATTCAGATTTAGCATTTTCCTTCAGGTCAGTCCTATGTTCATAATAAAAAATCTGTTTGAATGTCCACTGCGATCTTGTCCTTTTAACATTTAATGGGTTTTCCCGTGCCCTGCTGACACTGACAACGCTAGTCAAAGCATAGTCATTTGAGTCTTGTTCCGTGTTCACAACAAGATTCAGTTTAAAAGTCTTCGCGACTGAGTGACTCACTTATAAAGACAATCTTTGCCGCCATCTAATGGTGTAATAAATGTAACTTATGTTGCTGTTCACGGTCAGGGACTATTTTTTCCAGCGGAAGGAAGCCTTTTAATGATTTTACTTAATGTAAGTTGCATTGAGACATATTTTTTGGTTTTAATATTTGTATTGTGTGGTAACCGTTTTATAAAAGCAATAAGCCCTGTGAAGCCGTGGTTTATAGTGAATTTATAACAGCTAAGGGGTTTTTAGGCACTCCGCTCAGCTAACAACACCCCTTAGCTATAAATTCACTGTAAACCACAGCTTCACAGGGTTTATTGCTTTAACACACTTCACAAGGCTGTTTCTTTATTATTATTTTTTTGTTCTTGTTGTTGTCATAAAAGAAGCTTAGCATGCTAGCTAATAGTTAACGTTAACTGAAAATGATTCAGTTGAGCTTTGAATTTGACATCTGAAATGTACTCAATTCAGTTCTGTTTCCCCTACACAAGGTGTCTGAATAGAGTTGATAGTTAAGTTTAATGTTAAATAAAGCCACAATTAAATTAAAGTGCAGTCCAAGAATTCGTTTTTGAGTGCCTGTGACATAGACACTAATACCTGGCAACATTACTGAGAGAAACTTATGTGCTTGGAACAAAATACTTGAGATTCAGTGTGAAGTGTAGGAGGCTATGCTAATTTTGCATGTAGCTGTTTAAAGATATAAAGCTCCACTAAATTTAGAAAAACCATCCATAATCAAGCCAACCGACAATCACTGCAGGAACATACTCCTCCTCTGCCTATGCTAGGCTCATGTGCTCTAATTACCATGAAGCTATTTGCAACCACACGGTAAAGACAAACCTCCATGGCTGCAATCGAAATTAGACATTATTCACTGAAATCACAACCAACGTAATTATGACCGCACAAGCTGTGTCATTTCTGAGATGATGATCGAAAGCTGTTGCCTCGATTACACCAACAGACTGACAGATGAAATCCATGCCAGACAGTCCACTTAAAAAGTAGAGGAGTGTGTTTAGCATGCATATGACTAAGTTTATGTGTGGGAACGTTGCTGTCAGAGCCTGAGAGTAAAAACTAAGTTTTTAATCTTTCCATCAACTCCGTATCAATCAGACTCACCAGTATTCTGAGTCAGCGGCGAAGCTTGCGGCTCTCATATCTTTTGCTCCGCAGCGCCGATGAAAAGGGCCACAAGACTCAGCAATCACCTGAGCCCCAGAGACCTGTCAGCATCCGTCAGCCCCTCGACCTGCTGTGCTGCTGCAGAAACAAAGGCCTGTGTGGGAGGCCGTCACTCTCGAAAGAGTCTGCAATCAGGAAAAACATAGTTCTTTCAATCCCCGCACCATTGGCCACATAAGACCGTTGATGGCATTATAGTAATTGCATGTTTTTTAGAACACGTTATTTCAGTTGTTGGTGGGACCCCACTGGCTGGCCTGACATACTGAAGGCACACATGGCACTGACTTTGGAGTGGATTAATGGCACAGCATCAAAAAGTGATTGCCTGGCTAAAAAAATGCCATGGTCTCTCTGAGCCTAAGAGAATAATGAGAGAACAGGATTTTCAATGCCAGGCTTAAATGAACAATAAGTGGCACAAACTACTGTGTTGGTACTATGGCACAGATGGTAAGACTTTGAGACACTGTATAGTGGGGTGTACAAGTCTAAGATCACACTGAAAATAGGTTTCAACATCTAATTTAAATCTGAAAATACCAAAAGCTTTACATTTTTGAAAAATTTTGAAACAAAGAATCATTATTACATAAAATGCACTATTTCTATGTGACTCATCAAATAAGCAAATTTTGCAGAAGAACATTGTTTTGGTTGTGCTTTGGTTATGCGTGACTGTGCAGATGAATATGATTATCCTACTGCTCATAAAACATTACTAGGCTTAAGACGAGATATAACCAGTCTAGATGGAAAGGATCACAATTTGACTAGCTGAAGACATTACTGTAGCACTATGTAACTCTCAAACTCTGTTTGAGAGTTACATATGGCAATTTATCTATTCAGTAAAATACATTACCTATTGAGTAAACGCCATCTTACAACATTTCAAATCCCTCAAAAATTCTATTTGAAAAAAAAAAAAGGGTTTGAAAATAAGGTTGTAAATGATTTCCATATTATATTCCATGGTATATAAATGGTAGTTGAAGGTACTTCAAATGCAAGTTCCAAAAATACATGATCCCTATAAGAGAATGCACAGTACAAAGCCTTTACACATGATGATGCACTTCAGTTAACTGACTGAATAGAGCATGCTTTGCCTTCTGTCTGCTGTTTTGTTGCTCAAAACTGATTTTCTTTTTAAAATTTCTCTGAAGGAAGAAAGATGCACATCTAAGTGATATTGCAAAGACTTTCAAGGACACACTTGTCTTGGAAGGACATTTGGCCCAGCAATTAAGATGCCATACTGCAGGAAATAAAATAAATCAAAACTAATTCAAAAAGTGTTTGTTGCAGACTGCATAGTGTTCCAGTTTCCATGACAGCTGGCAAAATGTTCTCAGCTTACAGGCTAAATGTAAGAGGATGAGGGGAGGGAAGGAAGAAGGAAACGTGAAAATCACAGTCCAATCTTGACAAATAAATTAGCTTTAAAATGTATGAGGTGAGAGAGTGGAGATGTCGAGAATAGATGCGAGCATTCTCTACTTTTGCTCCTCTTCAATTTGCCAATTTCATCTTGGAGATCAATTTTAGCCTCCAAAAGTCACTGAAAAAAACAAGTATAAAAGCCTACACAGTATAGTCTTTGAAGCACCCTCTCCATGTTCCTCCGGATTCAAACGTCTGTGTTCTTCTTCCTAGGCATATCCCGCTGCAGGAGAAATTATGTCTGCAGAAATACAACAGTTTATCAACAGCACAGGATGAAAGGACGGCTGCGTGTCAGAGAAAAACCAAAACAGAAAAGTAATCACTGCATACGACAAAGAGACCTGTGTTTCAGTCGAGGACATGATAGATGAAATGTAAAAAAACTTGTGTTAAAAATAAAGTGACACCCATTGTGGTATCAAGAAACCTCCATAAAGTAGTTTGGGAAGTATAATAATTTTCCACTCAAATACACTTTGGAAATACTTTTTTAATTAACTGAACTTGGGCGCCAACCACAACAGCTAAATTTAAATGTGAATTATCCACCAATATTCAGACTTTATGTCCTGGTTCATAATGGTAAGGGTGTAGAAATTATCTAAAAAGTGGGTGGACACATTATAAACCTTATCTGTTTGGCTTATGAATATTAATTAGATGACATAAAATTCACCCATCTTATTTGCTGAAAGGCAGTAAGTTGGTGCTTGCTATATTAGGATTAGATCTTACTACTTGCACGTATGTTGCAGTCTTTGTCTGATGCAACCAGTTGGCAGAATGCAGAAACTTCTGCTTGGTCTTAAAGTTGTTGTTTTTTTTTTGCAACACTGCAAAACAGTTTAAATATAATGATTACTACTCCCCCAAAAATGTGGAGGACGAAATTTCTGAAAGTGGTGGACAGTTATAATGATTGCTACATCTCTGCATAATAGTGAGTAATCAGAATCACAGTTTAGCCCTGATTAAAACAAAATGCATCTATGGAACATTTGCTGATGGCACTTTGAGAGCTAAATACTAGCATGATATTGATGAGGGAAAGTAATGTTTTATTCTAATACACAGCTGCAACTTTGACAAGAAGATAAGCTTTCGAATAGCTTACTTTTGTTTTGGAATATAAATGTATCTGGTGCTGTGTTCACCTAAGTGTAATGCAATGTCTTTAGCATGATAGAAAATGAGCCTGCTAAGGAAAACAATGACTACTGTAGCTACTAGATTGTTAAAAACACCAACTTCAAGCTAGAATGTCCGAAGTTATCCATTTGAAGAACAACAACCAAAGTTTTGACAAGTAGGACAAACACACACTAGTTTGGGGTTGTTTTTTATGGGTTTGAAAGAAGTTTGTTATTCTCACCATAACTGCATTTATTTGAAGTTATTTATTTGAAGTACAGAAAAACTAATATTGTACAGAAGAACAGAAATATAATAATACTTGTTTACTATTTGAATATATTTTAAATTGTAATTTATTCCTATTCTTGTCGAAGCTGAATTTTCAGCATCATTACTTCAGTCTTCAGTGTCACATGATCCTTCAGAAATCATTCTACTATATATGCTGATTTGATGCTCAAAAATATTTCTTATTATAATCAATGTTAAAAACATTTGTGCTGCTTAATAATTTTGTGGAAACATACATTTTTGCTAGTGAGGCATCCTAAAAAATTTTCCACAAAATTATTAAGCAGCACAAATGTTTTCAATAAATAAAATCCGATGGCTCAGTGAGGCCTGCATTGCCAGCAAGACAATTAACACAGTCAGTGGTTCGGAGCGTGTATCACACTGCCAAAGTCACACCCCCCAGTGGTGAACCATTAAAATTTCGAAACACTTATGAAGCTTCATGAAGCAGTGTCTTGAAATCTCCCATCACTAGATATTGTTGAATGAAGTTATTTTGTTTTTTTGCCACACAAAAAGTCTTCTTGTCACTTCATAACATTAAGGTTGAACCACTGTAGTCACGTGAACTGTTTTAAATACGTCTTTAGTATCTTTCAGGGCACTGAAAGTGTTAATTGTCTTGCTGGCAATGCAGGCCTCAGTGAGCCATCGAATTTAATCAAAAATATCTTAATTTGTGTTCTGAAGATGAACGAAAGTCTTACGGATGTAGAACGACATGAGGGTGAGTAACCTAGTTAGAGGGTGTAAACTAACCCTTTAATTGTGACTTTATATTTTTTTTCACAAATTGTCTTTATATCTCATGTTACTTTAGATCTCACAATTGCGACTTTATATTTTTATTTTTTACTTTGAACAGGAACAGGCTTCCATAAAGATATGAGACTTGTAGAAGTTCCTGGAAAAATATTTCAACATCTTCCCCACCCCCAAGCCCAAATTTATATTTCACACCCCCAATCTTTAATGCTCAAGGCTTTGTTCTCAACGATCTGTCCGCTTTGGTTTTCTAGCCTTCTTTAATCACATCTGAACCATGAAGAATCTTTAAAAGAAAGTTAAAGTAAATCCACCCAGAGAAGACCTCAGCCCAACACCAAACACCAATTTGGCACACGAGGGAAGTCTTTTTCCTTTTAAAGATTTTATAGATTTGCTGTGGGTCAATCATCGCATAAGTTTCCATGGCCTCTGAAATTACAGTGTCCCACAGTGTGCACTATACATCAGTCTCAAGAGATTTGGAGGAAGAGTGTGCAGCGTTCACACATTCACAAGTACCCGCCACTGAAAGATTAGACAGTGAATCGAGGGCAGTAATCATATTATAATGAGATGAATGGCTACAATTTCTTTTCAATCAATTTCAATGCAGTCCCAGTTTGATCCAGTTGAAGGGGTGCGTTTGTGCCCCACGTAATTGAATTTATCCATATGTACTACCGTCAGTTCAAACTGAGGAAGGTTATCTTATGTCCTTAAGATGTAAAAAGGCATCTACAGATATTGACAATACGAAAAATGACTACAGGCATATTTGGCCAACCCTATCATAGTACTATACGCACAAATGTGTCTTCGTGCGTGCAGACTGCCTAATTCAACATGTAACTCACCTTTACAAGGGGTTACCACGGACAACAGCAGGAGACTTGTTTTATCTAATTATATCTTTGCTTTAGCCTATATGCTTTGCCACTGACGATACTTGTCTGACAGGCTAACAAGATCAAATTGAGGTGCTGACCACAAGGTCAGCTGTTAACGCACTGATCTGAACGCTGTTAATTTACTGGAGATACCTAATGTGCTGTTGGAAGTAATTAAGACATTCTGTATACATTGAACACAGATTCAACACTAAAATGTGCATAAAAGCTGCTAGTAAACCGCTATAGAGATTCAAATATGCCCTTTACACATTTGCTCTCAAATGCTAATGTAATCAAATAAACATTTGGTCTCGTAGAACTAATAGCTCCAACGAATAACAATTACACACCACTGTAAAAAAAAAAAAAATTTTTACAGACTGAACTTTACATTAAAAACACATATTTCACATTATATAATTTTTAAACTGATAGAATGTTAAAATACTGACCTACTGAAGTACTAAAATCTGTTTTGTACAATTATAGTACTGTGACAACCACCATAAAACACAGATGAAAGCCACACGATGAATCAAACTTCATCACTGTCACAATCTGTGTTTAGTTTCATTTTCATGGACTTTTATTTTGTTTCTCGTCAGTCACATGTTTCCCTTTGTTCTATTTTCCCATCACTATCTGTTACAGTTGAGGCCAAAATTATTAGCCCCCCAGGAATTTTGGAACATTTTCCTAAAGATCTTTCCAATGTTTGCAGCATTGATATAATCAAACATTCACCAGTGCTATTTAGTAGCTTTTGGTAGATTTTGGAATATAAAATACATTTTTAGGCTTGCTTTATATCAAATATAGTGAAAATGGGGTGGTCAAAAATATTAGCCCCCATGTGAATTTTTGCTTTCAAAACACACCTAATTAATCAAACAGCTTTCAAACCACACCTGTGCAGTCAATTGGCTTCCTAACAACACCTGAGCATTCAATCAGCATAAAAGGACTCCAAGGAACAGGGCACTTCAACACATTATTGGGAGAGACTACTTTTACTCACCATGCCAAAGACAAAGGAAATCAGTCTTCAGCTCAGAAAGAAGATAGCGGAGGCTCATGATAAGGGGGAAGGCTATACTGCCATTTCCAAGCATTTCACAGTGTCTAGAACCGCTGTACGTTGCATCATTGCCAAGTACAAGGAGACAAATTCTGTAAGAAACAAACCTGGGCGTGGTCGTAAGCGCAAGATTTCAAGAACTCTGGAGAGGAAAATAGTCAGAGATGTCAGCAAGATGCCCCGGACATCTGCCAAGATGATTGTTGCTGACCTGGCCTCTTCTGGAGTTGATGTTTCAAGGAACACAGTTGTGAGGGCTCTTCTTCGTGGTGGGCTTCAGGGCCATCGTCCCAGAAGAACCCCTTTACTCAAACAGCGGCACATCACAGCCAGACTGAGGTTTGCCCGTGAACATCTGAAAGGTAAAGACGAGTTTTGGGAGTCTGTGCTTTGGTCTGATGAGACTAAACTGGAACTGTCTGGGCACATGGATGTTGCTTATATTTGGCGAAGAAAGGGTGAGGCCTTCAACCCTAAGAACACAGTTCCCACAGTTAAACATGGTGGTGGGAGCATCATGCTGTGGGGCTGTTTTGCAGCCTCAGGCACAGGGAGCCTTGTTCAGGTGCATGGCATCATGAAAAAAGAAAATTATGTTGACATTTTTAGGGATAATATGCAGAAATCTGCTCATAGTCTAGCCTTAGGTCGTCGCTGGGTCTTCCAACAAGACAATGACCCAAAGTATACATCGAAATTAGTCCAACAGTTCCTGAAGGATACCAAAACCAAGGTCCTGGAGTGGCCCGCACAGAGCCCAGACCTCAATCCTATTGAGAATCTGTGGCGAGTGCTCAAAGTGAATGTCCATACTCAGAAACCACGTAATTTGGACCAGCTGGAGCAATTTGCAATGGAAGAATGGGCTAAAATCCCTCAGGAGACCTGTGCCAACCTAGTAAAGAACTACTCTAAGAGGTTGTTGTCAGTTGTGGCTCAGAAAGGGTACACTATTGACTATTAATGACCAGGGGGCTAATAATTTTGGACGTTTCATTTTTGCCCTTTCTTGTTTCAACTCACTATTTCAATTAAATATCCCAATCAAACTTAGTGGACATTTTGTCTTTGTTATTTTGGAAACAAATACACTATAAAACACTTGTTGTTAATGGTCATTTCCATGGAGAAATCAAGAGTTTTGTCTAATTTCATAAGGGGGGCTAATAATTTTGGCCTCAACTGTACCATGGACATTCATTAAAGATCACACCAGTCTGTATTCTGTTCATCATTAGCCTGTGTAAGTTCATCTTTAGTTCTCTATAATTGTCCGATAATGTTTGTGTGTGCATGTTACACGCTGTTACGTTGCCTTTGCTATCTTGGATTATCCTATTTACTTTGTTTTTTTAAACAGAAATTTGATTATTATCTATATTTGTCTTCTTTAGACCTAATATGTTATAATCACAAGTAGCTTTTGCCCATGGTAAATACTAATATACAGTATAGAGGGTGCACACAGTGTCATGCACATAAACACAAAGCACCATCATTACATCACCATTACAGTTTTTCACTGTATAGACCATTGTACCAAAAATTGTACTTTTAGTCTTTTACCACTGAAATTATGATTTTTACTGTGTATATTTCACAATATATCTCACACATTGCAGCACACATTACAGCCCCTGATAAAGCTGTGTTGGAGTGTATCTAAAGGACGGTCAGACAAGCAGACAGCATGTGTGCGTGTGGATGAGCCAGATGAAGATAAAGAGGCTTTAGAAACAAACAGCTCAGGGAGGGAAGCACACAAAGCAGGCATCAATATCAATGACGGGATCCTGAGGTGAGTTCAGCGCTGAGGAGAAATACAAGCGTGAATAGTAATGTGCTCCTGCTGCAAATTTATAACCGCATACACCTAATACAGCGCAAACTGAATCTTGCAAACTGGACTTTTAGAGAAAAATTATGGCCGTTTTAGTCAATTCACATGGCTCTAACACCCAAATGCAATCACACTGCACTGAAAAAAGACCATCTTGAGAGATGTACACACAGTGATCTGCAGTGACATCCGCTGCGCCAACTGTGTAACAGACTCACAGGGAAGAGGTTTTTTTGCACAAAAAGTATTCTCCTTGCCTCATAACATTAAGTTTGAACCACTTTAATCATGATGACTGTTTTAACGATGTCTTTACTACTTTTCTGGACCTTGAATGTGGTAATTTCGTTGCTTTCTATGAGAGATAAAAAAAAAACCCTTTTGGATTTCATCAAAAATATCTTAATTTGCGCTCCAAAGATGAACGAAGGTCTTTCGGGTTTGGAACAACACGCGGTTGAGTAATTAATGACAGAAATTTCATTTTTGGGTGAACTAACCCTTTAAGGGAAAAATAGTAAAGAACTAGAATATTGTAAAGAAATCGATTTGAACTATTTGCAAATAAAATATACCTTTTAACATATGCACACACATAATCGTATGCCTAATATGTGATAAACGGCTCCATTAATGTTTATTGCTTCCAATTACGTGAATCATGTAACATATGTTTTCATTTAAAACTGCTAAATTTCACAAAAGTCCAGCATTTATTCCTAGATATTGACAATTCTATCTTAAAACAGTTGCTACTTCCATCTTATTACTCCACCCTCTTCCACTGTTAAAACTGAAGCTATAACTGAAGTTCGGCTTATGTGAACAGAAAAGTTTTTGATTTGATTGGCTATCCCAATCATTATGATACTAAAAAGCACTGACATTTTTAGACCAGCCTAAAAAATTAACTCTTTTAACTTTTTATCATTCTATCAACAAACAAGAGTGGTGCATATAATGTGTCAATGGTGGTTGAGGCCCTACATTAGCATCCAATATTTGGACAGGTTAGTATTGTTCATAAAGTGCAGCATGAGAAAAAGGAAGGCTTAAGCAACTCTGGATTGCTTTTTATGCATAAAGACATCATGCATGGCTGAAATTCTTATATAAATGCAATTGGTTTTTTTTTTTTTTTGCCATCGGCTTCACCTCACATCCCACAAATTACCTCCATCTCAAATCTCCTCCATCCACAGACCACTGTGTGCAATTGTATCTCTCTCTCTCTCTTCTATTGTCTCTTACACTAGAGTCAGCGCTATACACAGCTCAGGTTTTCCATTCATTATTCCTCTGTCTCTAATTTACCAGAGAAGCTACAGACAGTCTGATTTATACGTGAGCAAGAGCTACACTGAATTGTGCATGGCGTAGTCTAGACTGAGCATTACACATAGCTGTATTGATTTCCATCTTTATGCAAATGCCTTCAGGCCCATATAAATGTTCCTGTGCTGTTTGTCAAACAGGCGCCAACCTCCTCCAGTGTATCCGATGTAGTTTACTTCAACAGATAAGTCTCTCTATGTACACACACACACACACACACACACACACAAAAGGCATTTAACTTTGACAATCAAGGGTAATGTATAGAAGTAGAACAACCGTGATGCACAAGAGAGATGTCGTTCCTGTGAAATACACCCATCAAGGTGCAGCAGTGAGCTCTTTATTGAAGACAATTAAGGCAGGGCACTGGCCAATTGTATGTGTCCCCTGCCATTAGACTAGCCCGCTTTCTGCAGATTCGAACAGATGGGCTGCATTAACCCTGCATGGCTGGCAGTCACTGTCCATAACATCATTTTAAAAAGGTCATGAGATCAAGGGCAATTTTGAGACTAAAACATTACTGGGCCAATGTGGTTTAATTGTTGGGGACAGTTCCCCACCTGGCCAGCTGTCTGCTGCACTGCTTTGTTACAGCTTGACAATCTCTGTAGCTGAATCTTCATTCAGTCATTGTCATTCTGTGGGCACAGGACATTAATTAGTCAGCATTTGTCAGAATATTGGCACTAATAATGCATTTTTAATGAGGAAATAAAGGATTCAGCTAAGATATAACTTAGCCAAGCTTTAATCAAACTCCTAAAAGATAAAGCAGTTTTCCCTCCTTGTGTGTATACCGTGGCCCCAAAAAGTATTTGGATGTAAGCCGTAATGTATATACACACGCACACACATCCACACACACACACACATATATATGTGTGTGTGTGTATGTATTTTGTTTCACGTGAAAAAAAATATATATATTATTTAATATTTATATATTAACATTTTATATGATTATAATTATATGATAAATTATGTATATACAAAATATTAAAAATAAATAGTATTACATTTTTCAAGCAATGTATATATATTGCATATATATATATATATATATATATATATATACACACACACACACACTAAGTAGATATATATTGTTCAAAAATAAGACATATTATATTTCACATACAGTATAGTTAAGAAGTAGGAATATTTAGACACCGGATACAAACAATTGTTTATGCAAATATGGCTAAGAAAAGTGAAATCAGTTCTGAGAAAAAGCCTAAGGAATAATTTTATCTAATGCAATTACATTTATACATTTAAAGTTTGGCTTCAGTGTCTAAATTCGTTTGGGGCCACTGTGTGTGGCTCAGACTGATATTTTATAACTATCTTAAATCAAACTGTTCACCACACACATAATCTCTTCATATATTTGTGTTTTCTGTGTATGTGTGTGTTTTAACCACAGGAGAATGAGTGTATAAAATTACCCTGTTGAAAATTGAGCTGGGGCACTAGCTCTCTGTGATGGCATTTGGGATATCTGCTTCGTCCATAAGCATTATAGGGAAGAGAGGGCGACAAGCTTAATCAAAGATTTCATTCTGTCTCTTTGCACACCACACGGCTCATGTCTGACAAATCCAATTACGCGATACACCCACCCACTCTCAGAGAGCTGGGCATCTGCTCGCAGCCCCCCAATCACCCCTTTTGCCTCCTGGGATTTCGTCAAAACACATCAGACTCTCCTCCTCCTCGATCCAGCCTTCTGCATACAGACAGTGAGGTGACGTGAAGGAACACTGCAGGTTTGATGAGGTGATGAGAGCTGGGAAAAGTGTGTGAGCAGCCAGTGAACGCATCACAGATGCTGGCAGCTCTCGTGCAAGTTGTGTGATTTGAAAAAGAAAAAAAAAGACCTCTTCTGAGATCATACTGACACCAAACATTGGGGGCTTTTTTTATCTTGCAAAGTGCAGGTGCACTGACTTGCTGGTTGTGATGTGCACAACCAATTTACCTTTTTTCTCTTACTGTTGATCCAGAGATCAGGTCTGTAGATATTTGTTCATTTACGAGTCAAATCTGAAATGTAAACAACAATATTAGAATATCAAAATCATTTGAACAACAACTTATCAACAAATAATAAACAACAAATAAACAACAAATAATCACATTGTTTGTGTTTGTTCGAGTGTTTGTTGACATAAAACTGTAAAGTAATTTGAACCACTGTCATCAACCAACCCAAGTACTCAAAAGATTAACTTGAGGCATATTTCATTTGACAATTTCACTCAATAATTACCATGTGATTCGTTACCTACTTAGTATTCTAATTTGCCTTAACATTTTAACTTTATATACATGTTGGTGGTGTTGGTATGAAGAATTTGTACCACATGACTTCACATATCTATTAAGAATCAAGCCAAATACATCATATTTAGATGGATTTTGACTTTGTCCTGGTGGTTTGCCCTCCTGGGTCACCACAGACACATTGTAAAAGTTACCATCATATTTTTTTGTTTCCATGCTAACCAGCCACAAATGATTAGCGTCGAGTGTGTCACAAAAACCAGGTTGCCGAAGAGCACAAAACAAACGTTTTAACTCAAATGAAGTGCTTTTTACTGAATTAGTTGTCATGACAACAGCCGTGTATTATGTTTACAGCTCCTCACACTACTGTGCGGCTGTTAATGCAAGAACCTCACCCTCTGTGTCTTTACATTCTGGGTTTGTCTCAGCATGTATTAGCTACAGCAAGCAATACAAAATAAATGTAGGGTAACATGCGGGAAGATGCCCCCCTAAGAACAATATGGAGTTACTTTTAAACTGTGACATATTTAGATATAAGTTCTGTATGTGCTGGATGATGATGTATCAGCAAATGTGTTATTATTGGAAATAAAAAGAAACATTTGCTTTAGTTGTTATAGCACAGAATGTCATATATTAAAAGAGGGGTAAGCTGGCCCCCTGCCTGGGGTAAGAAGCCCCCCAGGGGCCAGGGCTTAATGCTTTTACAGAATGTATATGACATTTGATTTGAAATTTAGTTGAGATATATATATATATAAAAATTGACACACAAATTTACTGATTACACTCAATTAGCCTATGGGCTTTAATTAAAACAAAGGTCATCTTACCCTGACCTACTGTTGCTGAATTACTAATTCACTACACTTTATGACAGAAATTATGAATGTCAGATGATTTGTAATTTGAACCACATTGATCAAGATTTCCTTCTCCATTAGTGGTAATAAGTGCTGTTCTGGACCATATTCAGAGTAACTAAAACTATTATTACTAAAACAGTTATGTATGGAACTATGAATGTATGAAATTATGAATGATATTCTATAAAAACTGTCATTCCAGTGATCCCACTTAACCATATATCTACTCTTTGCACCGTTTTGCTGAAGAACACATCCTATTTTTGTTAAGTAGAGAACAAATTTAAATGAGAACAATAATTTATAGAAATAATTAACTGATTTGCAAAATTCCTTTAGTGAATCGGGTACTAAAACAAAACAGACAACATATGAACATCATCAATGCTATCAGCAGGCACAATTCAATCTTAGTGAATTCTTCTTTAACATGTCATTTATGACATATCCCATCTTTTGATTTCCTGTACTTCGCCAAATAACCAGTTAATTAAATTCATTAATCATTATCAAACTCTTGTCATTGTCTACTGATCCTTCATGCATCTGCTGTAACAGATGTGTTTTTCATTTTTACAAGACATGTATGATCTTAAATACGTGGTTCATGCAGCGATAGTTTAAATAGTTTTCCTTTTTTTCCCCCTCCCTGCTAAAGATCATCCATCGTGCTTCTTAATTGCAAAAATATCTTGCTCATCCTCTCCTGCGTCTCCAGCTCCTGTGTGCTCGTCAGAGCTGGCAGTGGTCCTAATTAAGAAAAGTTCGCAGGAGTTTGGCACCACAGGGTTGCAAGCAATTAAACAACGACAAGTGTCATAACCCCCACAGTTACAGCAGCAGGCCTGAAAGCCCCTGAAGCAGCAGCACTCCAACACCTCTTCCTTTATGCAGGGAGATACGGAAAACCTTTATCACACCTGACTGAGACACACGTCTGTTCTAACACATGAGAAAAACTGGTAAATCATCCAAAATATATCCTTCTTGTGATGATGTTTTGCATCATTTTAGTCCAAGTTGCATGAAATGAATGGGAAACTCTAATTAAAATTTTCAAATGAATAACAAAAATCTTGAAGGGATAAGAGGGATAAGAATCAATAATCATTATTTAGTCACTCTCATGTTTTTCCAAATCCATTTAACTTTCTTCTGCAGAACACAAAAGGTGAGTTTTTGAAGAATATCTTGCACTTTTCTATGAAATAAAACATTTTTTCCCCCACATTTTTTGTATTATGCCTCTCTGTTTTCTGTCACACTTTGACAGCAGGTGCTTCAGCAACAAGTATTACGTGAAATTTAATGAATGTTCTGCAGAATGATTTGTTTTACATTGCCATTCAAGTTTTGGTTTGTACAATATAACATTTTTAAAAAGGTTTCTTATGCTCAGCAAGGCTGCATTTTTGTTATTCAAAAATATAGTAAGTAGAGAAATATTGTGAAATATTATTACAGTTTAAAATAACTGTTTTCTGTTTGAATATATTTTATAAAGTAATTTATTCCTGTGATCAAAGCTGAATTTTCAGCATCATTACTCCAGTCTTCAGTGTCACATAATCCTTCTGAAATCATTCTAATATGATGATTTGCTGCTCAAGAAATATTATCAATGTTGAAAACAGTTATGCAGCTTAATATATTTGTAGAAAACACAATACACATTTATTTAGGAATCTTTGATAAATAAAAAGTTCAAAAGAACTTGTCTTTACTGTCACTTTTGATCAATTTAATGCATCCCTGCTGAATAAAAGTATTAATTTCTTTAAAATAATAATAAAAAAAAAACTTGACACAAAGCTTTTGAATGGTAGCATATACGTTGAAATGTCAACATACAGGGTCCAAGGCTAGGTAGAGTTTGAATGATTAAATAAAATAAGCATCAACTGGCGATATTTAATGAGAGAGAGAGACTATGCTGCATAAAGCTTTGCTTGTTGAATGCAGAATTCATCATGTTATTTAATAAAATAAACACACTACAGAGCCTTGTGTTACAGCAATTTATTTAAACTACAAAGGATCTGACTGGTAATGGAGACGTCCCTTCAATTTTAAAAGATAATTGTCCCCTGAGTTGGCTATCTGTGCATTTTTCTCTCTTTGCCTCTGCAAATGTGCTTCAATCAGACACAGTTAATACAGCCAATTAACAGAGTGATGTGAATTCTAACCAGAGGGGAACAAAAAGGTTTGGTTTTGTAGCTACAAACATGAGCTGAATGGCTGGGGAGACAACTGACAAATTGAAGGTGAAGAAAGAGAGAGAGAGAAACAGAGAGATAAATAGTTTTGCTAACAGGCAGAGCTGTTTAGATTCAGTGTCCATCAGAACAGAGAACAGCGAGTCCAGCCAGGGGCCAGAGGAAATGACCTCACTCCGAATTGTCAGAGACGGGAGCCTCTCGCCAGCCATGGGCAACATTCCTAAACAAGGAAATGAACAAACCATGCCTCATCCAGACAGGACAATATGCCCTACACAAATGCACACTCCTTATCGTCAACCCTAATATGACCCAAACGCCGCCTCGCCTCATTGGTTAAGAATAGCCTAAACACTTTCTGTCCTTGTTGCCTGGTTTCGGGTGCAATATCATCAGTGCTTGGATTAGTTTTTGCCCAGTATAACATAATGGGAGAAGAAATATATATATAATTTTAGTTGGGAAATAATCATTTTGGAACTATTTGCAAATAATATTTGCATTAAAATATGCACACATGTAATTTTATTTGTATACATCTGTAATACAATATATTGTTAGTCCCGAGATTCTTCACGTCAGTGAATAAATACAACAATCTGCTACCAGCATTTGAATTGCCTCGTGGTATAGTGGAAGTTTTTTTTTTAACCGTGTCAAAGGTTCAGGGTTCTAATCCGCCCTCATTAAAATCAATGATGTTCATCAATGATTGCATATCAAGAGCAGGGACACGTTTGTGTGCATTTTGTTTTGTGACTTCACTGAAGAAAATAGAGTATCCACAACCTCGTTAAGCGATAGACTGATGCGCTCATCTGTGTGTGAAGTCTGTGTGCACAAGCCAAAAGAGAACCTAAACCCCGCCTACTCTGATTTGATTGGCCATCTCAATCATTTGACATTGACGAGAGCTGTTAGACCGCTGAGCAGACCAGACTAAAAATGTTTTAAACTTTTAAACCTTTTTGTCATCCTAATAACATACAGAGTGCTGTGTAAACGATTTGGCCATTTCTAATTATTGGGGGGGGAAAGATTTGCCTCAATGTCTATGGTGGTTAAGGCCCTGATATAAAGTGTTAATTGATCATGATATCTGCCCTTCTTGATCACTTTACAATGTGTTTTTAAATGACTGCCACAAGAACGGGCACAAACGAGAAAATCATTAGACCAGACTTCATAAAACTTCATAACTTTTGGCCCTCTAGCGGTTAAAAAACAAAACTGCATGCATTCTGCGGAAGAACATTGTTTTGGTTGTGCTTTGGCTCTGCATGACTGTGTGGATAAATATGATTATCCTACTGCTCATAAAACATTACTAGGCTTAAGAGAAATAACCAGTTTAGATGGAAAGGATCTCTAGCTGACTAGCTGAAGACATTACTGTAGCATTAAACATTAATAGACGCAGTACTTTCTTGAAAATAAATTCCAGCACAGCGCTACAACAACCATAATGAAATGACCATTCACAACAGATAATGCAATGTTATAGAGCTATGACAATTATCTGTTCAATAAAATACCTTACTCACCTGTTGAGTAATATAAACGCCATCTCCACGTTGCGTTCTCATTTCAAATCCCTCAGTTTTCACTATTTCCAAAAATCCAAGCAAATGTTGATTGTCATTTTATAAAAAGATCTGTCCTGTTCTCTTTTGCCCTCAGACTCTCCTCTGTTTGGCGTTTTTTCAACCCTTTCGCACGTAAGTTTAAACTATTCTGGCTGACCAAAGACATGAGTTTTTCCAGGCGACCGTTATTTAGAACTTATCACTTTATTGTTTCCATGGTGACGCGTCATTGCTTGTCACGTCACACACCGCAGCGCTGTATGACTGCTTTTATTTCATTTTTCATTTTTTATTCAAAATATTCACAAATTTGTTAGCTATAACATGAAATATCTGATATTCCGATTGTCAAATATGAGCAAGTGGATGTGTTTTGCTATTTAAACACCTTTATAATGATCGCGTTAGTTGAGCTATACACGTTATGGGCGCCGCCATGTTGGTTTGTGCTGCAGGTTCTGTTGAATTTACAACACGTGAATTCATCCACTTCTCTCGAAATACATGAAAGTAAGTAAGCTGGTGCACTGGGGAAGAATATAGTAAACTTTAAAGTTACTTACACAATGTGTATCTTATATGAATAAACGTCTCGTCTAATTATAATGGAAAAATTGTTATTGCTGCTTCTATAGACATCAGTGTGTATTTTACAAACTCTAGATATATTGTTTTGTTTGTACTTATGTGTATTTAAACGTCTGAAACCTAAAATAAACATTATGTGGTTGAAAACACTGCATATTTGTGATATATGAAAAGCGCTGCGCGTGTCCATCTTTGGTTTAGCGCCAGCCAAAGCGCGCAAGCACATTTGAATTTGGCAGTTGATCACGTGATGCACTGAACGTTCTAATCACACCGGTGTGATCGTACGCCCAGGAGGTTCGAGATTTAGCTGCTCCATATCAACTTTTCTCGCTATTTGTGACAACTAACCTATGCCACTCACATATGCGTCAAAGTATGGGGAGCAATTTTTATCAATTTCCAGATATGATGTGAGGCAAGTAAGCAATTTTGTGTGAAAAGCATCCCGCTAGGTCTAAAATAAACACTTATAACGGTGAATAAGGGTAAGACAAAAACACGTTTTGGAAGAAGGACTGCGGATGTATTGACTCATTAAATTTTGTTAATTTTTTACAAAAAAGTTACATTAGAGCACCTTTAAAAAAACACTGGCAATTTGAATCATAATAACACATTTGGAGTCAGCGAATCGAGATGGGCCCACCCTGAACTCAAGGATTGGTCGGCTTTTTGCAAGGTGAGCATTCTAGCTTTAACCTCTGGGGATCATGTTCCCCGGAGCTTGTCTAATTCCATGGCGTTAATCACAGAACCTCATCAATTGTGACACAATGACAAGCCTGCCAATGAAGAGCCGTGCTGTTTCCAATCATTAAGCCAACATGAACAACAATGTCAGACAAATAAGAGGATAATGGACCTGCTTCTCTTTAGCAGAACCAAAGAGAAAGAAGCGTGTCAGCAGATGGAACGCACTTCTGACACACTTTCTCACATTGGAAGGTGAGAAGATTGTCAGACGTCCGTAAGAAGCGAAGTGTTTATATCTTTTCAGTGTGTTGGTGATCTAAGTGAAGAGGTGACAAAATCGTTTCTGTCCAGAAAACTTTAGTTCATGTCACTCCACAACTATGTAAGCAATTAAATAATTATATTTTTTTAATTTATATTTAAATGAGAGAATTTAGACTAAATTTAGTCTGTTTTATACTCAGAAGTTGCTTCAATTATTTTCTCTTAATTGTAATGGGTGTTACTTTACTAATTATTCTTTCTGAACAGTAATTATATTACTTATACCATTGAAACCCATATCAGCTTTTAGCAGATGGAAAAAACAGTGATGGACACCATATCATCTTTTTAGTGCTTAATTCAGCAATTAGTATATTAAAATATTTATCATAAAAATATAAATCATGAGAGGTGCTTTTCATGACATGATTACTTATATTTCAGGGCAATATTTTGCCTAACTTAGGCTCATTAGAAAAAAACATGCATCCACCTATAGGCTATAATGGCAAAAGTCCAAAATCATATCTATACATATAATTCAGTTTCCAGGTAAAATGAACACTAATGAAACACCAACAACTTTTATTCCTATTCGTACAAATTATGATTATAGTGCCAGATTAATTAAGATGCATTTTTATCTTTATTTCACTATTACCAAAGTGCATGGTTTGTAAACAAATACATTTTGGCACTTGCATTACACAATCAGCTCCATGTGTATGGCTTTTCTGATGTAGTAAACTTGCTCAGTAGCTCACCTGATGAAGCACTGTGCCAGAAGCAACATAATAACAGAACTTTTTTCACTTTTTTTCCAATGAGCCTGGGTTGATATTTTTATCTTTCCATTATATTTATCCAAACGTAATGTGATTGTTAACATTTTTCAAAATACTCGCTCACTCTTTATCTTCCATCCTGACATTTCATTAGTGATTTGAATATATCACTTCTACATTTCAAGCATTTATGTGCGTCAACCCAATGAAACAGAACGCATGCATCACAATGCTTATAACAGTATTATTCAGGTGATAAATTTCCATTTATCTCACCACAGTGCATTAATGTCCGATATATAATCCAAGTGACAACACTATTTTATCGTACAGTAACAATTGCTATTGCTCATACTGTGCTTGTGTATTACTTCAGTGCATAACTTGTAAAGCTTGACAACAAGAGGTGGACAATTACTTTTCCATTCAATATGACTTACGATTTTGGTTAAGATGGTTGGAAAAACTCATGTACAGTCAAACCAAAAATTATTCAGACATTTTTGATATATGTTTACTAGTGGGTGCAGGACACTATAGTTCATTTATGTAAGTGTGGATAGCAAAATAAAGTAAACTGTGACAAAAATTCTTCATACAGTGGACTACCAGTAAAATTGATAAAAATTTGGAACCAAAAATTATTCAGACACTTTGACCTGACCATGTTTTGCTGAAGTGTTATCTGACATAATTAAGATTAACACAGTTTAACTCTGAGATCTTGTCATATTTTATTACCATTTTTTTAAACTATAGTGAATAAACTGTAATAATGAATGAAATGTTCAAGGTGTCTGAATAAATGTTGGTTTGACTGTACATTGACACTGATGGAAGAACCCAAACCATATGTAGGGAAAAGAATATCACAAAAGGTTACACTTTATTTCGATAGACTTTAGACATTCTACTGAGTAATTTTGCAACTAACTCTCATTAATTTGCAACAATATGTCAGCTAACTCTGATTAGAGTATTAGTATAAAGTTAGGTTATGGTTAGGGTTAGTAAAATAAGTTGACATGCACTTGCAGTTACTTATAGTCAGTAGAATGTCTGTTGAGGGACCATCAAAATAAAGTATTAGCAGATAAAGCAGACAGACAACTAATACTCCATTGACTGTTAGTTGACATGCAGATGCAAAGTTACTTATAGTCAGTCTTAAGTCAGGGGTGTCCAGACTCGGTCCTGGAGGGCCACTGTCCTGCAGAGTTTAGCTCTAACCCTGATAAAACTCACCTGCGTGTAATCCTGAGGACCTTGATTAGTTGGTTCAGGTGTGTTTATTTAGGGTTTGAGCTAAACTCTGCAGGACAGTGGCCCTCCAGGACCGAGTTTGGGCACCCCTGTCTTAAGTGGACTACTGAACAATTCAAACGGAATCGAAGAACGAACTGATGTGACGTCATTTCGAAAAAAATCAGACCAAAACGAAGTTCGTTTTGGGAGTTTGAAATGGCTTGCCAAAGCGAACTCTCAGGAAAAGTTCGCTCCAGCTGCAAAACACCTTCGTACTACCATTGGTCCGTGACTATAACGTAATAGGAGGTGTGCGCTGAGGCTCTGCCTTCTTTTACGTGGAACTCTTCTATGACACATTTCGTGTGTTGAGTTCATTGAGGTAAGATCTCCACGGGTGAAAACATGAACACACTGGACAGCCGCTTTATAGTACAAAATCAAGTTGTGCTTCTGATAAAATAAGGCACTTTTAAGCAATCTATTGAATAAAATGCCATATAAATAAACGTGACGTGACTTTACTGTAGTGCTAATTTCCAGAGCTTGTGCTAACACATCCATGTTATTATGATCAGATGCTTTTCTTATGCTTTCTACAAAAAATGCTGTTTTTGTTGTGTTTATTTTGTCACTAAGAGGAAAGCGCGCAGCACATATTTACATATTCATCTAAACACCGCTCTCAGCAGTGTGGGCGGCGTCAGATGTTTGATTACAGTATATCGCTGCTCACGTATTTCGAACTTCGTTTTACCCCTAAACGAAGAACAAAAAAGAACTTCATTTGAAGTATATCGGGGCCTTAAAGCAATGCCCTGTCAACCATCCATAACATGGGAATGCACCACTCAAATTTGGTTGGTTGCTAGGGTTTTCTGGATGGTTTCTAGGTAGTTTATGTATTTACTGTACACACACCCAACAAACACCCTAGCAACCATCTAAAACACCCTAGCAACTACAAAGCCCAATGTTTAGGATTTGATAGAAAGTTTCTCAGCCTCCCTTAATATTGTTATCCTCAGGTACACTGCTCTAATGAAAAAGGTGATGGGAGCACACAAAAAAACAAATAACTTCTCTCTAAAAATCATTGAAATAGGAACTAAAGACCAGCTGTGCTTTTTACAAATTATTGTTGCCGTCGCGCTGAGCTCAAGACAAATGTTACATGTATGAAAATTGAGACAAAGCAGCTCAAAGTGTAGCAGCAGCATTTTGTAAGAAAGCATAGGTGAGCAACTCAATTTATAAAGATGGAACAGCATGCTGCATAAAGTCATTGAGGATTAACACTGTTTTTCTTTTCTCTGAAATGCTTCAGTTGCCTAGCACTTCAAATTAATTCACAAACATGAAAGAGGCAGAAATATCCAGCCGGGGCAAATCAAAGATTATAAAGCAAAGACATATACTGTATGAGCCTGCCAATGTAATCCCAACTGTAGATTTGTCCTAAATCATCCAGTGTGGTTTGTCAGAAGGCACAAAAGTCATCAAGCTCAGATAGAACAACTTTGATGTGCATCCAAAAATAGCCAAAAAGCTCATATTTGCTTCCATGTTTTACATGCTACCTGTGGCATTGATGGTCTTTTTAAAGGTCTTTTTTGCACCCGCATATGAAGCATTAGGAAATCAGTCCCTCCAGGGCGACTTTTCCTCCCTGGATCTGAGACTGTTTAACTGCAGGGAGGGTTTTATGTTTTCTAGCATTTGGCAGGAAATAGCGTGATCCAAGTCAATACCGAGCTAATTTATTCTGCAGTGCCCATTTTCGCATGCTGAAAAAACACTCAACAAATCCTCCAGCTTCTGTTCTCCCTGTTTGTGATAATGTGACATGGTCATTAATTGTTCAGAGGAGGCAGAATGAGTCTTAAATCAAGCAGGTGGGCACAACCTCTGCTCTGCTCTGTACCTGCACTACAAAAGGGTAAAAAACAAGAGGAGAGGATTTAATAATAGTCCCTAGACTGATGAACGGGACATGGGCTACAGTAATTGCTCCGGAATAAAATGAAGGAATAAATGAATGATGAGAAGAAAGGAAGGAAGTGCAATGAATAATTCAAGCAAATATTTTTCATAGCCGGGTGGCGACATTAATCTGAACTGCACTGGGGGCCTTCCACCCTGTTTAAAACATTTTGAGCTTTCAATCACTGCCACAATATGCAGCAGCATGAGATAAAAATGGTGCGGTAAAATTCTAAAACTGTATCTGTGATTAAAATCAAGAGAGGAACAGAATTAAAGGAAAATCAACCCAACAATAACCAAAGGTAGGTGAAATGGTGCTGTCTCTAAAGAGAATTTACATTGATCTGTAAAAGTCTCTGGGCCCTATCATACACCCGGCGCAACGCAACGCTGGGCACGACTCAAGTGTTTTTTGCTAGTTACAGCCCGACGCAGTTATCATTTTCACGTCCAGCATCCACGTTGTTTAAATAGCAAATGCACTCATGCCCATCTGTTCGCCCATGGGCGTGCTGGTCTGAAAACGAGGTCTGTTCAGGCGCATTGTTGGCGTGTTGCTATTTTGAGGCAACTGAAAATGACTGTGCCATTGAACAACAAAAATCTGGTCTAAAGTCAATGATGCAGTATTTTTTTGTTATTTAAAGAGCGCATTAGTAATATGCGCCCATAGGTGGGTGCACAATTGGCATACACAGGGATGCACAGCAGCACACAAACATGCCAAATATTAAAAATAAAAGGATTACAATGTAAAAGATTATTATTGTGTACATAAAGATAAAAATGCCTACATGTCATAATGGATAGTCATTGCATGTATCAGAATTACCTATTTGCAGTAAAAATGAATGAAATTGCAAATTATTTGACCAATTCTGGCAATACACACATTAAAATGACTCGTCAGGTTGAGGGTGTCTATATTCTGCCATGTAAATAGCAATCCGCCATGGTGCAAGCACACCTGGCTTTTAAAGCGAGGTTGCACGTTACGCCCAAAACACACCCATGACTCATTAAGAGACTAGGTACAACCCTTTTGGACCATGCGCCAGGTGCGCCAACCATTTTTTTCATCGTTAAACTAGCAAAAGTGGATTCGGACATGCCCTAAGTGCACCTGTGCCATGCACTTCAGACCATGAGCTTAGATTGTTAAAATAGGGCCCTGAGAGTGTTTCACTGCTTTAGGCCAGAAACATACTCGCATAAGTATGCCATCAACACAGACACAACCGCATAGTCAGCGCACTACAAACACAAGGATAAAGTCTTGCGTTGATTAGGTATCACGAACAATTCCATCTGCCTGTTGAATCCTCCTAGGACCCCAGGGGATAACTGTTTGTAATGCCTGATCAAACAAAAATGTATAAAACATAGTACTGACCATTTGAGTAAATGTTTAATTTCCTAATCTATATGTTTTTACTGTATTTTTGATCATAAGAGACTTCTTTCAACAACATAAAAAAATCTTACTAACCCCAAAACTTTGAACTGTAGTATCCATCAAAAAGAAATTTTGTTGGATTTTTAATCAGGAACTAAATAGAGTACCTATTAAAAGTTCTTTCAGTCAGTGAAATCACTTTGGGGTCACTTTGGGGCGGACCTGTTTCAGAGGCCAGCCCGAATTGTTTGTGACACCAGTAATAAACTTCAAAGTACTCTGGGGGCGATAGAGTTCAGATCTTTAAAATCTGTACCATTAAACCAGATGTGTTGTTATTCAGGTAAGTAGCTCAAAACATATTGAATTTAGCTAATTGCTTGGAAAGATTCACTTCAAACTGTTGTTCCACCATGATAGCAGTTGACCTGAAAGACAAAACTGACTGTAAAAGAAGCTTTTACCCTAACTATTGCTATAGCGCCCCTTGAGGCAACGGTGAGAATACAACCTGTATTTTAATTATGTTACGGTCTGACATGTTTCACAATTCAATGACGCATGAAATTGAGCTTGCGTGGCTAGAAGCGTCTGTAGCCTTATTTTGCAAACTTAGCCCTTTGAGCTACATCTGAACTTTGTAAGACAAAGAGGCATTTGACAAATGAACTACAATAAGCAATCTTAACATTTCTTAACTTTCAAATGGTATGGCACTGATCCTAAGAAAACTTGTAACTCGCTATTCAATTCATTAATTATTTACTATTTGAGAACAAGCAGAAATGTATGATACATCATGGTATTATTAAAGAGGAAATTAGAGATGTATTAGTATAAATAAAAGAGATGCTTTACAGCATCTGCTTTACCCCTGCACTGCAGCTTCAAACCCACTGCCTGGATTACACTAAACCTTGACAAGGAGCTAATGAAAACTCCCACCTCTTTGCAGACTGCCAGAAACAGGAATAACACAAGGCCAGGTGAGCAGTGTGAGTGTGTGTGTTTAGAGGGGGTGCAGAGGGCAGCATTAACTACTGATGAAACTGATTAATGGCTGACACTTTCTCAGTGCTGAGACACTGCAGATAAGATGCGAGCAGAAGATAAATGTGGCACTGGCAGCCCAGCACATCAGGCCTTATTGAACAGCTGTCACCACTGACAGGCAGACCTGCGGTGCCACCTGCGCAACACCCTGCTCACTGTGAGCAGATACATATGAATACAGTAAATACATATGAACTAGGCATGCATGTAATTAACTGGTAAATGGTTAACCGACAGTCAGATTTTTTTTTTAATACTAATCAGTATTAAAAAGTAATTAGTATTTTAAAAAGTAAATATGTGTGCATGTATACTCCAGATAAAAATAAAAGATAAATGTGCGTAATTATAATACATATATATATATATATATATATATATATATATATATATATATACTGTATACACACACACATTTACACATAAAAAGATACTTTATATAGTTAATTTTATTATTTTTAATTATCCATATTTTTTTCTAACAGCAGCTATTGTTTTTATATTGAGCTAATGATATTTTCTTTCCCCTATCCCAAAATTACCCTTTTTACATTTTCATCTAGACATTATTTAGTACATTTTCCTCTCACAGTGTAAGTGATTCTAGATGAAGGCAAAATCTGATCCACACACACAGGAAATACGATTTTTGTGCACCTCTAAATAACTAACAACTATTAATAGCGAAATTCAATTTGAGCAGTTTGACTGTGTATTTATATAAACTCAAATGGATGATGTTTACGTTCCCATTAGCTAAAAGGAAAACCTTCCATTACCCATCTGATGTGGATAAATCAGCAGCCATTACGCTCATTGAGGCAAACATTTCCCACAAATGGAAAATGGAGACAGATCGAGCATGTGAGTATTGACAAATTTCTCCATTTTTGCTGCTCATATTAACTGAGTTCAGTGCTGCTGGGGATCAGGTTGGCTTAATTTGATGCATGCACGATGTGGCGTGTTGCGACGCCCTGAACAAACTCCTACACCGATATTCACATAATGGTGAACAATAAGAGCTGCGCCCACATTAGCAGCAGCTAGTATAAAGTTTATCATCCATTACAGCCTGCATGCTCACTCACAAATACAAGAGCACAGCAGGAACTTTAGTTTTAAAGCAGAAGTTGTTTCCTGTAAGAGGAAAGAAATAAGATATCAAACGTTTCCTGAGGAAACCAAAACACTTGATTATAAAGGAAATTTAAGGAAAGATAAGCCCAAAGGTCAGGTCAATACAGACTTCGACTGGTGATCGTTACTTCTTATCTGATTGGCTTAAAAGAACACAGAATGTGCTGCTTATTAGAGGACATGCAATGAAAATAGCACTATACATAAATATACATAAAATAAAAAGATTTATATTAATGTCTGTCTATCTATCTATCTATCTGCCTAGTCTATCTATCTATCTGTCTGTCTGTCCGTCCATCCGTTTGTCCATCTATCTGCCTAGTGTATCTATCTATCTATCTATGTCTCTGTCCGTCCGTCCGTCTGTCTGTCTGTCTGTCTGTCCGTCCGTTTGTCCATCTATCTGCCTAGTGTATCTATCTATCTATCTATCCATCTATCTGTCTGTCTGTCTGTCTGTCTGTCTGTCCGTCCATCCTACCATCCGTCCGTCTGTCTGTCTGTCCGTCCGTTTATCCATCTATCTGCCTAGTGTATCTATCTATCTATCTATCTATCTATCTTTCTGTCTGTCTGTATCCTTCTATCTATTCATCTATACCTATCCAGCCATCCATCTATCCATCCACCTATCCGGCCATCACTGTAACTATCCACCTATCCATCCATCCATTTATCTATCCACTTATCCGGCCATTACTGTATCTATCCACCTATCCGTCCATCTATCTATCTGTCTACCTATTCAGCCATCTATCTCTAATAAAGAAACATCCTGAATATATCACTGACTGACACTTCTAACTGAATTTATACTGATATTCATGTAAATAAAAGCTTTTTCAGTTTTTTACTGCAAACTTCTGTCACCAACCTTAGCAGCCTGATATCTGTCAAAAGGCCTGATAGTAGCAGTAGAAAAGGCAAGAGGGTCTTTAAATATTACAGCCTACATGCATCAGCAAGGTTTGTCTAGGTGCCACAAGACATAAAACAGACAGAATCAGATATGCATATCTCTATAATTAGATGAATGAATAATGCATGGAGTCAGCCAATATCTCACACACAGCTGACCAAGAGCTAGAATGAGCAAAAGTGCAGTGTGTATCTGTGTGTCTAGGGAGTGACTTGCTTTATTTAATCTTCAAATTTTGCAAATGATGTGCAAATCTGATTCAGCCGTGTGCCAAGAAGGTTATCGTTAATAGGGATCTGGATTGGAAAAGAAATTAGATTAATGGTCTGGAAGAATCTGAATATCCCCCCAAACAAACAGCCTACATTTTTCCCAGCAGTGCTCAGAGGTGCCTTTATTGTATGAGCAGGGCAAAAGAGGCAGCCAAGTTTAAGCTTCAATTAAGTGAACCGTCTCTGGCTCCTCTTCACCCCTTCCCAGGAGGAGACCCTTCCACGTTCCCGCCACCGAGAAGATCAATTCTGCCTGCTAAATGAGCTCGCAATCCCATGGAACATCTACACCACCTCTATTTGTTTCAGAAGAAGAATATAAATACAAATTAGCCATAAAATTGCCAGTGCAGTTTGGTTTATGCTGTTGCAAGTCACCATCTGCATGTTATAAATTAGATGGATTCAATTAAGGCACATTCCGCTCATTAGAAAGTGCTGAAGAACAAGAAAAAGACTTGTTTTGTGTTTAACTGGTGTGAGATCACAGACCTCAATGTCACCAATTCTATCCTCAATAGGCTCTGACTTTAACAACATAACCGCACCCAGGATCATGAAATGATCTTAGACACTGATCTAATCAAGTGGTCCTAACTATCCCTCCATCTGCTACTTTGTACTCAACCCGCTTGCTGTGAGCATTACATGCCCTGTGCAGATGATAATGAGCTGCCTGCTTGAAAAAACATGCATCCTTCCACGGCATCTGAGCAATTCTCACCAATGGCACGAAACTGCGGGGCAAGGCTTTGCTTTCTGCAGGCAACAGTGCTTGTTATGAGAATTAATCACAGTAATGATGGCATAATGGATGAACATGAATTAACTTGCATATGCATTATGCTGGTATTTGTGTTAGCGGAGAGGAAATATTTCCTGACGTGTGTGACAAATGGGGCATCGGCAGCTTAAAGCCACGACGAACCTACTGTACCAGCGGGGACGGTTTTTCAAAGGCACTCTGCTTTAACGGATGAAAAAAAGAGATAAATGTGATGAATTCGGAACGCATTTGGCCTGTGGACTCTCCGCTCAGAAGAGCAGCCCTGGCTTCACATGTGGTCACAACATGCACACGACAGGACAGATATTAAGCCAGTGGTTGAGTTCTCTCACTCGCATGATGAATGTTTGTTTTGAAGCCCTGCAAAGTCAGGTACCACCTGGTCAGAATTAAATGAACCGTATCTAGGTTGAACTCCCACCGTACAATAATACAGGAGGCTGTTTACAATCTAGTTGACATTTATGCACTTGTTCACAGTGTGCATGAATCTGAACATTTGGCGTTTTAGCGATCCTGGAAAAAGAAGCTGAATTTTAATATTGTGGAGAAGACTTCACATATATTTTGTAGGATTTCACTCCCTGGGCAGGGAAACAAACACTTTTGGGGCTTGTGTGACAGGCGGGTCTTAAAGCAAAACCGACTGTTGTACTGCTGGCAGAAGTATTATCATAACGACCCATCCTGCCACATTAGACGTTTGAGAGCAGAAGATTGGCTGCTGTAAACCGTGCGACTTTCAGGGCTTCATATTTGCAGCCATTAGTTCCCCTTTTAGAGTGAAAAACCAGGCAAATATAAATGTGCAAAGATGAGACGAGGGAATTCAGGGTACATTGAACACTGATGCATTTTAAATACTGAGGCACATTCCTTATACTGTAACCTTATTAATTCACCTCATTACGAGCTTTGATATTATTTTGGAGCTCATTCATGACTAATGCCCCATGGCGGCGGTTAGCTGATGGACTGTGGGGGGGCTCATATCAGTGGAGCTTTACCGAGCACCGAGGACATCTTCCGTACGGCCCCTTGAATACGAACTTATTACTCATCTCCCAAACCCAAAGTGACAGATGCTCCAATGTTCCATTTATTATTGAAGGCACCCAATAAATATTTGCCTGACCTGACACAGTGAGTAATGACAGAGCACCCAGCCTGACAAATTATACTGCTCGAGAATTTCAAATTATGCATTTTCGATGCCGATTCTGGCGCAGACGTTGGCTGAGCGAGAAAGACCCCCCTCCCATGAACCATGTCATTAGCGTGCGAAACCGCAGCCACTTAGATTATGCAATGTGAGGGATCTGGGAAGCCAAGGAGGTTCCTTCACTCTGAGATGAAACAGACTCACAGCTAACAAAATCTTGCTGATGCTTTTAATGGTTTCCTGGAAAATACATATTTAAGGTGACAGCATGCAGCTGGAAGGCCATCCAAAACTCCCTATACCGAGGCACGGACTTAATGTTTTCCAATGCAGAACAAATGCAAATTCATGTGAACACAGATATAAGTACCTCCCTTAGCCACATGTTCAGACAGAAGGTTTATAACTTGAAACACCGAGCATTTAAAATTCAGTTGGAGGAGCAAATAAATTATGTCACTGAAATCTTGTCAGCCCTGATAAATGTAAAATATTCATCCTTTAAAAGCTGAGACAGGAAAGCATTTTTCTTTAAAGCCCAGGTGGTGGTTTATAGCAGGCAGAAGCTATATGGGACGTTCTGGCAGGCTTGCTATCTACTCTTCCTTCATGGTGATAGGCTGAAAAAAAAAATCCAAAGTTCCTTAAACCATGTTGAATTTCCCTCTCGCCTGAGTTCTTAACTGATGCTGGTTTCAGTCACTGGTGTAACAGATGAACATGCTTATCTGGAAGTTTTTAAAGGACAAGTTTGGTCACCCGACCGTCCTTGTACCACAGACATAATGCTGCTATCAGGGTTTAGAGGTTTGACCAGCATTACCAGGCCTGGTAGTTATAGAATAACCAGTATGAAACCAGAAAACCAGACATGACCTAGGTGCTTTATCTATGCTGAAGAGTACCTGAAGAGAGTTTTCAGTTAACATTCCCATTCCTCAATGGAAGCTGCTCAGCTGGACCCCCCTTGTAGCATCTGGACCAGACACACAATTATTCATTTTATTTAATGAATAATCCAGAAACTCTCCCTCACAAGTCCTGTTAATTCCATCCCCCACAACTGCAACACACAGACAGAATAGGTGTCATGTTCCTGTTTTATTGCTGTCAGGAATGTGCAGAGAGGATAGTGACTCTGACTTCATTCTTTCTCAGAAGGACAAATAAACCCTCTTAATCCTATATATTCTATATATAACCGCATGAGAAATGTACACTACCAGTCAAAAGTCAATATGTTTCTTGAGCATCAAATCATCATAATAGAATGATTTCTGAAGGATCATGTGACACTGAAGACTGGAGTAATGATCCTGAAAATTCAGTTTTGCCAACACAAGAATAAATTACATTTTAAAATATTTTCAAATAGAACACAGTTATTTTAAATTGTAATAATATTTCACAATATTACTGTTTTTACTGTATTTTTAATTAAATAAATGCAGCCTTGGTGAGCAGACGAAACTTTTTTTTAAAACATTAAAAATCTTACCGTGTCCAAACTTTTGACTGGTAGTGTATAAACGTGTATCCAATTTTCCCCTCTCATGATTTTCCTTTTATAGGGTTTATTCTATGTATTAATTCTCTCTTTTGAACTATTTTGGTATTAATGTTTCAGAGTTGCAAATTTATGGTTAACTAAAATCACATGGGTAGCATGTTTGATATCGATGGACTCCAACTTCCGTTTCCTATTTGTTAATTAATGTTACATGTTGCTAACTCTGAGACACATTAGTATTATAAGAATCTAGAAGGTTCTTCTCTCATTCATCCAGTCCAGTGTCTTATGCTAATATCCTGCCAAAGGAACAAAGACTCGTAAAGTTCCCTCCGAGGGGACAACTCAGACACCTCAAGAGGGTGTGACATCTTCACCCTTTAAAATCACTGATTACAAGATCACAGTCTCTTCTTTTCCTTTACTGAAAAACGCTGATGTGAAGATGACGCTGTACTAGAAGCTTCTAAGGAACCCCAAGGTTGTGCCAGGCTTCGGCCTAGACCTTCCATTCACCAAAGATCCTCTGAATCCAGCTGGTTCTCTTTCATCAAGACAATATCAGCAAAGATTCAACGGGAGCCTCCACAAATTGCATCAGGACAGTTTTAATTCAAATGGGCGAGACATGCAAGTATCAAACTTAGTCTCATTATTTGATACATTAAGTATCCTTACCCCTTTTAAAGAAGGGCCTGTTAGAGCTAAACTGATGGTTTGCTCAAGGCTGTTGATCTGCTGAAATTCAAACAATGCTGTAACTTCTTGCTTTCCTGTATTCTGCTTCAGCTCTCTCTTTCCCTTGGTAAACTGTATGCATGTATGTGTGTGTTTGTTAGTTTACTTATGTGTTTGTGATTTAGTTAAATAAAACTTGTGTGCACACTCTTGAAAGTTGATTCTGATCTGCTTGTAAAACCAGTGTTCCTGATAACGATTATGATCACAGCTACATGCTAAGAAAGATATTTTTCTGTGGCCACGGAAAATATACTTTTTGAAAAGTTGATAGACGATCAATACTGAGTGTTCGCTGGCCGAATAGATTAATTGATTGTAATATTAATTCAGCTACATTAAGTTAATTTGATTAACTGATTCAAATATTTATAATTAAGTATAACGAGTTATGCTTAATTATTCATATTTCTTTTGAGCTAATTTGCTTACACCCTGCTGAATATGTCATGTGACTAATCACTCTGGGTGAAAATGACGTATGACAAGGCTGATGGCACCAGAAGAACGCACACTTCAAAAGCAACCTGAGCTATGATGTGAAAAGCAGCAGATGGGAAAAAATATAAGTCAATTTCACACCTTTAAGAGTCCATCAAATATAATGTGTCACTGGTAAAAGATATACTATAATATAATGAAATACTTGTGAATGCTACAGTGTATTGCATGTACATTACTTCTGAATGGCCATCAATGGCAAAAGATGAATGATTCATTGGATGAACTCTGCCATTTTAGTGTGATTTAAGTGATGTAATTTAAGATCCAATTACTATGTAAACTGAACATATGGCGTTTTACATAAGTGCTGATTCTTCATCACAGTTACTCTAACTGCACAGATCTAATAATCGATCGTGGCCCAATGGGTTGTACATGTTTCTGATATGTGTATAAATGCTGTTGACTTACAGGTTTGGTCTCCACCATGTCCGGATCCTATTCACCCCATCTGCTCTATACAGTCCTGTAAAATAAGGGAAAATTAACAAAAAGAGTACCCACTATATTGCAGTGCAGTAAAGAAAGAAAAATATAAAATATGCAATAAATCAGTGTTGTTTCAGTATTATTTAAAATACTATTATAGTATTTATTAATATTTTGAATCAGCTTTTATTTTTATATTTTAATTTTAGCTATATTTTCTTTTCATCGTGTTCTTTTGTCATTCTTTTGGTTTCCATTTATCTCTATTTCAGTTTTAGCCATTTTAGTCTTTCAACTTACACTTATTTTAGTTAGTTGCCAATGCAATATTTCAAAGCAAAAAGATTTTCATCTAATATTCATATATATGTTTAGCTTTAGCTATTTCCAATTACCAAAAATTATTGCTGTTCAGCACTGATCTCTAACCAAGGGTTACATGAGATTCCCTGTGCCAAATAAGAGAGCTGACACACAAAAAAACAATGAATCAAAGATGCGCCCTGGCAAAGGAAGAGGCCACGATCATTTAATTATGCCAAGATATCCATCCCTGACTCGCATCTCATTGCGGTGACAGAGCGTGTTCCCTCGCCTTCATTCTGACTGACACCGAGTACTATTTGGTTCTGATTTAGAGGCACGTCTCTCCTCTCACGCCGCACCCTCTGCTAGCCAGCACGGAGGCGGAGGATACAATTACCCATTCTGATCGGGTTTCACTGCACTAGAATAATCCTCCCCATTATTGCCATAAATATTTCATGAATCATTTTGACAGAATAAAGGAGTCACTGAAGCCTCATATTAATCCGATGATGTTTTTTTTTTTTTTTGGTTTCCTGTCACCATAACGACCCCCCGTTCTTATCAGCCTCTGCCGCTGTCTAACATTGTTTACGTCTTCATCAACAAAATGTTACTGGTTGCTAAGTGGCACATGGCCCATGGCCTCATCTGCCCCCAGCGTAACCCCTGCCCCAAACGGTCACTGAGCTGGCACATTTACACTGTCTCCCAGAAGCAAATGACATTTGTCATGGCATGACCCCTTGCCGCAACGATCTACTGAAAGTGTGTTGAAGGAGCACTGTGGTATTGGCTCAAACCCATGTAGCTATTTCTACAAATAGCCTATGTCTGAGTGCAACTGGGTCAATGTGATTCAGTCCTAGTGATACCAAACTAACTCGCATGACATTTAGCTTAGGGGAATCTCTGGGGTCGGCAGGATTTTTTGCTTTGCCCTGGCCCGTGCTATGGATCTACCAGCCTGGATATGCTGTACACCTTGCACATGATGCCATGCGACATGAGAGCTTACTGAAAGCACGTCGAGCAGCACATCCTTCAGGGCAAGTTGATCAGTGTGAAAAGCCGTCATGTGCTGGTGAGAATGGCTCGCCCTTGGACAGGCATGCTACTCAGGTCAGACACATCGCACAGCTGCAGTCTGGATTCTTGCAGGGCCTGGATTTGCTGCTGAAAGGTTCACACCAGTTAATTGGCCCTTGCTCATGCCTGCGAATCATATGTCAGACTAATACTATCGGCTGCCACTATACACAGCCACCCTGAAAGAGAGACGGAGGGTGAGATGGATGTGAAATGAATATATTGGCGTTTTCTGGGCAAAAGTAATGATTCAATTACAATAACATGATTCTTAGAATCATATTCCAGATCTGATATTACATTAAAGTATTTCAGTGTATGTTTAATTTGAACAAAAAGCATTAAAAATAATGAACACCATCCAGTCTGTCTGTGATGTCCTCATTGCAAAATCAATAAATGCATGTTTTCAGAATGGGGCTGTAATAATATCATATAATTCCAAGTGTATTTTAAAACAATCTCAATGAGTGAATAGAGTGAACATTTTAATTTTGACTCCATTATCATTTTCAACAGTAATTGTTCTGTCGGTTTTGTTCTGTCAAAAACTGCCTGTAAAAGTGACCTCAACTAAAAGCATTCATACACTGAGATTTTCATATTCAGCACTTGTATGTGACAACATTCAAACTTATTAAAACAAACAAAAAAACAAAAAAACAAACAAAAAAAAAATATATATATATATATATATATATATATATATATATATATATTTTTTTTTTTTTTTTTTTTTTTTTTTTTTTTTTTTAAAGATACTTTAGTTTTAGAAATGCCTACTTCATATTTCGCAACAGCAGAGGACTGGGGGGAAAAAATGAATGTTACAATACTGCCATCTACTGCTTGATGTGTGCATTGTAAAATCAACCAGTATTCTTCAAGACGCTTACCTATCTCAAAAAATGAATTGGCCTACTATCATAAATTAGATTACGTTTGTTTGTTTGTTTGTTTGTTTGTTTGTTTTTTGACATTGTCCTACCACCCATCATAGAATTTTTACGTTTATTTTTACCACTTTAAAGTAATTTCACACATGTAATGTCCTTCAAACAGCTGTAAAACGCTTTCAGAATATTTCAGAATGACAGCGCTGGCTAATGTAGTAGCAATAACTGATGTAATTAAGGTTAACATGGTAGTTTTGTGAGAAGTGTAAACTGTTTTATTATTATTATTATTATTATACTGATAAGAACGTGTTCGACAGTCCTAATAATTTAACTGACAGATAATTTAACTAAACTGTTGCCTTTTTTCCTCAATGTGTTTGACAGCAGCAACACAAACAACAAAACGCCAAAACAGAACAATAACAAAAGCATCAGGATAGCGTTTACCTACCTGATGATATGGCGATGGTATCAGCTGCTGCAGTATCATCCCTGGGAATATCCTTAACCCTCTATGGCATGACTTTTTATTTTTTAGGGAAAAAATATTTCACCCAATTTTCTCCCCCTTTGTGCTGTTATGAGATTTCAAAGACAGTTGGTTCAACGATAATCAGTTTTATTCAGTTATGAGATTTCAATGACTGTCGGTTTTGTTTTGTTATGAGATTTCAAAGATGGTTGGTTTTGTTCCTTTATGAGATTTCAATGACAGTTGGTTTTTCATTGTCAGTCAGTTTTGTTCAGTTACAAGCTATCAATACGGTATGTTTGGGGTTTTTTTTTTTTTTTTTTTTTTTTTTACGAGATTTTAATGACAGTTGGTTTTGTTCCGTTACGAGATTTCAATGACGTCGGTATAATTCAGTCGTGCGATTTCAATGGTGGTCAGTTTTGATCGGTTACTGTGGTCGGTTTTCAGTGTCAGTCTGCTTTGTTCTGTTATGAGATTTCAAAGATGGTCTTTTTTTCTTTTGTTATTTTGACAAGACAGTTGTTGTTGTTTTTCGTAACGGTCAGTTTTATTCGGTTACAATGATGTCTCATTGATGTTTCAATGATTTATTCGGTTATGAGATTCAATGACAGACGGTTTTGTTCAGTTGTGAGATCTCAATTAGCTACAGTCGGTTTTGTTCCATTCTAAGATTTCAATGACGGTCGGTTTTGCTCCATTAAGAGATCTCAATGATGGTCAGTTTTATTCCTTTATGAGATTTCAATGACAGTCAAGTTTGAAATGATTCAAACTTTGTTTTGTGATGAGATTTCAATGACAGTTGGTTTTCCATTGTCAGTCAGTTTTGTTCAGTTACGAGATCTCAATACGGTTTTGCTTCATTACGAGATTTCAAATGATGGTCGGTTTTGTTCCATTACAATATTTCAATGACAGTCTGTTTTAAACGGTAATGAATAAAACAGACTGTATAAAACACTTTCAGTGTCAGTCGGTTTTGCTGGGTTATGAGATTTCAATGACGGTTAGTTTTGTACGATTCTTTTCAATGATGGATGATTTTTTTCATTCATGAGATTTAAATAATGGCCTTTTTTTCCATTACGAGATTTCAATGCCCCTCGGTTTTGTCAAAGACTATAGAATAACTGCACTTGCATGCTCAAGAGCCGTTTCAAAGATGGCCGCCGAGTGAAATGACTTGTCTTAAAGGGACTTTGGTTTTGTTTCCTAACGAGATTTTAATGACGGCTGGTTTTGTTCGGTTACGAGATCTCAATGACGGTCAGTTTTGTTCCTTTACGAAATTTCAATGACAGTTGTTTTTTATTGTCAGTCAGTTTTGTTCAGTTACGAGGTCTCAGTATGGTATGTTTTGTTCTTTTACAAGATTTTAATGACAGTTGGTTTAGTTCCGTTATGAGATTTCAATGACAGCTGGTTTTATTCGGTAATGAGATTTCAATGACGATCAGTTTTGTTCTTTTACGAGATTCCAAAGACAGTTGGTTTTGTTCCTTTATAAGACTTCACTGATGGACAGTTTTATTTGGTTACGAGATTTAAATGATGTCTCATTGATGTTTCAATGATTTATTCGGTTATGAGATTTCAGTGTTCCATTACGAGATTTCAATGACAGTCGGTTTTATTCAATCATGAGATTTCAATGATGGTCGGTGTTGTTCGGTTACGAGATCTCAACAATGGTTGGTTTTTAGTGTCAGACGGTTTTGCTGGGTTATGAGATCTCAATGGCTGTCAGTTTTGTTCCTTTACAAGATTTCATTGACAGTTGGTTTTATTCGGTAAGGAGATTTCAGTGATGGTCGGTAATATTCGGTAATGAGATTTCAATGACGGTCGGTTTTGTTTGGTCACGAGATCTCAATGATGGTCGTCTTTCAGTGTCAGTCGGTTTTGTTGAGTTATGAGATTTCAATGACGGTTAGTTTTGTTCTATCCTAAGATATCAATGATGCTTGATTTTTTTTTCCTTCAAGAGATTTAAATAATGGCCTTTTTTTCCATTACAAGTTTTCAATGCGACTTGGTTTTGTTCCCTGACGAGATTTTAATGACGGACGAATGAATAAATGTAAATGTAAATGTTCCCTGACGAGATTTTAATGACGGACGGTTTTGTTCGGTTATGAAATTTCAATGATGCTCAGTTTTGTTCCTTTACGAGATTTCAATGACAGTTGGTTTTTCATTGTCAGTCAGTTTTGTTCAGTTATGAGGTCTCAATATGGTATGTTTTGTTCTTTTACAAGATTTTAATGACAGTTGGTTTTGCTTTATTACGAGATTTCAATGGTGATTGGTTTTGTTCCGTTACAAGATTTCAATGACAGTCGGTTATATTCGGTAATAAGATTTCAATGACAGTTGGTTTTTCTCGGTTACGAGATCTCAGTGATGGTTGGCTTTCAGTGTCAGTCATTTTTGATAGCTTATAAGATTTCAATGACGGTTAGTTCCGTTACGAGATTTCAATGACAGTTGGTTTTATTCGGTATTGATATTTCAATGATGGTTGGTTTTGTTCAGTTACGACATCTCAATGATGGTAGGTTTTTAGTGTCAGTTGGTTTTGTTCTGTTATGAGATTTCTATGACGGTCAGTTTTTTCCATTCTAAGATTTCAATGTTGTTAGTTTTTTTTCTGTTATGTATGGAGTCCTGCACATGACATGCAGGAAAAAAATAGTAGGCTAAATCGTGCACATGCTTTACTAAGTAATTAAAATAGAAAACAATTATTTTAAACTGTTTTTCTGTATTTTTGATCAAATAAATGCAGGCTTGATGAGCATATGAGACTTCTTTCAAAAACATTAAAAATAGTAATGAAAAAAATACTACATGGTGCCTCAGTGTAAGTTGTAAGAACTAAATAAAGTACTATATCATTTGTGATGTGGAACTAACTAACTACCAACATGGTGATGTAGGGATTATTTTTGCCCCAGGGTTACACCCCTTATTTTCTGGGGTTTATTTTAACCCTTTATTTAGTACAGTTTATGGCGACTGTACTGGGGCGTTGGGCAGTATGTGACATGCTGTATGGACTATTTTACACCACGGTGACACCCTTTATACAGTACAGCTTATTCCGACTGTACTGGGGCATTAGGACCCACTCAGGCCACAGGTTGATCAGACCTGCTGGCCTTTCTAACACCTCTTCCCACAGCTACCCAGTCTCTCAGGAGGTTTCCCATCCAGATAGAGATTAGGCTCAACCCTGCTTAGCTTCAGTGGGTATGCAGGTGAAAGCTTCAGGTTAATCGCTGCAGGGCTACTTAAGCATCTTTCCAACCATAGACCCTCTTACATAGAAATATAAATCTCAACAATGGTAACATGCTTCATGCCACAATGCATTCTATAACAGACCATAATTAAGTTGAAATTAACTGCATGACATCTGCATGATAAAAAAAAAAAAAAAAAAAAACAACCTCTTCATCATCAAGTTGTCAACATCACCAAACAATTTTTTGTCCAAAAAATCCTCAATTGTATGGTGTCATTACGATTATTACGATTGTTATGTATGCAAAGACATGAAAGATTATAATTGGCTTTTTGGTGAATGGTTTAATACATGCAGGTGTGCTTGTGCTATTGTTAACTAAGTATATAAAACGTTAAATTTCACAAAATATAAAAGGTATATTGCTGTGTGTGTACATACTGATGTTCAATAAATTTATAAATATGCAGTACCTAATCTTATCACATTAATTAAATCTCTCAAGATCTCAGCAGATGATGTTTAAGCAACTCCACAAACAGCATTACCAGCTTCATTTTTTGACTAAACAGATTGACTTAATTTCAGTTACCATTGTGGTGGTCAGTATTTGCTTTAGTTGCTGACAATATTGTCTATTTGATAATCATTGTATAGCTGGCTGGTGTTATCTATGATTCATTCAAATGATATAATTTTTCATTATTAATTATAATAAGATTGTACACAAAACATTTTGAACTGCAACACCTGTTAGACTCACTCAGACACCAAAACTCAGCATAAGAATCTCAACAATGGTGACATGCTTCATGCCACAATGCATTCTATAACAGACTATAATTAAGTTGAAATTAACTGCTTCTACATGATCAAAAAATACACTCTGTGTAAGATTAGACCACTTTGAGATGATGACAACAACCTTGTCATCAAGTTGTCAACATCACCTGATCATATTTTCCCTTATTATTTTTGCCACAGCTAACACAATTTCAGCAGCAAGAGAAAAATTAACGCTAAGCCAAGAGTCAAACTGCACAACTAAAGCAAACACTGATCATCACAATGATGGTGACTTCAAACTAAACATTTTCAACAGAACATCATCATCCAAACCTCTGTTAATTCGTACTAAGAACTTCTGTAGATATCTGACAGAAATAAAGTCAATCTGGTTAGTAATTAATGTCTTCGTTTATCTTCAGTTGATTTCATCTAAGGCTGTGGCTGAAGTCAGTTGTAACGTCTTCAATCGTTAGTTCCATTAATAGTAAACGTTTGGCACCCTGTACTGCCATGGATTTTACAGTTTTTTCCTTTCTTTGGTGTTTATTCCAACCAAAATTCAACATCTATCTAACGTTGGATCTTGACATCAAACAAACGTCGGGTTAAGACTTCAGCACGATTTTCATTTTCAACCAAAATCCAATGGCTGATCAATGTTGGAATCTACATCCTGTGCCTGCTGGGTAAAAGTGGAGATAGAGTGATGCTGGAAGAATATTCTCACTGGAGTGACGTAAGCAGTTATGATTGACAGGTGATGAACATGCACAACCCAACTTCTGTTTACAGCTACATTTGTTAAATTGTTTGTGATCATGTTTTGATTTACAGTTATCTAAAAAAAAAAGCTTTATGAGAGAATCTCTTTATATTTTTTGTATGAGTTTCTGTTGTTGAGTGTGTGTGATAGTGTGTTAGCAGCTGCAGTATCTGTCAGTGTATCCCCAGATAGCAACTTTGTGCCGGCTCATGCGGCATGGAATGATGGCACTTGGGCAGACCGCATCCTGTTTGCCAGATCTGGGTCACAAGCAAGCCATAGCAATGCCACATGTCAGCCAAGAGCAAAGAAATAAACCAGAACTGGACCTTATCTGAGCCACAAACCTTTTACATATTATTTATAGAATCATCTCAGCATTAACAAGCCTGTTAACAACACTGACTTTATTTCTGTTAGACATCTACAGAAGTTCTTATTGAGAATGAAATGGGGCTTAAATGTAACATTTTGAAGTCACTATAATGGTGATTAGTGTTTCCATTAGTTGGGCTTCTCTGCCAGTGTGTTTCTCAAACACATTTGCAGTAGCAAAGAAAGACAAAGTGAGATCAGGTGATGATAGTTAGCTATTAATGGTTTTATAATCATCATGAAATAGCCTGAATCACTGATGTCATTTGTATCTCATAATTGTGTTGTGCAGTTAATACGTGTACATTACAAACCCTGTGTTACTGTAACATGAGATCACATTGTATTTCAGAAAACAGTTTGAAGATTTTAAAAAAATAATATTCTAGGATGACACACAAAGACATCAAGAATCAGCACATGAATCTCAACAATCAAAAGTGTCATGCTGCAAAGCATGCTGGGAACAAGAGAACAAAACTCCCAGCATGCATCACAGCATGAATAAATTAAGCAGCTGAATTGTCCTATTATTTCCTTTAATTCTAACTATTTGCTTTTATTTTTTGTAGTTTGCTGTGATTTTGGTTCTGTCTTTTAGTAGCTTTTTGTGATTTCCAGAGTTGATCTGATTGTCTGAATATTTTATTGTCACCATTGCTGAGATTCATACGCTGATTGCTCATATTTTATGTTTGTCAGTGTAGTATATTGATTTCTGCTCGTTTTTTTTTTGTTTGTTTTGTTTTTGTTTTTTCAACTTTCAATCTTCTAACTGATTTCTGCAATCTCATGTTGCAGTAAAACATGGTTAGTAATTTAAATGTATTAATGGCACGATACAATTATTACATTCAAATGACATCAGGGATTCAGGCTATTTCACAATGATGATAAAACCGTTAACTAACTGATAAAAACTGTTAACTATCATCCTCTGATCTCATTTCAGCTTTCTTTGTTACTATAAATGTGTTTGATAATCACACTGTCACAGAAGCCATAGAAGACAAACATATTAAAAGAGTACCAAGAACCCAACCTAGTAAACCTAGTAAAAGAACCTAGTAAAAGAACCCAACTAATGGAAACACCGATCACCATTATGGTGACTTCAAATGAAACAAACATGAGCGTTAAACTTCTGTTAATTCTTAATAAGAACTTCTGTAGATGAATGACAGAAATAGTCAATCTGGTTAGTAATATGTGAAGCTGAACTGCTGTTTGTGGAGTTGTTTAATCCTATGCTGAGATCTGGAGAGATTTAATGTCTTCTTTTATCTTCTAAAGCTGTGGCTGAAGTCTGTTGTAGCTCCTGTGTTTCTGTTTGTCTCTTTTTTCTCTTCTCTTCTTTCCTTCAGTGATTCTGCTTGTTAACAGGCTTGTGAATGCTAAGATGATTCTATAAATAATATGTAAAGATTTTGTGGCTCAGATAAGGTCCAGTTCTGGTTTATTTCTTTGCTCTTGGCTGACATGTGGCATTGCTATGGCTTGCTTGTGGCTCAAATCTGGCAAACAGGAGCGGTCCGCCCAAGTGCCATCATTCCACGCAACATGTGGCCCAGATCATCATACCATGCGTGGCAGATCTGGGAAGGCACAAAGTTGCGATCTAAGTGCTCTAACTGCACAGTGTTGCCCTGAGGCAACAAACAAAAAACACAGTTTTGGTATATAAATAAAAACAAAGTATTTTAATAATTAAACATACCTCTTTGATGCACATGCATCTGTAATTGGGGAAATTAGAACAGATCAAATAACAGCTCATTGGTTTAAGCTGTAAATCCCATGTTGTATCCGGGTGAGAGATTTAACAATCGGTAAACTAACAACAACAATCACAATGTTCTGCCAAGGTTCATGAATTTATTTCATCCTTCAAAAAGCAAACAACAGTAGTTGTTCAGTATATGTCGTCATTATATTGCTGCTGACGAGTTGGAAGACAGTTAATGAATAACTAATGAACACCTTTTTAAATGTAATGCGATACCTGACCACAGAGTTCAGAGTTCCTGAATGGTATTGGTTGGTGAAACCTGTCACCCGGACAACAGGACATGAAGATAAAACGAGTTACAGCCCACTTGTACCTTGTATCCTACAATTAGACCACAACTTCCTTGTTCCTCCAATGAAGCCAGGAAACCCAGCAGTCTGTTAGCCTTGGAATATGTATACATACATGTAACATGTAAAAGGAGTTTATTTATTCTGTCAAGACAAATCTATGATCAAAACAGCAGGATGAGGAGGATGAGTGTATTCCCACAGCATGGCACAGCTCTGGGACTTACTGCAAACGAAATCCGACAGGAAGTTGAAAACAGTAAGTCGTGTTTGACAGAATCTGCTTTATATTTATATCTATATCTATATCTATAACTGTATCTATCTATAAAATGTGTAAAGCTTGAGTGTTATGCTAAATAAAAGCATCTGCCAAATGCATAAATGTAATTGTAAATGTAAATTTATATGCAGATACTGAGTTTCATAAACATTACAGATTTGGGGTCAGTAATATTCTTTAATGTTTTTGAAAGAAGTTTCACATTTATTTGATCAAAAATACAGTAAAAACAGTAATATTTTGAAATATTATTAGAACTTAAAATAACTATTTACTATTTTTATATACTTTAAAATGTAATTTATTCCTGTGATCAAAGCTGAATTTTCAGCATCATTACTCCAGTCTTCAGTGTCACATGATCCTTCAGAAATCATTCTGATATGATGATTTGCTGCTCAAGAAACATTTATTATTATTGTCAATGTTTAAAACCATGGTACATTTGTTTTCAGGATTCTTTGATGAATAGAAACTTCAAAAGAACAGCATTTATTTGAAATATACATTTTTGTAAAATGATAAATGTCTTTTACTGAAGAAATACTTTAAAAAAATCCTACTGGTATTGTACGAATAGTGTAGTTAAAGGGTTAGTTCACCCAAAAATGAAATTTCTAATTACTCACGCTCATGCCGTTTCAAATCTGTAAGACCTCGTTCACCTTTCAAGTTTTTTTTAAAAATCTCCCATAGAAAGCAACGAAATTACCACATCCAAGGTCCAGAAAAGTAGTAAAGACTGTTAAAATAGTCCACGTGACTACAGTTGTTCAACCTTAATGTTATGAAGCGACAAGAATACTTTTTGTGCACAAAAACAAAACAAAAGTAACAACTTTTACTTTATTCAACAATTTATTCAACTTTATACCCTGTCATTCTCCTACGCTGTTTACGTTGAAGACACAGGCTTCCGTGTTCATGTTCCATATCAGAAGTGCAGAAAAGCTTTTAGAACAAATATGTTACATTGTCTACAGTAAGAAAGACTGTTTAAGATGTGAACTAACTAAATGTCTGTGATCACAGATACATCTGAACTGGTATCGGACCTGGTTAACCTGTCAGCCACAGCCAGATTTCAAGCAATTCGATCATTACCTATGTCATTTAATGAGAGGAAAACAATCAGGTTAATGTATTTTATAATCATACATTTTTGCAGTATTTCTCACAATGCTAAATTTTATCTAAACTTGAACTTAAACTCCCCTCAACAGGAACAGAGTGAACTCCGTCAAGCTCTCAAAGACCATACTCCCTGCAGACTGTCGTCAACAGGTGTCCCGGGTAAAAAGATAAACACACTCTTTAGATCTACATTCGTTATTATCATGGTTCACATTCCTAAAAGTGCTGCATGATTTTTCAAGACTAATAATTTGCCTCTTCAGTTTTTCCGCAGATTCCGCGCCAACTTGGCATCAGCCAGGCAGCGTTTGGTCGTATGGCAGGACACCCTGAAGGAGATTGGGGGCAGGTTTGGCACTTCTGTCCTCTCCTACTTCTTGTTCCTTAAGTGGCTGCTGAAGTTCAACCTCTTCTCCTTCCTCATCAACTTCTGCTTTATCACAATCCCACAAATTGTGCATGCGCCCAATATCAGCAGCGTCACAGGATTCAGAGGACTTGAGCTCCTCACAGGAGTAGTGAGTTTTTATATTGAGTCCAAACTTTATATTCATTAACACTTTACATTAAGGTTCAGTTTGTTAACATTAGCTAATGAAATAAGAACACTCTTAAAAGTAAAGGTTCCAAAAAGGGGCATCGCAGATGCCATAGAAGCATTTTTTGTTCTTAATAGAACTTTTCCTAATTTGAAGAACATTTTAAAAATCTAAAGAACATTTTTCCACTCTAATGAACCTTTTGTGGAATGGAAAGGTTTCATGTATGTTAAAGGTTCTTTATTGAACCATCAATGTCAATAAAGAACCAACCTTTTTTTTTAAGAGCATGCACTAACAATAATTGACTTTTATTACATCATTTAAGTTAATGTATGAATATTCATTGTCAATTAATGTTTGCTTATAATATTTATGAATCATAAACCAATCATCATTTTTTACAGCTTTAAAGGTTAAAAAATGTATTAGCGGTCTTAATAAATGCTATAAAAAATATTGTTAATAGTTAATGATAATTAATGCATTAACTAACCTTAACGAACTGAACCTTGTGTTCATCATACAAAACTTTGGTTTTCTAGATCTGTAGAGTGACAGTATCTTTGTCGACAGGGTTATTTCAACCAGACGGTCTTGTTCTATGGTGGTTATAATGGTGAAGTGATTGTATCCACACCAGCCTACAACATGCAGTTGGCCTATTTTTTCACCATAGCTGCATATCTGGTGCTGTGTGGGGTGTCTCTTCTCTACAGGTAACATATTTAGCAGTACAGTAGACTACCAGTCAAAAGTTTGGAATCGGTAAGATTTTTAATGTTTTTAAAAGAAGTTTCGTCTGCTCACCAAGGCTGCATTTATTTAATTAAAAATACAGTAAAAAGAGTAATATTGTGAAATATTATTACAATTTAAAATAAATTCTGTTTGAATATATTTTATGAAGTAATTTATTCCTGTGATCAAAGCTGAATTTTCAGCATCATTACTCCAGTCTTCAGTGTCACATGATCCTTCAGAAATCATTCTAATATGATGATCTGCTGCTCAAGAAACATTTATTGTGTACAATTGTACAAAATATTTGTGTACAATATTTTTTTTTTCAGGATTCTTTGATGAATAGAAAGTTCAAATGAACAGCATTTATTTGAAATATAATCTTTTGTAATATTATAAATGTCTTTACTGTCACTTTTGATCGATTTAATGCATCCTTGCTGAATAAAAGTATTAAATTCTTTAATTTCTTTTCATAAAAATTCTTACTGACCCCAAACTTTTGAACCTGTAGTGTATAATGTTACAAAAGCTTTGTATTTCAGATAAATGCTGTTCTTTTGAACTTTCTATTCATCAAGGAATCCTGAAAAAAAAAAGTACACAACTGTTTTCAACATTGATAATAATAAATGTTTCTTGAGCAGCAGATCATCATATTAGAATGATTTCTGAAGGATCATGTGACACTGAAGACTGGAGTAATGATGCCGAAAATTCAGCTTTGATCACAGGAATAAATTACTTTATAAAATATATTCAAACAGAAAACAGTTATTTTAAATTGTAATAATATTTCACAATATTACTGTTTTTACTGTATTTTTAATTAAATAAATGCAGCCTTGGTGAGCAGACGAAACTTCTTTTAAAAACATTAAAAATCTTACCGATTCCAAACTTTTGACTGGTAGTGTAGGTTTCTAAGGCCTTTACAGCATACAAGCAATACAAAGCTTGTATTGTAACTAGATAACTTCCTTTTCACTGTTTAGCATTTGCACATTTTCCCACACTTCACATGTGAAATATTTGCCATTTGGAAGCCATATGGAAATATAAAGTTCTAGTCAATGGCTATAATTGTTTCCCTGACAAATATGAACATGTTGAGGATTGAAAATTTGCATATTGTGACTCAGAGGTCAACATAGGAACAGAAGTAACGGACCATGCAACAAGATAACATGTCTACAGTATGTTAAATTAATGCCAGAAGGGAATGCGGAAAGATCTGTTTTACTTTTCCTCCTCCTCAGCATGTCCAGATCCTTTCAGAACAACTTTGTGCTAGAGACAGGACCCGTCTCTGGAGGAGCATGGCGTCTCTTGTGCAGCTGGGACTTCAGTGTTGTCAATGAAAAAGCCATACAGTACAACAAGAACAACCTTGGCATTCAGCTGAAGGTTCATACCTGTTTATATTCTTCTAGGTGTCATCCCTTTTCTGTTTCCATTGGCTCATTTTGCCCATGTCTTCCAGGAGTCCTTATCAGAAAGGTTACAGGAGAAAAACAAAATGTCTCTGTCTGACAGAATAAAGCGTCTGACTCTCCACCTGCTGGCCTGGCTGCTCTCTTTAGGACTCGCCCTAGGCTCTGGTGCAGGCATATACTTCCTGGGGACAGAACAGCTTGTAAGTTCATTTACATTGTGGTAATATCACAAAAAGATCACATCACATCACGCTCATGTGCTTATGTTTTGCTGCAGACCTTCAGTTTCGATCACGATCCAAATGACTTAAAGGCCGAGGCATCTACTCTGCTTCTGCCTGTGGTCGTGTCGCTCATCAACCTGATAGTGCCTCTCCTCTACTCACTCATCAGCAAAATGGAGAGCTACTCCAATCCACGTGCACAGATCTACATCAGCATCGTGAGGTGTGATCATCGTTTCTTTACCAGAAGCATCCGATTTCCATTGCTAACAATGGCAGGTGACCTAATCTTTATTGTCTTTTGTTTCGTTCCTAGAAATGTTATTTTGAAGATGTCTCTTCTTGGAATTCTCTGCTTTTACTGGCTGAATGATGTTCCCAACAAAATCTCAGTAGGTGCACCATAAGTGTAATTTATCATGGATTACTTGCAAAGCATGATTATACGTCTCTTTACGCAGTTGTAATCTTTTTATATTCAAGTGTTGGGAGTCCTTTGTGGGGCAGAGCGTGTACCGACTGCTGATAATTGACTTCATATTCTGTCTACTTGGCACTTTCTTTGGGGAATTCCTACGCAAGTGAGTCAAATACATCTTGGCTGCTGAAGTAGGTCTGCAAAAACTAAATTTAGTACCATTTAGTTGATGATTTCCACGACTTTAATATGTAAAACTTATTTTGCAGCTTTAGTAGAATCATTCAAAGATTCTAAAGAATAAATATACTACCGTTTCAAAGTTTGGGATTAGTACGTGTTTTTTTTGTTGATGTTTTTGAAAGAAGTCTTGTATGTTCACCAAAGCAGCATTTATTTTGATAAAAAATGCAGTAAAAATTGTAATATTGTGAAATATTACTACAATTAAAAATAACAGTTTTGTATTTCAAAATATAATTTATTCCTGTGATGGCAAAGCTGAATTTTCAGCATCATTACTTCAGTCTTCAGTGTCACATGATCCGTCAGAAAGAATTCATTTTTTGAACAAAAAGTTCAAAATAACAGCATTTATTTGAAATAGACATATTTTGTAACATTATAAATGTCTATAATGTCACATTAGATTAATTAAATGCATCCTTGCTGAGTAAAGATTTCTCTTTTTTTTTTAATATCCCCAAACTTTTGAATGGTGTATACTGTAAATAATATATTTGCCTTTTACTTTGTACAATAAACTGTGTTTTTACAGACTGATAAATAAATAAATCTAAGGAAATGGTTTACATTACAGTTCTATTCATGAATATGCTGTGGACCCTTCCATACGAAGAGTAATTACTGATTACAAATGAAACAGAATCAATAGATTCACTTTCATTTCACTTTTTCAAAATTGCTACAGTGTAATCGGAACCATGTGGATCCAGAGTCTTGGCGTCCCAGAGTTTGACATTGCGAGGAATGTACTTGACTTGATCTATGCCCAGACTCTGGCTTGGTAAGTCAATATCTGCATCTCTTCAGGTCTATACTTTGATATTCCTTCCAGCTGATTGTCTCTCTTATCTCTCTTCCTGTCTGCCCAGGATTGGAATTTACTACTCCCCCCTACTTCCTGTAATGCAAGTCCTTAAATTGTTTATCATCTTTTACTTGAAAAAGGTAAGCACCATTATAGCATCACTTTGTCCTTGCAGTCGAGATTATATTGCATGTTCGTAGTCTCACGGTTCCCGTTTCAGGTCAGTCTGAGCATGAACTGTCAGCCTCCCAAACACACCGGCAGAGCCGCACAGATACAGACAGTCTTCATCGCCCTGCTCTTCTTCCCCTCGTTTGTGGGCGCTCTAGCCATGGTATCATTCACAGTGTGGAGGTGTGAGCCTTTCTTATTTTTACACTTTCAATTCTGGGCATTTCCATATTGATGTGGTTTGGAGGGCCTTGGTGTCCAAAAGGCTTGAGAACCACTGGTCTAGTGCATTATGTAGAAACACAATTCAAAAGAACCATAATGGGATGCAAAATGCATTGTGTGAACTGGCCCTTACTGTATGTTACAGTCTTTTCCACTTGTCTTGCAGGCTGCGGCCCTCAGATCAGTGTGGGCCATTCCAGGGTCTCAACACCCCCTTCTATGCCATTTTCAATTGGATTGATTCAATTCAGGGCTATCCTAAAAGTAACTGGGTCTGGTGGATATTTGAAAACATACTCAGAAGTGAACTCTTCTACTATCTGATTACCCTCATCATTCTGTAAGTCCACAAGCTAGATGTTTTGTGAACATCTAAACACAAAAAGGAAACATTTTCTCTGGCTCTTTCTTCATTCCTTACTCTCTTCTTTCAGAGTCATCACTTTTTTTCTCTGGCAAATCACTCAGGGACGGAAAGAGCTCATCAAGACTCTGCGAGAGCAGATTGCGAATGTGAGTGCTGAGATCATACAGACCTCACCTTAGCATCCACAGAGCTTCAGTGTCATCAAAAACTACTATATATATAGATATGGATAATAGTTTTAACCTCAGTGACTCTTCTTCCATCTGCCTGTCAGGAAGGAAAGGACAAAGTATTTCTCTTGAATAAACTACAAACTATACAGAAGCAGAGAAGGGAAATGACATCTTACAGACCTCAGGTGCGTGTTTCTCATGTGTTCTGTCTGATCTAACATACATCCTTCTTGCATCTAGTTATCGTTAGTAAAATACTATACTCAACAGAAAGAAGCGTATTGTAATTGTGGAGATTTCAGCCCAACACAAAAGAACTCAGGATACTACAGTCCTTTGCAGGCTTCAGAGAAACCCCAGAATAGGGCACCTGCCTACTGAAGATACTCTACTGCCAGGGGCCATGCCTTCAAACACAACCGCTTCACAGACAGGGAGCTCACACCGGTAGCCCTTGATCCCTCCCGTCATGCAGCAGTGATCAAAATAAGATCAATATTTATGTAAAACGTGTTTCCATCTCACTCATTCTGGCAGCCTCTAGAAGCAGAAAAAAAACTGACAGCATTTTTCTTGTGAGGTCATATGAAAATTGAAAAAATTGAGCTTATGCATTTATGCATTTGATCTGTTCTGCTTAAGCTTTTACTCAAAAATCTTTTTGCTCATTTGAAAGCACTCTTAAACATTCTCTTCATCTTGATCTTATTTTCTGTCATGCAGGTCTTCGACCAGACACCACATTTCAACCCAAACTGGATGAATACTCTGCCAATGGATATGTGAAAATATATTCTCTGATTATTTTTATGATGTACAAGCCTTGTTTCTGTAAATATTGCATTAATCTGTAACTTATTCAGAAAATTTTAACTATCCTGGAAGAAGAATGGTTTGAAAACTTAAAGGATTAGTCCACTTTCAAATAAAATTTTCCTGATAATTTACTCACCCCCATGTCATCCAAGATGTTCATGTCTTTCTTTCTTCAGTCGAAAAGAAATTATCATTTGTTTATATAAAGCATATACATTTAAAATTTTTTTGAAAATGACCGATCGTTTCGCTACATAAGACCCTTATTCCTCGTCTGGTATCGTTTAAAGCCCTTTGAAGCTGCACTGAAACTGTAATTTTGACCTTCAACCGTTTGGAGACCATTGAAGTCCACTATAAGGAGAATAATCCTGGAATCTTTTCATCAAAAACCTTAATTTCTTTTCGACTGAAGAAAGAAGGACATGGACATCTTGGATGACATTGGGGTGAGTAAATTATCAGGAAAATTTTATTTGAAAGTGAACTAATCCTTTAATTTGTTACCTCATTTTAATTTAGTTAAATGATGGCTACAACCTGGCTAAAACAAGAGAACAAATTAATAAGTCATGGGAATGAATTATAAAATTTGTGGCCATGATATCTTTTTTTTTTTAACCGGCATATCACATGCACCTGTAGTTTCCTCATGATAAGTAGGAAAAACATTGTCCAAGGTAACAAACAAACATTTTACCACTAGCCATTTGAGTTTTTTCCCCCCTAATGCATATTCTGATACATCCTAATAATTTATTCTGATGTCTCTGTAAATATCAACAAATAAATATTTTAATATGTAAACAAGTGTCATGTGTGATAAGCAATGTTGGACACAAAGAACCTCAAGGCTTTGATTTACTGATAACATTTTCAATTTTATTGTGAAAAAGTCGTCGCTTTTCATACACTAAGAACTGTACAATCAATAATTTAAAAAAATGTTTTTTTTCGTTGTTATTGTTGCAAGAACTTCTGATAATTATGCAGGTATTTCAGCAGCTTTTAGCTTCAACCAAAGGAAAATAGTGTTTACAATTGTGTGTTCCTACTGCTCCACCAAATCACAATTTCCCTTTATCCCGTTCACACAGAAGAGACCACCCCTTTGGAAAGACTAGGAGGGTCCCGTCATACTGCCCGAGGTTACACTTAAAAACCATGAACATGTTTTTTTTTTTTTTCTTTTAAATATAATCAGAGGCTTCAGTTACAAAGAGGAAAAACACTTTACAATACAAAAAAAGTTGAAATGGAACGTTCTAACTAAGTCACAGAATTTCTTTGCACTGTATGATGTGCATATTACAGAGAAGAACAACCATTGCTCTCAGGTGAGAGGCTCAAACTAATACCTACGGGTTCTGAAGGTGCCCAAAAAGGAATAAAAGAACACTTCTTTGTAGTATTTCTATTACCACAGCCTTTCGGGATTCAACGATTATGGGTGGAGTCAAATAACATTCTGTGGACCCTTTAGTATTTATGTCACCCAACAGATGGACACTAATACGCACAACTGCTCTAAATGCAAGACCAACATGTGCCAGGTTCATTCTATCAGCTATAGCGACTGCAAAAGGCCTGTAGCAAATAGCTTATAGGTCAAACACAGAGAGCTTGCAGCCCTCTAGAGGAAGTTTAAAGGCCTCCTGCTGGCAGCCTGTCGCTCAGCCCGGTTTAAACAGGCTTCATTGGGCAGGTCTGTCGCTGGAGGACGGGGCTCATCCCTGAGATGAAGGGGGTGGAGGAGAAACGGGGAAAAGACGGTTGGGTGGTTTGAAAAAATGCGGAACATCTATTATTCAGCAACCATGGCTCATCAGACCTGGAAGAAATGCACCAGTGTTTCTGACGTTACTCGACATCGCTGGGAAAAGCGAAAGGAAGTGCTGTGGATTCCACTTGTGACGTCACTATTTCATTTGTGCTTGATATTTAGGAGCAAGCTTGAATGGGTTTATCCTTCATTCTGACATTTATCTATAGAGAAACCATGCTGTATGTGCAGATTAAAAGGGCTTCGAGCAAAGACCTGACTTTTGAACTCATGCGACAACACTGAAAACTGGTAGAACACGTGGGATTTGAAATCATTGTGCATTTTAGCCAGACAAGAGTGAAAGCGTGTAACTGCACAGAAAGTATAACGGGAAAGTACTGAAATGTGGTGCAAATGCTGGGTCATAAATGAGAAAATCAGGCAGTTGTGGAACTCTGGACATGAGAGAGGTAATTACAGTATAATGTTAAAATATGATGAATAATCCCACAAGACATGCAGGAAAAAGCAAATCAGATTAAGTAAGAAGCTGAGAGTAAAAAAAAAAAAGAAGAAGAAGAAAAAAGAGACTCTTTGCCAATACTGTCCCCTGAGGAGAAATATCCTGTAATCCATGTTTAAGGAGAAGACAGTTCTGACTTAAAGAGGAACATTTCATCAAACACCGTTTTCTTCAAGGACTTTCCAGCAAGTAAAGATGGCGAACAGAAGGTGCCTGGAAACGCTTGTGCCGTCTCTCTCAGCCGAGTGGTCCCACAGTCCACATTCAACAACACAGTCACTCTGTTGATTAAGTCATTGTGCAAACGGCCGGCAAATTCAGAGACCACCAATTTGCAGTGCAAATCACATTTTTAATACATCAGTTCATACGCAAGCACTACAAGTCATTTCGCATCAGCCCTCTCATTGTTGGTAAGCATGCAAGACCATGTGACCGTTTGAGGTACTTCATTTTAGCAGGGAGAACAGACCCCCTGCACAGAGCCAGAAAGAGGAACACCATATGCAGAGCACAGAGGATAATGAGTATGAGCAACTGAGAACACAACCAAAGCATAGTAAGCCCATAAAACAACTTCAAAATTAGGCCAGTGCAGGGTTTAATCTGCATGAATTCTCCAGCAGAGGGCGCTAGCGAAGTAGGAAACATGCTGTCAGTGGTCACTGCAACGAAATCAAAGAGTCTGATGAAGGACTCATTTTTATTCACGGTCTGTTGGTGAGAAATCAAATGTACTGCAGCAAGGTGAGGGGAGAATGTAGCCATTTGTAGCGCCAGGATGTGTTTGTTCACATCCTGCTCTCCCCGCTCTGGGAGGTGCCACACCTCTGTTGCGTCATCGACCCAGCCCTGTGTTGGTTTCCTTGTGTGTTTGTCCGTGTGCACCTGAGTGTTATATAAGGGAAGGGAGGGGGCGGCCCCACCCCTATGCCCGGAGGCTAGGAGATCTTACAGTTGTTTCTGGTGCAGTTCTGTGGCGGACTCTGAGGTGGCCGGATGGATTTTGAGCGTTTGAGGCTGTTGCCTTTGCTGCCTCCGGCAGCGTTGGCCAGGGAGTAGGACCGACCGTGCATCATGACGGCGTTCATGCCGTTGGCCATGGAGAATGACTTCAAATGGCTCTTGATGGCCACAGGAAGTGGCAGCTTATCGATTAGGTGCACAGGGGTGCAGGAAACAATGGCACGGCAGCACAAGTCCTGCAGACTGAATACTGCAATGACACAAAAGACAAAACATACTTGAGTTACAAAACAAAGGCAATCAGGAGGTTGAACAGTTACATAATCAAACCATAAAAACTAAAAAAAAAAAAAAATGTGATACCCCAGGGATTCAACAGTAGCTGCCTCAGTGCATCTGCATGCTGAGATCATTTCGTATTCTCTTTACAAAAGTAATGAGAATGTTTTAAATGATTAAACATTCCCTCAGCAGATGTTAACACACTGCAAGCATTTTGATTCAGATAGAGTCAAATGCAAATGGTGAGATTCACATGGGAAACCTGACATGGGAATATTTAGTTAAGTGTTAAAATGTAATCTACATTAAAAAAAAAAAAAAAACCTCTAGAAGATGTTTAGCAAAAAAATAATGAACAAAAATAGCTAAAACAACAGTGCTGTTAGCAAGTGTCTTTAACACAGTGCGTGTTTGGAATTAAAACCGTATTTACTAACAGCTGTAACTCTTCAATTGTCCTGTTCATGCTGCAGTTTATAGGCGGTTCAATACTTGCAAAAGCCATGAACGATATCTTTAACTAGTAACAGTGATGAAGAACAAATAGGGGTAGCACTTATAATGCAATATATCTTTTCATAAATAATTGTAATCAAAGTTAAAATGCATTTTAATTAGGGTTGTCAAAAGTATCGACTTCAGTACCAAGTTGGTAATGAAATTTAAAAAATGTGACAATACCAGCACTTCCCCCTAGCATTTTGAGTGCTGTTGAGCGGATTCTTTAACACCTCTGTTTGGCCGTTGTCTTCACGCACTCAACAGATGTCTGTGATTGGCTACAATGATCAACGCTTCAAAAACATGTTGTAAATAGACATCTTTGATGCTTTTCAACAAGAGCTTACAGATACACATGGGAGCGTTTGAAAGCAGGCTTCTATCAGCAGATCCGCCTTTCAGCGTTTTTGAATCGGTGATTATTGCAGCCAATCACTGAAATGTCTGTTGAGCATGTGAACACAATCAGAGGTGTTAAAGAATCCGCTCAACAGCACTCAAAATGCTAGGGGGAAATGCTGGCATTTTTAAAATTTCAGTACCGACGTGGTACCAAAGGTACGTGTTAGCCTAATTATAATATTTGCAGATTCCTTGTTACATCTGAAATTGGTTGTTTGGCATGTGTTTTAATCCATTATATGTTCTAAAGGCGCATAATGTATTATAACTGTGGTTACAATTACTCACGAGACCATGCATTATAAGGTGCATTACAAGGCATAATTAATGCATTAAAAATACTTTTATAATGCATTACATAATATATATATATAAATAAACAAACTGTCAGTGCTTTCTAATCCAACAGAAGGATATTTTATCTTTCATATTTTATTTTATTCATAATATATAGTATTATAAATAAAATGTTATTTATTCATATTACATAATATTATTGGTAACACATTATTTTAAAGTGTCCTTGTTACACATATTACATGTAGTTACTGTAGTAATAACTATAAATTATACAAAACTAACCCTATAATAACTATAAATTATCCTAACCCTATAGTAAGTACATGTAGTTAATTGTCATTACTCAGTATTTAAATATATAATTACACTGTAACACAGGCACCTTAAAATATAGTGTAACCATATTATTTTATATACAATATTGTATATTATATATATATATAAAATATATATAATATTTTACATATAGTATTGTATATTATATATAAAATATATATAATATAATTACGGCTGCACGATATTGAAGAAAAATGCAATATGCGATAACTTCTTAAACAACATAACAAAAAAAACATAATTCTACTCCAGCATGAACAGTCAAGGAGAGCAAGAGAGTGTAAATGACTAACAACTTAAAAGACATGTTGAAAGCACTTCCCATTCTCTGAACTGCAAGATGCTGCTTCTGCTAAACAGCCCATCTGGGGCACTGCGAGGTCTCAAGGGAAAATCCCACATAATATTGGAAACAGACAGAGAAAGAAGTGCTTCACTGAAAGCCTTCTGCCTCTAATTACGCAGCTCTGGACGACATATAGTGTGGTTTTCTATGCTAATGGAAAGCTATGCAGACCGCGCCAGCCTTCCTGCATCACCCAGAAGGTTAAAACCAAAGATTTCCACTGTATTTGTGGGATTATGATCTGAAGTATCAAGAAGAATAGGCCTTTGTCACTTTTAATAGATTTCAAAGTAAGGAGATGTTGCCGTATATCACTTGTTATCGCTAGCTAAATTATTCCTCTTAATGCTCAGGAGTAAGACTCACCTCTGTTGGGCCTCCAGAACTTCTCCATGCCATGCCTCATCAGCACGATGCGTGAGAGCTCCGTGAACGACTCTATGACGTTGAAGTTGCAGAGGGGACTCACTTCGAAAAACGTCATGCCGTTTTTTTCTGCGTACGCCCGTGCCTGTTCTGTGGGGACCTGTCGCTTGAACGCGAGGTGCAGCCGGTTACCCACAAGAATACGAGGCACGCCAGGTGCATGCTGAGAAAAGACAAGGAGACAAAAAAGTGGGTTACAAAAGGGGGATGGGAGGACGCGAGAGATGAGGACAAGGGAGATGCACAGTCCTGTCAGGCTGAATGAATCTCAAACAGTGTCACAGCTGGCCTGTCTCATTTATTTATTCAATGAGGCCTGTCATATCTGTGCCCTTCTCTAGTCCACAGAGAAAAGAGCACTCACACACCTCTAGCAGCTGTACTGAGCAGCCACAAGTGGATTCAGATCAAACCAGAGTCAAGTCTCAAGTCTTATTCTTTGAATCTGAGTCAAGTCTTGAATCATGCTCCAAAAGACACAAGTCAAGACCAAGTAGGGATGCACAATATATCAGTACCAAATAGGTCGCCATATCATCCAATATTAGAGACTAGGGGTGGGACAAAATATTGATAGTCATTAATATACATTGTTAGCAGCAATTTAAAAAGAAATAAATGAATAAAACACAATGTATACTGTGTACACTAGTAATATATTATGGGAAAATGTCTACACTATTGCTCAAAAGTTTGGGGTCAGCAAGTTTTTTTTTAAAGAAATTAATTCTTTTATTCAGCAAGGGTGCATTAAATTGTGCAAGAGACAGTAGACATTTATAATGTTAAATAAGATTTATATTTTAAATAAATGCAGTTCTTTTGAACTTTCTATTCAAAGAATCTTGAAAAGAAAAAACAAAAAGCAGCACAACATTTATAATAATAATGCATCAAATCAGCATATTAGCATGATTTCTGAAGGATCATGTGACACAGAAGACTGGAGTAATAATCAGTTATTTTAAATTGAAAATATTTCACAGTATTTCTGTTTTTATTGTATTTTTGATCAAATAAATGCAGCTTTGGTGAGCATAAGAGACTTCTTTTTAAAACATTTTAGAAATCTTACTGACCCAAAACTTTTGAACTGCAGTGTATATTTTATTATTATATTATTTGTTTAATAGCTGACTGCCAGAGACCTTAAAAGTTTCCTCCCTACACTAATTGGATGCTTACTGAGCAAATCCCTGCAACATGCACCCTTTCAAAGCTCTGCAAGTTCAAAGCTCATTCTGTGTTGAAATGACTCATTATGAATCATCAGCTCAAGTCTGACTCAAGTAACTGCGGCAAAGTCAAAGCAGAGCCTCAAGCATTCTAATATTTACCAAAGCAGGTCAAAAGTTCTCCAGTTTAAGTCTCTGGTTCCAACTAATACAACCCTCTTTCTCTCTTTCATTTCCGCGGTTTGTGCTTTGTGCAGCACATGTATTCTGACATGCAACCACTTAAAAAAAACACAAGAACATACAATTCTCAAACAAGGAAGGAAGGAAGAGACTGTAACAGAGAAGCCTACAAGGAAGAGGACATCCTCTCTGGAATTCAAGCACAGGGACAGCAACAGGAACGGGAAGACAAAAGACAAAATATCTATAATAAAAATGGGAGGTGCTGCAATCGGGGAAGCCACTGTGGCTCTTTTTCGTACATCAAAAATTACATGCGCACAAACGAAACACAACAAACGCTGTCATGTTATCTTGCGTTCAGATGCCTGATGTTTGGGAATGCAACTGTGTGACTTTGGCTCAGGAATTTTACAATGACCAAACCAACATTAGAAATGGTGTGTGATGAGATTGATCCAGTTATCCAATCATATCCTTTACTGAGGCAAAATCACTTCTTTGCATGAAAAAATAAAGCTGCCTGCCTCAATTAAGCACAAGTTTTATGTACATTTTTAGAATTTACGCGTTTTCATCCAGCATTTTAATGCGATATCCCAAAATTTGCATAAAATAGATGGATAGAAACATAGCTATTGTATGTTATGAATCTGGGTTCATCTTGTACCAATGAACAACACTCTTCTACATATACACATATGTGCACAACATATACATACATGCACAAATCATGGACTTCCACTTATCAGTCTCAAGCTTATCCACCTTATTTTGCAAAGCAGAAGTAAACTATTTTCTGTGAACATGCGGGACATCTGATTTATTAGCCCTTATAGGTAAATAACTAGAAAAATAACAAAATGCAGTACACGGTAAAACTTTTTGCGCTACAAACCAGTGTGTTCATAATTATGACAATACATTAAAATAATACAGTAAGAAATACCAGTTTGCAATATAAAGCAGCATAACAAGCTATTTTGTAAAGCTAAAAGTAACTAGAAGCTGATGACTCCAGAAACCAGACACAATGAAGTTACAAATGCATCCGCCCCTATGTTAAAAATAAGATGGATCGCCCACAGGACTATGGGTATAATTATGATCTCACTTCCTGTTATCATAAAGAGCAGCTTAATCCTACCTCATCGATCTCCCTGATCCAGCGGTCTATCCCGTCAAATGACCAGCGGTTGGTGATGTCATACACCAACAGGATCCCCTGTAGAGGCCAAACAAACAATGCATTGTTAGCCGGTATCCTGTTCATGCAGTGAGGAGGGACGTTAACAGGACATGAACTGTGCTCGGCAAAACCATTTTAACACACTCTAAGCCCACTAGTGAAAAATGTTCTTGTTCAATTTGGACTTTTGAACCCACCTGAAAATAAACTTGTGGATTATGTAAACATGTTTATAGTAAGTGAATGTATGTGTCCTTTTTTTTTGCCTTTGGCTGAGCACTTTAGTGCAACATCAGTCCTCTGAGCAAGAACAGTAAGTGACACTTTACCTGCGCTCCTCTGGAGTACGACCTGAAAATGGTGCAGAACCTGCCTTGTCCTGAGGTGTCCCTAAAAGCAAACAGAGACAAGTCAGGACAAAATCACAACACAAACATGCGTAAATATAATGTCAGTTAAGCTCGACACATGAGCCGTTTCAAAACACTGCGAGCTGTTTCATGGACAGCATTTTAAGACATCATAAGTGCATTTCTGATGCGAAAGAGAACTTCATGTGTATTCTTACGGGTTTGAAATGACATGAGGGTGAGTAATTTCATTTTGGGGTGAATTAACCATTTAACTTAACAACATGCTAACATCAAACTCAAGTTTCCATGCTTCACATAAGGAGCACTATTTGTGTAGCGATCAGAGTTAACACATAAGAAAAGCATTCCAAATCGGTCACTTAAGAGGTTCTATTTCAGTTAGGATGCTCCCTTAAAAGGCGGCTGCCTATGTAGGCAGTAAATAGAAAGGCAGCTCACTTCATTTTGGAACAAAGCTATCAATTTCAAATCTACACTGTTTTGGTCACTGTACTGAGTTTAGAGTTAACCCAAATACAAGATGACTCAGACACTTGTGTTGACGTCACAGCCTAGAAAAACGAGTTTTCCACTGTGGCACATCCGCACCCAAATAACCTTTCCAGCTGCCTACACTCTCTATCTGTGAGAACTTTCTCGCACTGTTAAACTGGACGTAATGGGCTGGAAAGTGTTAAATATAACTGCATTAAAAAGTCAGAGTGGCAGTTGCAAGTGGTGGAACTGAAGCCACTCTGGAGAATGCTGTTTAGTGCTGCACTTCCACATTCACATCAGAGAGCTCATCAGATTTACCTGGGAGCTCTTGAAAAGTGCGTTAGCAAAGATAGATGTAGGGCAAGATTAAAGCCCTGAGGAGAGACTCTTTGAGAAGGAATATGCAGTAAGAAGCCCAATTACTATAAAACATTACATTATATAGCCCAGCACATTACAGCACACCATGGGAGTTTTCTTAAGGGTTTTGAGAATTGCTCCTCAGGCACTTACTACACTCTGTGTTAACGCTAATGAGCTTGTTGTTTGTCTTCATAATGCGTAATTCGGCTGTCTTACGATCCAATGCCTTCCTGATTAGGAAACTTTTCTTTCTCTCTGGGGTACTGGCTAAATGCTTCTATAGATTTGTAACAGCAATTTTTTCAGCTAATGGAACTTTGTCTTATTTATGATTCATGAGCTCTTGCATGTAATGAGATACATATAATGATATATATTAGGGCTGCACGATTATGACAAAAATCATAATTGTCGATTATTCCCTTGAAACTGTAATTGCGATTATTAATTACGATTATCACAATTTGCATTGAATGATGTACTGAACAGCTTTATACCATTGTTTGAAGCAACTGCATGCCATATTTTTGTATAAAAATAAAAAAAAAATCTGAAAACAATTTATTGTTTTTCTATAGCATTAAACCTCATGTCATCTATATTGGTTTGGTTTCTTCTTTAAATAATAATAATAAAAAAAAAAAATCAACATATGCATGGTATAATAATAGTGGCTTTTGCCACCAGTGTGCTTCCCTGAGAAGTCATGCTCCCCTAGGGCCTGAAGTGACGTTGTTGTTACTTTAATTTTGACGGCGCTGAGAACAGTTCACACAGTGCTCATATTCTCCGTCTTCATTAGTTTACGATCTGGTTAACAGTCCTGTCCTCACCTTGCAGCCAGTGGAAAAGAATCCAACGGGATTGATGTTCATGGATGAGATTATTAACATTAATGTAGTATGAAGCAGAGCAGGGCTGAGTGATGTTGGTACTGAGGCCGCTGAAGCGATTGCTAATGAGTGACGAACGCGACACATGCCTCGCGAGCAGCGGGACATTTATTATGCCGCAGTCGCCGCTTCTGCTTCTTTCGATCAATGTGGGGTATGTGGGGTAAAGCAGAGCTGTTTATCATATACATTTGAGTGTGTTGAAAGTTGCTATAACATTATTCTGTGCGTTCGCTCGGCGTCTGCTAGGAGACGCTTGCTGCACACTGCAGTAAGCTAGATCGATTTTAGAATATCATATTAATAAATGCTGGATGGCTTGTGCTGATAAATGGCATGCAATTAATTTTAAAACATACTGTATGACAGAGAAAATGCTGTATTATCTGATTATGCTATGTTAGCCAATAGACAAAATACTGTTTTTCTCTGAGGGATGGTAAAAGCATGGTACTTGTGGAAAATCAAGAAAACTAGATTAAAACAATAAGACTAATGGTGTTGAGTTATATAATAATGATTAATTTTCTGTTGATGAATGTATCCATCCGAACAGTTGTTCCTTTGTCTAATAAAACATAATATATTAAAGCGTCTTTGGTGTTTCCATAGTTTTTACAAAATAAAAGCAGAAATCAAAAATAACGCATGTATGATGTCACTGATGACACTAGTTAAAACTATAAAATTATTTCTCTGGATTTAAACATTCTTGGAAACATCTGGGATAATGCAAGTACACAAGTCAACAAAATATATAACACTGTTCTAGTGGTTTTTGGATATTTTAATCCAAAAATCTTACATATCGTGCATTTGATACACTTAAAAATGTCATTTATTCCTGTAATAACAAAGCTCAATTTTCTGCATCATTATTTCAGTGTCATCTTCCCTGCTGATTGGGAAATAACCCAGCACTCATATCTGTAAGGTTGATGAACATGATGAGCAGTGATTTATCATTTTGCAAACCTGTCTCAGTGATTTTTTTTTTTTTTTTTAAGTGCAATGAAAAGGAAGGCCTGCTGTCTGTGGAATGAAGCCCTACTATAAACACACTGACTCTTAACTTAAAAGACTACATTTGCTTTTAACAGGTGATGCATCATTCTGTCATGAGGTGAACAAGAAGACAGACAAGAGTTGTGATCCACTTACCAAAGCTCTAGTTTCACTCTCCGCCCGTCCAACAGGATCGTGGTCGTCTTGTAGTCGATTCCTGCAGTATGAGAGACAGAGAACACTTAGATAAGATCCTTACCCGTGTCTGTCTGCCGTCTACTGAAAAGAAGGATCGGGAACTCGAAAAGCTTCGGCCGTCAGCGTGATTGCATTTGGTGTACTACCTAATTTAATTCCCAGCCAATTCTTCCATTCATTAGAAGGCACTAAAGCTGAGATGACCATCTTGACAGTGACTGCACACATTCAGTGGAGAGCCTGACAGCTGCAACCAATCTGCTGTTACTTAATGCTATCATAGCTAAAATGTGACCAGGACGCTTCCTATAAGGCGATCATCTTGACTGCATATCTACATTTAGCATTCATAAAAAGAAAATATAAACACAGTACGGCCTCCATTAACTGAATGGCAATATCTGCATTTTCAGCCCCTTCACAGCAGGTCAGCATTCAAACCCGTTTTGCATTTTAATAGACAGCTCTTTCTCTAACAAAGGCTCACTGCGTCTCTTTCCATACAGGCCAGTGTCTGTAATATTCACCATGCCAAGAGCGCTTGTCTCAGTGGATCATCTTTTTGTCCACTTGAAAAATCTGATTATCCGTAATGCTGACAACACAAACATGGACTACTCCCACCTGCAATAGTCCAGGAGAGTTTATTTGTCATAATGATAGTAGTTTTGGCAATTGCTTCCTCAGGAACATCAGTTCTAGAAAGGAAATCAACTTTGTTCCTCTCTAATTAAAGGCAAAAACAAAGTCACACCCTTCTGTAGTCTATTCCAATTTGTTATCAGCTATTTACTTCCTGCAAAAACAGAAAAGTGGGGACAGAGCAGAGTAGGACTGCATGATTTCAGAAATTGCAATATTTCTGAAAAAAATTGTTTAATTTTTTTTAAAGCTCCAGTTTAGCTGTGCTTGTTTGTAGGGCTGGCCAATCATATGCTATATACTGCTATACTAAAAAAGAATAATAACAGTAAAATAAAATTACTATTATTATCACTAAATTAAAATAAATTAAGAAATATTGTAATTTATTTTAGATACTGCTGTCTTTTTTCTTAAAAAAAAAGTATTTAAGAAAATACAACTATAAAATTATAATACTAATATTTACTGTCGTCTGACTTTCTTCATGTTCAAACGTCAATCCAGTCCCTTGACAAAAGCAGGACAAGTCAGAATTTTCGATTTCTGATTTTGACTAATCACGCAACCCTACAGCAGAGGCTTAAAAATGGAGAAAGGGAAGGGCATGGATGGGGCATCCATCTTTTTAAAATCCTACATAATGCTTTGATGACTCTGAAACATGTCTCAAGGAGGATCTCCTCTCACGCTCAGCTAGACAGGCACCATAAGAGCTCCTGACGGGCAAACGTCGGCTGGTTCTGAGCCCATAGGCTTCATCCGTCCTTCATTATTAAACTTCTAAAAGAGAATGTAACAAGAGGGAAATGACTCGCACTTAAAAAGAACCACTGGGGCTGATTTCCTGCTTCTCTCCATCCTGCAAAAGCTTTCCTCTTAAGCAGGGCAGCACATCAAGCCAAAGGCACATCATACTTCCTTCCTCTAGCATCCCTCCTCTTTCGTTCTGGGTAATTGTATGGGCAGATGGCTCAGCAACGCTGCCTGACAAAGGCAGTACGGTGTAATTATCATCTCAGGTTCCAGCTCCGGGCCGCAGGCCAAGACTTCCCAGCCCCACTGAGGGAAGACAGTCTGAAGCAGCCAGTTTTGAGGAAGAGCCTGGAAGATCCAGCAGGACTTGAGGACACCTGAGAGGGATTTGAATGGCAGTGACACGTGCGGGCATGTTTAATTCAATTTAAACAGCCTATTATCAATGGATGGTGGAAAACAAAATTGCTTACAATTGGAGAATGTAAAAGCATTGGTTTTCATAGCAGGAGCCCTTTTCTTTCAGAGCATGCCTTTGTGTCTCATTGTTGTGTTTGCTCATAACATATTCAGACGGTCTGAACTGCAATGTGACCAGCTATGCTGAGGAGCTAGAACAGGGTGCGTCTGAGTTTAAGAGTAATTTCAAAGACTGCGAGCACATTAGAGTAATGAAACAAACATGCCTAAGGCTGAGAAAGGTAGAAAAGCTGGTTTCACTGAGACCCTGCATTTCAACCATGGCACACAACATGACTCTACGCTGACTTCATATCTGATCATCACTTTATCATTGATCAGAAGAACTGCAGATACTGGCTTTCGACTAAAAATTCAGAATAACTGAGGTTTAGCTGCAAGTCTGACTTTAGGCCTCTTTTTGGTCAAAGAACTAATGAACGCTGACTACAACTATGATAGGAGGGAAAAGTCTATACTATAGCAGTGATTTTGTGTGCCAGGACTAGGGAACTGCTACATATTTTCAAAATGAACTGGAAACTAATTGGTCTCAAAGGGATAGTTCAAGCATAAATGAAAATTATGTAATTTATTGACTCCCTCATTCATGTTGTTCCAAACCGGCATGACTTGCTTTCTTCTGCAGAACACAAAATAACATATTCTGAAGAATGTTGCTAAACAAATACTTTTGGTTACCACAGACTTCCAATGTATGGACAAAAAATATGCTTCACAGAAGAAATCCATCACTGGAATAAATGACATTTAAAATGTATTAAAACAGAAAGCGTACAATACTACTATTTTGTTCTTCATTTTTAATCAAATAAATGCAGAAAAAAGATTTCTTTCAAAAAACATTCAAAAATCGTACCAACCCCAAACTTTTGAATGGTGTCCATAAGACGGGTTCTTGCATTCATAAACAATTAGGTGAAGACCAACAAAACGGAATCAAATTGGTCTTGAGATGCATTTTTTAAAAGTTGTACTTGACATGCTGTCTTAAAAACAAACAAAAAAAAAAAAACACTGGCAGAGCTTTAAAGGAGATAAACTGAATGATGCAAGTTTCTGAGAGGGTCTTACCTTACGAACTGTCAAACAACTAAAGTATACTGTCAGCATACTAAACAAAGCACCACCACTATCAAAACGCAAGTTATGTACTTATTCTACTTAAGAAAATTTAAGATAAAATAGGCAATCTCACTAACTAGCTAGCTGGTTGTTGGCAGTCAACCACAGTGACCCGTTCTTATACTGGTCACCAAAAATGATCATGAACTGCAAAAGTCCAATAATATGCTGAATTATTAACTGATGAAATTCAAAGGTTTCATGGTCTTGGTGGCAATAATACACCAAACAAAGCACAAAGGATATGGGAAAGTGCATCTTTTCCTCCTTTTTAAAGGGCAATATGGCCATTTATTATGCTAACCTAACAATACACATTTACATAGTTTCTTGAATTTCACATTTATTTAATTTGCATGCTGTTTCCTCACTTTCCGTGTGTGGCGGATGTTTGCCGAGCCAGGTTAAGGTCAGTCTTGTTGTTCTTTATTGATAAGTATAATACGCAATTATAGTAGTTAAAAAGTTCACAATGACATTATTTTGTTTTAATAGACTTTATTTGAACTTTCGTTTGGTCAAGTCAAGTGCGCACACTCTTTTAACGAGTAATTTGATGGGATTATTCTTGTTGTTCTTTTTGTTTGTTTGTTTGTTATAGCCGAGTCTTGTGAGCTGGTGCACCATCAAAAGTGGTTCGTGCAGAAACTTCAGACGTATATGTACTGTTCCAGCCAATAATATAACCGCAACCATTCCTGTTTCTGCCGAGGGGACTCCAGGGACTATTTGTCTTCCTTTAATATATAGAAAGTACATTTATAAAATGATGTAATTCGGCAAACTTCCACGCTGTTTGAAGTGTTTGTTTTTTTTAGGGGGTATATTTCATGTGTTTATTTTGCGTAATGGCCATTATGTGTGTATGTGTCTCCACTTTTGTATTAATTGGTGCCAGCCACCAATGTATAAATTCACTAACTGTGTATGTAAGTGGTAGTTGTCTTGAGAACTGGTCCTGTAGTGCCTAGACCTCTGTGGGCAGTGACCCATCTTTATTGTACATCTTTTTTTCTTTTCTTTTTTCCTTTTTTATACTTTGGTTTTCCTCAATTGGGCATTGCTTTGCTTTTTGTAAGTGTTTACAGTAGCCTGCTGCCTCAGTGTTTTTTCCCCTTCACTGGTCACATCTATCACACCGTGACCCTATCGAAACTGAACAGATAGAAAATGAAAAGTACTGTGTAAAGGAAAAAACACTCTGTCATGGTTATATTGCTATCGCTGTGCTCGTCTGTGCCAAATCCATCAATCACTAGCAGGCTAACCAAGATGTCTGCATCTGCAACTTTAGACTCTAAATATTTACAGATGTCCACTCAAAGCCAGCGCAAAGACAAATCAATGAGAGTAAACACCACAGAACCAATTTATACAGACTGCAAAATCTAAAATCAACAGCCCAAGGCTTCTCTGAACTCAAAAAAATCTCCAGAGATCAAAAATTACATTTGTCATTTAGCTGATGCATTTATCTACAGCAAGTTACAGTACACTTACTATAGGAACAGACCCCTTGAGGCAAACTGGGGTTAAGTGCCATGCTCAAGAGCATCTCCCCTTATAGGGATTTGAGCCCATGACCTTTCGGTTACCAGCCTTAATCATTAAGTCTACACCATCTAAAAGCAGTTTTATATAATGAGATGTTTAAACCATAAAAGGAAACTTTTCTCAGCTTTAATATTTCACCTTGCTCACAGCCAATACCTCCACATACCCTATGTATAATTCATCAAAAAAGCCTTTCAGCATTAAAACCATCTGAGCACGTCAGGATGGCATCTCTCTCAGGGATATATATACAAGCCTGCAGCGTAAATCACCATCGCTGAATCCACGGAACGGCTCGTGGAGCCATCTGTGTTGATTTTGAGTGATCGTGCAGGGCAACTCTTTTGAAGCTGGACCAGCAAGCTCCCCTAGGACACTTCAGAAAACAGCCATCACTGTGAAATCTCTCTCACACAGAAAACACACTGTTCCCTAACAGGTTCAACCAACAAGATAAACAGCAGCCATATGTATGAAAAGAGAAAGAACAAGAGAAACCCAGCTCACATGAGGCTCATTTGGATATGAAAGGCACATCGGTCTATAATTGATCTATCACCACACTGGCTTCAGCCTAATGACAGAGCGTGGATGATCTCATCACAGCCGATGGAAAGCCGTGGAATAAATCAAATAAAAAGAGCTTGTGTTTAAAACTGGTTTTAACGGTGTGCTGTACTAACCTGTTCAATGAAAACAGACACTTCACACTTCTTAGTCATGTTTACTTGTGTGTTTTGTATCCCGAGGGAACACTCACCAAAAACAACTTGGACAGTCTTGACTAAAAAATAAAATAGATCATCCAATACTGATTTTTAAGTCCAATACTAATATACATTATTTTTGAAAGTGTCTCAAAACTACAGATAATGGGTATGACCGATCAATCCACACTTTTTAAGTTAAACTGTTATTGGTTCAACAGAAAAAAATGGCAACATTTGAGAGAATAGCTCCCAACGACAGCAGTAAAAATGTGAAAAATGTGCAGTTTAGCCATTTGACATAGCCATAAAAAAGTAATTAAGATAAAAAAAAAAACTTCAGTCTATAAAGATTGAAAATACCTAATATTATAACTATTACAACTAATAATTATTATTACTTTATTATTAATAAGAGTAAAATATTTATAATACATAGTGTTTTTTTTTCCCCCTTGTGTTCATTATTATTGTTACAAAATAAAAATAAAAATTTAATTGGTTCTGCATAGTGCATTCCGGTTATCAGGTACTTAAAAAAGCAATATGGGTTGATCTCTACTCATAACCAATTATTATCCAATGTAAACTAATTTTAATTTAATTTTAAACTAATTTTTATTCCTACTTTTAACACGATAATAACTAAATGATTAATATACTACAACAATAACACATATGCATAATGAATATTTTATTAATACTGTTATTATTATTATAATATTATGCAAAGTTGATCTGCGATTTCATTTTTTTTTTTTTTTTGTCATTGTTTAAGCTAAGTCAGGCATAGAAAACAAAAAACATCGAAAACTTTTATATTCACATGATGAACAATCACACAGTCCATCAGTAAATTAACTAATCATCCAATAAATGTATCATTTATCCGTCTACCAATAACCAGTTAAAGTGTGAATACTGGTTAAAGATAGTTAAAACTGGTTATAGGACTTCCACTAACAAAGATGAAGTGTATGTTATACAACGAACCACTAAGCAGAAAATGAGCAGCTTTTATATAACAATCTAATTGAGCAACAGTGAACATTACACAATCCTCCAAGAGATAAAAAGAATAATAAACTATTATCAATCAGATGCGTTTCCGCCTCCTGTAAGTCACTGACATCACAGTATGGCACCCACAGAAATACTCACCATACACACAAAAATAATATTGACCATGTTATTTGGTAAACCTGTTAATACCAATATTATCTGAATGGCTCACTGTGAGTGACAGCCTCTATCTGAGATACTTCTGGCTGAAGGATGTGTTACTAGCACAGCATTCAGCGTGAAGATGTGTGGGAAGTGTTGACTAACTCACCGCTGCTGTAGGCATATGGAGATTCAGCAGATCCATCTTGAAGGCTGTCCAGGATCTCTCCTTTCCCCACATCGCTGTCTCCCACCAGGAGGAACTTGAGCAGGTAGTCGTAGCTCTTCACAGGGCTTCCCTGGGTGCCCATGATCGCTCACATCAGAGCCAGAGTGACAGCAAAGGACAGGAGACAACTGTGTGTGTCCCTCTCTGATGCCAAAGATGGACCCTGATTCCTCCAGAGCTCTAGGAGTCTATGAGTCTCTTGTGTCAGCTCTATCTTTGAATGGGTGTGAGGCCAAATCAGCAGACAGACCAAATCAAACCATTTCCCAGCCGTCCAGTCAAGATCCGGAAATGGAGATTTGTTTAAAGCGTACAGCCTTTAAAATGTCCAGCCGTATTCACTCGTCCAGTCTAAATATTGTAAAAATAATATGGATCATCAGTGCACAAATACTTTATTGGCTGGCAAACTGAACAGCTAGGCTGTTTACATTTCTTCCAACAAGCTCAAATCATCGCTACTGACACAAAATGAAAAAAATACGCCTAAAAGTCTCAAAACCATTTACCAAAACATCTATTTTATCATAGGAAATTATTGCTATAATAAAAAAGCAATGGAGCTATCAAGCTAGTGCATTGTTAGCATGCGCCTGCCAAGCTGTCAATACAAAGAAATAATTTCATCACAATTTTATCTAGTAATCACCTGCACGGTTATGACAATATTAACAATAAGAATGTATATTTGTTATCGTAAAACTAATTAAAATACATTTAAGACAAGTCGTTGTTACAGAGCATCGGCTAACGCTACTAGCTATGAGCCGAGCGCGTCAAAAACAAGCGCACAACATTGATTTTATATCATAATTTAGGGAATAAAGTTCTCACAATCACAATATATTCCGGCTGCAATCTGATGTTAAAAAAAATAACTTTAGCCTGAAAAAAGGAAGAAAGATATCCACATTCGCGCTCCAGTTAGCTTGAGCAGACGATGCTAGCGCGTCTGGCAGAAATCATGGCTCCATTTCTGTTTTTCTCTGAATAACAAAGATTCGTGTAAGTTAACGCTGCTCGTCTCTGGATCTCTGCGCGTTATCAGGCGGTTCTGGGGCGAGGTGCGGAAGGTGAGGGATTAAACGATATTCCGACCAGCTGGATATTATTGCTTGTGCTGTAAATGCTCTCGGATATCCAAATATGTCCCATGTTCTCTCACACAGGAGAGATCACACACACTGTCACGCTGAGCTTTCACCTCTGCGTACTACTGCGCTCTGAGTGACTGACTGTACCTCCCCCTACACACACACACACACACACACACACACACACACACACACACACACACACACACACACACACACACACACACACACACACACACACACACACACACACACACACACACACACACCTGAAGACGTGCCTACCTAGACAGCAATTTTAGGCATCAAAGCACTGTGATTATTTTTACATACATTAATATAAATACAATAAAAACACAAACCGGGACAAAAATAAATAAATATTTGAATCAAAATATATTTTAAATATATTTCAAAAATGAAAACGAAAATAAATTATCAAAAAACATTTAAGGTTTGGAGGATAGATAGATAGATAACTTGTATTACAGGTTGCTGCTTTTGTGACAGATGCAGGAGGGTTAATGTGACAGGGACAAGCCAAAGGTCTCAGCACTTTCAGGGAATCATCAAAGGAAGATAATCCCCCTCCCCCTGAATAGATTAAAATGCAAATTGCTGTATGAAGTCTTTGTCTGCCCATCGAGATTAGAGCAACGTGACGGTCTCAAGGGAGACGAGGGGACATCTGGACCCTGCATCAAATTCTATACCAGCCATTAAAAACATAAACACTCACCCCCCAACATATACATAATGGCACTTGTTCTCCTAGGATGAGATTTGAGAAAGCTGTTTTGAATAGAATTCTATAAATGTCCTTTTGTACATTCATATATGGAGAGCTTCCAATAAATTACTATAATATATGACCACACACTGTACAACATGGCCACATATTAATACTAATATGTGACAATACAAAATGCAGGTAAACTTTGCCTTAAAGTGAAAATGAAAATTCTGTCATTAATTACTTATCTTCATGTCGTTCTACATCCGTAAGACCTTCGTTCATCTTCAGAACATAAATTAAGATATTTTTGATGAAATCCGATGGCTCAGTGAGGCCTCCATAGCCAGCAATAACACTCCCTTTTACAGTGCCCAGAAAGCTACTAAAGACATATTTAAAACAGTTCATGTGACTACAGTGGTTCAACCTTAATGTTACGAAACGACGAGAATACTTTTTGTGAGCCAAAAAACAAAGTAACAACTTTATTCAACAATATCTAGTGATGAGCGATTTCAAAACACTGCTTCATGAAGCTTCGAAGCTTTACGAATCTTTTGTTTCGAATCAGTGGTTCAGAGCATGTATCAAACTGACAAATATCTAGGTGTTTGAAAGTGTAAATTAACTTTCTGTCAATGGAGGCCTCACTGAGCCATCAGATTTTATCAAAAATATCTTACGGATGTGGAACGACATGAGGGTGAGTAATTAATGACAGAATTTTCATTCCTGGGTGAACTAATGCTTTAATGTAACCAATAATCTTTCCTGTAGCTCAAACAGTAGAGTGTGGCACTGGCAACACCAAGGTCATGGGTTTGATTCCCAGGGAAAGCAATAACTGATCAAATCTAAATGTGTACCTTGAATGAAGTCACTTTGGATAAAAGCATCTGCCAAATGTATCTATCTATCTATCTGAAATAACCTGTGTCCAGGAATACAATGCAGATATTTCAAATTTTTTCTACCCATCTTTGTGTCAGATACACACAAAGGTATTATTCCCTCAACACAAACATGCAGGTGAATCCCCAGCTCATTTGTTTTTCACGTGTCATTGAATAGTCAGTTGCCACAGCAGTCATTGTTGTGTTGTGCTCAGTCTAGTTTGAGCACATTCTTCACAGGCTGTTCTCCCAAACAAAAGATCCATGACTAGTTAAACTAGCATGTTTCTGAAAATGGGTAGCAATTGTTTATAGTGCAAACATGACCTATGTAAGAATGATTTAAGATGCACAAAGATACTGTAATGTATAAATGAATTAAATAACCTTTATTGAGGTAAATTAGGGGTTTACAAATGAACATTACAAATGTATATTATGATCATAATCACCTAAATTTATACAAAATCAGTTTTTATTAAATAATTTCTATTAATTATAATAGCTACAAAACAACATTGATTTGGCAACACTGACATAAGTGGATCATGGTCAAATAATTTAATACACAAATCTATATTTATACTCAACATTGAGAGACAGTTCACATGAGTCAGCTAGATTAGACTCATAAAACTTTAAACACATGAACTTGACAAATTTCTACAAGTCATTCCCTTTCTATCTCACGAGAGACAGCAAAAAAACAAACAAACAAACAAAAAAACCTGAAGAGAAGTCAAAAGTTTTACTTCCAGTTCAAATGATCCTGGTGAAATTATGGTTTGATATATTGACTAGTTTTAATTATCAAAACTACAATTAATATATTTTTTGAAATGGCACATCATCAATGTTATACAAAAGTAGTAGAAGAATAAATACAAAACATAATCACAGTTTTAATCAAAGACTCTGATCAGTGTCTGGAAAAGGAAAGATTATGATTTAAAACAACAATGTAGGATTATTTTCATTAAAAATCTAATTAAGACTATCTTGAATGTCAGCGAAGTCTGACCAACACGGCACCTTCTCCTAGTGTGCACATGTCTAGCTGCTGTCTTCTAGGGGCTCTTAGCTTGATCTCCTAAAGTTAGTCTGTCTTGGTAGTCTTCTGTTTCCAGGGGTAAATGAGTTCACCCACAAACAGTTTCTTACACAATGCGGCCCAGGAATCTTTAGGGTAACAGCTATAGGTGGGCGTCCGGTAACACTGCAGTACAGAGCTGCACTTTAATGGGTTAATCTGAGGGTGGAGAAAAGAAATTCATGTTTGCTCATCTGGAACATCATTCATTATCAAACCTCAGAGACAAGTAAAGCAGTGTTTGCCCTGATTATGAATTATACAACAAACTGCACAGTGAGCCAAACAGAGCTATTCAATTACCCATCCCACAAAATCAACAGGTCAAACCCAAAGTGAAACCCAAGCATAAATCAACTACAGGATGACATGCTGTTTAACCAATAACCAACCTACCTCCATCATCAGGTGTAGAGGAGTTCCTGGCTCCTCACAAAGTACCTTGAATTTAACCCCCTCTAGAATCAAAAGAGATTCATAAAGGACCTTTACTAATCGATCAGTTATATAAACACATGATTGGCAAGTAAAAGGCCTAGAAATACATTCATAACATCATCAATTGTTACATAAGAAAAGAAACTTGTCAAATCTTAAACTAAAGTTTTGATTTCTTCAATGTAATGCAGTATGGCTCACCTGCCAGTCTGTACGGTCTGCAGATACGTAGGCCGATGGCGAACAGCGGGAAGGAGTTGATGAAGTCGACACTGAGGTGAATCACTCCCTGAAACAACACCACCACCAGCCGCAGCTAGAAACATACCGAGAAACAACTTACACATGTTAACAACACCAACTCAGCTAGACGTCTATGAGATTTATAATTTATTACTCATATTAGAGACATTTTACATCTAAAGTTGAATTTCATATAAACATACATGAATACATATAAAGCACATTAAATGCAAGTAAAATGTCTACTTTCAAAGTTTCAAATAAGTTTTGGGAGAATAAAATGTCAAAATGTGGGTGAAATAATGTTGCATTGTCATTCAGTCTAATACTTATATTTATGTAAAAATTGAAACAACATACTTTTTCTGACCTATATGTATTAAAATATATAAAAGAATAAGTGAGCATACTAAATTTTATTTCATTTTAAATGAGTAAAAAATTCTTGCTGACAAATGGACAAAACCTAGGATAGTGGAAAAGCTTAAAAAATGTAAAATTACAAGCAATTAGCATTTGGGGTAAAAGTAATTAGTCTTTAATATGGCATAACTAGATTTTTTGTTGTAAATATCCCTGACAAGATTGTTACACTGAATGACATTTTAGTGGGTGTCTTCTATAAATCATGGTAAAAATGTGTGATATTTAATTTGTGCTCAGAAAAACAAACAAACAAATTAAACAGAACCCATTCTGATGTATTGAAAAACAACAACAACAACAACAACAATTCAAAGCTGTATTACACTTCTTGTTTTGATGCTTGAAAACCCATTTTCCTCTTTGACCCATGTATTATGTATTAGTAGAGTATCAAGCACTATGGCACAGTCCTGAACCATAAATCAGTATTAGAACAATATTCAAAACCTGTTACATACACTGCTGTTCAAAAGAAAAAAAAAAATACTAAAGAGAAATAAATACTTTTACTGACCAAGGATGCATTAAATTGATCAAGTAACAGTAAAGACTTACATTGTAACAAAAATTTTTAACTAGTCACCAAAAAATCCTGAAAAACAAAATGTATTATGGTTTCCTCAGAAAGATTATGTAGCACACATGTTAATAACAAGAAATGTTTCTTCAGAATGATTTCTGAAGGATCATGTGACACTGAAGACTATGATGCTGAAAATTCAGCTTTGCCATCATAGGAGTAAATTACATTTCAAAATATATTAAAATAATAAACAGTTATTTTGATCAAATAAATGCAGCCTTGGTGAGTATGAGAGACTTCTTTTTATATATATATATATATATATATATAAAAACACACACACACACACAATCTTACTGACCCCAAACTTTTAAAAAGTAGTGTACAGGCAAAAAACAAAACAAAAAAACAAAAGAAAAAAAACCCATGATCAAGAGCTACTGACTTGTAAAAATAAAATAGCAGAGAACTGCATCAGATGCTCCAATGGGGCTGGAATAAGGATGAAGTTTAAACTCATGTCAGAGTGACTCACCAGGGTAAAGACCAGGTAATACAGGGCAGTGGTGGGAAGCAGGAACAGCAGAATCGTAAAAAGCAAAGTGCCAATGAACAACTGCAAAGAAACAGATCAGTGTCAGTTTGTTCTGTAAGGTTGTGTTGAATAGCTAGTACATGAATGAGGGATATAAAAATTGTGCAAGAGATGATGTACCTGGTCCAGGTCGTATGAGCACGAGTCAACCCTCTGTCTCAGTACATTCCATTTCTTTCCCCTGAAGAGCCGCCACAGGGAGGAGAGACCATAGATCTTCAGACAGTACAGTCTGACAAGAGAGATAAGAAAGTACAATTCATAACAAAGAAACTGTGTTGCAATTCTCAGAAAATGGCCCTAGAAACTCCCAGAAAAAGCCCTAGAATGTTGTGTCAAGGGTAATATGAAAATAAAATCCTCAAGACTGTTAATATAGATGGAAAGTAACTGACCAGAAAGTTCTAAGATATAACCTTAAAGAGAAAGTACACCCAAAAATTCTGTCATGAACTGCATCCCTAAAGACCAGTATAAATTTCTTTCTTGCGTAGAACATAAAATTCACTTTTATTCCAGCAATGTAAGGGAATGAAAACCTCAGTGGTCCCTTTAAGTGGCACAATGTATTTATAAAGGTTGAAAGGTTGACACTGCCCTCTACTGGAAAACACTGGAAGCGCATGAACATGAAAGTAGGTTAGAAAACTACATACAGAACTACAGAATTGAACCTCACCTTGCCCCATACACATAAAAACAGTAGATGTGAAAAGTCAGGAGGGCCACAATGTCGGACAGTACGGAAAGAGCAAAGGTCAATCCCAAGCAGGCTGAGAGTCCAACATACCACAGGATTCTCTCAATGAAAGGAGACATCAGGTGGATGTAACCTGCCGACACAATCACAAGACATACATGAGCTTCTGTAATAAGCTTGAAACACCATGAGAACGCCTCAACCGAGTATGTACTTACTGATCCACAGATGGATGTGGTAGAGAAAGAATCTCCCCAGCACCTGGTCGAGAGCTCTGTTCATCTTCAGTCCAGCAGGAGCTCCCATCAGCCATTCTAACAGCTCCTGGAGCTCTTTAGCCACATGCTGCAAGATTATATATATATGCTGTGTGTATGAACTTAATATTCATTAGAGAATCCACAAAAATATTAAGCAGCACAACTGTTTTCAATAATAAATATTTCTTCAGTAGCAAATTAGAATATTATAATGATTTGAAGGATCATGTGACACTGAAGATTGTATTAATGATGTTAAAAAATATTCAGCTTTAATCTCAGGAATAAACTGCATTTTACAAAATACTGAAATAGAAATTATTCACAATTATTTCACAATTTGTACTCTATTTTCATTAAGTCATGTGAGGCATCTTTCAAAAACATTTACGTTAAAAATCTTACATTTTTAATTTTTTTTTTTTTACTTAACTTAATACGTGTCATACTTACATCTGCCACGGGTACCAGAGTATCCGCTAATTTGCTGATACGATTCTCCCTATAAAGCCACGAGACAAGCAGCAAACCAAGGGCTATGTCCACAAGAAAGGACACAAAAATGTTTGCTTTTCTGCAGAGGAGTGAAAAAGAAAGATGTGAGAATATGTTTTATTGAATAATATAACAATAATAGCGTAACATGATGCATCAATGACATGGCACTTAAAACTTAGCATCTTTTTAATTTCAAAATTCTAAATCTTTTTTTGTGCATAAATAAATGTACATGTAAACTCTCCTGATACCATAATCAAGAAATAAAAGCCTCATTACAAGAATTAATGTACTGTAGATTTTTAGGCATTTTTTTAAATAATTTTTTCTAACAAAAGACATTGAACAAACCTTCTTCAGGACTGTTTGTCAAGATCATTAAGACTATTAAAATATCAGAAAATCTGACCTTTTTTTTTTTTTTTTTGCAAGGTTAGTAAAATGTCATGAGCTATGACTCCCCAAAAATGTATGTAATTCATTATAATTGTATACAAATTACATTTATCATCAAAAATATATTTAAAACCTGGGAAGGTAGGAGGTGCACACTCACACGTATTCAAGGAAACTTTTAACTTCATGGTTACAGAACAAAAAGGTAATTAAACTGAAACTTGAAATTGGTATTTTTCAAAACCATATGGAACCAACAAATAGAAAAGAAAGCACATGTCTGAGAACTTTCTAAGCACGTGTTTTAAATGGTTAGTTCACCCAAAAATTAAAAATCTGTCGTCATTACCTTACCCTCATGTCGTTCCAAACCCGTAAGACCTCTAAAATGAAGATCATTTTAATGAAATTAGAGAGCTTTCTGTCCCTCCATAGACAGCCTACGTGACTACCACTTTGACACTTCAAAAAGTTCATAAAGAGATCGTAAAACTAATCCACATGAATTGAGCAGTTTCGTCTAAATTTTCTGAAGAGACTCGATCGCCTTATATGAACCGATTTAATTTAGGTTAACTCAGATATAAATTTAATTTAGATTTAATTTAGATTTAACTCACATATAAACATTGTTTAGCGAATATAAACAGAGGCTCAACCAATCCTGCTTCATGCGTGAGAACAAACCTCTTGCGGAAGCTCAAACGTGCTGTGTAACACATGAGAATGAACATCATTGGTTCTCGCACGTGACAAGCAAACATGCTTGAGCTTCCATATCACAAATGATGTGTGAGTTGAATGTTTATATGTGAATAAAAGCCTAAATTCAATCTGTTCATCATATGGATTAGTTTTACGATCTCTTTATGAACTTTTTGAAGCGTCAAAGTGGTCGTTGCAAAGGCAGTCAATGGAGTGACAGAAATCTCTCAGATTTCATCAAAAAGATCTTCATTTGTGTTCCGAAGAGAATGAAAGTCTTACAGGTTTAAAAAATGAAGGTGAGTAAATGATGGCAGAATTTTCATTTTTGGGCAAACTAACCCTTTAAACTAGTTTTAAAAGATTCTTCTTTTTCGCTATCAATGGCGCTCTTATATGTCATTGATAGGAGTACTATACCTCATAAAATCCATGTGTGTAGCAGCTCTTTGGGGGGAGAAAACAGTCTTGAAATGAACTGCTCTGTACCCTGACTGAACACAGGTGGACAGCTTGCTTGAGATGAACAGCACTGGGCGAAAATGTAAAATCCTGTAAAATACCAAAAGATTTGAATTTCAGTGTTCTCCAGCACTCTTCAGTATTGACAACAGGTTCAAGCTGAGACACTTTAACTCACCTGAAGCTGCAAAACCAGTGCCACAGAGACAGCAACCACGTTAGGAAGATGCAGACCGGAACAGATGCTTGTTTTAGAAGCTCTGCAATAATACTAGCCTCTCTGCCTTCAGACTGCCAGTGGGTGAGCTTGAGAGGCCCGTCGTCATATTTGTCCAGGAAAAAGAGAGGCTGACTTTGAGCCACTGTTTGGAAGACCAAGCGCAGCTCTGAAGGCTCAATGTCTGACTTCTGGCTGACCTCCTGTACCGGGTGAAGCTGGGACAGCATTACCTTCCTCTGGTCGTAATGAACGAAGATGATCTTATCTTCCTCACTGCAGTCATCACCGTTCTTCTGCTCCTGGTCCTGTACAAGTTTCCCATTGTTTTGGACCACCTGGCAGGTAAAGCCTCTTTTGCCAATTTCACGGCTCAACTGCAGCCAACATTTCTGTGGAAAGATGGTACTCAAGTCTTTTAGGAAGCTGTCCATTCCTTCTTTACCTTCTTTGGGCATACTCCAGGAACCCAGGATGGTGAGATCCACTTCAGACTGGCTCTGCATCTGACTCAAGTACTTCTTCACCTGACCCGGTATGAACGGGTAGTGAATGACGGCCAGTACCACAGCAGAATTGTGACCTGGTATCCAGTGCCCAACCAGCAGGCCGCTGTCAGCAGTATTGCAGCATTGGGGAAAGAAGATCTTCAGCACCATGGTGAAGTGCTATAAAGTCCAACAACAGAGAAAGATGCACTCCTGTTTGGGCAAAAAGACACAAATTAAAAGACTGTAAGCAAGCATATAATATGCACAATTTTAATATGCATATAGTACTTATATTGCACAGTTTTAGTTGTCAAGTCAAAAATAAACGTGTAGTTTGCTTAACAGCATCCACAGATCGAGCGAGGACAGTTTTGTACTCGTGCCCTTCAAATGCATTGAACACTCGGGTCGTTTCTATGGAAACCACACGCTCCGGGGCAAAACTGATATCGATTTAATTTGCAATTTTACCATGACCAAATGCAGAGACATGCTGCTGTAATTAGTAGAGAAGTCAAAAAGTTACCTTGTGGATTTTGGAGGGCGAGGACTTCTGAGAAGTCGCTTCTATGTTATTTCCGACAACGAGCAAATTAACTCTACTATGTGCGTTAACCAACGCTTGCATGCTCTCAAAAAAAATGTTTACGCAAAATCATAGAAAAACAGTATCAGAGATAATAGTCCAGTCAATGATCTTGTTAAACTAACTGAAAACCAGTTTTCCATAGGAGAAAACCCAATTAAACAGTTCTTATTGTTGATAGTCCGTCATTAAAAGTCCGCCGACTGAACTCAAGCCACAATTTCAGTTCCGACCCAAATGGTTCGAGTAGAGTTTGACTTTTACCATTGCAGGTTTCCAGCGCATCTCTCATGTTCCCCGCAATATATTGATAAATTACTGAAAATTTAATAAAAATAATCACATTTAAATGTAATAGCACAAATGTTGTCGAGAGAGTGAGCAAACTGTTGTTTAGTTTAGTTAATAAACATAATAATCGTAGCATTTTAGTGTGATCTTTTTTTCTCCAAACCTGTTGATTACATATATATATATATATATATAGTTTTTAATGCATATGTTAAGATTATTTTAAGCACTTTGGACCATTATGTATGAATTGAGTTATATACTTACCTTGCCTAAAAGCGTCTACTTAGCTACATGAACTGTCGACCGGTGAATGTGTCTGAATGGGATGGGAATCGTAACCTAAAGGAAACGTTAGCTATCTTAACATTCAAGACAATGGGGCCCTCTAAAGAACCAGCTTTTCTTTCCTGATAACAGCACAACACATGATAAGACTTGAATTTTAGGAGGGAACTGAAGCAAAAATGAACAAAAGCTGTGGATAAAGGTTTTATTAAAAGTAGCCTACATTTTACAAATGTAAATTGTGTGTTTTTTTTAAGTAGTACGGTTGTCATTCAAAAGCAAAACATTTAATTTTATATAGGCCTAGTAACATTTGCACTAATATGTTTCATGATTCTTGACGAATGAGAAAAGCCTTCAAGCAACTGTACTTGATAGCCCGAGTCCAACATTCATCACTAAACATTATTTGCAACAACTTTTCTAAATGAACTGAAATTGTGTTTAACTGATCAACAGTCACCGTGATTTTGCCAAGTAAGACATGTTCCTGGATCAACATATTTTGTTGGTCCTGGAACAACATTCCTATCCGAAAATTTAGTCCCAACCTTTTCCCAACCCCTAAACCTAACCCTACCCATAACTTATCCCTAAAATCAGAGGGAAATGACAGTTGAATAACACTGATGTAGAAGCACCTAACCCAGGTTGTAAGCCTAAACTTGACATAAATGGTAAACTTGTCCCTCAAATCTGATTGGTTGATTGGAATGTTGTTCCAGGATCAACAAAGATGTTGATCAAGGAACATGATGTACTTGGTGAAATCACGTTCACCAGGTCAACACAGTGTGGCTCCCAGAAGATGGCGCTAGAGTTGCATATGTTTCCCAGAATATCAAAGAATGATGGCATGAATGCATGAAATATTCAGGATGTTGAACTGGATTTTAAATGGGGATAACAGTAAGAGTTTACTGGACTGCAATTAAAGGAAATTCAATACAGTCACACACAAAAAGCTTCTAAAACAGCTAGGCTAATTATATTATTAATCATTAATTGATTTAATTATACGGATATCCGAAATATGTCTCAACCGTTTAGACATTCTTGTATAAAATAAGTCATGTACTATCAAAACAAATAGGCCTAACATTAGCCAGTAAAACAGCTTTTTAAAGGGAAAGTCCAAAAATTATCTTGTTCGAAACTGGTATGCATTTCTTTCTTCTACAGAACATAAAAGATGACATACTGAAAAATGTTGGTAACCAGACATTTTCGGTTCCCATTGACTTCCACAGGGCACAGGTGTGGGCTACTGTTACATAATCAGGAGCCATGAGATATACGCTGTTTAGCCTACCTGTCTTAAACTGTCTGGCTCCTCATTATGTAACAGTACACCTCTGCCCTATTACACTCATCTTTCTTTGTGAACAGCGCTTACAATAAAGATGGTGTTTTCATGTAAAGATCTGGCATGCACGGTCCCAGACACGTGATAAGAATGTTATCATTTTCACATTTTATCGCAAGGGATTTTTCATGTATTCTATATGCCCCCAGGCCATTATGCATCCATCACACGGAACAAGTTTATTATTATTATTAGTAGTAGTAGTAGTAGTATTTAGACAGTTTAGCTTAATTTTATGTTGTACTCCTAATTTTAAAAGTCGCGTTGTAAATTGTAACGTTAGATGCAATGTTTATCGTCAGAGGAAAATCAAACATCAAGTTTAATCTGAATGCAGTCGTGTGCAGAGCATATTATTGAAATGAGGTCATGATAACAAATGGTTTCACAAAAACGTAAGGGAAGAAGCGTTTCTAAACATTGGCTACTATTCAAGGAAACCACACGAGGCTTTGAGCATGGTTTAGATCACGTGACTTTTAAAAAAGTTCAAAATGAAAGTGACCAGTTTATTTTCTGTATCTGATTTCTTAATTACGACTGCACTGATTTTGTGATAATGTACTTTCCGAGACAGTATGATGACAGATATAATTCATAAGAAGCCTATACGAGATAAAGATGTGAAAGTGAGTTTCAGATCATCTTTACAGCATCCTAACATGTGGTTTCTCTACGTTTTAGAGAGGATAGTAGTTCTAGGCTATTTAAAGAAGTAGCCTATTCCCTATTTTTCAATTAAATACGGTCCAAAGACCCAGGCCCAGCACAACACGACTCCTGTGATTTCAGTTTAGGAGAAACAGCGCCATCTATAAGAATTATGTTACGTGAGAAAGCAGTACACTAGCTTTCACTTTCATTTTCCCGTAAAGCACTGGAATATAATGCATCAAGATAAACCAGGCAGAAATATTTGAATAGCAAACACAGCTTTTCAACCATAAAGGAACTAGGTAAGTATTATTTTCATGTATGCAATTATGTAAACGGTCGGTTTGTATGATGCAAGCATTTTGCAAATTTCTACTGTCCTGTGAATTTGATCTGGTAATTCATTCGGATATTATTAAGCATTACACAAAGCGTATGGCTTTGTGAATGAAACGGGTACGCGCAAATAGCCTTTGCAATTGATTTCTGGTGGTCTGCATCCTCAACACAGTCCTCAGACAGATAGGACGTGGAGTTCTGCATTGTGCATTATGAGTCATGTCAATGTGGGCCTATCATACTGCAAATATCTGCAGATAAATCTGGAGATAGCATAAACTCAGATGATGATGATGATGATGATGTCACTTTTGTCACTGAATAAAAAAATGTGCTTAACATGTTCAAGCTGTTCCTTATCTGATAAAGAGGTTGTTTCAAAGAAAAGCCCTGATAATTCACATATGCCTGTTTGTTTAGATCCTCTTCCTTGTATCTGGAAGTGCAAGTACGTTATTGTCCGCTAGTGGTCCTCCTACTGTAAATATGTGTCTTTCTGAGAAATAGGAGAGAAACGAAAGTATAACCAGTAATTCTACTCCAAAGCAAACAAGTCATTGAAAAGAAAATACACCCTCGAATTTGCATGACTGGAATTTCAGTTTCACAATGATATCATTAAAACGAATCACGGGCAGGACAGTTCATTTTAATAAATTACCAAGTATTTACTAAGTATTTTGAAGTACGGTGATGTCATTCTTCTTGTTAAATGGGCTTTTAAGTCACATGTAAGTCCCTTTTAATGGGCCATGCCGATTTAAATCACTGGATGAATAATCTCATGTGCATTTTTGACTCCCCCAAAAATTGCATGTAATAGTATTAAACATAATCTGGAGACAAATGCAATTATGTTTAAAAAAAAAAAAAAAAAAGCAGATGATTGTCTGTGCACTTGTGCAGTGTTTACCATATCTTAGTGTATAGTCATGAAACTCTCAGTCTATCTCTATTTGTATGAATTGAAACTTATGGAAAAATGTTTGCCTGGTCCGCAGCTGTGGATTTACGGGCTGAAAGTGAGTTTCATTTATGGCTAATGCTTTACAGAGATAACCCACTGTAGATCTCAACTGATATATCATCTGACACAGTGTATCATTACAAGAACAAATGCAGACATGCATAATCCACAACAAACTTTTTTTGTGCTATGCACAGTATGACAATATTGCATGAACTGATGTATCATAAAAAAAAAAACTAGAAAAAAGGCATATAATTATGCTTAATGCTCTTGTTTTTATGTTACACATCTGTCCATTGCAATTGTAGTAAATATTCCTTTAAAAGTATATGAAAAAACTAATAAATAAAATAATTTTTTTTTTTTAATAGTCAAAGTATTAATAATGACCCAATCAGGCTGTATAACAGCTGTAGAAACACACATAACATTATAATATTCACTTTAATGTTGATCCTAAGTATATTTAATTTAGATATTATGTCATTTTCATGTTCTTTAAAAGTTTGTTATAAATGGAAATGGGGCGGGGGGATGTAATAAAGTTTAAATGAGAAGTGAAAGAAAACTACCATTATCTCTTTTAGGTAGGAGTGGCTAATCCTGAATTGATTTCACAGAAAAAACCTGAAAGTGAAGCAAGAATTCCGGGAAATGGGCGGAGCTGCTCGCTCTATATGTATGGTTTCAAAGCGCCTGCCAGTTCATTCTGACATTATAAGCGTTTCTGTCGTTCGCTGAGGAAATCTCTATCGAGATATAACGGTGGAATAAATCAATGGGAGTTAAAAAAAAACTGATTTTGGAAGCGGCGACGAGAGTTTGTCAAAGGCAAAGTTGTATTGACTACTCTTGGAGTTCATATTCGCTAAAACGGTAAGATTTATGCTGAACTAACTTCACTGACGCTTTAACGGTCCGTTCTGTAATTTAAAAGTTTTACCAGGCTATGAGCCTAACGCGATTAAAAATGAATGTAATTGTTTGTTGTGCGTCATAATGTAACGCTTATAATAAAAAGTAAACTTTATATAAGATATACAAATGTTTTGTATAGTGTTCCAATGCTAAAATATATAAGTTTATATACAAATAATAAACCTAACATAGGATTAGTCATTTTACAGATAAATCCAGCTGTACATGAGTGAATCCCAAACACGTCACAATCTGTGTTGCCATGAAACAAGCATGTTTATTGTAGCGTATGTGATGTTCAGTACAACGCGTGATTGGCTTTGGAAGGGGCCACTTATTAACTGTGTTCTTCACTTGCTCTTCAACAGACAGATGAGTCTCATCTAGATGACCTTCCTGTGGTACGGTATGGAAGACCACACCGGTTGGTCTTTCCTGTAGGATGGTGGCGCACAGTACAGTGGAAGGGAATCAAGGCACAGAAGAACCCCAAGTGAGCACAGAACCCTCCCCAGAGGTCTCCCAATCCCAAAGGTCCAGACCCAGCCAGCAGGCAGCCATTTTACAGACACATTTCAGACCCTTCAACTTTGCGAGAGACTTCAAGATCATCGCAAAGACCACCTCAATGCTAGAGGAGAGTGGCTTCTATTGGGGTCCCATGACTGTAGAGGAGGCACATCAGAAGCTGAAGAAAGAGCCAGTCGGAACTTTCCTGATCCGGGACAGTCGACAGAGCGACGTGTTCTTTACGCTGAGTTACAAAGGACCACACGGTCCCGTGAGCGTCCGGATTAACTTCAAGAATTCCAAATTCAGCCTGACCGGCAGCAAGGAATCTTTTGACTCTCTTTTCAAACTGCTGGAACACTACATCAGTTCTCCGAAGAAGGGTCTCATCAGGCCCTACAGGAAAGAACCAGTGCAGTCCCTGCAGCAGCTGTGCCGCAAAAGGATTATCGAAACATGCGACGGAAAAGACATCGACCGCATTCCTGTGCACCCAATCCTCAAAGACTTCCTCCATGCCTTCCCTCATCCGCTATGAAGACGAGACTCATTGCATTAAAGCGCTGCTGGAATATTCTGGAGATACTTGATGGACTCCTCGTGGTCCTGCTCTGTTTTAGGATGCAGGAATCATACTGTAGCACATTTTGGAATATCATCAGACTTGAACACTGCACAAAGTTTACATTGTCTGTGAATGTTTACACTATACAGGAATATTGTTTTCCTTTGATTACATTTCTGCCATGCAGAAAGAAATATTTCAAGATAATTTTTATAAAAAATAATAAATATATTTGTAAACAATTTAAAACATCTCAATTTTTACTTTATTTATTGGGGGACTCATACATTCAGAATGCCTGAATACAGGGTTTTTATACAAACACAAAAAAAAAAAGCATATCTACTTTAGACATCAAACTGAACTGTTTTAAACTATTACATTTCAATGGAAGGCTTAGTCAACACTCATTAATGACTATTAAAACTAATTAATAAGACACTTAAATATATATATCAAAAATATTTGTTTTTTTTAAAAATGAAACTATGTAGGTGATTACTAAGATTTTCCCACATGCAATTTGAGCCTCACCCTTGTCTAGCAAGGTTCAAGATTAATATCTCGACTTAATCCATGGCCATGAAACCCGCCTTTTTCTTAGAATAAGACATGTCATGTTGAAGCTAAGGTATATTTTTACTAGATTACAGACTTAGTGTGCCTGATTCCTGAAATGACATGAAGATGAGGTCTTATAGGAAGTTAAGGCCAGACATTCTGTACTAAACCAGGCTGATTAATCTAGGTAGTAGCGTGGTTGAGAGGCGGAGCTGTGGTGACCGTAAACTGCTTATGGCTCTGACAGACATTTACAAGAAATGAAGTGGGTTGAGGACTGATGGAGTGCGATGAGGCGGAGCCTGTGATCTCCAAAGACGCTGGTACACCGTATCAATAAAATTTGCGACACATCTGACAGACTTACGCAGAAAAATGACTAAGAACAAAACAATACTCGGCATCTGGGGTTCACGTAAACTTTAGAGATCACTGCTTGGAATTCCACTTGAGGCTGAAGGAAGTTATCTGTACTGCATAGTCATCAGATAAGATGTGACAAGAGGTTGTAACACATTGTATTGTGTTTTATTTTGTGTCAGACCTCTTGCTTTTAATAGAACAATGGAAGTGAGCTGCTTTCTAGCTAAACGTAGTTGTGATTCACATCAATCATTAGCAAAAACAGCGGATGAAAACGGGTCAAAGGTTATGTGCTTTATTACAAGGAAGCTTATCTTTGTGGAGAAAACGATTCTGATTCTAATGAAATCATATCATCATATTATGGAAGTGAGGGGGAAATCATTCGATGTGCCTGGTTGGCTATACTTTATCACGGGATTTCCCTTAAATCACCACTCTCAACAGACAGATTACTAATTGACTTTGTACATAATTTATTTCACAGGTGAATTTGACACAATTAGGAAACTACCTACTTATAAAGAAAATCGAACGCAGAAGCCTCGATTGATAAGGTTTAGGTTGCTGAGGTTGACTTCGGTGATGTGGTACAGGGTTAATCAGTCTGTCTTTCCTCGCTCATCTGTAGTGATTAATACACATGAAAGCGCATAGCCACTTCCAGGAAAAGAAACAGTTGTGTTTCCCTGAAGAGCCCCTAATCTTCACTGCATCTGGCCTCAACTTACACAAACAGACATACACATACACACACACGTGGCTCCTGAGTGGTGTATTTCCTTTTGGAACCACAACGCTCCCCTCCAAAACGCAGAGACTAGATACACACACAAGCTTGTGTTGGTAATCTGTTCACAGAAACAAACATGGTTTGAGCTTTTGAACGCTCGTGAACAGAGAACAACCTCAACTGATAAATGGCAAAAAGTCACCGACACGTAATTTGGAACTTTTAATGAACAAAATAAAATAAAAAAGTTCAAATTTGTGGCAAATAATATTTTTTTTTTAAAAATAAAATAAAACAGGGTTCATATTTGCGGTAAACAATAGAATTTTTTTAATAAAATAAAAAATTATCTGATGTAATTACATTTTTAATGAAAAGAAAAGGCAAGTGCCTTATCTGCACTACATCAAAACTTACTCATTGCGATAAATGAACCCATTACATAAGATTAAACTTTTTTTAATCCATTTATGGTTATGACGCACTCAAGACCCCTGGGAGTGGTTTTTGTAAATTGACAGTGTTTCAGACCACAAAGCTAAATTCCAGGAAGGCGAGTGATATGGCTACCCACATAATGGTTACTATGACAACATTCATCTATTGCCATCCCACATCAAGGTAGAAGGTCCCCATGACCTCCACTGAGAATATGTGGGCAGCACTTCCAATTCATTGATTCACAAAGATAATTTTGTTTCACACTGACAGAACACACAGACCACCTTTGTGTAATCCCCTCACCTCCATTTCCATACACAAACAGGTGGGTTTTAATTGATTGGATGAGTATCTGTATAAAAAAAAAAAAAAAAAATTCTATTCTCAGTATGAGTTTTTCAAGGCGACCGTTTTAGAAAGCATCACTTTATTGTTTCCATGGTGACGCATCATCGCTTGTTACGTAACACACTGCAGCGCTGTATAACTGATGATTTGCTTTTATTTCATTTTTTATTCAAAATATTCACAAATTTGTGAACTATAACATGAAATATTTGATATTACGATTGTCAAATATGTGCAAGTGGACGTGTTCTGCTGTTTAAACACCTTTATAACGATCGCGTTAACTATACGCGCGATTGGCGCCGCCATGTTAGTTTGCGCCGCAGTTCAGAGAATCAGATCTGTTGTATTTTCAACACTCGAATTCATCCACTTCTCCCGAAATACATGAAGGTAAGTGAGCTGGTGAACTTGGAAAATAATAGAATAAACTTTAAAGTTATTTACACAATGTGTATCTGATACAAAACGTGTCATCTAATTATTATGGAAAGGACTGTTATTGCCACTTCAATAGACATCATTGTGTATTTTACAAACTCTAAATGTATGGTGATTGTACGCGTCAAAGGGTTAAATGGATAGTTCACCCAAAATTTTCCAAAAATGAAAATTCTGTCATCATTTACTTACCCTGAAGTTGTTCCAAACCTGTGTAAATTTCTTCTGCTAAACACAAAAGAGGATATTTTGAAGAATGTTGGTAACCAAACAGTTGATGGCACCCATTGACTTTCATAGTATTTTATAGAGATGCACCGATATATCGGCCAATAATCAGTATTAAAAAAAAAGCAAATTTTCACACTATCGGCTATCGGACGATAGTTTAAAAACAGCCGATAGTCAGGGCTGATATATCCTGTCAATCAAAAGAGGGCAGGAAAATGCACAGCATTTGGGATTTGTGTAAAGAAAATGCTAAGAAATCAGTTTGATGTTCAATATTAATAGTAATTATATGAATTAATACCATTCAGAAAGTTAAGAAATATCAATTTAATCTTTAGAATTTAGTTATAACTGATACCAGTTACTCTGAAACAAGTTGATGAAATGAAGAGAAAGTTTTTATTTGCATTTCTTTCAAAATATAATAATTAAAAACATAATTATTAAAAAAAATGAAATTTTCATTCATTTAAAAAAAGGCATATAAAGGCAGAACCCCCAAACTATCAGTATCGTTATCAGTATCAACAGATATCACTTTGAATAATCGGTATTGGTGGAGAAATTCAGTACAACTCTAGTATTTTTTTTTCCCATACAAATGGGTCCCATCGACTGTTTGTTTACCCATATTCTTCAAATTATCTTCTTTTGTGTTCAGCATAAGAAAGAAATTCACACAGATTTAACTTGAGCATGACAATCAACAATCTTGCCATCTCATCTATTTACAGTGAAATACAAGTTGCTGTATTGTGGCAAGTCATATGGCTCTTCTCAGGCAAATACCGTGTAACGCAAACCACAAGTTAGTGAGCGTCTCTTCTTAAGAAATAACACTCTTGTGAAGCTGCCTTCAGCAGAAAGCATGAGACACTATCAGCACAAGCTCCTAGAACGAGACCTCTAGAGAACTTGCCAATAAGACTCATGAGACCGCCTGCACACCACACATCCATTTATAGCTGCTCTTAATAAGTTTCATATCAAACTGTTTCTCAGACCAGAGGAACCGCTCTAAAGACAAAGATTTGAGATGACCATCGCAGCCAAATTTTTCACAGAAATGCTGATCAATAGTGAATTAAAAGCTGTGAACTGCTTATCACTGCATGACAATCACTTTCAGTCGAAAAGGATCTGCTGATGAGCAGAAGTGGGACCCTTGAATTACGTAATTTGTTTTTTTATTCACTTATTGTAAACAGCTTAAAAAAACGCTGAAATGTAGGAAGTGATGGTGGGGGCCAATTTAATGCGAAGTCTCTGGGAAAACGCAGGGAAAAGAAACATAAATTGCAGTTCTCAGTATTGCACAGATCCATCACTGGTTTCCGGATAAACGATGAAAATCCCCCTCCATATTCTGGGAGTGTTTAGTATGAGTGCATGGACTAACTCAACATCCTAAATAGCAGCCCACTTTAAACAGTAAGAAAGAAAATAACCTCACATTTCATTTCCACACTTTCAAGAGTTTATATCCATCACCAAGAGACCCAGAGAAGCCCACCTATTCTTGGAAATGATGACTATCAGGAATTTAACAGGCTTGTTGATATTTCACCAGAACAGGAAATTTACAAATGTATTTTTGACAGATTAACTACTACAGATAAACAGTGTGAAGGGACAGATTTTATGGCAGATTAATGTTTAATGAAATACCGCTTCTTCAGTAAAACTAAATTGAAAGATTAAAAATGGTAAGACAACCAAAATGTACATCAGAATAATTTATTGCATGACTTGGTAATTAATTATAACATCAGATCAAAACAAATCTTTACACTGTGTACAAACTATGATGCCCCCCTCCCCCCACGACCCCTTTTCGACAATGAAGTTAACCTCAAAATACTGATATAAGCAGAATTAATTGTATTGCTTTAAAGGTAATGTTTTACAAACTCCATTGATAAAGCTTAAATCTGAGTGCGTTTCTTTAGAGAGTAAAGCGCCCAGTCATGGTTACCACACATCTGCATCGGTGCCACCTCGCAAGAACCTGTGGATCCCTTCTATGTGCTGCTGTCTATAAACCAAAAATTCATTTTCCATTTCAGTCCATTAGTGACAGTAGTCCAACTTCTTGACTCTGTAAGTGAAATAAATGAGTCTTGAATTACCGTTACTGCACACCAAAGTAAAACGAAACCACAAATACATCACACCCAGCTTTGATTATGTGTGTCCAGCACAAGCTCTCGATGACCTCTAGTATATTAAGTGTTAAAGAACATTAAAACACACCTAAAAAAAAAAAAAATGGAAAAGTCGCCTCAGCCTTAAAAACAGGAAGAGACCACCTCGAAGTACTTGACGCCTTAACTACTCGAACGAACACTGGCATTTTCATCCTGTGTCAGCAGATTGCAAAATCTTCCAGAACGGAAGCAAACGCGTGAAGGTACGGCAGTGACATAAATGCCCAGGAATGAAACTTGATGATGGAATCACCTGATGGTGAAAAGAAAACTCACTTTAGAACGTGACTGACATAGGTGAGTCAGCATTTTTTAATGCATAAAGGCTTGGTGGAGCAAAGGTGGATGGTTGGATAAACCTCCTGCGCTGACAAAACTAAGCAAAAGTTCACGGGTTGAATGCAATGATGAATTAAAACGGCTCACTTTAAGCAGATACTGTATCTGTTCCTTACAATCTCCAATGACACAAAAGGGCTTTTTTAAAAACCCAAGTGCAAATGAATGTTCAACCAAAATGAATTCACCTTCAGAAAAGAGCACCGCTGGATAGACTCAGAAGTCTTTGTACATTCCTCAGTGTTAAGACTGGTAAAATCAAGCGGGCATTCCCCACTAACCCACTCAGATACATATATATACGAACTCGCCCTTTCTTCTCAGTCTGCTCAGCATCATAAAACCATACACGCGCACACACTCGAGCAGTCACACACAATCACAAAAGATTCACACATGCAGAGAAATAGCTGGAACACCTCAGCACCAGAGCAGAAAGAAAAACGCACGACAGAAAAAAGACTGTGCTTTAAGAAGCACTCGTGACGAACAATAACATCATTGTTCTGAATGTGCCGTTTTCCTCTGAAATGTTTCATGGTCTTGATGTAAAGAGAAGTATTGTTAACCGCTGTGTTGACACAGTCGGCAACTACACGGATACAACTGAGGGCCTGAATTACTAAAGCTGAAAGCATGTGCAAACCTGAATCGGTCATGCTCACACTGAGTAATCAATATAACATTTCTTGCTTTTGTAATCTGGCCCTTATTTCTTTTGTATGTTTTAGTTTTAGTAGCACTAGACATATCAGTCTATCGCGGTCTCCTCCTCCAGGTCTGGGTTGTCCTCTTGGTCGGCTGTGACGCCTGCAGAGTCTGTCTCGGACTGAGTCACAGGTTCATTACTCTGAACATTTGTCAAATCCTCAGTTTCTTTACCAAGCAATGGCCCAGACTCAGGAGAGGCCTCATCTTCCTCTCGTATGACTGGAATATCCTTCCTGTTGTCTTGAGACTGTGTGTCTGCTGCTCCCATGCGGTCATCTTCTGTTCGGCCAGCAGGAATCATCTCATCCCCTTCTGCAGACGCGTCATCCTGGACGGACGACTGGGTGCTGAAGGAGCGCAGGCGAGGCGGGTCGGCGGGGGGCAACAGGGTCAAGGAGTCCACGCTCAGTGTTTCGGCATCATTGTTAGACAGGAGGGAGATGGTGGGTTGTGGTGCAGGGGTGAGGCTAGGTGCCAGCGAAAGTCCTGAAACAGGAAGTACAGGGCCGGTTAATCCTGCACATGCTTCTCCTTACTTATGAAGGAGGGGGATGTTACACACATGCAGAAACATCTAATCATACTGAAAAGGCAAACAAGGCAAAGGGAGTAATGCAAACAGTATGGGGGAAGAGGGTGTTAGCTTTATTAGATTGTTTGTAATGTGTGTCTATGTTTGGGTGTGCTGTGATAGATAAATGTGTGAGATTGTAAATTATGCTGAGACATCTGACAGACAGGATGGATGGATTGATAGATGGCTAAATACATTGATAAGCAGGTAGACAGGGAGATGGACAAACAGGTAGATCTGACAGGTAGATAGGTCAGATAATAGATAGATGGCTAAACAGATAGGTAAATAAATGGATTGAAAGATGGCTAGATACTTAGGGATGCAGACAGATGACTAGAAAAGCAAATAGACAGACAGACACAATCAGATATAGATAGATGCTTATTAGGAAAGTGGAAGTGGAATACCAGACATGTCAAGGGTGAGACAGTGAGTCAGATGTTTGTTAAAAGGTTAGTTCATCTAAAAATGAAATTTATGTCATTAATCACTCACCTTCATGTCATTCTACATCTGTAAGAACTTTGTTCATTTTTGGAACACAAATTAAGATATTTTTGATGAAATCCGAGAGTGTTTTTTTTTTTTTTTATTATTCACCATAGAAAGCAACATAATTACCACATTCAAAGTCCAGAATAGTAGTAAAGGCATCGTTAGAATAGTCCATGTGACTACAGTGGTTCAACCTTAATATTATGAAGCGACAAGAATACTTTTTGCGTGCAAAAAAACAAAAATAACTTTATTCAACAATTTCTCTCTTGCCTGTCATTCCCCTACACTGTTTACGTTGCATAGACAGTGCAGAGCTTCAGTGTTCTACATCAGAACGGCGACTCAGTATTGGACTATTTTAACGATGTTTTTACTACTTTTCTGGACCTTGAATGTGGTAATTATGTTGCTTTCTATGGGGGATAAAAAAACTTCTTGGATCTCATCAAAAATATCTTAATCTGTGTTCCAAAGATGAACGAAGGTCTTACAGGTGTGGAACGATATGAGGTAATTAATGACAGAAATTTAATTTTTGGGTGAATTAACACTTTAAGTATTTTGTCTGCCAAAAATAATGATGTAAATGTAAAAGGAGAAAGCTGAATGGCAGAGAGCCATGGAAGTAAAAAGATTAATACTGAAAAGGGTGAAGGGCTGAAAAACAGGATACAGAAGGTAGAAAGCAGTTGCTCACTCTGGGGTGGCACACATCTTGCTACGCTTGCCAATACCATGCACTCCTAAAGAGTAGTTTCACAGTTTCTACAATGTTTGTATTTATATTTATTCATTGTAACACTATGTGATATTTTCAATTTTTTCATATATATATATATATATATATATATATATATATATATATATATATATATATATATATATGTGAAATAAATAATTCAACTATACTTGTTTATCAGCTTATCTCAATTATCAACTTTATCAGTTTATCTCATGTACATTATAATAGACTTACTATAAAACTAATACTAATGCAATTCATGAAATTGATTTAACTGACCTCTGTACCTGTACCTGCTGAAACTACCACAACCATACATCTATAGCTTTTTTCCCCTGTTTTTCTCTCCATCTTTTTCTGTCTTCTTCTGTTCTCACAGTTTTTTTTTGTCTCTTATGTATAAGTTTCTATGTCACGTTGTTACTGTTTTTGCTCAATTAAAAAAAAAAAAAAAAAGACACACACACAAAGCTTTAGTTTTTAGTAGCACAATGCCAGTCTCTGGAAACTAAGGGGGCCACTCTGCATTGTCAATCTATGTAAAAGCGTCACACGGACATGCCTGTTACGTCTGCATGGAGCTCTAAACCCATTCTCCACCGTGCCTGTCATCCTCTGACAGAGAAAACACGCACCTCCGGCCTTCCCTGCCAGACCTGACTAGAGAACAGAAGGACAGATCAGAACGAATCCTACATACATATTAATTTAGCATCTAATCTAAAGGGTGCATGGAGCAAAACCTACAGCCAAAGAATATTATCGATTAGCATAACATGCAAAGCTTGATTTTAACTCTATAGCTCATAGGTTAGCACTCTTGCTCGGAACATGTTTAGCCTTGGTGCTCATGCAGGTGATCTGGATTTGAGTTTAGCATGAAAAATATCTTGATTCTATTCCTCCTCTCTCTCGCAATGATTTGTTGTGACGCTTCACTAACTAGTTGTCTAATAAAGGGGCAAAAATAAAATTTAGCAGAGTGAATCGGCATTCATAATCTGTTATACTTCTGTAACGTGCCAATGCACATGAGAGGCAGAGCATTTTTATTTTATTTTGATACACTATAAATAAACTTTTTTTTTATTTGGAATAACATGCACTCATGAATTGTGCACAATAAGACCAGGAACGTGTTTTAAGAAGGTGAAAAAGGTCAGTTTGGATTTCCTGTTGATTTCCCTTTTACTCTATGCAGGTTGCATACATGCAACCACACTTACACTACATGGTACATATCTGTTATGACAGAGACAGAAGGAGAAATGGATGTCAGTCTCACCACAAATCCACACCTTCAAAACAATACGTCATTGCTACTGCCGCTTCTGTTTCTAAGAACTTCTGTTCAAAGATGTGCCGCTCCACGAGGCATTGACTAACAGTGAATGTGGTCAGCTCACACTGCTGCACTCTGGTGTGTGTGACAGTGGCTCTTATTCAAACAACTTATTCATGAGACTTTAGAAGACTATTTGTCCATTTTTTAGAGAGGTTATTAAATGATATGGAGAGTTTCACTTCAGACAAACCCCAAAAGGTCACTGTTTTTCAAAATAGATCATCATAGTGATTCAGAGAATTAAAGGAACAGATACATAGTGAAAGAAACAAAAAAAAAAGCCCATGACCGTATTAGTTGAACACCCCCGCCACAAGACAGAAATCTGTAGGAGACTTCACAGAGGCCACAACACTCCACTCCTCTGTTCAGAGAATCAGCCACCAGATTGGTTCATGGGCTCTTGTTGTGTGAAGCTTTGTGAGCTTTCAGGTTTTTCCAAAACCACACCCAACCACCAGTGACCAGCTCAAAAATGCAGTGTGGGAGGCAGAAAGAGAGATAAAGCAGCCAATGGAAACAGAGACCTTTAGAGGTAAACCAAGTCCCTCAGGAACCCTTGTTCTACACAGCAAATACATCAATTCCTGAGAGGCCTTTTGGGGGAACATTTAACTGGTAGTCATAAAATAGCCTTCCACTTAAAGATCTACGTAACCATTTCTTACTACAGAATTTCTTTCTAAATGTGACAAAATTGGCTGGATGACAAGTACTTAAAAGGATGAAGTGGACAGAACATGTATATACATGTATATAAGCATTTAGTCATGCATACATGCAGTTGAATAAGCAAAGAATTAGACTATAAGTGGTGAGGCTTTGAGCGTATAGAATAGTACAGAAACATGACTCTTAAGGTCCATTCAAACCAAGAACAATAACTATATTAGTGTCCACACCAACGCACAATAACGATTTGTCTTTTTTTAGCACGTGCTGCAGTTATATCATCTGCCACTTTAAATGCTTGTGCTCTTTAAAGTCCAATAATATTGTTTCTCTGTGTCATTATCGTTATAGCACTTCCCTATTCTCAAGAACGATTATTCAAACTTTATATTTATAGTTATTATGGATATTGTCCTTGGTATGAATAGGCCTTTAATCATGTACTACAGCTGTAATACTTCAGCAGCAGTTCATATTCTTCATTTACAGGGCTGTGACTATAAAACTGACACTGTAAAAGCTACTGGGACACAGTGATATCTGCAGGATCCAAAATTGACACTCGCAAAGCGCAAAATGCAAGTACAAACTGGTTTAGGGGAGCTGAAGTCACCATGTAATCAAAATTGACAATTCTTCTTTTACTACAGACTGTTGCAGTTCTTATTATAAATTATTTATCATAAAATGAATAAAATATCCTCTACAACTGACTGCAAACTGGCATTCAGATCTGTCTCCATTTAGTTGGCAACACCCAACTTCCTACAACCAAATCTATTCCTATTAATAATAAATTGCAATTCAATAATTTAAATTCTTGTAGCTCAAACAGAAAAGCACGGCACTAGCAATGCTAAAGTCATAGGTTCAATTCCCAGGAAATGCAGAAACCTTAAATGCATAAATGTAAATCGCAATGCAATTATTGTTAAAACTTAAAGGGGTCATGAATTTTTATTATTTCATAGTGTTTCCTGAGGTGAACTTATAATGCTACTATGATTTTTACATCAAAAATTGTCATAATTTAGAAATAAAAGGCTATTTGTCCACCCCAATTTTAGCTCTCTGGTCTGAACGCTCTGTTTTAAGAGGCGTGTCTGCTGTGAGACATCAGTGTAAACACCCACTGCTGTGATTGGCTAACATGCCTGCATATAAAATAAGTCTTACATGTGGAACTGGTGCTGCCAGGCAGTTAGGGATTAAACCCCCTCCCCTGCGAAAACTTTATCACGTTTTTACTATTAGGGCCTACAGATGTCAAGATGAACTAATCAGACAGCCTGTTGATCGTGTGACGGCAGCCAGTGATCATGTCATTGAAACTTGGTTTCTGCACTCTTACAAATGCTTCTATCATTACTAACAGTGCAAACACGGTGTAAATAAAGTTAGAGATTCATAACGGGAGTTTTGCTGAGAGTCCAGATAAACTCATGCTGTGTAATCGACAGCATCAGCCATTATAAAGAGAGCGTTCTTGGTAACACTTTACAATAAGGTTCATTAGTTAACACTAGTTAACTGCATTAGTTAACATGAACTAATAATGAACTGCATTTATACAGCATTTATTAATCTTTGTTAATGTTACTTTCAACATTTACTAACACATTACTAAAATCTTGTTAACATTAGTTAATGCACTGTGAACTAACATAAACAATGAACAACTGTATTTTTATTAACTAACGTTAACGAAGATTAGTAAATACAGTAACAAATGAATTGCTCATGGTTAGTTCATGTTAGTTAATACATTAACTAATGTTTAACTAATGAACCTTATTGTAAAGTGTTACCGCGTACTTTGATTGCTTTCTGTATATAATTTAATCACAATTTAAAAACTCTAAAATACTTAGGGCATATCAAGTGATATTGATATTTGTACTAACAAAGCAATAGTGACCACGTAATAAAAACAGTTACACTTGAGTGGCGCGACATTACGGTCAGATCCAATATAGTCCGACAGGATCGTCTTTTAGTTTCAATCTTGCTGAAAATCCTGCGTTGAATTGTGCCTTGTTTGTAAACGAATCCACGGAAAAATGAAGTGAACAAAGGACCAAGTTCTTACTGAGGCGGTCTGGAACTTAAAAGTTCATCCACTTTTTCCTAATGTTGGGATAAGAAGGAAGGCAAAACAAAGATGGTGTTTTTCCAAAACTTGGCACTGCACAGCATTTTGTTGTCTTCAGAGCCATCTTTATCTTTTGGTTTCTGCATAGACCTCTCTCGTTATTTACCCACTACATGCGGGAATTGCTAGGCGGGGCTAAACAGGCAGTGATAAAGAAGCAGGCGTTGATCTTCTGCGGAGGCGGTGCTTAGCCACACTATTACGTCATAAAGTGGCACATTCCACAACCTGTAGTTTTGGCTGACTGGCTTCAATATAAGCTGTTTTTAGACTAACGAGAAAGTTGGGTTCTGAAACTTACAGGATGTTTTTATAGTACAATAATGTATTATCCCAAAACATCAAAGGAATTTAGATTTCTCAGTTCATGACCCCTTTAAGAACTCCAATCTTATTCCAGACTTGAGGAAATGCATACCTAGTGTTAAACTTGCAAAAAAAAAAAATCATTATCACCATTTTATGTGACGAGTCGACTAACTGACAGAAAGACACATGATGATCGAGACACAATGATCTGCATTGTTTTCTGCAAATATACAAAGGAAAACAAAAAATAGTTTTCATGGCCAACATTTTTTTTTTTCCATTTAAAAAAAAAAATCAAAAGTGTTGCAAAAAATTTATTTTGGACCCTGGATATCATTAAAGTCTATTAAGTCTGATCATCTATGTGAGAAAACAAAAGTGATTGTGCAATCTGCTTCTTTGCAAACCTGATATACAGCTGTGTAGGTGCTTCTATTCAGAGGAGGGTGTTTTTGTGTCCTAGCTTGTGTGAGACGTGTTTTAGTTTTTCAGTGAAAGCAGATGATAGTAAAATGGGGTGGTTGAGCAAAAGTACAGAAGGGAGTGGCATGTGTGGGATTTTGTCTGGTACCTGTTTGACTCTGTGTTGCGGTGTATGTGGATGCGCTGCTGGCTGTGACTGTGTCAGACGGGCCGGTGGGGCCACCAGAAGGTGATGAGGTGGAGGAAGTTGATGTGGGGTTGTGCTGGGCAACGTGAGCAACTGCAAAACCTGGAAAACAAAACACATGGTCACATATAGATCGTTTAGAGACTGACAGACAGTGCATTTCCTGCTATACTTTCTATATAAACCCTCATTATTAATGACAAAAACCAGCTGGAACTGTGGCTTAGTTAATACAACAGGTGCGGGTTTTAGTCTGGCCATTTCCTCTCTCTCGTCATTTTCTGTTTTCAAAATAAAAAAAATAAAAAAGAGAAAAAAATAAAGAGGTTCTATATACACAAACAAATATACACCCTTACTGGCTGATTACTGAAACATTAATTCATCAGATTCCTACATTTTGGTACAAATGAGAACAACTGTAATGTCTGTAAAGTGTTTTTTTTTTTTTTTTTTTTAAACACTTGGCATCACACCAAGAGTTCTGGGAACCACAATCTCTTTTACCTGAACCAACAACACGTCATCAAAAGGGACTGAGAGACAGCTATTAGTCATCTCTTTTCCTAAACAGAGACCTCACTTTTGTGAAATTAAGAAGATGACAATCCTACCCAAATCTGAAAGTATCGATATATTTTGTAAATATTGAGATTTTCTCCTTGTAGTGAGGGAGCTTTTATATATATATATATATATATATATATATATATATATATATATATATATATATATATATATATATACACACACACACACACACACACACACACTGCCCGGCCCCAAAAAAAGTCGCTGTTTGGATTTTAATGGGCAAATACTTAAGAGTCTACGGATGGATCATTATTACAGTGATTATTATTTTTCTAGCATGTTTTATGTTTGGCAACGGTTCTTTTAACCCTTAAAGATGGAGTGTGTAGCTTTTCATTTCTTAAACAACCAAGTATTAAGATGTATCATGGCCATATTCCAGGATGACAATGTCAAGATTCATCAGGCTCAAATTGTGAAAGAATTGTTGGGAGGAAATGACGAATCATTTTCACACATGAAATGGCACCTCCAGACCTTAATTTCATTTAAAAGTCTTTGGAATGTGCTGGAGCATTGTCAATACAAGATCTTGACCAAAAATTGATGCACCTCTTGATGGAAATAACATCACAACATTTATTTCCAGTGAGAGGTGCATCATTTTTTGGTCCAGGTCTTGTATTGACAATGCAAGAGGTGAGCACTCTGTAAAGTCTCCTCCAGCACATCCCAAAGACTTTCAATGAAATTAAGGTCACCGTTGCCAAACATATAACATGCTAGAAACATAATAATCACTGTAATAATGATCCATTCATAGATTCTTAAGTATTTGCCTATTAAAATCCAAACGCGATTTTTTTTTGGCCAGGCAGTGTGTGTGTGTATGTATATAAATGGACATTTGGCATTAGCACGAGTGATGAAAGGTTTAGCTATAGCAGCATGACCATAAATATTGACTCCTGAGTCTACGAACAGTTTTGGTGGAAACAGGAGAGTCAAGGGCCGCATTTAATTCTGCAGTGAGTTGGGCAGCTGTGGTTTTATGTTTTTTGGATACAATCCGGGTTAGTACCTGGACATCCCTTTCAGACAGCTTCATCTAGTGTCGACAGTTACTCCTGTTGGATGTGGCTCGTCCTACATGGTGTTATGCCGACATTACCCTGGACACCATAAAGACTTGCTGTCCTGGTCACAGATGAGCCAGTGATACGCACACCAACAATTTGTCCTTTTGAACTCTGATACAGGGTATGTCTATTATTATGTTGTGAGCATATTTTGCATATTTTATGTACAGGATTGCTTTTGCTCTGCTAATTCAACCTTCACACTCTGTTCTTTCTGATGGAATGTAAAATCAGTGAAGATTGGCCACCAGACTGCACATATATAGGCGTGAATTTCCGTGAAACTTTCAACACTATATTGGCCAGTGTTTCAGTTTCATTGTCCAACCCCTGTCTGTATTTATTTAGTTTGAATTAAAAAAAACAGCGCAAATGGAAAGATAAAGTGCAATCTGTATTATTTCTCTAAGCTTAGTGAAGCATAGTTATTCAAGCAACAAAAACAAACCTGTTACTGAAAAATGCACAATAAGCAATCTCCTAGGGTGAAGTTAGAACGTACTTATATTTATCCTAAATCATTGTATTTTAATAATAAACTATGTGAGTGACACTGTGGTGGGGTATATTTTGAACAGCCGGAGTCGCAGTTGGGCGCCGCTGGTGTGCCATACAGTCATAGAAAACAATGTGTTCAACTTTTGAATGTACTTTTCTCTCAGTGTGTGACCCTCTTTACACATTGTTTTGCTAATGTTTGAGGCTCCTTTTAGAGGAAGGGTTCTGACAGTGATGCCATGCAAAGTGACAGAACATAATTTATGAATCATAAACCACCAAATTGGCTAGTGTGTTGATATGCATTATCTGCCACAGTGGATTTTCACTCACAATTCGGGTGTTCATGTCAAACCCTATATATAGTCATCGCTTCTCATGGTAAATTACCCACTGGTCTGGAATCAAAAGTCTATATAAGGGTTGTATACTGACAGTTCAGAATCACAGCTGGTGGAGAGGAAGTGTTACCTAGAAACCTCAGACAAAACAGAACTGTAACTTGGAGAAGCACTAGAGAAATTCTGGGGAAAACAAAATTAGGATGTGCAGTTTTCAGAAAATTATTCAAATTTCTGTGCAAATCTCTACACAAACAGTGAGCATGTCTGTTTTAGAAACAAAAAAATGCAAAGGAGGTAAACGTTTCAGAACATATTAAATATAGCTTATTACCGTAACAGAAACAGGAACCTAATGTTATGAGAACTTTCCTATAAAATATAAATTTCACATTAAGACAGAACTCGTCTACCACCACATCATCCAGAAAAATTACAGTAATACAGCAATAATAGTGTATATTACTGCTGAAGTGAATTAAAAAAAAAAAAAAAAAAAACTTTTCTAAAAAATCTTATTGTAGTTTTTTTTTTTTGAGTAATCTGCTACATAACTTAAGGTATCAAAAATGTGGGCAGCCATTTTGGTGTGGCATCTAGGTAGCGACTGGGGGTTAGGTGCCATGCTCAAGGGCATGCCCTAACCAAACCCGCAACCTTCGGGTTACCAGTCGGACGCCCTAACAATTAGGCCATGACTGCTATAATATAATATATATATATATATATATATATATATATATATATATATATATATATATATATATATTATATTATATACACACACACACACAGACACACACACACACACTACCAGTCAAAAGTTTGGACACGGTAACATTTTATGTTTTTAAAAGAAGTTGTCTGTTCACCAAGGCTGCATTTATTTAATTAAAAATACAGTAAAAACAGTAATATTGTGAAATATTATTAAAATTTAAAATAACTGTTTTCTGTTTGAATATATTTTATAAAGTAATTTATTCCTGTGATCAAAGCTGAATTTTCAGCATCATTACTCCAGTCTTCAGTGTCACATGATCCTTCAGAAATCATTCTAATATGATGATTTGCTGCTCAAGAAACATTTATGATTATTATCAATGTTGAAAACTTTTTTTTTTTTTTTTTTTTTTCTCAGGATTCCTTGATGAATAGAAAGTTCAAAAGAACAGCATTTATTGGAAATACAAAGCTTTTGTAACATTATACACTACCGTTCAAAAGTTTGGGGTCAGTAAGAATTTTTATTTTTATTTTTTTGGAAAGAAATTAATACTTTTATTCAGCAAGGATGCATTAAATTGATCAAAAGTGACAGTAAAGACATTTATAATGTTACAAAAGATGTTTCAAATAAATGCTGTTCTTTTGAACTTTCTATTCATCAAAGAATCCTGAAAAAAAATATTGTACACAAATATTTTGTACAATTGTACACAATAAATGTTTCTTGAGCAGCAGATCAGCATATTAGAATGATTTCTGAAGGATCATGTGACACTGAAGACTGGAGTAATGATGCTGAAAATTCAGCTTTGATCACAGGAATAAATTACTTTATAAAATATATTCAAACAGAAAACAGTTATTTTAAATTGTAATAATATTTCACAATATTACTGTTTTTACTGTATTTTTAATTAAATAAATGCAGCCTTGGTGAGCAGACGAAATTTCTTTTAAAAACATTAAAAATCTTACCGATTCCAAACTTTTGACTGGTAGTGTGTATATATATTTATATATATATATGTGTATTGTTAGATTTCTATCAATTTTAATCCATTTTATGCAATCTTGCTTAATAAAAGTATTATTTCTTAAAAAAAATCCACAGAAAATATGTAACTGTGGATAACAGCTGGCCTCTTAATCTTCTGACATTTCCTCTTTAATCGTTCAAACATTTACCTGGAACTTTATCTACAGAGGCGAAGGCTGGGCCACGTCTGGACTGGTCATAGAAGCGGAAAGGCAGAGATGATGCAACAGATGGTTGGCTAAAGCCCAGCACTTCTGTGGAAGGCTGAACAGGAAGGTCCAATAAAGCTTTATGGAGGAAAGGGGAAAGAATGAGAATATGAGTAAAAAAAGAAAAAAGTGACAGATACAAGCCACGTTTTCATTGTCGGGGCAAAAGCGAGCGTGCGAGTGCGTGCCAGGGCCAGTCGCGCCTCCACTGTCACTTGCGGGGCTTGAACGGGCCTCATCAGGGCTACCTCGGAGGCCAACAGCCAGGGGTTTTTGGCCCGCCGAATACCTTGTTCCAAAGTGGGCCAACTGGGTCTTGAGGACTTGTTATGTACAATGGAAGAGTTTATCTCAGTCAGGAGAGGGTCAACACTTTCCCAAGTTTTCATATCAGGCTACCAGCTAACTTCATAAAACTTGAGGTTAACTTAACTCATAAAAATCCTGTTTTCTGCTCGTGAGCTCCCTCTATTGCTCTGGCTAAAAGGATAACAGTATAGTGTGACGGAAGACAGCCGTAAACATCCTCAGATCGCATTGTTTCATGAAAAATTAATAGAAATGCTCATTCTTTGTAAAGAAATGTGACATAAACATGATATTTTAATCAATATTTTTCTAAATGTGTAAATCATTGGACTTAAAAACCCTAATGGAGTTATTTTATGCATTCCTGCAATCACAAATAAGTGGAAGCAGATGCGATAAGTATGTATTCTCTTTTTATGCGATATAATTATAAATACCAGTTTGCTTAAGGTGCACTACTGACAAATTAATAAGTTACTGTCATTGACAAAAATTGTCTTCGTAAATCATTGGTCAGATATTGATGCTGGAGTCTTAAAAGTCGTAAGGAAATCAAAATTGACCCGATTTACTGCGTTAGCGCACATTAGTGGTCTAGTGGTGAACAATTAATCTGTGCAAGTTAATGCACAGAAAAAAAAAAGTGTGTCATGGTAATCTTTAATCACAATCTGAAAATTTGCTTCTGCTCTGTAATGGCGTTCCTTCTCTGATGACAGAATTGGGTTGAATATCCTTAACAACTCCCCTCCAACTGTCAGTCTGCTATGAACGAGAGATGGAGAGGAGGTGCGCTAAAATAAAGCCCTGCCCTCTATTTAATAATCTGTTTCACTTGGAAATATGTCACAACACTGAAGTAAAGTCGGTTGCAACTTCCGGTTCATGGGGACTTTAAGTCTGTATGTAAAGACCTAAAGGCCGCTTCTGTTACGTTCGTTTCGCGATCTAGCTAGTTTTCATTCAGTTTCTCCAACAGTGGAAACGCAGCTTGATTTTGGCCTTGCTGCTCGAGGTCCGAGGATATTGGCCCAACACGGCCACTGATTCGAACTGGCCCAAATTTTTTTCCAGCTACAAATTAAAACAAGCATTACATGATAAAAATCCAAAATAAAAGGGAAATTCCATGTCGCTGGGAATTGGTACAATTAACCTTAAATCCATTCATTTGAAATGATATTCAGGCCTGTTAAAGTATAACTAAAGTCCAACTCAGATGACCCCACTCCAACCCCATTAATGTTGCACAACAGCTCGGAGGTCTGAGAAAGTACCATTTATAAACAAAAGATACAATCTGCTGTAAAAACATAGCTTATGACTTTGGCTTCAAGGCAGTTTACAGTTTGTAAACAGCCAAGACCTGACCTGCTATCCTCTGCATTTTCATGCGCCTGGCCTGGATGCGGCCCTTGGCTAGTCGCTGTTTGGCTATGATGCAGCGAATATGGTCTGCAAAGATGAAGTTAGCCTGCAGGATGGGCACAGGCTTGGCATGAGGGTTAGATGTAGGCTTGTGTATGATGATGTTCAGAGCCCTGCTGTCGTCTTCTACTCCTGAAACCTGCATGTCCTGTAAACATATGTATACAATTAAAATAGAGTCAAGATATGCAGAAACTTTGGTTTCAAAGACTAAAAATGCAAAAAAACTATTTTCAAGTATGTTAATATTAATATTTTATTGTTTTCATTTCATTTATATATTAATTTTATTTTACTTATTTGCATTTGTTTTATTTTTTTCTTTGGGCTTTCCTATAACACTGTCTTAACATGTCTATAAGATGTCGTGTTATCACACCTTACATCTTACAAGAATTACTTCTGTCATAAAATGGCTGCACCTAATGTCCTAATTGTTGTGCTAAGTAGCTAAATGGCGTCACTTAAGACCAAGCCTTGCTAACGAGAACGATTTGTACAATGCCGAATTATGATTATTAATTATAATTTTGTTCAAATATGCAGCACTAATCAGTTTTAACTGAAAATATGTGATCCACAAAGTGAAAAATTTAATGTGCTTATTTCATTTGATAATTACAGCTGATTTGATTTTGCCCCTGCCTATTATCACATTTATGCAAGGTAGGGTGTTTAACAGCTGGTTTAAAGGCATTTCATCCATATGGGTTGCTTAGGATAGTTTAAGAATACTCATGTTCCCACATAAAATTTAATTCATGTCAGTATCATTACTTAATTCAGAAAATCAATAAATCAAAGTTCATGACATTTTTTTACTAGTTAAAAACTATTGTAATGTATTTTAATTAGTAATCTGTTACATAAAATAATATAATGGTATTATTGAGAGCTAATCTAAGGTGTTGATTGATATATTTTCAATGAGACACAAACTAACTCTTACATTTATTGTAAATGAGGTAATTTACATATCCTCTGAGGCTTTACTCATAAATATTAAAGGGATAGTTCATCTAAAATTGAAAATTATCCCATGATTTACTCACCCTCAAACCATCCGAACAGTCGGAGTTACATTAAAAAATATTCTCACTATTCCCAGTTTGATAATGGTAAATTTTGAAGCCCAAAAAAGTGCATCCATCCATCATAAAAATAATCCATACAGGTCCAGGGGGTTAATAAAGGTCTTCTGAAGTGAAGTGATGGGTTTTTGTAAGAAAAATATCCATATTTAAAACTTTATAAACTAATAACTTGCAACTTGCGTCTGGCGAATGGCTGTACGCACCGCGTTACGGCAGAAGAGTAACCCCTGACCCGACGCATGACGTATGAAAGAATAAAAAGAAGATAGTCATATACACCTAGGATGTCTTGCAGTTGAGTAAATCATGGGATAATTTTCATTTTTGGATGAACCATCCCTTTAGGTTGGCTGGACACTCCAAAAGGGTTACGAAGCAACACATGCATTACCGAATTAATTATTTTAATTGATCTCACTTTCAAATTGGAGCACTTTGTTCGGGGCAATATAAACAGCCAAAACCAACCAAAACCAAATTTATGAGATTTTTTTAAATTGGTTTTTGATACGAGCCTTTAAACCATCCTGTTACATGCATTAACTTCACTTTTAAGCAGAACATCAAATTTGACAAGAATGTGGCCAAAGAGTACTTTTATTGTTTGAGCTTCATGTTTGCAGTGTAGGAGCGGGAATGAAGCAGACCTGCAGAAGGCCGGCAAACTTGACAACACCCCAGCCAAGACGCTTTGAATCCGGTTCCACAAGACTCATCTGGTACACATCTACAGCCAGGAAGCGCTGAGCTTGAACCCCATCTTTACTCACCACCATGCACGCAATAAGATCACTGTTATCTACAAGGAAAAAAGGACAAAAAACACTTTACTGTTGAATAATGGATAGTTCATTCCAAGGGTCCTTCAACAAACTTGCATAAATCAGTAAAACAAGTCATAAAGGTCAAAGTTTAGCCAATGAATGGGTACACTGTGTAACCACTTTAAGCATTCAAAACAGACTCAGATTTTGCCAAATTTACAAATCCAGATCTGCCTCTTACACAATACCACATTGTATTAGTAGTCTCTGATCACATGCTTCAATTCATCCATTTAATCCATTTCCTTAAAAACATCAGGACTTTTAAATATCAGTACATTTAAATATAGTCATGCACTTCCTATTACAAAGTGTTAAGAAAATGTCATCCTGGGGTGAATTCAATCATATTAATGAGAACTGGCATTAAATCAGATTGCACTCAATGCGGGAGTTTTCAAAAACACTCCAATGAGTCATGACCTACACAGTATATCGCAGCTACTTGGGTGGGCGGAGAAGGGGGTGGGGGAAGAAGGGGAGGGGTAAATAGGGGAGGTAGGTCATGAACATTTGAAGTTGGTTTCAGGTAGATCAACTGCACTACTAATAACTAAAACAGCATTGTCACAACTGAGGTACTATGACTTGGTACAAGTTTCTCTTTGTGCTCTGTACTTCCTTAGAAGTCACACTGATGGGTTGAGGAATTACTTCAGAACTGAAAGAGCAAGTGCTTCCTTTTAAAGCATAGCCAACTGTGATGACAATTATGTTGCCTCTGGGGAAAATTATCTGCTGTTATACCAAGGAATAAGCACTTCCATGTAGTTGCAGTTTGACTTGTTAGTCAGACAGCTGAGGCACAGTAGTTCTGCATTTTTAAAGCCACAAAAACCATTATGCACACCAGCTCTGTGGAATCTCGTATCCTAAGGGCACTCGGGACACACTTCACAGGTGGTTAAATGTGGTTATGTTGGTTGATTCATTATAAAGTTGTATTTTAAAATTAGAAACAGAGAGCATGTACTGATTATGTGGAAACTGGGTGACTTCATTAAAAAAAAAAAATCTGATTCAGAACGAATCTAATGAATCATTCAGAAACATTTGGGAACCAGTTTGACCAAACTATTAAAAGGAATCTTCTCAAAATAATTCACTCACTAATTAATAAGTTAAAGCAAAACATAACTATGATATCTACAACATACCGTATATTTATTGACTCTTCCAAGATTTTTTTTAGTTGTATTCAAAGATGATAATTTTTTTATTTTGATTATTAATAGTTAATAACCCTAACCCCAACTATTGTAAAAATGAGTTTGATTTAACAAATCTAATGAATCATTCAGATCAATTTGATTTTACTGATTAATTGAAAAGAATATTTTCAAAACAATTTTCTAACTACAGGTGCTGGTCATATAATTAGAATATCATCAAAAAGTTGATTTATTTCACTAATTCCATTCAAAAAGTGAAACTTGTATATTATATTCATTCATTACACACAGACTGATATATTTCAAATGTTTATTAATTTTAATTTCAATGATTATAACTGACAACTAAGGAAAATCCCAAATTCAGTATCTCAGAAAATTAGAATATTGTGAAAAGGTTCAATATTGAAGACACCTGGTGCCACACTCTAATCAGCTAATTAACTCAAAACACCTGCAAAGGCCTTTAAATGGTCTCTCAGTCTAGTTCTGTAGGCTACACAATCATGGGGAAGACTGCTGACTTGACAGTTGTCCAAAAGACGACCATTGACACCTTGCACAAGGAGGGCAAGACACAAAAGGTCATTGCAAAAGAGGCTGGCTGTTCACAGAGCTCTGTGTCCAAGCACATCAATAGAGAGGCGAAGGGAAGGAAAAGATGTGGTAGAAAAAAGTATACAAGCAATAGGGATAACCGCACCCTGGAGAGGATTGTGAAACAAAACCCATTCAAAAATGTGGGGGAGATTCACAAAGAGTGGACTGCAGCTGGAGTCAGTGCTTCAAGAACCACTACGCACAGACGTATGCAAGACATGGGTTTCAGCTGTCGCATTCCTTGTGTCAAGCCACTCTTGAACAACAGACAGCGTCCAGAAGCGTTAAAGATAAAAAGGACTGGACTGCTGCTGAGTGGTCCAAAGTTATGTTCTCTGATGAAAGTAGATTTTGCATTTCCTTTGGAAATCAGGGTCCCAGAGTCTGGAGGAAGAGAGGAGAGGCACACAATCCACGTTGCTTGAGGTCCAGTGTAAAGTTTCCACAGTCAGTGATGGTTTGGGGTGTCATGTCATCTGCTGGTGTTGGTCCACTGTGTTTTCTGAGGTCCAAGGTCAACGCAGCCGTATACCAGGAAGTTTTAGAGCACTTCATGCTTCCTGCTGCTGACCAACTTTATGGAGATGCAGATTTCATTTTCCAACAGGACTTGGCACCTGCACACAGTGCCAAAGCTACCAGTACCTGGTTTAAGGACCATGGTATCCCTGTTCTTAATTGGCCAGCAAACTCGCTTGACCTTAACCCCATAGAAAATCTATGGGGTATTGTGAAGAGGAAGATGCGATATGCCAGACCCAACAATGCAGATGAGCTGAAGGCCACTATCAGAGCAACCTGGGCTCTTATAACACCTGAGCAGTGCCACAGACTGATCGGCTCCATGCCACGCCGCATTGCTGCAGTAATTCAGGCAAAAGGAGCCCCAACTAAGTATTGAGTTCTGTACATGCTCATACTTTTCATGTTCATACTTTTCAGTTGGCCAAGATTTCTAAAAATCCTTTCTTTGTATTGGTCTTAAGTAATATTCTAATTTTCTGAGATACTAAATTTGGGATTTTCCTTAGTTGTCAGTTATCATCAAAATTAAAAGAAATAAACATTTGAAATATATCAGTCTGTGTGTAATGAATGTATATAATATACAAGTTTCACTTTTTGAATGGAATTAGTGAAATAAATCAACTTTTTGATGATATTCTAATTATATGACCAGCACCTGTAATCAAACGTTCGCACCAGTGCTATATATAGCTGAAAAAAAATTCTAGCAAATTATAGCTTCCAAAAATGTACAGTATTTCCACTTTTATGACATCTTTGCCTGCTAATATTAAAATTACATGATATTTCTAGGTCTACCATGACCTTGGGAATCATGATGTAAAAGTCAAATAAGGGGCCATTCACACAGAATGCGTTTTTGCTTTGGAAAAACACGAGATGCAGGCAGTGGAATTTGGGAAAAATGAAAGGTCTCGAGACATGTTTTTAAACTTGAACTTTTAACTTGAACTTTTTAGAATGCAACGTCCTGCACAAAATGCTGCAAAAGACGTGAGCACAACAGTCAAACACATCCATCTAGTGTGTTTTTACACTGAAAAACTATGGAAAAGTGAATGGAAAAACACATTCCATGTAAACTGCCCTAATAGTCTAAAAAATGTGAAAAAAAATATTCAGCACATGATAAGTGTAGTTTACCATAGAAGAAATTGCTCCCTCTAACCCTGTATTATGAGTAATCAAAAAAGACCATCTAGACACCACCAACTGAATCAAGAGAGTTACACCCATTTTCAAGAGAAAATGTAATGTGCATGTGTATTTTAACAATATCCCATTAATAGAAAAGATTTCTTCTCTCAACCTTAGTGGGGGTGGGGTGTTACATCCAAAAGTACCATGTGACTAAGTGTTCAAGGTGTGAAACATTTTCTGAGAACTTCCTCAGAAAGTGTTCACATGTCATGCATATTTATCATTATGTATATGCATGCAAAAAAGGAAGCAAGAAGAGTAAAAAAAAAAACATGTGAACATGGTTGCAGGTCTTTCAGTTAATGTGCTCTTAAAAAACTGACAGCAAAGAGTGGAAAATATTCAGCAAGGATTCATGTAAGTTCACACAATGCACTGTGATGCTTTTACGGTGTTGAGGGCATGCATCATTTCCTGCATGTCTAAAAATAACACAGATCAGTGGCACGTCAGTTTCTTAGGTCGATCTGTCTGTCTATCTGTCTGACTGTCTCTTTCATCATTTGAGAGCGAGGTGCTTGTTCCATCAACTCACTGATGAGCCATTTCAGGATTTACATTAAAAAAGGACATCAAAAGGCCAATGTTGTCACAAATCATGATTGTGCAAGACATACCAGCTGTAAACAGCAGTTACTGTTAAGTGAGGGCTGTATAAGAGATTTTCCAGATAGGAAAATTAGGTAACACTTTATTTTAGGGTCTTTTAACCAGTTGCTTATCAGCATGCATATTAATAGAATACTGGCTATTTATTAGTACTTATTAAGCACATATTAATGCCTTATTCTGCATGACCTTATTCTACATTCTTAATCCTACCCAATACCTAAACTTAACTACTACCTTACTAACTATTAATAACCAGTAAATTAGGAGTTTATTGAAGGTAAACTCATAGTTAATAGTTTATGTGTTCCCTATACTAAAGTTTTACCGAAAATTATAATGATTTTTTGTGGTAAAATGCTTTTTAGACATATAGTGGGGGTCCAAAAGTATTTTTTCATTACAAGTTATATTATCAGCATACTAATCTGAGTGACAAATCTCAAACATTTCCAGCGTTTGGTTTGTCCCGCTTTTGCTTTATTAACAAAAGGACTTGAGCTGCATGAACTCTAAAGATTTGTATAAAATCTGATGATCATGTTATCCAGCATGATTTGAGAATGATTCAAAAAGCATGCTCAATTCATGATCATTGTCACAAATTTGCTGATTAGTGACCTAAGAATGGAAGTGCAAAATCTTAAAGGGTTAGTTCACCCAAAAATGAAAATTTAGTCATTAACTACTCACCCTCATGTTGTTCCAAACCTGTAAGACTTTTGTTCATCATTGGAACAAAAATTAAGATCTTTTTAAGAGCTCTCTGTCCCTCTACCACTTTCAACCACCAGAAACGTAGTAAATACATCATAAAAGTAATCCATGTGACCCATGTGGTTTAACCTCAATTTTATGAAGTGACGCGAGTGCTTTGTTTGAGCAAAAACAAAACATAACTGACCACTTTATTTACAAAGTATTAATCTCCAGTGCACGTTCATGCAACAACTTCTGCTCTCGCGTCAAAACAACACGTATGCGCCGTGGTGCTCTCGTAAACACGCGTCAGGAAACATGATTCCTGGCTGCATGTCAATATCCACGGATCACTGGATCTTTGGTAAGTTGTAAGGAACACTTTAGAGTCGAACTTTTAGATTAAACTGATAATCGTTTATTTTACCCACGTTTTCACACTTTCCCTTATTAAATCCAGTCAAGCAGCAGGCTCTTTTGTCACTCAGTCTGGCTGAGAGGACATGTTCTGGCAGGAAAGTGTCGGCAATGCATACCCTCTATTATTCATTAGATTCAAATGATTTGTTTTTAGGATTTTGGAATGGTTCACAAATTCATCTGAAGGATTCATTAGATTCATTCTGAATCAAAATGATTGATTTTTAGGACTTTGACATTTTCAAAACAAAGGACATTATATAATGCAAAAAAGTTTAATGCCAGACTAACAGACTTTGTTAAATCATCATCTCTTTGACCTTCTTTGACCAATATTCTCTTTGAATATTGCTCAACCCCACATTTGTGAATTCTAGTGAATCAACCAGTTCAAACCAAGAATGAAAACAGTCAGCCAGATGTCATGGCTTATGCATTAACCCTTTTATGCACAAACGGCTGTGAGACAGGAAGCAGCAGTGGGTTAATTTGGCAGCAAAATCTGAGCTTCCTCCCACCTGCTCACACTTCCAGGGCCCGTTCTGCCCACTCTCTGACCCAGCCTGTAGGTGCTTCTCAAGCAGCCTTACTGTTAGACGTGAGATATACTGGAAGAGCTCAAGGCTGCTACCCACAATGGCTGCACTAGCTCTAGCAGAGACCTCAGTAACAGTGGAAGGTCTGAGTCAGTTTGCTTGCACACACCCCCTCTTACCTGTCAAAGTGAGAGGGCCTGAGTTAACCAGGACACCTGGACACAAGAACTGAGCTAGAGGAGCTGAGACAAGGGGCTTCCATGCAACACATCAGGGGTGAAATGAGAATCGGTTAACAGTACAATCCCACAGATTGCATGAAAGAGGTGCATAGGCGACAAGAGTGTGATTTCATCATGTGTGGTAAACACTTTGTGACTGAGTGTGAGATACAATGAGGACATGGAACTCAAAACCAAGATAGTCACAGTTCACAAGAAGTATATCGATTTCATGTTCTTTTTCTATTAAAAATCAAGTACAGGGCTGTCCTTTAATATTTATCTAACTGCATCTTATCTGATACTAAAGAAAAAAAAAAAAAAAAAAAAAAATTGAGTTGCCACACAATTCAGATTATGTGAACAATTCAGCTGTGGAAGTTACTTATCAAGTTATTGCAAAGGTTCACATGAAAAGGAGCAGTGACGCTTTTAAAGATAAAACAGGATGTTATAAGCGAGGTGTGATAAAAAAATTTTAGCTATAAAATCATAAAAGCAACCAAAATCAAGCACGTATAAAGCAGATTTGATATTTCATAAATGCTAAGAAAACTAAGACTCAACAACGTTATCGGCTCACATCGGGTGATGTGAAATCAACAAATCTGGAATTTATGTGTGTTAGTACTAGACATTTGGTTTTCTGTGATTTATTGAACATTGCTGTCAGCAAAATAGTGAGAATGATTTGTCATAGTCATATTAGTCATAAATCATATCATATCATATAATCATATATCATCTTTACAAGAATATTGTGTCAGAAATAGTTGTATAATTTACAGGTATTATGACATAATAACCACCTAGTAATTAATCACCAAGTATTATATTTTTTAGCACCTAGTTATATATAAATATATATATATATATATAATTAAAAATACAGTAAAAACAGTAATATTGTGAAATATTATTACAATTTAAAATAACTGTTTTCTGTTTGAATATATTTTATAAAGTAATTTATTCCTGTGATCAAAGCTGAATTTTCAGCATCATTACTCCAGTCTTCAGTGTCACATGGGTGACAATATTTTTTCCAGTGTGAGCCGTGAGCTGCAGTCCACTACAATTTGGAGCGGTTTAGGCCCGGGTATACTTCATTTCCCACGTTCCGCTCCATCTCGCGCACAGATGAACACCGTTTATCCCTTCAGTGGCGTATAGCGGACAGGCACGACGGGCTATTAAATTAAATTATTATTATTATGCTACTTTTATTATTAAATTAATATTGCAATTCATTTGCCCCGCAATATCATAGCACATCACCGCATAACCGACGCGCTGTAAGTGAGGATAATAAAAGATTAGTTAGATAGCATGCTCCTCATTAAAAAAAAAACACGAAATACTTCTCGATTCACAAAAAATACTATTTTTTCTCACTATGGGCCACAAGGGAAATATTAAGAAAATAAATTAGATTCATCTCGTATCGTATTCGCCATTAATGCAGCAACAGATGCCAAAAGCTCAGTCATTTTTTACTTTCAGTTTCTGTAACAGCCGTGGCTCGTCTGTATGGACAGGTGGGGCAGAGCCTCACCAATATATTCATCCAAACATAGACCTCTATATACATTGAATTAATAATAAATTATAAATGTGTTCAGCATTCTGCAACAAATATTTTTCAGATTTTCTATACTATTTTAAGTCATAAAGTGAGCAGGGTATATTAAAATGAAGCGCATGGATTCGGCAGGTATGTGTTCATGATACTAGGCGGGGCAGCCAGTCTCAGAGCCCTCCCTAGCTCTACAGCGCCCCACAAATGTCCAATGTAAATCTGTGGTGTAAAATGGAACTGCAGCGCACTTTCATAGAGAGCCATTAGGGCAGATTTCTGGCTGCCCCGCTTATTTTTAGGTAAATACTCCTCACGTAAACCTCGCCCCAGACCAAGACGATGTCAGCTTTTATATACAGTAGTTCTGTTTTGTTTATGTTTGTTCTGAAAATAGACATGACATTTTTCCTCACTCGAATTCCTACATAACTATTCTAAAAACAACATTTGGAAGCAATAAATACTACAATTTTAAGATTCTGTGCGTCACTAAAGTCTGTCAATCATTATAGCCGCACCCTCAGGCATTTGAGTTCTGCCAAAAGAATGTCTGATGTGTTCAGCAATTAAAATATAAAGCTTACAAAATGGATATCATAAACTAGCGCTAAGAACCAGAATCTGCCCCACCTATATTTATGGCCAGGAGCCGCTACTGTTCTGTAGTGAATAATTGACTGGCGTGTGAGACTTCTTCACTTCTTCATAACTCTCAAGCAAAGTTACTGTCACATCTGTCCTGTTGTATAATGTTCCAGCAAGTCTGCTTAATCAATCACCAAAGAAGCATGTCAAAATTATTCAGGAAAATAAGATTTTCTTATCAAGGTGATAAAATGTTGTGTAGCAAAAATGAATACACCCTCCTAAAAGTTACTAAATAAAATGAAATAAAAATTTTCTGGTGTAAGTTTAAGGCAATGTTTGATCAACAGGTAAGTATGTTGAACCAAAACATTTAAAGTAATTTCTTGACAATTAAAAGTGTTATATAGCCCACTGAATCTTTCTCAGACTTAATGCTGACAACAATGGAAGCACTTGAGAGAGAACTGTCAGGAGACTTATTTCTTAACACAAAAGAGGACAGTGGTACAAGAAGATTACCAAATCATTGTTTTAAGTGTGAAAATATAGCAAAAGTAACACAGAAATTCAACAACAACGGATTTGTGACAAGGCCCCTGAAATAATCACTCCTTCATTTTAAGCTTTCATTTAATGATGATGGATTTTTTTGATAGACAAAGAGCAGGAGAAATACCAAGCGAGTGTCTCAGAGCCAGCAAAAGCGATGAAAAGAGTGACTGTTTATCTCACAGAGTAAGATGCAGCCTGCAGAAATCACATGCATGGTTGTTGTTCTCACTGGAACTACCTACTGTAGCCAAAGCACAATAAAGTCAGTTAGCCATTTCCAAAGCCCATATTTACAAAATATAGATTCTGGGAATCAATACTCTGGTCTCATGAGACCAAATCAATCATTTTGGTTCTAACAGCATCCAAAATGTTATGGTGTTGCTAGAGGAGGAGTACAGTGAGAAGTGCCTGGTTCCCACAGTAAAGTTCAGTGGTAGTAAAGCTCTTATATAGGGATCTATGAGTGCTGAAGGTGTGACAGAGTTGTGCTTTATCAATGCTGCCATGAATTCCCACACCACTGTGTAATTTAATATACAAACTTGAAACAGATGTTGTTACCCTTTCCTCATTCCTTGCATTGTTGGGCATTTTTTTCATCCCAAGATGAAAAACCTTCTGTGCACATGTATTGCACTCAATCTTAACACTCTTGAGCGCCTGTGGGGGATTCTGTAGAGACGAGTTGAGCAACACTCCCCATTAAAGATCAGGGCATTTAAGGAGCTCATCATCCAAGAGTTAAACAGGACAGATGTGACAATTTGTCATGAACTTGTACACTCTGTGCCAAGAAGGGTCAGAGCAGTATATTCAAAATGATGGAGGGCATACTAATTCAGGGTTTTTCCTGGGTCAAAAATGGTCTTCGGTGGTGGCTGACAGACATGGTCATCGACACAAACAATAAAAAGTACCCGCCACACTTAAAAGCACCCACGACAATAAAGTACCCGCCAATCTCACTGTAATCCTTTCTTGCCCTCTTTGCAAAAAAAAAAAAATCTGTGATTTCACAGCTTTGTAAGAGAAGATTAAGAGAAAGAGAAAATTATTTTGGTATATATAATAATAATAATTAATAATCAGTATTAAAAAGTAGCATTAAAAAGTTAATTTAACTAATATTCTAATTTTTTACCATATACAATTTAACGCACCTAGCTAACAACAACTTGCGTTGTTCTGGTTTGACCTCACTCCAGTCTAAACTAACTGATTTTATAGGTAGGCCTAATTACTACACATTGTCATATAAATAACCTGAAAATACTGTGGATAATTAAGGCTAAATCTTACTAAACACTCTTGGGGTAAGCACACTTACGTTCTCATTTCAGAGTTGTTCTGAGTAAATGATTTGTTATAACTGTTACACCGATTCAGACAGTGAGTTCAGTGTTGGACAGATCAGTTGTTTTCACGATTTATTAAAATGAATCGGTTCAAATGAGTCATTAGGTCGCGAATCGGACATTAGTGGACGTGGACGCGTTGCGTGCAAATCGTGGCTGTTAGGACATCGCAAAAAGATTTGTCAACACAGAAAACACTTCATCACTGGACAGAATTTTTATTGAATTGTTTATTGAAAGTGTGGTTTATGTCAGCTGCTTGTGCGGGACGCCTGTCAGACAGGTAACGTTCTTTTGAGCACTATTCACACCCAGCGGTTATACAGGAAAAAAAGATTTCAGACTGCGCCCCGTGAAACATGGATTCGGTCTTCCGAACTTTTAGCATCGTGCCCGTTGATTTAGATTATTATGTGCGAGGGAGAGAGAGAGAGAGAGAGAGCTTAGTTTGAAGACAGAGTTTGCGCGTACGAGGGAGGAGCTCTCTGCTCGTTCTCTCCGCCAGTTAACATGCGCCCTATCACAAGCACAGCAGTCATCTGCATCAGCATCACTAATAAATAACTCTCAATAACTGATCAAATAAGGCTTTGGTAGGACAAAAATTTGTTTTGGCGGCCGCCAAAAAAATTTCAATGTAGGAAAAATCCTGTAAGTACAAGAATATTATAGATTTGTTGAATTAAATCTAGGGTGTACTCATTTCTGCAATTCTTAATTTAAACAAAATTGGCTAATTTACTTATTTTATGGCTATTAATGACATATATTTCTCAGTTTTTATTATGTATATGTTTAATACATTTTAGTTTTGCCATCTTTCCATGAATTGTATTAGTGATCATAAAGAAAATAAATCTTTTGTATTTGTTCAGAGGGGGTGTACTCATTTATGCTGTGCACTGTGTGTGTGTATATACATATGAGTACATAAAAAAATCATCTGGCCCTTGGCAGGTCTTAATTTGGAAAATAAAACCTCACAACAAAACAACACAACATATCACATGACATATCAAGGACATCCTATGATTCAGTTGCTTGTAGATCAACTTTTAGCAGCAATAACTTTGAGTAATCATTTTCTGTATGACTTTATCAGTCTCTCACATAATTCTGGAGGAATTTTGGCCCATTCTTCTTTACAATGTTGCTCCAGTTTATTGAGGTTTGTGGGAATTTGACTATGCACAGCTCTATGCAGAGCCTGACTGCTACTTACCCTCTTAATTCCTAAGGAAACAATAAGGGTGTCCTTAGTTTGTCACCCATGGCTTTTTCATTTTGGCCTAGTTTTTGTTAAATAAATAATGACACGGTATGATATGTCATGTGTTGTTGTTCATCTGTGGTTTTATTTTACAAATTTTAATACCTGCCAAGGACCAGATAATTTTTTTTATTTTTTTATTATGTCCTGATACGGAAAACCATCAATAGGTTGTCCTAACTTTTTCGCATGACTGTGTGTATTATATAAGGAAATGCAACATTTAATGAAAAATTATATTTTCAGGCACATATAAAAATATACTGCTAAAACATAACATTTAACTGTCCTTAAATCATTTTTTTGTTGTTACGCAAGTAAAAAATTTTTTGGCAGAGCAATAAAAATCTGAATAACCAGAAAAAACATCTTTACAGTTGAGCTCTAAAAACTGAAAACATTACATTTGCAAAACCAACACATCTGTACAGTGTAGCATCAAGTTTATGTGATTTTAAAGGCCTTACTGAGGTCAAGCACATCATCAGTCTTGATGAGATCCTCCGGTCGGGTGAGAGGAAGTTGAGTTTCTGGTTCACCCTGCAGCTGTAGGGACAGCGAGCGCAGCATGAAGAACACACGGATAGCCTGCAGGGACACACCAAAACAAATAAAGCTGCTATAGCAATTAATCAATCATGAAAAAGCAGCATCAGTGATTTTAGAGAGATACACCGGTCGACCAGTCATCACTCCCACCCGGATGGTTTTTACCCCAAACACACGATTGGCAACTGTCCGGTTTTATATTAGCCGATCTCTGTTCTGAACTTCAGGGATGCAAATGGGTAAGGCGGAAAAAAGGTGAGAACATCACGTGGGGCGGGGGCATGCTCGGCACAGAATTTTTTTTAAGGATATTTGCTTTACATGCTCATTTTAGCCTACTTTAAAGGATTTTTATTCATTTTTTTATTACCTTATATGTCCAAAACTAATTTTTCACGAAGAAAAAAAAACAAAAAACATATTGTTTCAACATTTTACCAAAATCAAGATTGAATACATTTGGTTAAAATCTCAGGTTACAAAAGATAAAGTGCTATGCAGGCTATTTAAGACAATATTGGCTGATTAGACGGCAATACCGAGCTGAACTGCAAACTGTTTGCCCTCTCTCTCTTCACCATTCCCACATCTCAGACCTCACATACATAAAATATTACCCTTTATAGACATAGTTTTTAAAGTAAAGAGTAAAGGAAGCACTTTACAGTACTTTCTGAAACAACCAGTTCTTTATTTACCCTTGTAAGTTCACAAGTACGCCCCGACCCTCCCATAAAAAACACTCTCTCATTGGATCTATGCAAATCTCATAGGTGGCCTATTTTGATCTCAAAAAGATGAGCTGTCACTGAAAGGTGAGGAGTTTGCATCTATGGAACTTGCATGCAAATTGCGTAAACAGGAAATTTAGCGCAGGCCAGAGGTGGGACATGTGGAAGATGGACGAAAGGAGGAGAGAAAAAGCTGTACAAGGCACAGCAAGCTCACTACCCACGAAGCTCAAAACAAAACAGCTTTAAATCTATAAAGATAATCTAACTTAAATCAAAACAACTGCTCATGCTACATGTGTGTAGAATCTTTGTTTGAATCGTGATTAAAATGCAGTGGTTGCCTCTTATTTCTTAAATAATTAAATAAAAAAAATCAGGAATCATCCTGATCATGATCAGTATCAGAATGTATCTCAAACAAAAAACACATCCATATCCAAATGTCAACTGTTTAACTCTGACACTACCTAAAGTTGTCATGATATCAAATAGTTTCAGTACCGTTACCTGTGTAATTTTACAACTCTTGAAAAACTTATATAATATTAAACACACTGCATTATGTAGAAAGTTAAATACTACAGAAAAAAATGTAGGCACTAAAACATGTTCTTCATTTAAGTAAACAGAGCTTTTCTAAAGTTTTTGTAAAATAACAGTACTTAAATTGCTGCTATAGTCTTAACTGAATGATTAATAAATATATTATTAGTACTGATTCAGTGCTGTAGGGTTTTACTGAGAAGCAGCTTTGTTATTTATTACTTTCAACCATTTCAACAGTTTATTGAGGCCTAAATTATGGTCATGTTAAACCAAGAAGTGCATCAGTCAATCATGTGCACAGCTGCATTTCCAAACACACATGTGAGTGTTCAAAATTAGCTGTTTACCATTCAGACAGTGAATGTGTACCAAATTTATTCAATACTCTGTATTACCGATCCTGCAGAAAGCCTGGCATTGTTATTTTTCTAAAACACATGAAATCCATTTCCAAAATGCTCTGGAATGTTTCTCAGAAGACAAACAGTGCAAATACTGGCCAAGAAACACATGCTTTCATGGATTATGAGAAAAGGTTCGGGGAGTTTCAGGATGAAGCCAAAATGTTTGACAAAAGGCCACAAAACCCACCCATATTAACTCAATCTCAGACCTTTCAGCATGAGTATTATGAGTTCATCACTGACCCTGCGCGTCCTCTCGACATCTCCACAGGGCAATCGCTTCACAAAGTCAATGCCGGTAAGGGGGGTGCCAGTGGGAGGAAGTAAAATGGATGCATCCATCATAAGATACTCCACGTTTAGGGGCTTATTCTACACACAGAGAACACATACACAAATAAAAGATCAAAAACATGAATCACTCAATGGGCTAGTTGATACTAGGCCAACAAACACAAACAAACACCAAATTCAAGTGGTTGTTTAGTTTGGCTGGACAAACACCCTGTTTTTTTTTTGTGTGTGTTGGTTCAGTGTGAACATGACAGTTATTTTTCACAACATTTAAAATCAACATGCAACTATGTTTAAATCATCATCGGTGCAAACCTGTATAACCATCTTTTTTCTATGAAAAACAAAGGGTGAATTTTTAAAGAATATACTAGCTATTTTAACTGCAGGAAAATGAGCAACCAACTGCATTTTGTTTTTAGTTTATTCTTCTGTGTTCCATGGAAGGAAGAAATGAGCATGAGTAAATTACAATATTTTCATTTTAGGTGAGCTAATTCTTTTTCTTAAAGGAACCAGGAAAAACCAGGAAAATAATGTTTTGTAAGAGAAAGCAGTATAACCTTAGGGTTGTATTAGCCACTCCTTATCCAGTAAATGTCAGATAGATAAAAGTTTCCTCTCACCTCAGAAGCAGGATGTGTTGCTGTATCATCAGGTTATGACAGACAATAAGAGTGAAGTTGCAAATAAGATAAAGTTTATGTGTTTAGTAATGCGGCTTACCATCATGCTCCTGTACTCATCCTCAAACATATCCAGGAAGATCTCCTCCCCCTGCAGGAAGAGGAACATTAGTGGGAAAAAATTACCATAAAAGAAAACAAGATCATGATTGCGATCAGTAAAAAAAAAAATCCCACAAAAATGTTAAGGGGCACAACTCTTTTCAACATTAATGATAATATATCTGATAATGTTTTCTACAGTTATATGTAATGACCGCCATGATTATTAACAGCTACTATAGTACTGGCAGAGATCTGCAGAACAGATTATATATACTTATTATGTACATAAATATATATATACAGTATATAATGTGCATATTTATCACCACTTCCACAAAAATATTAGGCAACACAACTGTTTTCAACATTGATAATATTAAGAAATATTTCTTGAGAACCAAATCATCATATTAGAATGATTTCTGAAGGATCATGTGACACTGAAGACTGGAGTAATGATGCTGAAAACTCAGCTTTGTCATCACAGGAATAAATTACATTTTAAAGAGGCTATATGTAAGAATTTTCATGTACTGCCAATGTGTGATCAGCTTTTAATGAAACTTAAAAAAACAAGACCTTCCTTGACTTCCTAGGTTGCCTTTGAAGGCCTGTAGACTGATTTTTATGTTTTTATTTTTATGTAAGGATGTGACGGTTACGCGCACCCCCGAGAGACTCTCATTCATTCAATGACACATGAAATGAATGCTTATACAATGTTCAGAATAATGCTAAAGGGCTATTCTGTACTGTAATGTCAATGTGTCATGCAAAGAATAGGGGATTATTAGGGAAATTATAGTCTCACATAGCCAGCTCTATATAGTCTATAGCTTCAAACATATCTTATAATCAAACTCATAACGGTGTAATTTTAATTACCTCATTTGTCGACATGATGCCGTTGAATTGCAGAGCTTGCTCAAATATATTGACATCCCTATGTTGCTTCCTTAACAGCTGTTTTCTCACCACTGTCATTTTTGTTTGTGTGTTTATTTTGTTATTGAGAGGAAAGATTGCAGGACATTTTTACATATTCATCTAAACTTCACTCTCAGCAGCATGGACGGTGTCTGGATATTTGTTAACAGTATATCGTTGCAAAGGTATTTCCGACTCTAAGAAAAGAACGAACTTTGGCGTGACTATATTGGGGCATTGAATCGTGTTCTGTCTCTTGTATGTTACATGTGCAAGAGTGCGAGCAAGAGCAATACGTTGCTGGCTGCAGTTTACCGGTCACCGGTGTCGCTAATTACAAATTACAACATTTAACCCTTTCTGAAGGGTTTCTACTTTTAACCCCTTTAAAATATACTAAAATATAAAAATAAACATGGTAACACTTTAGTATAGGGAACACATATAAGCTATTAACTATGACTTTTCCCTCAATAAACTCCTAATTTACTGCTTATGAATAGTTAGTAAGGTAGTAGTTAAGTTTAGGTATTGGGTAGGATTAAGAATGTAGAATAAGGTCATGCAGAATAAAGCATTAATATGTGCTTAATAAGTACTAATAAATAGCCAATATTCTAGTAATATCCATGCTGATAAGCAACTAGTTAAAAGACCCTAAAATAAAGTGTTACCATGCAAGCTAAAAAACAAAATAAACTCTTAAAGGGATAGCGCACCCAAAAATCTCCTTTCAGACGATCACAATTGGATTTATATTAAAATATATCCTGACTCTTTCAAGCTTGATAATGGTACAGAAGGGGGCGAGATTTTGAGATTTTGAAGCCCAAAAAAGTGCATTCATCCATCATAAAAAGTAATCCATACGGCTCCAGGGGTTAAAAAAGGGCTTCTGAAGCGAAGGGATGCATTTTTGTAAGAAAAATATCCATATTTTAAACTTTATAAACTATAATAACTAGCTTCTGGCAGACAACCGTCTGCATCGACAGCAAAAGAGTAACCCCAATGCAATGTAGGAGTATCGTAAGCTTAGACGCCTCTCGCGGTTCAAACAAATAGGGCTGTGCAACAAACTCAAGCTCCTCTTCTCTTATATCAAAATCCTCCAACATTTCTCTTTAAAAAATTCTCGTTTTAGACTTCTAACTCATCACCAGTGTTTTATTTTGCTCTATCCTCTGCGTTTTCGTGTTTGTCAATAAGTCACTGGTTGTGTCAGGGGGTTACTCTTTCGCCAGAAATTGATGCGTACGGCCATCTGCAGGAAGCTTGTTATTATAGTTTATAAAATTGAAAAAATATGGATGTTTTTCTTACAAAACCCCATCGCTTCACTTTATTAGCCCTCTGGAGTCATATGGATTACTTTTATGATGGATGGATGTACTTTTTTGGGCTTCAAAATCTCACGCCCCCTTCACTACCATTATGAAGCTTGGAAGAATCAGGATATCTTTTAATATAACTCCGATTGTGTTCATTCTGAAAGAAGTAATGTGGAGTAATGTGGAAGCAAAATACCTATAAATAAATAAACTTTTACAGTCATGTTATCTTTGCAAGCACAGAGTGTTATATTGTTTAATCAGTCTTTTTTTATTATATAATAATCATCAAACGAACAATATAGTTCTTATTTACAGTGATTAAAAGATGATTAAAGAAAAGACTGAAAATGATTGCACAACCACCAAATAGGTGGCGATATGTAAATAGCCGCTAAACAAAAGAAGAAGAAAGAAGTAGTATGGCACGCTTTTTCTTAGCGTCCATTTCCATGGTGACTCTTTAAATTTGTCGCTCTGTTGAGAATGTCTTGTGTGTTAACCGTAAACATACTCTGGGTTGGCTGAACTTACACCGGATGCATTTTTGGAACCAGCATGTACCTCGAGTAAGCAAGGTTTGAGTTAATCAACCAAGAGTTCAGTGTGTGTCTGAAGGTAAGATAACCTTGCTTTCTGGAATACCCCCTGGTACTGTGAGGAGATCAATTATAAACATGAATCAGTGTGAACACTCAGTTCCATGAAAAAACCCATGGGACAGGATAAAGGGCGGGACACGATGAGAAAGGTGATAATAGAACAGAATACAGATACAGACTAAAACAGAAAATGATCATGAGTTAGACTCTTTTACAGTACATATACAGTACAAGTCATTTATGGTCACTGGATAATTTTCATGCTTTCACTTCTGTTATTTTAAAGGTTTGACCGCACTATTATGCTGTAGAGTGGACAATAGAACTAAAAAAAAAGAAAAACAGGGGATGTGTTCAAACTCCTGACTGCTACTGTACGTGTCTGCCAAGATTCTTGGAAGCGCTGGAACACACTGATCCATTATGAAAGCACGCAAGAAGCACAGATGAGATACCAAAACAGACTTTCCCAGGACTCTCCATTATTCCAGAAAAGAACATTCAGTACTGTGATTATTTACGTACATTCCTCACTAATAATAAACATTTTGGAGGATGACAGTTGGAATGTGCAGCCTGCATAGTGCATTCTGAAAGAGATCTTTCTTTGAAATGTGAAAGCAAAACTGTCTGCTGTTCTCATGTACGTTAAACCGTATCACGCCATACCACTCAAATTTCACGAGTGAAAATGACTTCGGGGAAAATAAAAAGGTGGGAAAAAAAGTGCTGCAGGCTGCAGTGTTAGTTGTAAAACATGTCTATCACTGTTGTGACATATGGCAGAGTGGCCAAAACAAAAGCTAAACTTACTAGTGTACTTTGTAATTATGCAGGGATCCGGGTACTCTATTCTGTTTAAAAGTAGCTCGGTTTCACAGAAATGTCTCAATGTTAATAAACCACCAAGAGTGCTGACATGTTTCAACAGGAAGCTGTTGGGATTTTCCTAAATATCAAAACAGCAAAGTCTTTAGGATGAGCTGTCTGAGCTTAATTCTTCCTCAGACTTTAAAGGAAATCAAATGCAAGAGGGATGACTAGGGGACAAGAATTATTAGCATGAAAGTCTGTTGCCTTTAACTATCTGGGTTCAAGTAAGTAAGTGACTTCTATTAGATCTGAAATAGAATACAAGAGCATCTTGCCTTATAAAACTGCCTTAGAAGGTGAAGACTCTCTTCACGGGCACCCTAAAAAAAGAAAACATCATCATAGTAATGGGGTGACTGAGTTACACAATATGTAAAATACACAAGTAAAATGTCATACTTCCTATAAATGTGTTTGCTTTCAAAATAAGAATGAAAGAAACTGTTACGCAATGTAAAAAAAAAAAAAAATACTGGGAAAAACCTAAGTGTGTTTATCGTATGTGTTGAGAATTAACTGATAAATTAGAAATATGTGGCAGTCTTGAATAATCTTGTTTGCAGAGGTTGATAAGCAAATTAGCATGACAAATTATTTTGACTAAGAATTTCAAAAGACATCCTTTTCAATTATTGTGAAAGAATATAAGTTTTCTCAGTCTTTATCAACAATAACAAAGCAGTCCATAAGGAATGCATGTATCCACTGCTAAAACAGTCTCCACAATGCCATGTTGTTATGCATTTGGCAATAAAACAAACCTTATTCAATAATGCGATTTGGACTGACAAATAAGTTTGATGTGCTTTTTTTGTGTGTCATATACATCTGCAGATATAATTTACCCATGTTATACCTCTAGGCTCCGGTCACAGGTTCAAACTCTGTAAGGGACGATCCATGAACTAACTGCTATGTTAATGGATTCACCATTATCCATTTAGAATAAAGTTGGATGTAAAATGTTGAAGCCTGAGATATCAACTATATGCAACAATTTTTACAAGAATAATTTCTATTTTTTTTCTACAGCTAAATAAATAGTTGGACTGAAAATATCACTTGCATTTATGGGAGTAAATTAGATAAATATATTAATTTATAACAAATTAATTATTCATTATTTGGCACCGATAATAAATTTGATTCTCTGATCATTATTTGTATAATTATTTTTATCAACATATTCCTTTTTTGCTATGCTGCCCATTTAGTGAATCTATTACGCACCATGTGCTAAAAAAAAACTTAACGTGATAGTAAAGTGAAGTGGGTGGAAAGTGAGAGATGGTCTGTGTTAAGATGCCTACCTCCAAACAGGCCAAATGGATGTCCTTTATAATGCATTGAGAGCCAGACAGCACAGACTGTTTCAGAAGCAGACAGCTTAACTCCAGGGTGGCAAGACGCACCTTCCCATCTGAAATACAAACACACACACACTATGTTGTGATGAAGAAAATCAAACCCATTAGTTGCAATTAAAACTAAATCAAAGTGCCATTATAAAAGCAGACCAAACACGTGGCACTTCATATTACGTAATTAACTTCTGACCATCTACAGAGGAGAAAATTAAGCAAACATGTCTTAAAAAAGGAAGTGTGGGGCATTAGAATAGCTCAGATGTGACATGTGTAACCACAGAAACTGTGTTGGCAAACAAATGTGCTGCAAATGAAAGAAAAAAATCTGTGGATTTTAGGAAGAGAGGAGTTTAGCTGCATCTTGTCATGCTAGTGTGACAAAGGACACTGGACGGAAATGTCAAAAATACAAAGTCAGAGCATGAATCATACAACATGAGGACAACAGCTCATCATGTGTCTACAGTGGACTCAATCAGTTCTACAAATTAGTCCTAAGTATAGCCGAGTACCAACGATGGGCTTTCCGAAAAAATCAATTTAGCATCATGCAAGCAAATGTAATGTAAATGTGAAGCAAGTCAACATTCAAATGTCACAACAATTACAGGAGCCCCGAAAAGAGAAACTGGCTACAAATCCCCTTCACAAAGGTGAAAGAGATCAACCGTTAGAGGAAATCGGTTGCATTTTGTGTTACTCAAGGTTGTGGTCAAGAGTGTGTAGCTAAAGAAATGTGCATCAGACGAAACGGCATTCAAATAACTGATACTTCACTAAGCTCTGGCCCTCTTGGTTATGGTTGCTCACACTGACGGTTGCTAAGCTTTTCAGAACTTCCCATAGGAAAAAACTGGAGATTTCTGTAAACAGCACGATGTAAAATGTGCTCATAAATGGTCAAATTGAAGGGATGCTATTCTGACATGGGCTGGAATAAATTACCATCTTCTATTTTTCTTGAAAAAAAAACTACAGAAGAGGATTACGGAAACAGAAAGAACAATCTATATTATCTCTCTACATAAGCACAGACTTTATCAAATAGCATACACAGAAAGATAAATGTCTATACACACTCATCCAGCCTAGGGTGAAGTCATTATGCTCATCTGCACATAGTATGGTTTATTAATAATGTGTGTACAGAATTTGATCTTTTAATAATAAGCGTTTTTCGCGTTAAGCGTTTTAGAATGTCCAGTTTTCTTGCGAGTAGGTCTACGACAAGCAAATTGTACTGTTTTTTCTTCTAAAAAGACCCAGCCACGTGCAAATTCTCTTTAAAGTTCGTATGCTACTTATCATTCGGTTATAATTAGCTAAAGCTGTATTTCTTTGTTATAGAGCTCTGGTAGTCACGTGACCCATTCTGTTTACACCACTATGTTGGCAGGCAGGGACAGCCGGGAGCGAATATGAAATGAATGGCGCCAACATCAGTTTCAAGGCAACAGAGTTCACTGCGCACTTTATTAAAAAAACATAGACATGTACATAGCAAAACATAATAGATTAAACATAACAGATCCCTATAATGCCCCCGGGGTGCTTTTAACGTGTATCGATAAAGGAACGGATCGCTTTTCTGACCTGCAGTATCCTGATATGTACAACTACCTCATCAACTTTCCCTCGTCCTACTCCGGAGACTCTTTAAAAGCCTACAAAAACCTGGAGGGGTACAAATGGACACAATCTAATTTTGTGATGAATATTCAACTTTGGAGTCTGCCGGCTAAAACCTGTTTCGTCGTCATTGGAAGGGTAAGTCAGTCAACTGTGTTGTTAGGTAATGTAATTGGCCCTAGCTGTTCTTGTTTGTAGTTAGCCAGCATAGCTATATCACCGTGAGTACAGTAAACATCATAAATGTCATGAAATCTTAACCCGTTTAATCCCAAAATTTTCCCAGACATGAAAATATCCAAATGAGGTGTCATTAGTTTCCCCTTGAAATAATCAAATTATTTTTTGAAATTTTTATGGAAATGTGTGTGAAAAATTGTGTTTTATGTTTGGCCACAATTGTGACCGGTGGAATAATGTGTAACATTGCATTATACTGAAAATTCAGCCCTTATCAGCCCAGTTATTTAACACATTTTAAACTCTTTCATATTATTTTAGGGTTACTATTAAACATAAAAACCCTTATACAACACTTATAGTAATACTGAGATAAAAGACAAAAAAAAAAATATATATATATATATAAATAGCACGTTTTATTGCAGTGAACCATTTCAGTCATCTATCGGGATCCTTAGGAATATGATAAAACTTTGCTTTCCCCCGCCTGTTCTGGCATCCTGGAGCACAGCAGCTGTCCAACATGTTGAAATAGTAAGGTTTGTAAGGTCTAAACATGTCTGGTTTTAAATAATTGTTCGACCACTATCGATACCTATGCTACAGCCGCTCAAGCGCTCTCATGATGGCCTGCCAAAATGGTGGAGTTTAGATTGCGTGACGTCAACCTCCGGAGCTCTATTGAGAGAAAGCCTAAAATATAGGCCTAGCTTGAATAAGTGATCCAACTCTGTCATGTCCTCTAGAATCAGTATGCTATGAATATGACACTGATCGATTGAGTGTTTATTCTCAAAATTGTATTTC